>OX439232.1:0-1223798 GCA_949319165.1 Sialis lutaria
TACAGATAAGACTGTTTGTTCAAAAACACAAAAAATAAAAAAAATTCAAATCTGTGAAAAATATTGTTTCGTGATTTATTTCTGTACGTAAACATTATTAGTCCATTCATTATAATATTTGAGCTAGACAAAAATGACGGAGTACGTTTTTTTTTCAAGAAATTGGTAGATTTCAATGTATAGAACATGATGATAACTTTTCCCCCCTTCACATTTTTTAAGGTCATTTGGTCGTTATTACGAAAGTTAGTTATTGCACATTTTTAAAGAAATTTGTTGACCCCCCCCCCCCTTGCATTCACCCAAAAAAACTTAAGAAAATCTCTTATTAAGTTAATTAATAAATACATTGTGCAGTACTGATACAATCCTATTTTTAAAGTGTAAATGTAAACATGTATTTTATTTTTTATAGTAAATAAATTTTTTAATAATATTTTTTCTCAATATGCTCGCGCCCCCCATTCAATTTTATCACGCCCCCTTAGGGGGCGCGCCCCACAGGTTGAGAATCGCTGCTTTAATAAACACTTGTACAGATTTCTGTAAAAATGGTAATACAGATTTCTATAATAATGGTAATACAGATTTCTATAAAAATGGTAATACAGATTTCTATAAAAATGGTAATACAGATTTCTATAAAAATGGTAATACAGATTTCTGTAAAAATGGTAAAACAGATTCCTGTAATAAAGATTTTTGAAAAAATAAGACAAGAATCTCTATTATCATTTTTTACATAAATCTGTATCACTTTTCATTCCTTCTACACCTTTTACAATTGTATTTCAGAAAGCATTAATTGTATTTTCATATCACATGCATAGTTTTGAACCCTGTTTTGACAGTCGAAACAAGACAATTTCAGACCAATGCGATTGTATCGAGCAGAAACAAATAAACGTTGTTTCTGACTAGCAAATTCATTAATTTTAAATCTGTCAGAATTGCATTTGTAATAAACAAAAGCAAATCTTATTTCTGAATAATTCTATTATTAAAATAGTATAAGATATTACTGCGCTATTTGTCTGAAATACTCTGAAATAGTCATACTTCGACTGGCTACAGAAATCAAAACTCATTGTTTTAGAAAAAAAATCATGTTTTATCAATCTTAAAGCTGATAAAATTACGAACAAAACAGTGTTTTTAAAAATTATGTAATATAAATAGTTATTGAAATAGAGCCCACAAAAAAATCACTTAGCGACATCGAGTTTGGAGATTACGCCTGAAATGTGGAGTTACGTTCGACCGCTGTGTTTAAGATGTCTTTAATTGAATTTCAAAATGAAATTTTAAATTATAATAGATAAAAATAGAATTCTAGCTAGAATTCCATCCATAGAAAATTTAATGCCCTAATTAATGGTTTCTGTCCGACCACGATTACTTTAAAATTGTTCAAATAATGGGAAAATATATAAAGCACATAATTTAAATTGTAATAATCACAATTGTATTCAAAAACATAAATAAATAAATAAAAATAACTATATTAAAAGATTTTGTTATAAAAATTTTAGTTTCTAAAAATGTGTTCTATACATTAAAATCTACCAATTTCTTGAAAAAAACGTACTCGCCGTCATGTTTTTCTAGCGCCACCCCTATACGAAATTGTCTAGCGACTGGACTATATAATAATAACATAGATTTTGATTACTTAATTAATTTTACAGAATGAATTGATGCGACATTAATGACGATAATTACATGAATTTGAATTTTGATTACAATGCATTAAACAAACAAACAAACAAAAAAATCTACCTTTCGACTCGATGACTACTGCAGACTACTAACAAGGGGAACCCTTCACAGGGCCGCTTTTGATTTTCTTCATCGTGATAACACCTATACCCGGTTTTAAAAATTAAAACCCAAAATATATTTTAATGTTGCATATATACCTATATGTTAAGTCTATTTACACAAGCGTCTGTTGGTCTCGCGGTTATGATAATAGACCGGTAACCATTATTCTAGCTAGTGGTTATATGGACAAATATGCCATAAGAATTATTAATAAATAAATGTACAAATTGTTTAAATATTCAATCATTTATAAAATGTTCTAGTGTATTTTTACGATAGATACCATCAAAAATGTTGTCAACCGTTCATAAATAAATAAGTTACTTGAGCATAAATTATATATTTTTTATATACAATCCCATTATAGAATTGTTTATCAACAAAATTTAAAAAATTAAATTAAATTGCACATTTTGAAAAATAAACATTGAAAACAAATAAATTTATAAAATATTTACCAGGAGAATAATATATTTAAATAATGCCACTGTTTGCAATTAAAACGGGTTTAAGTGTTATCAAGGGACGTATATGAAGCGGGCCTGACAAGGGTTCCTCTTGTAAATATATGATGACTTACTATCAAGACACTGTCTGATGAACTGCAATACACTCACTGTCTGATGAACTGCAATACACTCACTGCCTGAGTTTTGTTTTTAAGCTAGCTTATATACTAGGACTTACATAATATTATTCAGTAAATATTATTGAATTCTTAAGTGTTTAGGTAATAAAATTATGTAACCTAATTGACTACAATAATGACTATTCTATTATGTTCTGTAACAACTTAATTTGTTACAGAATGAATTGGTCACATTAAATGACAAATTATTAATGTGAAGTACCATTTTTTGAGTTAAAATATGACTCCCCCCAACCCGAGCTGGGTGGTCTCTTGTGCTCGGACCGATACGCAGTATTTCACTGCACAAGGGTATAGTTACTTACGGTATATGTATTTGCACTAAATAGTAAAACAAAACCACCGTACATATTTCTATGAAATAAAACACATACAAAAATAACATCTCTAGTATTTTTTTATTCTTAAACATTCGTACATAATTTAAAATAGCTCCACATAAAGTAAAATACATTTGACTTACGTTTTATTATGAGAATTATTAAATATAAATAATTATTTCGATCGTCAGCCAACGTTGCAATAAGTTATAAGCACTGGACACTGAGGGCGTTGTACGCATGTCTCACGTCTGAAATTAAACAGAATAACATCTGTATTAACACAAATGTCATAGTTTTAATATGTAGTATTATGGGACGATATTTACAGCCTAGCTAATAAAATTTGCTAGCTTGCCAGAAACACTTTTAAACGGGGTGTAAAAATTATACGACAGTCGCCTTTTGAGTTTTTGACAGACAGTCGTATGCACAGTAAGTAAAAACAATAGTAAGTAAAATATATTTAATAAACATGATTGAAAATGGTAAAAAATAACTCACTGCGCTTCAAACTGTCTGTCAAAAACTCCCGAGTGAGCCTGTCGTTATATTAATGTGATAGCCCGTTTGAAAATGTTTTCAAGCTTTCCGATAATATCAACTACACTAGTCTAAATAAACACACGTATGTAACGTGTACACGCCGATATAAATAACAAAATTACATAAACGGGTAAGTGTCATCGTACCTGATAATGTCCAGACTAGCTGTAGGTATCGACAGATTTCACAACTGAAGGCGAGGAGAGATAGACCGCAATTCAGCAACAGAAATATGATGTTATATCGAGATAAAACTGCACCACATACCTGTCTGTATAGAACAGAGCATAAACTGATATGATGTTACAGTGCTTATTGAAAATATTTGTGAAGCGTTTTCAATTTTTAAACCACCAGTTTACATTTTACAGTTGACAATAATCGACCGGAGCAAAGTGTCCGTGTGAATCAGGCCGTATTTTTACCTGTCATTCGATTTCAAACGAGATTAGTAGCGACATCTGTTGAATTTTTAATGAACTAAATCAAGCCGCCAGTGGCTCCAAAACTTTTTCGATTCAATTTTTTTAATTTAATCCCAATTGTCCCAATATGTATTATGACTAATTATAATTTCTATTTCAATAATAGAAAAGACGGCATGATAACATATACCATTTGGTAAAAGCCTATAATAAATACACCTTGAATACATTAATAAATATACCCATAATTACACCCTAAATACAGTTATAAATATACCCATAAATAAACCTTGAATACAGTTATATACCTATAAATACACCCTAAATACAATTATAATTATACCCATAAATACATATACAATATTGTTTTTCACTTCATTATTTTATCTTCTCACTCGTACAAAGAACACTAAAAAGTGTTTATTAACCAACTGTTTATCTACACAATATGCACAGGTGGGCACAGTTAATCGAATAGTTAACTTCGTTAATTGTTAATCCGTTAATAAAAAAGTTAACTTCGTTAACCGTTAAAATTCCGAAAATGTAACAGAAGTTACAGTTAACCGAAAATTCGAAAATTTAACGAAAGTTAAAGTTAATTGTTAAAAAGTTAACCATCCAAAATGTTTGAAGACCTTTTTTTTGCTATTTCGAAAACTTTCTTAAGATGTACTTTTCATCAAACAACCAATGTAACGGACTAAAGTTAACGGAAGTAAAATTTAATGGAAGTTAACAAAAGCGTTGAATTATAAAATGAAATAAATTCTGACTTTAATATCATATTATGGAAGCCGTATTGTCGCTATGTATATTTCTTTCTATCGTACGTTAGTAACGTAAACTAAACGGCCTGAAAACAAATATTGTAGTCGTTTGATGTAAAAAGAACAACCGGTTTTGTTGTCGCTTACTAGTTTATAGAGTTTCTTTTGTAATGGCGGGTGAGACTCGAGAACATTTCTCTTTATTCTGTTTATCAGTTGTCACCGTTGACCCGGTTCACTGCGAGGAGTGTCAAGTAAGATCTTATCAAAACTGTCTGTGCTAAACAGGGGACAGATTGACACGTCGCACTCTACGTTTGTTGTTGTACTGATTATTTGTGTACCTTCGTTGACTGTACGAACAGTATCCTACAAATAAATTATTTTATGCTGTAATTTACATTGACATAAGTTATATTTACCACTCGAGCTATATTTGTATCATCTTGTTGTGAAGTTAAGTATACTTTCTTTAATATCTTTGTTATAAAGAAAGGAGATTTTTTTATATACCATTACATATAATATTTATAAACACTGACATTTGGAGACAAATATGGCCGTCATTTTAGGCATAGAAATAGTGGCGATAGAAGAGGTGTGGCATCTAAAAATGTAAAAAAAACGAACATTGAATAGAAAAGGAAAATAAATAATCTTAATAATATATAGGTAAATGTTATAATAAGCTAAATAATACGAGATAATCATCTTTCTTTAATTATTTCAATGCTGCTTCTGTTTAACACAAAGTATCATTAAAACTTCCTCTATGTTGTATATATCTCTGTTGTTTTATTACAGGAATCTGAATTACCAATTTTAAAGATATCTGTAATACGCATTTATTACAGGAATCTGTAATTCCTGTATTAAATAATGCATAATACAGATATCTGTAAAAATGGTTTAAAGATTTTATAATAATTTAAATTATTTATTGAAATAATAAAGTTAATTGTTATTAATTAATCGGTACAGTTCAAATTCAATAATGTACACATAATTGTTGCATTTAAGAGAGAGCTGTCAATTGTAACTAAAGTTGAAGAAACATGTTTAAATTATTATACAGTACCTATGTTTAAAATCTTTAGAATAACTGTACGAATATAATGTTTTTAATTAAATAAAGAAGAAGACAAAGAACTAATAAATAATATCAACACTTATATATGTAAATCGCAGGTTTGTAATATGTAGTATATAATTTGTAATATTTAAACGATGAACAATTTCTGATAAAAGTCAATTCAATTTCAGAATTATTAATGTGAAGTACCATTTTTTGAGTTAAAATATGACCCCCCCCAACCCGAGCTGGGTGGTCTCTTGTGCTCGGACCGATACGCAGTATTTCACTGCACAAGGGTATAGTTACTTACGGTATATGTATTTGCACTAAATAGTAAAACAAAACCACCGTACATATTTCTATGAAATAAAACACATACAAAAATAACATCTCTAGTATTTTTTTATTCTTAAACATTCGTACATAATTTAAAATAGCTCCACATAAAGTAAAATACATTTGACTTACGTTTTATTATGAGAATTATTAAATATAAATAATTATTTCGATCGTCAGCCAACGTTGCAATAAGTTATAAGCACTGGACACTGAGGGCGTTGTACGCATGTCTCACGTCTGAAATTAAACAGAATAACATCTATATTAACACAAATGTTTTAATATGTAGTATTATGGGACGATATTTACAGCCTAGCTAATAAAATTTGCTAGCTTGCCAGAAACACTTTTAAACGGGGTGTAAAAATTATACGACAGTCGCCTTTTGAGTTTTTGACAGACAGTCGTATGCATAGTAAGTAAAATATATTTAATAAACATGATTGAAAATGGTAAAAAATAACTCACTGCGCTTCAAACTGTCTGTCAAAATCTCCCGAGTGAGCCTGTCGTTATATTAATGCGATAGACCGTTTGAAAATGTTTTCAAGCTTTCGGATAATGTTGAAGTAAATATCAACTACACTAGTCTAAATAAACACAGCAACATAAATATGATGTTATATCGAGATAAAACTGCACCACATACCTGTCTGTATAGAACAGAGCATAAACAACTTATTATTAATAACTTATTAACCTGCAATGTTGCATTCTTTGCTGTCATTAACTTGACGCTTTTTCGTTGATTTTATCTATCGAAAATTACTTAATGGCGATAAGAAATTACAAATAGCTATATTTTTCTTCGAAAAATTCGCTAAAACAGCCGGACATTGATTTGATCACATTTTTATTACAAATGTATCAAAAAATTCACATTTGACGTTTAGCGGCCATTTTCCATAACACGATATGATAGGGCTACGTTAACACGGTCACGTTTTATTTATTTTCAATCAAATTGTTTTTTATCCTTCGTACCAACGTACTTGAAATGATGTCACAGTGCTTGTTGAAAATATTTATGAAGCGTTTTCAATTTTTAAACCGCTTAAAATATTCCCACTTTACATTTTACAGTTGACAATAATCGACCGGAGCAGAGTGTCCGTGTGAATCAGGCCGTATTTTCCCCTGTCATATATCTCTGTTGTGTTTTATTACAGGAATCTGAATTACCATTTTTACAGATATCTGTAATACGCATTTATTACAGGAATCTGTAATTCCTGTAATAAATAATGCATAATACAGATATCTGTAAAAATGGTAATTCAGATTCCTGTAATAAAACACAACAGAGATATATGCAACATTGAGGAAGTTTTAAAAAAACATGTTTTATAAATCTTAAAGCTGATAAAATTACGAACAAAACAGTGTTTTTAAAAATTATGTAATATAAATAGTTATTGAAATAGAGCCCACGAAAAAATCACTTAGCGACATTGAGTTTGGAGATTACGCCTGAAATGTGGAGTTACGTTCGACCGCTGCGTTTAAGATGTCTTTAATTGAATTTCAAAATGAAATTTTAAATTATAATAGATAAAAGAGTGCCCTTAATAATACTCGGGACCCAACATCGGAATCTCGTTAAGTTAAGTTATAAGCACTCAAAATTCTAGATATTACAAAAATTTAAGGAAAATTATTCATGTTTTTCGACGACCCCAGAGAAGACCTTCTATAATACACCGAATAAAATCAATTCCAGCTAGAATTTCATATAAATAAATTTATAAAATATTTACCAGGAGAATAATATATTTAAATAATGCCACTGTTTGCAATTAAAACGGGTTTAAGTGTTATCAAGGGACGTATATGAAGCGGGCCTGACAAGGGTTCCTCTTGTAAATATATGATGACTTACTATCAAGACACTGTCTGATGAACTGCAATACACTCACTGTCTGATGAACTGCAATACACTCACTGCCTGAGTTTTGTTTTTAAGCTAGCTTATATACTAGGACTTACATAATATTATTCAGTAAATATTATTGTATTCTTAAGTGTTTAGGTAATAAAATTATGTAACCTAATTGACTACAATAATGACTCTATTCTATTATGTTCTGTAACAACTTAATTTGTTACAGAATGAATTGGTCACATTAAATGACAAATGAAAATGAAATCATGGAAAATATAGCGGAAGCAAAAGAAAACAACAGAAACTACAACACGTACAATAATATGTACACATATACATTTAAATTAAAATAATATAATTAATAATATATTAAGATATTCTCAGAAAACGTTGATTTATTAAACTCACAATATTAAATATAACATACATAATCAATAATTATATCCTATAACACTATAATAACTGTTGATATTGCAAAATAAGATACAGTGTGACAAAAGGCATTGACAGCATATACTTTTTTCGTTATAATAAAAAACAAAATGAATTTCACACATGCACTAGTATTTATCCCTTTTATACAATGTCTGTACTAAGTAAAAAACATAAAATCATTGCATATTACTATTCAATTGAATTATAAAATGAAATAAATTCTGACATTTAATATCATATTATGGAAGCCGTATTGTCGCTATATGTATATTTCTTTCTATCGTACACGTATTGTAAACTAAATGAGTAAGATCTTATCAAAACTGTCTGTGCTAAACAGGGGACAGATTGACACGTCGCACTCTACGTTGTTTCACATTCACAGCATATCCTTTTACGTAGGGCGTTGTACGCATGTCTCACGTCTGAAATTAAACAGAATAACATCTGTATTAACACAAATGTCATAGTTTTAATATGTAGTATTATGGGACGATATTTACAGCCTAGCTAATAAAATTTGCTAGCTTGCCAGAAACACTTTTAAACGGGGTGTAAAAATTATACGACAGTCGCCTTTTGAGTTTTTGACAGACAGTCGTATGCACAGTAAGTAAAAACAATAGTAAGTAAAATATATTTAATAAACATGATTGAAAATGGTAAAAAATAACTCACTGCGCTTCAAACTGTCTGTCAAAAACTCCCGAGTGAGCCTGTCGTTATATTAATGTGATAGCCCGTTTGAAAATGTTTTCAAGCTTTCCGATAACGTTAAAGTAAATATCAACTACACTAGTCTAAATAAACACACGTATGTAACGTGTACACGCTGATATAAATAACAAAATTACATAAACGGGTAAGTGTCATCGTACCTGATAATGTCCAGACTAGCTGTAGGTATCGACAGATTTCACAACTGAAGGCGAGGAGAGATAGACCGCAATTCAGCAACATAAATATGATGTTATATCGAGATAAAACTGCACCACATACCTGTCTGTATAGAACAGAGCATAAACAACTTATTATTAATAACTTATTAACCTGCAATGTTGCATTCTTTGCTGTCATTAACTTGACGCTTTTTCGTTGATTTTATCTATCGAAAATTACTTAATGGCGATAAGAAATTACAAATAGCTATGTTTTTCTTCGAAAAATTCGTTAAAACAGCCGGACAATGATTTGATCACATTTTTATTTTAAAAAAATTCCCATTTGACGTTTAGCGGCCATTTTCCATAACACGATATGATAGGGCTACGTTAACACGGTCACGTTTTATTTATTTTCAACCAAATTTCTTTTTATTCTTCGTACCAACGTACTTGATATGATGTTACAGTGCTTATTGAAAATATTTGTGAAGCGTTTTCAATTTTTAAACCGCTTAAAATATTCCCAGTTTACATTTTACAGTTGACAATAATCGACCGGAGCAGAGTGTCCGTGTGAATCAGGCCGTATTTTCACCTGTCATTCGATTTCAAACGAGATTAGTAGCGACATCTGTTGCATTTTTAATGAACTAAATCAAGCCGCCAGTGGCTCCAAAACTTTTTCGAGTCGATTTTTTTAATTTAATCCCAATTGTCCCAATATGTATTATGACTAATTATAATTTATATTTCAATAATAGAAAAGACGGCATGATAACATATACCTGTTATATTTTATATTAAATAAGAACACTCAGTAAATATAATACTTTATTAATAACTATTGTTACATGCCACACAGGCTATATATTAATACTTGCCACACAGGCTATATCTTATATACGTCTTACTTCCTCGCTGTCTACTTTCATACTCCTTTCCATAGACTAACTACCTTTTATATATCTTATCATTCTTATTCTAAATACATGTTTATTATCTATTTGACAATCACTACAATACCATTTGGTAAAAGCCTATACATACACCTTGAATACATTAATAAATATACCCATAATTACACCCTAAATACAGTTATAAATATACCCATAAATAAACCTTGAATACAGTTATATACCTATAAATACACCCTAAATACAATTATAATTATACCCATAAATACATATACAATATTGTTTTTCACTTCATTATTTTATCTTCTCACTCGTACAAAGAACACTAAAAAGTGTTTATTAACCAACTGTTTATCTACACAATATGCACAGGTGGGCACAGTTAATCGAATAGTTAACTTCGTTAATTGTTAATCCGTTAATAAAAAAGTTAACTTCGTTAACCGTTAAAATTCCGAAAATGTAACGGAAGTTAACCAAAAATTCAAAAATTTTACGAAAGTTAAAGTTAATCGTTAAAAAGTTAGCCATCCAAAATGTTTGAAGACCTTTTTTTTGCTATTTCGAAAACTTTTTATGTACTTTTCATCAAACAACCAATGTAACGGACTAAAGTTAACGGAAGTTAACAAAAGCGTAAACGTTTTTTTGAGTTAACTTTAAGGTTATTCCGTTAACCAATTAACGGATTAACGGGTTAATGCAATTAAAGACATTGACAGCATATACTTTTTTCGTTATAATAAAAAACACATGCACTAGTATTTATCCCTTTTATACAATGTCTGTACTAAGTAAAAAACATAAAATCATTGCATATTACTATTCGATTGAATTATAAAATGAAATAAATTCTGACCTTTAATATCATATTATGGAAGCCGTATTGTCGCTATGTATATTTCTTTCTATCGTACACGTAACGTAAACTAAACGGCCTGAAAACAAATATTGTATTCGTTTGATGTAAAAAGAACAACCGGTTTTGTTGTCGCTTACTAGTTTATAGAGTTTCTTTTGTAATGGCGGGTGAGACTCGAGAACATTTCTCTTTATTCTGTTTATCAGTTGTCACCGTTGACCCGGTTCACTGCGAGGAGTGTCAAGTAAGATCTTATCAAAACTGTCTGTGCTAAACAGGGGACAGATTGACACGTCGCACTCTACGTTTGTTGTTGTACTGATTATTTGTGTACCTTCGTTGACTGTACGAACAGTATCCGACAAATAAATTATTTTATGCTGTAATTTACATTGACATAAGTTATATTTACCACTCGAGCTATATTTGTATCATCTTGTTGTGAAGTTAAGTATACTTTCTTTAATATCTTTGTTATAAAGAAAGGAGATTTTTTATATACCATTACATATAATATTTATAAACACTGACATTTGGAGACAAATATGGCCGTCATTTTAGGCATAGAAATAGTGGCGATAGAAGAGGTGTGGCATCTAAAAATGTAAAAAAAACGAACATTGAATAGAAAAGGAAAATAAATAATCTTAATAATATATAGGTAAATGTTATAATAAGCTAAATAATACGAGATAATCATCTTTCTTTAATTATTTCAATGCTGCTTCTGTTTAACACAAAGTATCATTAAAACTTCCTCTATGTTGTATATATCTCTGTTGTTTTATTACAGGAATCTGAATTACCAATTTTAAAGATATCTGTAATACGCATTTATTACAGGAATCTGTAATTCCTGTATTAAATAATGCATAATACAGATATCTGTAAAAATGGTTTAAAGATTTTATAATAATTTAAATTATTTATTGAAATAATAAAGTTAATTGTTATTATTCGCAGCGTGCGCGATGACAGCGCCAAATAACGCGTGGACTTTAGTAGCAACTTGAGTGGACTTTGACGTACTAACAAACAAATAATTTCAATAAAATATCGTAATATATACATTTTAGACGATTATTTATGACTATTGGCTATGTGCACGAAGTGTATTAGCGCCGCTAGCAGGTAATAGAGAAGGATTGAATGGATTCAACTCTCTTTTTATCATTGTTTAATATGTTAAATACCGTGAAATTTTTTATTAAACAAATATCATTTAATTTAGCTGTTTGCATATAATATAAATAGTATAGCATAAAAGGTACGTGAAAATTATTTATTTTGAGTATCTTTTTCTCTTTAATTATGACGTATAATAGATAAATAATTAATTCGTTTACATTGACAGCATAACCTCAAATTTTGGCGCCGATAATTTTACAATGTTGCTCACCACGAACACTCACATCGACATTATTTCTAACTCCACCCCCTTGCACATAGTCTATAGTGGGATTAACTATGTTGATCTTTCTATTTTCAGTTAAAAACGAGCCTATTAAAAATGACAGTTAGTCCACCCAAAGTGTTATTTTTCGCCACGTCGTGCGCTGTGATCGATTTCGTTTCCCCCACTACCTACTTTGCACCCAGCGAATATATACATCGATACAGTTCAAATTTAATAACAGATACATATTTGTTGCATTTAACCCTGGACGGGTAGACGTCAAATTTAAGCCGAAAAGAGTAGACGTTCGTAAAATTGACTACTACTATATAATTTTTGGTTTTCTAAAAAATTTATGGCAAAAAAAAAAGTTTTAAAATCTTTTGATTTATGTATTTACAAAAATACCGAAATACGAAAGATTAAAATATAAGCTTAGTAATATAAGTTTACAGCGAATCGACAAACGAAAGAAAGTATCATTGGATCAAGCATTGAGACGAATGAGATCTTTTTCACATTCACAGCATATGCTTTTACGTACATATTTCGACTAAAATTTACGTAAAAGAGTAGACCTTCGTGAAAGATACGATGTGACTTGTCGATCTATGGTTCTCTCTAGAAAAATAGCAAACACTGACAACTGTCCTTGGCAGAGGTTCAAGACGAACTATTAAACGAGGCATATCTTCCCGCTCGGCTCGCCACCCCGTCTTGATTTCCCTGTAGAGGGCGTTGTGTAAATGTAGTCGTAATTATTACGAACGTCTACCCGTCCAGGGTTAAAAGAGAGCTGTCAATTGTAACTTAAGTTGAAGAAACATGTTTAAATTATTATACAGTACCTATGTTAAAAAATCTTTAGAATAACTGTACGAACATAATGTTTTTAATTAAATAAAGAAGAAGACAAAGAACTAATAAATAGTATTAACACTTATATATGTAAATCGCAGGTTTGTATTTCACTGCACAAAGGTATAGTTACTTACGGTAGATGTATTTGCACTAAATAGTAAAACAAAACCACCGTACATATTTCTATGAAATAAAACACATACAAAAATAACATCTCTAGTATTTGTTTATTCTTAAACATTCGTACATAATTTAAAATATCTCCACATAAAGTAAAATACATTTGACTTACGTTTTATTATGAGAATTATTAAATATAATTAATTATTTCGATCGCTGATCGTCAGCCAATGTTGCAATAAGTTATAAGCACTGGACACCGAGGGCGTTGTACGCATGTCTCACGTCTTCAGAGACGGGTTGATGACCGTTTTGTTTCCAGGTGCATTTATCACGGCTGAACTTAAACAGAATAACATCTATATTAACACAAATGTCATAGTTTTAATATCTAGTATTATGGGACGATATTTACACCCTAGCTAATAAAATTTGCTAGCTTGCCAGAAACACTTTTAAACGGGGTGTAAAAATTATACGACAGTCGCCTTTTGAGTTTTTGACAGACAGTCGTATGCATAGTAAGTAAAATATATTTAATAAACATGATTGAAAATGGTAAAAAATAACTCACTGCGCTTCAAACTGTCTGTCAAAATCTCCCGAGTGAGCCTGTCGTTATATTAATGCGATAGACCGTTTGAAAATGTTTTCAAGCTTTCGGATAATGTTGAAGTAAATATCAACTACACTAGTCTAAATAAACACAGCAACATAAATATGATGTTATATCGAGATAAAACTGCACCACATACCTGTCTGTATAGAACAGAGCATAAACAACTTATTATTAATAACTTATTAACCTGCAATGTTGCATTCTTTGCTGTCATTAACTTGACGCTTTTTCGTTGATTTTATCTATCGAAAATTACTTAATGGCGATAAGAAATTACAAATAGCTATATTTTTCTTCGAAAAATTCGCTAAAACAGCCGGACATTGATTTGATCACATTTTTATTACAAATGTATCAAAAAATTCACATTTGACGTTTAGCGGCCATTTTCCATAACACGATATGATAGGGCTACGTTAACACGGTCACGTTTTATTTATTTTCAATCAAATTGTTTTTTATCCTTCGTACCAACGTACTTGAAATGATGTCACAGTGCTTGTTGAAAATATTTATGAAGCGTTTTCAATTTTTAAACCGCTTAAAATATTCCCACTTTACATTTTACAGTTGACAATAATCGACCGGAGCAGAGTGTCCGTGTGAATCAGGCCGTATTTTCCCCTGTCATATATCTCTGTTGTGTTTTATTACAGGAATCTGAATTACCATTTTTACAGATATCTGTAATACGCATTTATTACAGGAATCTGTAATTCCTGTAATAAATAATGCATAATACAGATATCTGTAAAAATGGTAATTCAGATTCCTGTAATAAAACACAACAGAGATATATGCAACATTGAGGAAGTTTTAAAAAAACATGTTTTATAAATCTTAAAGCTGATAAAATTACGAACAAAACAGTGTTTTTAAAAATTATGTAATATAAATAGTTATTGAAATAGAGCCCACGAAAAAATCACTTAGCGACATTGAGTTTGGAGATTACGCCTGAAATGTGGAGTTACGTTCGACCGCTGCGTTTAAGATGTCTTTAATTGAATTTCAAAATGAAATTTTAAATTATAATAGATAAAAGAGTGCCCTTAATAATACTCGGGACCCAACATCGGAATCTCGTTAAGTTAAGTTATAAGCACTCAAAATTCTAGATATTACAAAAATTTAAGGAAAATTATTCATGTTTTTCGACGACCCCAGAGAAGACCTTCTATAATACACCGAATAAAATCAATTCCAGCTAGAATTTCATATAAATAAATTTATAAAATATTTACCAGGAGAATAATATATTTAAATAATGCCACTGTTTGCAATTAAAACGGGTTTAAGTGTTATCAAGGGACGTATATGAAGCGGGCCTGACAAGGGTTCCTCTTGTAAATATATGATGACTTACTATCAAGACACTGTCTGATGAACTGCAATACACTCACTGTCTGATGAACTGCAATACACTCACTGCCTGAGTTTTGTTTTTAAGCTAGCTTATATACTAGGACTTACATAATATTATTCAGTAAATATTATTGAATTCTTAAGTGTTTAGGTAATAAAATTATGTAACCTAATTGACTACAATAATGACTCTATTCTATTATGTTCTGTAACAACTTAATTTGTTACAGAATGAATTGGTCACATTAAATGACAAAAGAAACATGAAATCATGGAAAATATAGCGGAACCAAAAGAAAACAACAGAAACTACAACACTTACAATAATATGTACACATATACATTTAAATTAAAATAGATTTAATAAATTGTAACATATTGTAGAATAAATTATAATATAATCTGATACCTTTTCCTCACATATTATTTATATTCTTAAAAGCAGGTATAAACTGATTAAATAAAAACAACAATACAAAATTAAATGATGTCAAATAAATTAAATAATTCATTAACATAAACGAATTCTATAACTTTAAACATTCCGGTAGTTTTTTTATCAATAAAAAACAAACTAAAAATTCATTTTCACAATACAAATTAATACAGTTATTTGCACTAGAATAAAATGTACATATTTCTATGAAATAAAACACATACAAAAATAACATCTCTAGTATTTTTTTATTCTTAAACATTCGTACATAATTTAAAATAGCTCCACATAAAGTAAAATACATTTGACTTACGTTTTATTATGAGAATTATTAAATATAAATAATTATTTCGATTGTCAGCCAACGTTGCAATAAGTTATAAGCACTGGACACTGAGGGCGTTGTACGCATGTCTCACGTCTGAAATTAAACAGAATAACATCTATATTAACACAAATGTTTTAATATGTAGTATTATGGGACGATATTTACAGCCTAGCTAATAAAATTTGCTAGCTTGCCAGAAACACTTTTAAACGGGGTGTAAAAATTATACGACAGTCGCCTTTTGAGTTTTTGACAGACAGTCGTATGCACAGTAAGTAAAAACAATAGTAAGTAAAATATATTTAATAAACATGATTGAAAATGGTAAAAAATAACTCACTGCGCTTCAAACTGTCTGTCAAAAACTCCCGAGTGAGCCTGTCGTTATATTAATGTGATAGCCCGTTTGAAAATGTTTTCAAGCTTTCCGATAATATCAACTACACTAGTCTAAATAAACACACGTATGTAACGTGTACACGCCGATATAAATAACAAAATTACATAAACGGGTAAGTGTCATCGTACCTGATAATGATGTAGGTATCGACAGATTTCACAACTGAAGGCGAGGAGAGATAGACCGCAATTCAGCAACATAAATATGATGTTATATCGAGATAAAACTGCACCACATACCTGTCTGTATAGAACAGAGCATAAACAACTTATTATTAATAACTTATTAACCTGCAATGTTGCATTCTTTGCTGTCATTACCTTGACGCTTTTTCGTTGATTTTATCTATCGAAAATTACTTAGTGGCGATAAGAAATTTAAAATAGCTATATTTTTCTTCGAAAAATTCGCTAAAACAGCCGGACAATGATTTGATCACATTTTTATTATAAAAAAATTCCCATTTGACGTTTAGCGGCCATTTTCCATAACACGATATGATAGGGCTACGTTAACACGGTCACGTTTTATTTATTTTCAATCAAATTGTTTTTTATCCTTCGTACCAACGTACTTGAAATGATGTTACAGTGCTTGTTGAAAATATTTATGAAGCGTTTTCAATTTTTAAACCACCAGTTTACATTTTACAGTTGACAATAATCGACCGGAGCAGAGTGTCCGTGTGAATCAGGCCGTATTTTCACCTGTCATTCGATTTCAAACGAGATTAGTAGCGACATCTGTTGCATTTTTAATGAACTAAATCAAGCCGCCAGTGGCTCCAAAACTTTTTCGACTCGAATTTTTTAATTTAATCCCAATTGTCCCAATATGTATTATGACTAATTATAATTTCTATTTCAATAATAGAAAAGACGGCATGATAACATATACCATTTGGTAAAAGCCTATAATAAATACACCTTGAATACATTAATAAATATACCCATAATTACACCCTAAATACAGTTATAAATATACCCATAAATAAACCTTGAATACAGTTATATACCTATAAATACACCCTAAATACAATTATAATTATACCCATAAATACATATACAATATTGTTTTTCACTTCATTATTTTATCTTCTCACTCGTACAAAGAACACTAAAAAGTGTTTATTAACCAACTGTTTATCTACACAATATGCACAGGTGGGCACAGTTAATCGAATAGTTAACTTCGTTAATTGTTAATCCGTTAATAAAAAAGTTAACTTCGTTAACCGTTAAAATTCCGAAAATGTAACAGAAGTTACAGTTAACCGAAAATTCGAAAATTTAACGAAAGTTAAAGTTAATTGTTAAAAAGTTAACCATCCAAAATGTTTGAAGACCTTTTTTTTGCTATTTCGAAAACTTTCTTAAGATCAAACAACCAATGTAACGGACTAAAGTTAACGGAAGTAAAATTTAACGGAAGTTAACAAAAGCGTTGAATTATAAAATGAAATAAATTCTGACTTTAATATCATATTATGGAAGCCGTATTGTCGCTATGTATATTTCTTTCTATCGTACGTTAGTAACGTAAACTAAACGGCCTGAAAACAAATATTGTAGTCGTTTGATGTAAAAAGAACTACCGGTTTTGTTGTCGCTTACTAGTTTATAGAGTTTCTTTTGTAATGGCGGGTGAGACTCGAGAACATTTCTCTTTATTCTGTTTATCAGTTGTCACCGTTGACCCGGTTCACTGCGAGGAGTGTCAAGTAAGATCTTATCAAAACTGTCTGTGCTAAACAGGGGACAGATTGACACGTCGCATTCTACGTTTGTTGTTGTACTGATTGTTTGTGTACCTTCGTTAACTGTTCATCGTTATCCTACAAATAAATTATTTTATGCTGTAATTTACATTGACATAAGCTATATTTACCACTCGAGCTATATTTGTATCATCTTGTTGTGAGTTAAGTATACTTTCTTTAATATCTTTGTTATAAACCATTACATACATATAATGTTTACAAACACTGACGTTTGGAGACAAATATGGCCGTCATTTTAGGCATAGAAATAGTGGCGATAGAAGAGGTGTGGCATCTAAAAATGTAAAAAAAAAAAACATTGAATAGAAAAGGAAAATAAATAATCTTAATAATATATAGGTAAATGCCTGGGTAAATGTTATAATAAGCTAAATAATACGAGATAATCATCTTTCTTTAATTATTTCAATGCTGCTTCTGTTTAACACAAAGTATCATTAAAACTTCCTCTATGTTGTATATATCTCTGTTGTTTTATTACAGGAATCTGAATTACCATTTTTACAGATATCTGTAATACGCATTTATTACAGGAATCTGTAATTCCTGTATTAAATAATGCATAATACAGATATCTGTAAAAATGGTTTAAAGATTTTATAATAATTTAAATTATTTATTGAAATAATAAAGTTAATTGTTATTATATATACATCGATACAGTTCAAATTTAATAACAGATACATATTTGTTGCATTTAACCCTGGACGGGTAGACGTCAAATTTAAGCCGAAAAGAGTAGACGTTCGTAAAATTGACTACTACTATATAATTTTTGGTTTTCTAAAAAATTTATGGCAAAAAAAAAGTTTTAAAATCTTTTGATTTATGTATTTACAAAAATACCGAAATACGAAAGATTAAAATATAAGCTTAGTAATATAAGTTTACAGCGAATCGACAAACGAAAGAAAGTATCATTGGATCAAGCATTGAGACGAATGAGATCTTTTTCACATTCACAGCATATGCTTTTACGTACATATTTCGACTAAAATTTACGTAAAAGAGTAGACCTTCGTGAAAGATACGATGTGACTTGTCGATCTATGGTTCTCTCTAGAAAAATAGCAAACACTGACAACTGTCCTTGGCAGAGGTTCAAGACGAACTATTAAACGAGGCATATCTTCCCGCTCGGCTCGCCACCCCGTCTTGATTTCCCTGTAGAGGGCGTTGTGTAAATGTAGTCGTAATTATTACGAACGTCTACCCGTCCAGGGTTAAAAGAGAGCTGTCAATTGTAACTTAAGTTGAAGAAACATGTTTAAATTATTATACAGTACCTATGTTAAAAAATCTTTAGAATAACTGTACGAACATAATGTTTTTAATTAAATAAAGAAGAAGACAAAGAACTAATAAATAGTATTAACACTTATATATGTAAATCGCAGGTTTGTATTTCACTGCACAAAGGTATAGTTACTTACGGTAGATGTATTTGCACTAAATAGTAAAACAAAACCACCTTACATATTTCTATGAAATAAAACACATACAAAAATAACATCTCTAGTATTTGTTTATTCTTAAACATTCGTACATAATTTAAAATATCTCCACATAAAGTAAAATACATTTGACTTACGTTTTATTATGAGAATTATTAAATATAAATAATAATTTTGATCGCCGATCGTCAGCCAATGTTGCAATAAGTTATAAGCGCAAGACACGAGATTTGCAGCACTGGACACCGAGGGCGTTGTACGCATGTCTCACGTCTGAAATTAAACAGAATAACATCTATATTAACAAAAATGTCATAGTTTTAATATGTAGTATTATGGGACGATATTTACAGCCTAGCTAATCAAATTTGCTAGCTTGCCAGAAACACTTTTAAACGGGGTGTAAAAATTATACGACAGTCGCCTTTTGAGTTTTTGACAGACAGTCGTATGCACAGTAAGTAAAAACAATAGTAAGTAAAATATATTTAATAAACATGATTGAAAATGGTAAAAAATAACTCACTGCGCTTCAAACTGTCTGTCAAAAACTCCCGAGTGAGCCTGTCGTTATATTAATGTGATAGCCCGTTTGAAAATGTTTTCAAGCTTTCTGATAATGTTGAAGTAAATATCAACTACACTAATCTAAATAAACAAACGTATGTAACGTGTACACGCCGATATAAATAACAAAATTACATAAACGGGTAGTGTCATCGTACCTGATAATGTCCAGACTAGCTGTAGGTATCGACAGATTTCACAACTGAAGGCGAGGAGAGATAGACCACAATTCAGCAACAGAAATATGATGTTATATCGAGATAAAACTGCACCACATACCTGTCTGTATAGAACAGAGCATAAACAACTTATTATTAATAACTTAACCTGCAATGTTGCATTCTTTGCTGTCATTAACTTGACGCTTTTTCGTTGATTTTATCTATCGAAAATTACTTAATGGCGATAAGAAATTACAAATAGCTATATTTTTCTTCGAAAAATTCGCTAAAACAGCCGGACAATGATTTGATGACATTTTTATTATAAAAAAATTCACATTTGAAGTTTAGCGGCCATTTTCCATAACACGATATGATAGGGCTACGTTAACACGGTCACGTTTTATTTATTTTCAACCAAATTGCTTTTTATTCTTCGTACCAACGTACTTGATATGATGTTACAGTGCTTATTGAAAATATTTGTGAAGCGTTTTCAATTTTTAAACCGCTTAAAATATTCCCAGTTTACATTTTACAGTGGACAATAATCGACCGGAGCAGAGTGTCCGTGTGAATCAGGCCGTATTTTCACCTGTCATTCGATTTCAAACGAGATTAGTAGCGACATCTGTTGCATTTTTAATGAACTAAATCAAGCCGCCAGTGGCTCCAAAACTTTTTCGAGTCGATTTTTTTAATTTAATCCCAATTGTCCCAATATGTATTATGACTAATTATAATTTCTATTTCAATAATAGAAAAGACGGCATGATAACATATACCATTTGGTAAAAGCCTATACATACACCTTGAATACATTAATAAATATACCCATAATTACACCCTAAATACCGTTACAAATATACCCATAAATAAAGCTTGAATACAGTTATATACCTATAAATACACCCTAAATACAATTATAATTATACCCATAAATACAATTACAATATTGTTTTTCACTACATTATTTTATCTTCTCACTCGTACAAAAAACACTTAAAAGTTAATCCGTTAACCATTTTGTTAACTTCGTTAATTAACGATTAACGGATTAACGAGTTAATGCCCACCTATGTTTATATGTAATTCGAATGTAATCTATCCAATTATAACATCTACTTATCTACGTAGATGTTTGTTACATACGCAAATAACAAATTCCTCTAAATTTTTATACATTTCTACTTAAAAAAGAATCAATTATTAATTTATTTATTACATACTATATACCTGTTATAATTCATTAACATAAACAAATTCTATAACTTTAAACTTTCAGATTAATTCGCCCCAAAAGTTTTCATGTAAATCGTAAAAATTTAATTTGAGAAAATTTTGATATATTATTATTATTAACAAATTCACAGTTATTTAGCCGTCAAAATCAAATCTCTTTTTTGGGAAATGACGTCTATAATCGTAAGTCAAAGAGACATTTGTTGTAAAAAGTCTGTTATAGCTGTATTGAAACTAATATAATTATATGATAGTAGGAAGTATTGTGTCCGTATAAACAAATGTCTGCAATAAAATGTCCCAGTATATTAGTCAATAAGAGCCATTATTCAAACAAAGGTTGTATTCAAAATTAAATATTCCAATAAATAACAAACTTGTCATATATTAGTGGATCCTATAAGAAATATGGGACCGTGAACGTGTCAACATCAAATCATATAGTGTGGATGGGAAAGACACCTGTTTCTCTCTCTCTCTTTCGCTATTACATGAACATAATAATTTATAAAGGCAAGCAAACGCAGCTAAATAAATACAATAAACATTACGATCTTCAAAACGTATAAGTATGAATTCACGTAAGACGTAATTGCATAAGTCGAGGACTTACTTACTGTATTGTGTAAATCAATAAAGTCATAACGAAATTTCTAAAAAATGTTCAATATATTTTTCATTTGATATTTTTCAGAATTTTTGATGTATTTTTATTAAAAAATTAATAACGTAAACAAAATATTTAATTTCTACAATTAGGAAGTTGTTTTTTTTTTTTAAACTATAGAGTATGTACCGATATACACTGGCCAGTGGTCACATGATGTCATCGATGGCTGCTATCTTTGCACTGCGAATACTGGAGAAAAATACATCCAGTGCTCTGATGACGTGATTTTAAATTTGAAATAAACTGACAGAAGCAAATGAATTTAAAATTAACTTTATATGTATTTATTATTTTCATGTTATTTGATTTTCCTTTATTTGATGTCCCGTAGTGAAGAAAGCCAATAAAACATATTTATATGTAATTTTATTTATAACTGTAATATTATTACCTTATGGTAAACAATAAATAAATTATTATGTTTAGAATTTTCTATAATTAACTTACATGGTTTCTAGAATTTAAATATTATTATTTAATAATATGTACATATATGTGGTTTTATTTTTTACATACTTAAATGTTGAAAACATTATCCGGCTGTTTTTGTAATTTATCGTCACTGCGTTAAGTAATAGATGAAATCAAGGAAAAAGCGCCAAGTCTTTTAACTTGCATTTATTACGTAGGTACAATATATGCATTGTAACATTGTAAAACACTTGCTTATACACTCGTATAATACACAATACATAATTGATGATGTGATAAATCGGAGGAATGGGAGCTGTTTTTTGTCCAGTAAGTATTAATTTAGACAGCAGAGTCTTCACACTGAAGTTTCTACTGTATATCGCACACACGTACGGTCAATATCCTGTATCAATTCTTGTGTGAGCTGTCAGGCCGTATATCTGTGTAAACTATTTGTCACATACCTGGAAACAAATAGATTTGTTTAAAACATTTCTTCATGAAATTTAACAATCATTATTTATTATAAATATTGGTTCAAATATAATTTAGAAACTGTCAAAGATAATTAGCTTGATCTCTTGAAAAACACTTATGTCCGGTATTAAAAAGAAACTGCCAAAAGTAGAACTAGCTTGCAAGAACCTGAACAAGTTATATGATATTCTTTATGAAATTGCACATGCAATAGAGTCCTGAAAATGTGCACTGCAATATGCTACAAAACAATTCGTAACATACATATAGGTTATAATCTATAATAACAGATCACTGATTCTGCGGCTCATGAACAGACAATGCGTGAAATAGAGTTATCGAAAAGAACATTAACTATAGTTATGTACCTGTGGGATAGACTTGATGTATATTATTCAATTTTCATCATATTGATATGATGTATTGTAGTTTTGATATGTTTGACAATTTCTATTTCTTCTAGATTTGATAGGTTTCCTATTTTATAAAACATCATTTTTGATTATATATTTATAAATGTATCATTTCCTGTTGATATAATACGATGGAAGCTATATATTTTACATAAATAATATATTTTTAATATCCTTACATGTTTAAAAGTGCACTCCACTATATAATATTTCGATTTAGTCGGAATAGCTTCTGAAAAATATTTAAATAAAAAAACGGTACATGCAGTGACATCCAACGGAAAAAGTTTGAACTAAAAAAACTTAGTCGGAATGGCTTCTGAAAAAATATTAAAATAAAAAACGGTACACGTGGCGACATCTAGCGGAAAAAGTTTGAACTAAAAAAACTTAATCGGAATGGCTTCTGAAAAAATATTGTAGTTAGTTCAAACTTTTCCTGCGAGATGTCGCCACGTGTACCGTTTTTTATTTTAATATTTTTTCAGAAGCCATTCCGACTAAGTTTTTTTAATTCAAACTTTTTCCGCTAGATGTCGCCACATGCACCGTTTTTTATTTAAATATTTTTTCAGAAGCCATTCCGACTAAATCGAAATATTATATAGTGGAGTGCACTTTTGTACATGTAAGGAAATTAAAAATATATTATTTATGTAAAAAATATAGCTTCCATCGTATTATATCAACAGGAAATGATACATTTATAAAGAAATAGTCAAGAATGATCTTTGGCAATGTTGAAAACCTATCAATTCTAGAAGAAATGAAATCATGAAACAATACGACATATCAAGATTGGCTGTCGTTTCATTGTCAAAATTATTAATTTTAAATGTATAAAAGTTCATAATATTAAAACACAAAATATATTGTCGTTATTTGTGTAAAATGTTCTCAAGTAAGTACTGTTCTAAATAATTAGTGAGTAGTCGTTGTTATAACCTATAGTGGATATTTTTCAGGACTCTATTGACAGTGCTATTTGATAGAGAATATTACAGAATTAATAACTTATTCAATTACTTGCAAACTAGTCAACTTGTGTCAATTTCTTTTAAACCCGGACTTAAATAGCTTTGTGTTGTTCACAGGGTTGCCAGACGTCCCGCCTGTAGCGGGACTGTCCCGCTACAGGATAGTTAGTCCCGCGTCCCGCTCAAGAATTCAAATGTCCCGCTTACACATCATTCTTAATTTTTGTTTGAGGAGTATGTGCATAATGTACATTTAAAAAAAGAGGGTTTTCATATTTTAAAATCAATTAAATCTAATAATAAATATAACTAATATTTTCTAACATTTTGTCTCCTGAATATTTGTTTGTTACAAGTCCACAAAAGTACTTCTGTGGTTAATGAACTTTTAAAGTTTGTGCAGTAAATATTTGTAGATAACCGGACGTAATTTAAAAAATTATTGATGATATTTATATATGTTAAAAACATTAAAAAAAATAATTTTTCTGCAACCTAAAAATTACTCCCCCCCCCCCCCCCCAGACGATGTCCCACCGGAGCATTTGAAAAATCTGGCAACCCTGGTTGTTCATTAGATTAAGATAATTATCGTTGACAGTTTCTTAATAAAACTGTTTGAAATAATATTTATAATAAATAATGGTTGTTAAATTGTACGAAGAAATGATTTAAACAAATCATTTTGATTCCAGGTATGTGATAAACCTTTTACACAGAAATAGACACAAGAATTGATATATGTGCGTGATATACAATAAAACTTGAGTGCGGTGACAGATGAACGTATGTATTTGATACTACCAAGGCTTTATGAATTATTTAACGTGAACTTAAAACTTGAACACACAAAACTAGGTTAAATAGTGATAATTTTAAGAGCTCTCTCAACTTTCTACGATTTATAGTTCCCGAAATATTGGCTTCAAACGGTAAATTTTTTACAGTTAATTATGGACCGAATCTCAAAGGCATACAAGAGAAGGTCTCCAAAGGCTCGTTCATCTCTAAAGTTCTATTCAAATTTGCTTGCAAGTACAAAGCAAAATGAATGAAATGTGGCTACAGAACTGCTTTACTAGACAAGTAAGTAATACATATATACTCTGCCCCCTTCTCGTCCCCTTTTCAGCAAATTTAATATATTTTCAAACTCTCTGAACCCTTACAGGACTGCCCCATTTTCAGCAAGTTACAAGTGTTTTCAAGTCTATAAGTATATTAAAAAATATTGATTCTTCGAAACTTGTTATATTTTGTTTCAAGTACTTTATTTTGCCGTAACAGATTTAAAAAAGTGGTTCTGTTTTGGAGGGCTGTATCTCTTTAGCGGGGAGAGGTATACTTGTGGGGTTGATTTTAAATTAAAGAGGGTTTATCTGGCTTCAATTTGATACGTAACATTCAAAGGTTTGTTTCAAAAATATATTTAAAAAAAATTTTATTTGTTATATTTTTTAAGGTCAGGCTCATTGATTGGGAGAAAGGCAACGCAACTATAGAATTACAGACAAACCGTACCCGAGGGGCAAACTCCTTATTGATGACCACATCGTGATCGGGTATTACAAACTACCTGGTAAGACTGCTGAGGAGTTCTTCGAAGAGAATGGAAAGAGGTGATTTAGGACGGGCGATATTGGCAAAGTTCAAAATAATTGGTGAGTTGAGAAATATTAATTTGTTATTTTTGGCTTGTTTAGGTTTGAGAGAAATTTGTAAAGAGTACAGTAGATGTTTCATACTGTGAACCACGCCGGTAGAGTCAGTTTTATTATAAATGACAGCTTTGAGAAATAGGGATTTACACAATGGAAGGTACCGTGCCTGAGTTCATATTATAGAACGTCTACTGTAACTGATCTGAACGATCTATTATATTTTCCGAACGTTCGTCTTTACATATCATCCGTATTTTCCAAAAGTTCCGATCATCTGTCATTTTATCTTTAAAACTTTATTTCGGTCATAAATCATGCACAAAGTATGAATATACATTCAATCAAATGATATTTTTGATACGTTTATCAAAATTAATTGCATTTTCTAGATATAATACATTTTGTCAATTCAACTGATCTGAACAATCTATTGTATTTTCCGAAAGTTCCGATCACCTGTCATTTTGTCTTTAAACTTTATTTTAGTCACAAATCATATGCAAATCATGCACAAAATATGAATCTGCATTCAATCTAATGATATTTGTGATACATTTATCAAAATTAATTACATTTTCTAGATATAATACATTTTGTCAATTCAACTGATCTGAACAATCTATTGTATTTTCCGAAAATTCCGATCACCTGTCATTTTGTCTTTAAAACTTAATTTTAGTCACAAATCATGCACAAAATATGAATATGCATTCAATCTAATGATATTTTTGATACGTTTATCAAAATAAATTAAATTTTCTAGATATAAAACATATTTTGTCAATTTTAACATATGCGCTATCGCTGTGCTCCAACCCGGCCAGGAGCTGGTCGATCACGCCAATAAATGTAATTACATTTGAAAATAAAAACAAAAAACGATTTATAACTGATGAAATATTTATTTCAGGTAAACTGGAGAAGTTCAAAGTCCCCGCTGCAGTGCAAGGAGGCGTGGACACCAGACATGGGTCCCGTCAAGCACAAGGACATCCAGGAACGGTACCAGTTTGAAATAAACCGGATGTACGCTTCATGAGATTAAGTTAAAACCGTGTCGGGCGAACGCAGTTTTAAAATCACTACCGAGGATAATTAAATGAAATTCATTACGCGGAATTGTGCGTGTGTGTGCGTGCGTTATTTGATTGTTGATTTGTATGAATCGGAACTGACAGAAATAATTGTTGTAAAAAATAAATAAAAGTTCGGAATGATGTAATATTTACAGAAATATATCAAGTGTCAGATTTTGTTTTTAATGAGTCCTTCGGTCGAAAAGTGAGGTTAAGTTATTTAAAAAAAAGTGGGGTTATGTGAATTTATAACTCATTGTTTGAAACGTTTTATTTTGGTTACGAGTGATTGTTACATTGTGTATTCTGTAGCTTTTATTGTCTACTTTCTGAAGGTGTCCGTACGTTTTAATTATATTAACTTCTCGTTGATTTTATTTATTTACTTCTTTAAAAAATACGAACTTTAAGCTATAGCTTTAAATTTACTTTTAAATTGTTTCGTTACGATCATTTCTACCAAAAATACATCGATTTGAATTTTGACCGAATTTAAATTTACATAACCTCACTTTACATTCGAATAACTCTTTTAAAAATTGATAGAATTTGAAAGTGTAGCTACCGTTAGAAAGTAGAAGCTTCAAGCTATAATTTGACCCATGAATTATTTCGTTACGAACATTTCTACCAAAAATACAGCGATTTGAATTTTGACCGAATTTAAATTTACATAACGTCATTTTATGATCGAATAACTCTTTTAAAAATTGATAGAATTTAAAAGTGCAGCTACCGTTAGAAAGTAGAAGCTTGAAGCTATAATTTTACTTATGAATCGTTCAATTACGAACATTTTTACCAAAAATACAGCGATTTATAAACTTGGTGAATTTAATTTTGCATAACCTTACTTTACGGTCGAATAACTCTTTTAAAAGTTGATAGAATTCAAAAATGTAGCTACGGTTAGAAAGTAGAAGCTTCAAGCTACGAAATATATTCAAAACCGTCTGATTCCGATGATTTCTGCTAAAGTTACATTGATCTGAAGTTTGCTTTGTCAAACGTTATTCCCAATTATTTTAATGTTACGTTTTGTGATAAATTATTTTCTGTACTGTTTTTAATTAAGCTAAAAACAATGTCACTCACTCGGCGATGTGTGGACAACCACTTGGTCTTTTCGATTGTCCCTTGGAAAGACGTTAACTTCTTAGAACAATAATGGCGATGACTTGATTGGTCCAAGACAACAACAATATATTAAACAATAGTAAACTTACCTAAACTAGACAGATGATGTAGACTACTTATCGAGTAGAGTCCCAAGCAGATACTGATTTTTCTGTGTTTTTGTGCTGGCTTATATACAGCCGGTTATATAAGTTTTAGTTAAAATTGTTTGGGAGTTACATGATTTATAAATTCCTGACTGATTTAAAATTTGTATATTAATCTGTACTGTTACAAACGTAATTGAAAACGATGAAATATTGTAGATTATTAGTTTAGTGTTAATCGTATTATTTAAAACAGTTGAGCTGATGCTTGTTTTCAACAACACTCATATTTATATGTATTTAATCTATGTAAAATGTACATAATATATACTTTATGTATGTTAACTAGTATTGATAATAAAAAAAATAAATTAATTAATTCACTGAATATATATGTTTTATTCCTTCCTACTAGAGATGTGTAATTCATGAACGATTCGTTCTTTTTGAACGATTCTTTTCGGTGAACGAAACGACTCGAGTCAGTATTTTAAAAAAGATTCGTTCTTTTTTTTATTATATTGTAAAATATAAAAGAAAATAGATTCGTACACTATTTTTTGTGTTAGTTAAAATATTTAGAAAGAAAACAATCGTTATTATTAATATTAATAAAATAATCAATTAAAAAATATTTCTCGATAAATGTAACTATAGAAGTGTATTTTTCAACAACTAAACCAGAGACAACTTTTTAAATTCGAATTGTTGCTAGGAAAGAAACTGTTACAGTTTAGCTCTGAATGGCAGCGGCGTATCATTCGTGTATTTAAGATACATATGTATTATTTTGAATTGTAAAATTGTTTAATAAACAATTTAGATTTAGATTATATAGCCGTAGTTCTTAAAATGTGTGTTATTACACATTTATTACCACTGCTCTAAAATCCCGAGAATATTAATGCATTTTAATTTTAGCATTTGTTTTCGAGCAAATTATTTATAATACCTGACATTATAAATCAATTTATCTATAAAGATTAGCATGATAAAACGTCTGAGAATAAAAGTTATATTAAATATCAAAGTCAAAATAAAACTATCAGCAACAGTTATTTTAAGTAATATGATAAATTTACACAATTATTATAATAATGAACAAAAGTAAACATAATTTGTACGCCACTGATATATCAAGCTACGTACGGCGGCCAAAAAGTAACAATGTATTTATTTATCCATTCTGTCAGTGATCGGATACGTTCGGATTTTGTCGTACCGACTTGCACTCACTGACTCACTTGTATACAAGTCCCATACGAACGATTCCTGTACTGAACGATTCAAAATACTCGTCACTCGCCAATTCATTTTCGTAAGTGAACGACTCATTGAACGAATCAGTTGGAACGAATCTTTTTACTGAATTGTTTCAAATGACTCGAGTCACTAAAAAGACTCATTTTTCCCATCTCTACTTCCTACGTCTTCTTTTCAGCTAAAAATACAAAACAAACATTCTTTAGAAATGATATAAATCAGTAAACAATAAACATAGCCGAGATAAGCTCCCTTTTCATTACGTAACACCGAAAATTCAATATTTCGGGGCTAGTCTTGGTTAACGACATCACGCTATTTAGCATTTCATATGTGTGATCGCAAGATGTGACTGCATAGCACTAAGGAACAAATACCTTGGCTCCCCTATTCTCGAGTCAAAAGACATTCAGGACTTGTCGAGGAAAAGGATCCTATGCTTCGCTGAAGCAACGGACCTATTCAACGAGTCTTAGAAACCCAGGGGAGCACAATGGGCCCTAGTGGCCTAAGTGCCGGAGCCTCGGCTCCACCCCTCTTATGAAATTCAAATTCAAGATGGCGCCACCCACGCATTGTTTATAAATTAAAAAGAATTAAGATTAGATTCGCATCCTTTATTAATTTGAAAGTATTATACTATTTATATAATAGTATAATACTTTCAAATTAATAAAGGATGCGAATCTAATCTTAGATAGCATAGCGTATATCGCTATGCTATCTAAGATAGATAGCATAGCGTATATCGCTATGCTATCGTATGTAGGAATGGTGATATGTACAGAAAAAATGTTCGACAAAAGTTGATAAAATCACTTCTTTAACTGTTTACTAGCACATTTGGAACCAATGTGTCCTTATACATACGATAGCATGTCTAAATATACAAAACAAATTAAATATAAAATTACGTACATTTTTTATAATACACCTCCACCAATGGGGGGGGCGCGTATGTAAAAATACATATTTAAAAACATTACCAGTGTGCCGTTAATACAGATATCTGTAGTCGGTAATACGAAGTTTCACCGTTTGATTGCTAGATGGCGCCACTGGCACCCGTATGTTTTTTACTACTTTAATATATTATCTTCTCGCTCGCACAGAGGACACTAAATTAATTTTTATCTGTCATCTGTTTATCTACACAGAATGAATATTATACAATTATAACATCTACTTATCTACACAGATGTTTTGTATAAATCAATAATCAATTATTTATGTTATTTAATACATATCTGCCCTATTACATTAACCTAAAAAAAAATATTTTTTCGACTTTCAGATAGTGACAATCACATCCAAATCAGCTCAGTAGTTCACTTACCAAATCAAAACAATCTAAAAATTCATTTTCACAATACAGTGACGCACTAAACGTTTAAAGTTGTATACAAAAATTAAATAAGGTTAAGACGAAAAATTGAATCACGATTTCTGTATTTAACGGGCCCCCTTTTTAAGCCTGCTGTATAACACGCCAGTGTTTATTATTAAATATGTCTGAAATCAATATGTAAACAATGTTTTATTTATATACATAATTACATTAAAATTAACAAAACATATTTTGTCGGTAAAGAAAAATCATAAATGATGTATTACAACAGAACAATCAACACCAAGATTGAAACAATAAACTAAAAATAAAACATACGAGTGCAATAAAAAGTAGAGTAGTGTTTTGTTTCAAAGCCTACTAATATTTAAAAGAATACACGTTTAATTATTTAAATACATAGTGTTTTGTTTTACGTACAGCCTACCTACGATGTGTTTCAAATAAAAACCTTGTTTTTGTTGATGTCCAGTTCACTTTTTATTACACGCTACAGTTACTGAAAGCAAGTTTGCAGAAGACAAACTTGAGAATACTGTTTTATACTTATTATAAAATACACTGTGTCGCACTTTTTTCTTTCTTCTATCTTTTGTTTTTTGCTTAAATCAAATTGAAAAGTAAACATTTCCAAAAACTTTTATTATATAAATACAATTTCTCAAACCAGTACAGTAAAAAAACATCTTATTTCTAACAATATCTTCCGTTCTCTGATATTAAATATTTAATCGTTTTGGCAATTGAGAAACAATCAGTCATTTTACAATAAATACCTTTCCCTGTTTTCACTAATTTAGCAAATGTTATGATATAAATAATAAATAATTTGTACCCCAATTAAATACAATTATATCACTTTTGAATTTTGTAGAAATAGTATTATATATCACAGTTTAAATCAGTCCCAATCATCCCCGTCCCGCCCTTTATACAAAATATATAATTCAGACTATCTCCCCATTAAGGAGGAATGGGAGCTACAATCAGAGACAAAAGTAGCTTTAAATTTTAAAACTTTACGAATATCTGCATTGTAAATTTTGTAATAGAAGTTATAAATGATAAACATTATAGCTAGAGTTGTTTACTTATATATTTGAAGCTAATTTTACCTCCCCTGACTATTTTGGTTAAAATTGTAAACATTTTTCAAGTTAGTAAGACAATAATTAGTATTAAATTTCTTTCTAATTTTCTATAAGTAAAGATCTTTCATAATTAAATTGCAAAAATACTTTCCCCAAAAATTAGTAATGTTTTATCAATGTGTTGTTTTAGTTAAAAAAATATCAGTTTTCCATAAGAATACATGTTAAATTGTAATCAATATATTTAATAAAAACAGCTCGGAGAATCAATTTAATATTTTGTGTATTGTATTAAAATGCTAACAAGAACATTCTACTAATTTTCATGCACTCGGTAATGTTTCGATAGAACTTTCATTCCTCCTTAAACTAGCAGGGCTTTTTTTTTACATAATATATATATCCTAATTTTGATCAATAATTTCAGTCTTTTGGCTTTAAGATATCTCCCCTCCCCCAATCCCTTAATAATAATCAATAGTTTACTTGTTTGTTGTCTCCATTCAGCAAAAACTGTGTTTCTTTGTCTTTTCTCTTCTTCTTCTTTAAACTTTTATTGTTAAAGCCAACAAGGAGAGTCAAAGAATCCACGGTAAGTTCCCCATCCGTGGGTCACTATCTTGTTTTCACAATGCACTACAAGCAATCACAATGTGGTGTGGAGAACTGACTTGGTACAGCATGATATCCCTTAAAACAGTTAACTCTCCTTGTAAAGTCTTCTTGGTTGAACATGTATCGCTACGAGTGCGTAGATATCGAGTGTTGTTTACGCTGTAGCATACACGTAACGATTTTGAGCGCTACAACGTGGTTGAGAACATGACGTCGCTTAGTACAAGGCGAGATACGAAGTTGGCTTTCCTTTTTTAATCTTCTTGGTTGAAGTGTTTTATTGAATCTTTACTTCAAACGACTAGACAAAGCGACACGTTCTTAATTTGAGAAACATTCTGCTCTCAATTACCTCCGTCTGGATTCAAAACACCCGAGGATGTCCTCTTTCTCCAGTGTAGCACACCACTGCCTCTGCTACTGCTATCTACCTTAGTTATAGTTGTTTTACAGATGGTGCAAGCAAACGGTTTTATACCTAGGGAAAGATGATACAGTTAGAAAACAATCACAAGTAAATACTAAATTATAATGTAACGTTTTGATATAATTAATAAAACCATGGGACAATTCAGAATCTATCTTTATATGTAACTAAGTCGCAGATAACATTTTTTAAATGATTACTCCAGTTTATATGCTTTGCTTTGAAACCAAAATATATTATAAAACATAATAAAATTAATTTATAAATAATATTTATTAATATTAATTAAATATATGGCTGAATAATTAATCTGTAATATAAATTAATAATAATAATCTAATATGTTCAAATACATATAACAAAGTAATGTTTTATACATTAATAAAGATACAGAGCAAAGACAACGAGTAGATCCTATTGAATATAACAGTTCTTACATCGCATCACAGGTTAAGCAGGACCACCATAGGACAAATGTTGGATGGGTGACCGCGCGCGCTTTATATTATTATTATTTATTTAAAGAAATTTTGGAGAATAGATTGGAGACAGACCGCGAATCCGCGAGAGGGTGTGTATTATAATTAAAAAACATAATATGTGTTGGGGGTGTATACCCGCGAATTATTTCGCGGGGGTCGCGCGCATATGTAGAGTATTTAGACCGCGAAATTTGTCACATATGTATACACATGCCGCGAAACTATATTCCGAAGGCGTCGCGACCCGCGACGTCCAATACACAATCAATGTGTATTGGACACAATCAATGTGTATTGGACGTCGCGGGTCGCGACGCGAAGCGCGACGCCCGCGGTGTAGCAGATAAAAATGAGGATTACATGGGAACCAAAAATCGCAGAATCTTCGGATTAGTTTTAAAATTTTCGTAAAAAAATCTAGTTTTACATACTTAAATTTGAAGTCAATACGTCCAACAGATTCGGAGTTACAACTCTTTAAAGTTTTTTATAATTATTTTTTTAAAATAGTGATATATAATTATTATATGGGGCACTCTAAATATGATCTAACGACTCATGTGATTAGTTTAGCCCATGTATGATACAATCATGTACTTTTTAGAATCAATTGGACAGCTGTAACGCAGACTTCAAAAAGCGGCGACTTTCGTCACTCACAACGGGCAAACGACATGCCCCATCACAAAAAAATTATAAACTTAATTGGTTTTGTTTTGTATTTAATGTCAATATTAAAATTATAATGTATCAATTTCGTTCACAGAAAATCATTTTGTAAGTAAAAAAATTCAAAATCAAATGTTAAATAATAAAAATATGCATAAAAAAGTCTTGTGCCGACCAGGGCAGTTTTTTATAATGTAAAGACATGTTAAATAATCCCAACAGAATGCCCATGGCCAATTCCAACATTCTGTAATATCTAAATTACCTAAAATACTTTTCGCAGAATCTTTATTCTACGTCATAGCCCATGACATTAACAGAACCTGTAGAAAACATACTGAGGCTTCACACCCAATGAAATTAACAGAACCTGTAGAGAACATACTGAAGCTTCACACCCAATGAAATTAACAGAACCTGTAGAAAACATACTGAAGCTTCACACCCAATGAAATTAACAGAACCGTGTAGAAAACACAAATAAAGACTACACTCAGCACTCTGCTATACGACCATACACTATACGACCGCTCCGTTACACAATATGTCGACAGTTCTAACCAACGTCCTTCCCCCATCCCCACCACAATACCACCGTGACCGCTATATTTCTGCGCGTTTAAATTCATCAATCAACGTTAAAATCGGCACACATAGTGAATTATTTCTACTTTCTAAATTTAAAAAAATAATAAAATTCCATTAATATTTAACGAAATTAGAGCACTTTTAGTAAAACCCCAAAATTTTAGATCAAGTCGCCATATTTTCTAAACAATTGAAAGTATGAAAATTTTTGTTTTACAAAAGTTTCTTACTTTTTTATGGTCTTTACAATTATGTAATTTTGAATATACCGTTCTATTTGATTTTACTGAGAAACGGAAATGTACCCCCCAAACCAGTGGCGGATTTAACGGGCGGCAAATGAGCAGTTGCCGCCTGGGCCCCCGTCTGAAAATGCTCCCAAGGGCCCCTCCAGATAAAAGCCCTTGTATGTGACCCTGTTTAAATCCTGCTGTGTAAAAAAATTTTGATTCCATCCAATAATTTTGCGTGCGGAAATAAAATTACATTGCCAGTCACAAGTGCATGCGCCGAGGAATGAGTTCTTTGAAAAGAATCAAAAACTATCGTCATGCCATTTTATCTGAGGAAACACTCAATAATTTCAGTATTTTGTACATTGAAAGAGACGTGGCTAACAAAATAGATCCGAATTCGACAATCGAAATATTTGCACAACAAAAGACGAGACGAGGTTTTAAAACAATGTAAGGCCCCCCATACACCTACAATATAACTATGCAATATTATTGTTGCACAATTGTATTGAAATATACCTTACGCCTACACGTTCAATAATATTGAATCTTGAATTATTCGCGTCAATATTTTTGTCGGAGCAACATGTGTGATGATGAAGATTTGGCTGCAGCTATACTGATGATTTTGCTGGCAAAACAAAATAAAAACGAAAGAAGGCCAGTGTACACTCATGAACGTCTTTTAAAATAAATTTATAAATATTCGTGCGTGCGTACGGGACCGCTCCGAACAGTAGACTAAAAAATATTGTACAATAAGCCCTACAGACGACACAATGAAAAAATATGGCGCAATAAAATTTAAACTCGCTCAAACTTTTCTAAAAGCATTGTGCAATCTTCAATATGATTCCTAAACGGTCAATAATATTGGACAATCCGTGATATTGCACAATAAAATTGATCGTCTATGGGCCGCCTTAAATGTATATGTCGAAATTTATAAGTGAGATTGTCAATAACGAATCATACAATAAATAATAAATAAATAACAATTCAAAATGTTTGGTTGACGCAATAAAAAATTAATTAGGAAATCAAAAAACAACTAAAAATTATCAATTTATTAATAATTAATTTGTAGCTCTAAATCAGTGGTTCCCAAACTCTTTTGGCCCACGGACCCCTTTTTATAGTCAAAACTTTCCCACGGACCCTGGGTGAAAAACTACATAAATGAATAATAGAAAAATTAAAAATTTTACTTTGATGTCTTGTTACTTGAAAAACGGAGAAACTGTGGTTTTTTAGTCACTTAAACTAAAAATACACCTTAACCACAAAATTTATGTCACTCGACACGTGTTTCGACTTCACAAGAAGTCCTCATCAGGAGCCTAACGATTCCAGGGATCGTTAGGTTCATGATGAGGACTTCTTGTGAAGTCGAAACACGTGTCGAGTGACATAAATTTTGTGGTTAAGGTGTATTTTTAGTTTAAGTTTGATGTCTTGAATGGTAAATGGTGACGTAAAAATAAAATACAACAATCAACAATTTCTAAATCTCAAACTCGACTCACCGCGATGCCTGTTATTACTTGTATTTTATGCACCTGTCTATATTTATATTTTACTTAGGACGTAAAAATTGCTAATAATTTATTCATTGCTATTTATTTTAACTTCCATATTAATAAAAATGTGCGCGGACCCCCTGATGTTGTTCAGGGACCCCCAAATCGATTTTAATTTTCCACGGACCCCCTGAACGATGCCAGGGACCCCTTGGGGAACCACTGCTCTAAATGAATTACATAATGTTTTTTTTTCACGTCAATCAATTTTTAAGTTGATGCTATCAAACAATTCTTTAAGTGATTTTTTTTACTCAATAGAAGGGCCCCTGGTACGTTTGCCACCTAGCTCATTTCCCTTAAATCCGCCACTGGCCTTATGTATTCTACTGTGCACTTTATATTATTATTATTTATTTAAAGAAATTTTGGAGAGTAGATTGGAGACAGACCGCGAATCCGCGAGGGTGTGTATTATAATTAAAAAACATAATATGTGTTGGGGGGCGGGGGTGTATACCCGCGAATTATTTCGCGGGGGTCGCGCGCATATGTAGAGTAATTAGACCGCGAAATTTGTCACATATGTATACACATTCCGCGAAAAAAATAGTACACATACGCGATGCCGCGAAACTATATTCCGAGGGCGTCGCGACCCGCGACGTCCAATACACAATCAATAATAATTGTAACATACGTACAATAGATGCATGCATGTGTTTGTCCACGGAATCGTTCGCGAGACGTGTGTGCAGGTAAAAGGTATACAATGTGCACACATATATGCCGCGAGATCAAGAAGGAGCGTCGAGACGCCGTCCGCGAAGCGCGACGCCCGCGGTGTAGCAGATAAAAATGAGGATTACATGGGAACCAAAAATCGCAGAATCTTCGGAATAGTTTTAAAATTTTTGGAAAAAAATCTCGTTTTACGTACTTAAATTTGAAGTCAATACGTCCAACAGATTCGGAGTTACAGCTCTTTAAAGTTTTTTAAAGTTATTTTTTTAAAATAGTGATATATAAAAATTATACGGGGCACTCTAAATACAATCTAACGACTCATGCAATTTATTCATTAAATCTAATATGTTCAAATAGATATTATAGCAAAGTAATATTTTATATATTAATAAAGAATAAGAATTTATTTAATTATTTTAAAATAATTAATATTTAAAATTCGCGCGTTAGTGGCGTCATCTTGTAATATATCGATGAACTTTAATACCTCGTTTACACGATTGGGTTTGTTTTCATTTTCAATCATAATAAAATTAATGCTAATTTATCGTGTTTACGTGTTTAGAATGATCGTTGGATTTCCGTAAATTCTAAAAATGCTAAAAATACAGTCAATTAAACATAATTTACTAATTAAAAATGTTTAATTTGCATCAAATGTATTTGTAAGTATAAATCACCATGTAAACATAGTATCGGAACTTTCGGAAAATATAATAGATTATTCAGATCAGTTGAATTGACAAAATGTATTATATCTAGAAAATGCAATTAATTTTGATAAATGTATCACAAATATCATTAGATTGAATGCAGATTCATATTTTGTGCATGATTTGCATATGATTTGTGACTTAAATAAAGTTTAAAGACAAAATGACAGGTGATCGAAACTTTCGGAAAATACAATAGATTGTTCAGATCAGTTGAATTGACAAAATGTATTATATCTAGAAAATGCAATTAATTTTGATAAACGTATCAAAAATATCATTTGATTGAATGCAGATTCATACTTTTTGCATGATTTATGACCGAAATAAAGTTTTAAAGATAAAATGACAGATGATCGGAACTTTTGGAAAATACAGATGATATGTAAAGACGAACTTTCGGAAAATATAATAGATCGTTCAGATCAGTTACAGTAGACGTTCTATAATATGAACTCAGGCACGGTACCTTCCATTGTGTAAATCCCTATTTCTCAAAGCTGTCATTTATAATAAAACTGATTCTGCAGGCGTAGTTCATAGTATGAAACGTCTACTGTACTGTTTACAAATTTCTCTCAAACCTTAACAAGTCAAAAATAACAAATTAATATTTCTCAACTCACTGATTATTTTGAACATAAATATCGCCCGTCCTAAACCACCTCTTTCCATTCTCTTCGAAGAACTCCTCAGCAGTCTTATCGGGTAGTTTGTAATACCCGATCACGATGTGGTAATCTATAAGGAGTTTGCCTCTCGGGTACAGTTTGTAAATTTTTTTTTAAATATATTTCTGAAACAAACCTTTGAATGTTACGTATCAAATTGAAACAAACCCTAAGAAACCCCATACCAAATTAAAGCCAGATAAACCCTCTTTAATTTAAAATCAACCCCACAAGTATACCTCTCTCCGCTAAAAAGATACAGCCCCCCAAAACAGAACCACTTTTTTAAATCTGTTACGGCAAAATAAAGTACTTGAAACAAAATATAACAAGTTTCGAAGAATCAATATTTTTTAATATACTTATAGACTTGAAAACACTTGTAACTTGCTGAAAATGGGGCAGTCCTGTAAGGATTCAGAGAGTTTGAAAATATATTAAATTTGCTGAAATGGGGACGAGAAGGGGGCAGAGTATATATGTATTACTTACTTGTCTAGTAAAGCAGTTCTGTAGCCACATTTCATTCATTTTGCTTTGTACTTGCAAGCAAATTTGAATAGAACTTTAGAGATGAACGAGCCTTTGGAGACCTTCTCTTGTATGCCTTTGAGATTCGGTCCATAATTAACTGTAAAAAATTTACCGTTTGAAGCCAATATTTCGGGAACTACAAATCGTAGAAAGTTGAGGGTGCTCTTAAAATGATCACTATTTAACCTTGTTTTGTGTGTTAAAGTTTTAAGTTAATTGGATTAATATTTTTTACGTTATAATTTTTTACATAAAATCACAAAAAATATTGATGAATAAAAATGCCCTTTGGAACTATAAATCATAGAAAATAAGGGAGCATCTTAAAATGTACATTATATAATATACTATTAGAATTCAATAGTTTTAAGTGAATTAAAATAACAAAAACTATTTTAAAAATTATAACCGTAAGATAAAATTACAACTTGTTATTTCAGACGCACTTTACGTAAATTCCTGTAACTTCTAAATGATCCGTTGGAACAATTTGAAATCAACACTAAACTAGATTCAGTAGCGATCATTTTAAACTTGGCCCCAACTTTCTATTATTTATAGTTCCAGAGTACTATGTAGTTGAATATAGAGCACTTTTATTGATATTTTTTGTTATTTTACGTAAACATCTCTAATTACAAAACTATTTATCGGACTGAGTTAAAACTTAAATACAGTAAACTAGATTCAATAGTGATCATTTTAAAACCCCTCCCAACTCTGTGTGATCTATAGTTCCAGAGTTCTATACCGTCAAACTTAAAACACTTTTATTCACTGATATTTTTTGTAATTTTAAGTTAACGATTTTAACTAAAAAACTATTGATTGAACCGAGTTAAAACGTAAATACAGTAAACTAGAATCATTCATTCAAGATCACATTTATGAATAGTTCACGTTAAATAATTCATAAAGCCTTGGTAGTATCAAATACATATGTTCTAATGTCACCGCACTCAAGTTTTATTGTATATCACGTACATGTATCAATTCTTGTGTCTATTTCTGTGTAAAAGGTTTATCACATACCTGGAATCAAAATGATTTGTTTAAATCATTTCTTCGTACAATTTAACAACCATTATTTATTATAAATATAATTTCAAACGTTTTATTAAGAAACTGTCAACGATAATTATCTTAATCTAATGAACAACACAAAGCTATTTAAGTCCGGGTTTAAAAGAAATTGACACAAGTTGACTAGTTTGCAAGTAATTGAATAAGTTATTAATTCTGTAATATTCTCTATCAAATAGCACTGTCAATAGAGTCCAGAAAAATATCCACTATAGGTTATAACAACGACTACTCACTAATTCTATAGAACAGTACTTACTTGAGAACATTTTACACAAATAACGACAATATATTTTGTGTTTTAATATTATGTACTTTTATACATTTAAAATTAATAATATTGACAGTGAAACGACAGCCAATCTTGATATGTCGTATTGTTTCATGATTTCATTTTCTTCTAGAATTGATAGGTTTTCAACATTGCAAAAGATCATTCTTGACTATTTCTTTATAAATTTATCATTTCCTGTTGATATAATATGATGTAAACTATATTTTTAAGATTAATCAATTTTATTTCCTTACATGTACAGAAGTGCAGTCCAATATATAATATATGCATAATTTTTACTGCATTTGTGCATTTAACCCTCAGTATTTGATTAAAATCACTTTAATATAGTTAAATGCATTTGTAATTATGCTTTGTATTACATATTATCACTTTATAACTTGTATTTCAACTATACAATTATATTCTGGCATTGTCATTTTATTATATGTATTGTCATTGAGTAAAGAATAATTATTCTTTACTCAATGGTATTGTTCACATAATATGTATGTAACTTGGGCTTACAATAAATATATAAACTACTATTACATCAATATGTGCAAGAACCAGGAGCTACAAATCGAGGCTCTGAAATTAACAGAGAATGGATTCAAAAATCAAATCAAAACGTGTACGTCAAGATCTTATACACAAGAAACTAGAGAACTACATATATGATTAAGATGAATGAGGAATTTCAATCACAGCTCAAAGTTAAATATCACGAACACGATGTATTACAACAGAACAATCAACACCAAGATTACTGTTTACTGTCGAGTACAATAAAAAGTTTACAGATTGCGTGTTGATTAGTGTTTTGTTTCAAAGCCTACTAATAATATTTAAATGAATACACGTTTAATTATTTAAATACATAGTGTTTTGTTTCACGTACAGCCTACCTGCGGTTTGTTTTAAATAAAAGCCTTGTTTTTGTTGATGTCCAGTTCACTTTTTATTACACGCAACAATTACTGGTTTGCAGAAGACAATCTTGAGAATACTGTTTTATACTTATTGTGTAACAATTTGAAAATAAAATAACGTTGTTATAAAATAGACTGCATGTGTCACTTTTATTTTTCACATAAATAGAATAATTGAAAAGTAAACATCATTTCCAAAAAACTTTTATTATATAAATACAATTTCTCAAACCAGTACAGTAAAAAATATCTGGTGTTTTTTATTAGGATTGCTGTAAGTTAATTATGGAAAATTCTAAACGTAGTAATTTATTTATTGTTTACCATAAGGTAATAATATTACAGTTATAAATAAAATTACATATAAATATGTTTTATTGGCTTTCTTCACAACGGCATATCAAATAAAGGTGTTTTAGTCTTGTCCGATGTCGAATAAAATAATCTGTAACAAAGGAGAAACAATCATTGTATTTTTTAATTTTCAATGTTAACGTAAGCTTTTAATATAATAGTTTTTGGTATGATATATTCATTAGGATAAAATTAAAGACGTAAAATCACGGTTTGTATATATTATTTACCAGGACAGAATAACGCGTCTTTTATGGTATTTATATTGGTAAATAACAGAAAATGTTAATTTATTAAACTCACAATATCAAATATATCAAAAATAATCAATAATTATATCCTATAACACTATAATAACTGTTGATATTGCAAAATAAGATACAGTTTGACAAAACACATTGACATGCAGCATATATTTTTTTCGTTAGGTATATTAAAAAACAAAATTAATTTCACACATGCATTAATGTTTATCCCTTTTATACAATGTCTGTACTAAGTAAAAAACATAAAATTATTGCATATTACGATTCGATTGAATTATAAAATGAAATAAATTCTGACCTTTAACTATCATATGGAAGCCATAATTGTTGCTATGTATATTTCTTTTTCAGATTATTAATTAAATTTACCAACTGTGCACATATTTAAATGTTTTACAGTTTAATACACATATTCAATTATGTGGTGAACACAACAATTGTAGCTATCGATGTTAAATAAACAAATAAATTAAAAAAACGTCATGTCCAAAATCTTTCTTGATTTTATTTTGTCATAATTTATCACATATTGAAGCATTCGCAACACAAAATATACATAAAAACGTCTCATGAATACTGTATTTTATAAATAAAGCACTATGAACATTAATTATGATTTATAAATATTAATACAAAATACTTTTTTGAAAATATCGTAATATTATGAGGTGACAGTTGTATACACTTGGCTGCATTTTACAAGCTAGGTAACACAAAAAAGATTAAAAATATTTCTGTTGTAAACTACATGTTAAAAGCATTGAAAATGGTTAAATTATTGCAGGATAATATTAGAAATTGAATTAAAATGTGTCTATGAAATAAAAAAACCACTACAATTATTGTTTATTTAATAATTTTTCAATAAATAATATTTAAAATTCGCGCGTTAGTGGCGCTATCTTGCAACATATCGATGAACTTTAATACCTCGTTTACACAATCGGGTTTATTTTCATTTTCAATCACAATTAAATGAATACTAAATTATCGTATTTACGTGTTTCGAATGATCATTCGATTTCCCTAAATTCTAAAAATGCTGAAAATACAGTAAATTAAACACAATTAACTATTAAAATGTTTTAATTTGCATCAAATGTATTTGTAAGGTATAAACCACTATGTAAACATAGTATATTGTACACTCATCTCGCGATTTACCGACCTTTGATTTACCGACACCTTGATTTACCTACGGGCCAAACGCGCGATTTGCCTACTTTCTTCTATCCCCTCGATAATACTACCGTGTTTGCTATATTTCTGCGCAAAATTTAAATTCACCAATGAACGTTGAGGTGGTGGGGGGCCCTCTCGACGTCGGCAATTCAAGCGGTTGAATCACTAACAACGTCGGTCATTCAAGCGATGAATGTAGAATTTAAAATGACAGTTCTTGTGTTAAACTAAACTGGTTAATTAAATATTTATAAAAAACAATACTTTAAACATTATTTTCGTAGATATAACAAACAAAATCGTTTTGTGCGTGTCTTTGTGATATGTGAAGTGTAATTTGTTATAAAATATTTAAAACAACAATATGTATACGCGAGTATCAGTTTTGTGGTTATTTATGAATTTTCATTTTTAAAAGTCATAACTTTCTTTTCAAACTTTTCATCATTAAATATGATACGTTTAAAGGTAAGAATGATATATATTTCAAATAATAACTAGTTTAAAATATTCGTGTTGTATTACTTGTGTACTAAAATGTTTTATACATAACAATTTATAAATTTTTTCGTTTATATATGTAGAGATTTTTAATAATGATTTAATAATATTAATTTAACTTAAATTAAACATCGTATGGGCTATATCTTTATTAATTATATCATGGATTACGAGTACATTTCGAGATTTATATTAAATTAACTTAAAATTAGAATTTAATGTAATATTTCGAAATATTCATTTTTGAAAGTAGCTACCCCATTTATTTTAATTTTATATTATATTTTCGGTTAATTTTATATTCTTCTTTCTATTGCAGATGCAATTTACAGTGGCAAAGGATTGTAACAAAATGTTAAAAAGAAAAGATTTTGTTGATTTTTTGTTTGGCTTGCCGGAACATATTTTAAACAATAGATATGTAAGATAAATGATACAATTACAAAGTACAAAACAAGATGTAGTAAAGTTTGTAGCCAAATTACCCGATACAAGTATTAGGGCTAGATTTAAAAAACAATAAGATAGATAGAATGCATTTGTATCTCTTTACGAACAACTTCAACGGTTAGTCTGATATTTATTATGTTAATTATTTATACATAAATTTAACTCACACTCTCAAACGATTACTTTAACGACATGGAGCCCCCCCCCCACGTTGTTGAATATTTCCTTACGAGTAAAACAGATTGTGTTAAAATACAAGTTGTAAAGTGATAATATTTAATACAAAGCATAATTACAAATGCATTTAACTATATTAAAGTGATTTTGAATCAAACACTGAGGGTTGAATGCACAAATGCAGTCGAAATTCTGCATATATTATATAGTGGACTGCACTTCTGTACATGTAAGGAAATAAAATCGATTAATCTTAAAAAATATAATTTACATCATATTATATCAACAGGAAATGATAAATTTATAAAGAAATAGTCAAGAATGATGTTTTGCAATGTTGAAAACCTATCAATTCTAGGAGAAGATGAAATCATCAAAGAAGACGACATATCAAGATTATATTGAAAATTCTATAATAACATACATGGAGTGAATTTGACAAAAGTCTATCTCGCAGGTACATAATATAGTCAATATACCCTTCTAATAATCCTCTTGCACGTATTGTCTGTCCCTGAGATACACTATTTTATTGCTATAACTGATGAAATATTTATTTCAGGTAAACTGGAGAAGTTCAAAGTCCCCGCTGCAGTGCAAGGAGGTGTGGACACCAGACATGGGTCCCGTCAAGCACAAGGACATCCAGGAACGGTACCAGTTTGAAATAAACCGGACGTACGCTTCACGAGATTAAGTTAAAACCGTGTCGGGCGAACGCAGTTTTAAAATCACTATCGAGGATAATTTAATAATTAAATCATTGTAATTCAGTGTTGTGAAATGTGTGCCGTAGTTTCAAGTGACAGATTTATTTTTTAATGAGTCCTTCGGCCAAAAAGTGAAGTTAAGTCATTTAAAAAAAAGTGGGGTTATGTGAATTTATAACTCATTGTTTGAAACGTTTTATTTTGGTTACGTAGTGTATTCTGTTATTGTCTACTTTCTAACGGTGTCCGTACGTTTTAATCATATTAACTTCTCTTTGATTATATTTATTTACTTGTTTAAAAAATACCAACTTCAAGCTATAATTTGACATTTACATCGTTTCGTTACGATCATTTCTACCAAAAATACAGCGATTTGAATTTTGACCGAATTTAAATTTACATAACCTCACTTTACGTTCGAATAACTCTTTTAAAAATTGATAGAATTTGAAAGTGTAGCTACCGTTAGAAAGTAGAAGCTTCAAGCTATAATTTGACTTATGAATCGTTCAATTACGAACATTTTTACCAAAAATACAGCGATTTATAAACTTGTCGAATTTAATTTTGCATAACCTCACTTTACGTTCGAATAACTCTTTTAAAAATTGATAGAATTTAAAAATGTAGCTACGGTTAGAAAGTAGAAGCTTCAAGCTACGAAATATATTCAAAACCGTCTGATTCCGATGATTTCTGCTAAAGTTACATTGATCTGAAGTTTGCTTTGTCAAACGTAATTCCCAATTATTTTAATGTTATGTTTTTTTGTGATAAATTATTTTCTGTACTGTTTTTAATTAAGCTAAAAACAATGTCACTCACTCGGCGATGTGGTGTCTTGGTATCGTAGCCCCTTGCCCGTGAAAGTGGACAACCACTTGGTCTTTTCGATTGTCCCTTGGAAAGACGTTAACTTCTTAGAACAATAATGGCGACGACTTGATTGGTCCAAGACAACAACAATATATTAAACAATAGTAAACTTACCTAAACTAGACAGATGACTACTAGACTACTTATTGAGTAGAGTCCAAAGCAGATACTGATTTTTCTGTGTTTTTGTGCTGGCTTATATACAGCCGGTTATATAAGTTTTAGTTAAAATTTTGAATAAAATTGTTTGGGAGTTACATGATTTATAAATTCCTGACTAATTTAAAATTTGTATATTAATCTGTACTGTTACAAACGTAATTGAAAACGATGAAATCTTGTTTAGTGTTAATCGTATTATTTAAAACAGTTGAGCTGATGCTTGTTTTCAACAACACTCATATTTATATGTATTTAATCTACGTAAAATGTATATCTTTATATCAGTAGCGGCGGTGAGCGAGCTGTATTCACGTGAGGCCGTGCGAATTGCTATAATAGATTGGACATCTTCGGATTTTGTCGTGTTTTCCGAGACAGCAATGTCGAATGTGTCTGATCTTAACTTGAACTGTCGGTGGACTCGCATGAATACAGCTCGCGCACTGCCGCTACTTTATACATGTTAACTAGTATTATTGATAATAAAATAAATTAATTTATTAATTCACTGAATATATATATGTTTTATTCCTTCCTACGTCTTCTTTTCAACTTAAAATACAAAACAAACATTCTTTAGAAATGATATAAATCAGTAAACAATAAACATAGCCGAGATAAGCTCCCTTTTCATTACGTAACACCGAAAATTCAAGATTTCGGGGCTCGTCTTGGCTAATGACATCACGCAATTTAGCATTTCATACGTGTGATCGCAAGATGGCGCCACTATCTCCACGACAAATAAACTTAGCCGAGATAAGCTCCGTTTTCGTTATGTAACGCTCAATTCTTAAGATTTCGGAGCTTATCTCGGCTAATGACGTCACGATTTTTGGTAATTCACCATTTTGCCGTTAGATGGCGCCACTATTACCGAGACAAATATACTTAGCCGAGACAAGCTCCGTTTTCATTATATAACACTCAATATTTGTGATTTCGGAGCTTATCTCGGCTAATGACGTCACGCAATTAAGCAGTTCATGCGTTTGATCGACAGATGGAGCCACTACCGTTACATCTTCTGGATAATTGATATTGCTTTAATGTCTAATAAAATACCTGCTTATCTACGCAGATATGTTACGCCTGATCTCTGATAGCGTACTATTATTAATCAACTGTCTATTAAAATAGACGCAGACAAGATTCTTGAATTTTTACTTTTTAATCTTCACATAATGCTCGTTATCTCCATTTTGGCTCCCCGTTGTAGGCCTTGCGCTTCTGGTTTGACAACGCTTACCTACGCTTGAAGCGTTGGACATTTACCTATTGTTATTTACAATAAACGTTTGAAAAAAAGATCACACTATGATAGAGACATTTTATTCATTTTTACCAATACAAAATTAAATATAAACGATACAAATAAACAAAATTAAACTAAACTAACATGAAAATAAAATCAAAAAACACATAACCTATATCCTAATTAAATCTAGTTAAAGGTAAATGTCAAACATAATGAAACTAATAAATACATACTTTTCTACAAGTTCTCCTGTATCCATTTAACGTTGAGTATCAATGACACAACTAGTCAATATAATTCAATACGTAAATCGTAACACCAGCGCGCACTTAACAATCGACAGACGAAAAGATAATTTAAACTTGTGATACAATCTTTCTTTTGCTTAGTTTAAATTAAATATAGCTTCTGTATTTTGAGAGCGTACATCCCTAATATGTACCATATTATACTGACTGTCCGAAATAGCTAAAGTTGATACTTGATTGAACTAAGATCTTATTAAATTCACTTGTTCACATGTACACAGACAACTGGAGCTGTATGATGACTTCTATACCTTCGTAAAGATAGACCTGTAGCAAGTAACATTCCACAATATATATATTAGTGAACACTATACTAACTGTCAAATATCACAAGAACTAGCTGCATCTAAAACTTCACCACCGTGTTTTGCACAAGTTATTAATAAAATACCTCTTGATATACTCCATATAGGCTAATGTTTCTCTAACTGACGCGGTATATATATACCCAGAATAATTACTAAACATTCGTAACATATAGGTTATAATGACATGTCACTAATTCTACAGCAAAGTACTCACTATTCACTAAAATGAGAACATTTTACACAAATAATAACAGTATACTTTGTTTTTATATTGCTTATTAACTTATATACATTAAAAAATTAAAATTAAAATATTTGACATTTTTGACAGTGAAGTGACCGACATGTACGCCATCGTTGATGGTGTGACAAATATGCGAACTAATTATCCACCCACGCATTGTTTATAACATGTAATTTAAATTAAAAATAATTAAGATTAGATTCGATACAGCCTTTATTAATTTGAAAGTATTATACTATTATATACGCTACGCTATCGTATGTAGGACATGGTGATCACGGGTGTTCAACTCAACGTTAAAAAAATTTGATCGCAATATGTGCTGCCGCCTGGCGACTGTTGAACTAACTATACCATTCCGTAGCGCGAAATTCAAATCCCTTTTCATTTCAATATATATTTTGTATTATACTCAACAGTTTAGATGCAAAATATTGCAACTACAATAAAATATATCACCAAATATGATATAATTTATTGTAATTACAATATTTTGCATTTAAACTGTAAATCTGTAATGAAAATAATTGAAATAAAACAAAATATTTTTACAAATATTTATTATCATTTTTTTCTAGAAAGCTTGCAAACATAAATATATTATATAAATTGGAGAAACAAAAAAAAATGTTAAATTAATTAAAAGATTAACTATAATTAATACAATATTTATCATATTTAATTAAGGTATTTCTCTGAGAGCAACAATGTTTGATAAATGATAGAAAAAAATAAATATTGCATGATTTGTAAAATTTCTCAGAAAATTGAAAAAAATCAACTGTAAACTCAGATTTTATAAATAAATAACAGAAGAAGTTCCATTCAAAATTCTGAAAACATTGCGAGTACAATTTCTGCATTGTTAAATTCCTTTTTTTTTATTTTGATATCTTTTGCTCGCAGGTATTATAAATCATTTGAGGATTTTATTTGGAGCTTCTTTTACTCTTCTGTTATTTATTTACAAAATTTGGACGTACTCTTCAATTTCTTAATTTGCCAAGGAATATCTTAATAAAAAAATTTAATATTCATACAAATTAAGTAACAACTACAACTGCATTGTTTCTTATTCAATATTTCATTTTATATCTTACATAAAATTCAAGATTTCAAACAATTTGCATTTGCTAATTTGATATTTTAGAAATTATTTACTAACAGTGACTTTTTCGATATTCATTTAATTGATAAATGTTAATCTTTTTTAAATTACAACTACATTAAATGTATACCTAAAAAATAAGTCATAAAAATCTTCATTATGTGATTAAGGCCACAAAAAGATTTAATGGAAATCAGATTTAATCAAAACTGGATATTGTTCAGATTTTAATCAACATTGAAAGCGAAATATCAAATGAGATAATAAAATGTGCTTAATCTTGGTAACAAGCATTGTGTACAGAATGCACACATACAATGTCTGTCTTTACTAAGAATACTGGTCCAGATATTATAGTTTTCTCAGAATTATTGTTGTCCGGTACATCATTCTGATGGGTCCTGATTAAGGCGTTTTCATTAACCTGACACCTGACGATTTAATCTCTTGCCAAACGTTACAGCTTGAATCGTTGCCCCACCATCCCTTGATTGAAAGTGATCGATAGGAACTGTCATTCCGGTTAAAACTCCAATTTAGAAGATCCTGTGAATCATAAATATTGTTGTTTTAAAATGTTTTTATAAGAAATTTCTATTATTTCAATATACACTCACCGCTTGATTAACCGACATAGTTGGTAATTGAACCGTTTGAATTGCCGATGTAGAGAGGGACCCCCACCACTGTGCAACCTCAACGTTGATTGGTGAATTTAAATTACGCGCAGAGATAGCAATCACGGTAGTATTGTGGAGGGGATTGAGAAGGTCGGCAAATCGCGCGTCTGGCACGTCGGTCATTCAAGCTGCCGGTAAATCAAAGGTCGGTTAATCAAGCGATGAGTGTATTATTTTATGTTAACATACCTTCAATGTTCGGATTCTTCTGTAACAAAACAAGATAGAACATTCTGCCACTTTGGAGTCTTTTCTCTGCAGTTTATATTGTCGAACAGATCATTTATCATCTTCACAAATTCAGCGGGTGGCACTGTAATCAAACAATGATTTTTTTTATGATTATATGTATATACAAAATAATGGTAAAAATCATTTTAATTTTAATTTGTGGAATTTATTTGCACAATAAACTATCTTATTTGTTTTATTTCTTTTACTTTTTTGTTTCGTGCCCCTAAATCTTTATGCTTCATACATAAAAAACAATCATATTAAATTAAATATAAAACTATTTCAATGAAATTCAGTTATTTTCAACTTATGTATTTTTGTTTTATTTCAATTAAAATTCAAAATAAAGTTTTACTTACTGATATCCAAATTACGACGTAATGTATGACATTTTACTCCAATTCGTTCTTGATTAATTATACACACTTATTGTTAGCATAAATGTTTATTTTTATTAGCACTAAACTGATCAGACATACTTATTCAATTTAAAGTCGAAACCACAGAATATACTGTCGAAACACAGTTAAAATAGTTTTTAACACAAATACATTTTCAACAACATTACAAATGGCGACGATGATTTTGAAATGTTCCCCTCACCGCTTGCTCTCGTCATCCATGGTATGACTTTTTAATACTAGTGCTGCCATCTAGCACCTGTTGAACCTTACTAAAAACGACGTTTACATAAAGAAAAATTTCCTCATTCTCAGTCGGTAACAGTTGGACCCCCGTGATGGTGATATGTACAGAAAAAATGTTCGACAAAAGTTGATAAAATCACTTCTTTAACTGTTTACTAGCACATTTGGAACCAATGTGTCTTTATACAATACGATAGCATGTCTAAATATACAAAACAAATTAAATATAAAATTACGTACATTTTTTATAATACACCTCCACCAATGGTGGGGGCGCGTATGTAAAAATACATATTTAAAATCATTACCAGTATGCCGTTAATACAGATATCTGTAGTCGGTAATACAAAGTTTCACCGTTTGACTGCTAGATGGCGCCACTGGCACCCGTATGTTTTGCACTACTTTAATATATTATCTTCTCGCTCGCACAGAGGACACTAAATTAATTTTTATCTGTCATCTGTTGTATACAAAAATTAAATAAGGTTAAGACGAAAAATTGAATCACGATTTCTGTATTTAACGGGCCCCCTTTTTAAGCCTGCTGTATAACACGCCAGTGTTTATTATTAAACATGTCTGAAATCAATATGTAAACAATGTTTTATTTATATACATAATTACATTAAAATTAACAAAACATATTTTGTCGGTAAAGAAAAATCGTAAACGATGTATTACAACAGAACAATCAACACCAAGATTGAAACAATAAACTAAAAATAAAACATACGAGTGCAATAAAAAGTTGAGTAGTGTTTTGTTTCAAAGCCTACTAATATTTACAAGAATACACGTTTAATTATTTAAATACATAGTGTTTTGTTTGACGTACAGCCTACCTGCGATGTGTTTCAAATAAAAGCCTTGTTTTTGTTGATGTCCAGTTCACTTTTTATTGCACGCAACAATTACTGAAAGCAAGTTTGCAGAAGACAATCTTGAGAATACTGTTTTATACTTATTGTGTATCGATTTGAAAATAAAATAATGTTATAAAATACACTGTGTCGCACTTTTTTTCTTTCTTCTATCTTTTGTTTTTTGCTCAAATCAAATTGAAAAGTAAACATTTCCAAAAACTTTTATTATATAAATACAATTTCTCAAACCAGTACAGTAAAAAAACATCTTATTTCTAACAATATCTTCCGTTCTCTGATATTAAATATTTAATCGTTTTGGCAATTGAGAAACAATCAGTCATTTTACAATAAATACCTTTCCCTGTTTTCACTAATTTAGCAAATGTTATGATATAAATAATAAATAATTTGTACCCCAATTAAATACAATTATATCACTTTTGAATTTTGTAGAAATAGTATTATATATCACAGTTTAAATCAGTCCCAATCATCCCCGTCCCGCCCTTTATACAAAATATATAATTCAGACTATCTCCCCATTAAAGAGGAATGGGAGCTACAATCAGAGACAAAAGTAGCTAAATTTTAAAAATTTACCAATATCTGCACTGTAAATTTTGTAATAGAAGTTATAAATGATAAACATTATAGCTAGAGTTATACAGGGTGTCCAAGATAAGCGTGCAATGCATGGGGATATCCTAAACGGTAAGAGATACAGATGTGGTTAAATGAGATGAATTATTTGTAAGAAAGGGGTGAGTATTACAACATCAAAAAATATTAATAATTTTATATAGTTCAGGCGGTATACACAAAAAACTGAAAATTCGGAATTTCTTTAAATGACTATAACTTTTTTGGCAAAGTAGATAGGTACTTTTTGTTTGCGGTTTCTTAAAGCACTTTTTTGAGTAGAATTGTTTGGTGTATTTAGATTTTTTATATCACTATTAGTTTCCGAGTTACAAGCCCTAACTTTAGTTTTTCTTATGGGCCGCCAAGTTGGCTATATCATATTCGAACGTGTTTTTTACTCTACTTTACAATGATGTGTCACATGTCATACTTATTATTAAAAAAAAGTAAAAACCTTTTTTTGTAATAGTTTATTGTTTTTAAATATGCATTTGTTATTTTCATTGTTGTTATTGCGATTTTTGTTTAACAATTTTTGTTTTTTCATGGCTTACTTAAATGTTTGTAATAAAATACTTTATAAATATCACCAATATTTAGTACTTCGACTTATTTTCTATAATAAGTATGTCATGTGATATATCGTTGTAAAGTAGAGTAAAAAACACGTTCGAATATGATATAGCCAACTTGGCGGCCCATAAGAAAAACTAAAGTTAGTGCTTGTAACTCGGAAACTAAAAGTGATATAAAAATTCTAAATGCACCAAACAATTCTACTCAAAAAGGTGCTTTAAGAAACCGCAAACAAAAAGTACCTATCTACTTTGCCAAAAAAGTTATAGTCATTTAAAGAAATTCTGAATTTTCAGTTTTTTGGGTATACCGCCTGAACCACATAAAATTATTAATATTTTTTGATGTTGTAATACTCACCCCTTTCTTACAAATAATTCATCTCATTTAACCACATCTGTATCTCTTACCGTTTAGGATATCCCCATGCATTGCACGCCTATCTTGGACACCCTGTATATTTGAAGCTAATTTTACCTCCCCCATCACTATTTATGTGCATAATTGCACTGTGTATTAAATTTCTTTCTATTTTTCTACAAGTAACATAAAGTATGACGTAATTATTAAAAAAATAAAGATCTTTCATAATTAAATTGCAAAAATACTTTCCCCAAAAATTAGTAATGTTTTATCAATGTGCTGTTTTACCTAAAAAAATTTACAAATATGTATATCAGTTTTCTATAAGAATACATGTTAAATTGAAATCAATATATTTCATAAAAACAGCTCGGAGAATCAATTTAATATTTTGTGTATTGTATTAAAATGCTAACGAGAACATTCTCACTAATTTTCATGCACTCGGTAATGTTTCGATAGTACTTCCATTCCTCCTTAAACTAGCAGGGCTTATTTTTTACATAATATATATATATATCCTAATTTTGATCAATAATTTCAGTCTTTTGGCTTTAAGATATCCCCCTCCCCCAATCCCTTAATAATAATCAATAGTTTACTTGTTTGTTGTCTCCATTCAGCAAAAACTGTGTTTCTTTGTCTTTTCTCTTCTTCTTCTTTAAACTTCTATTGTTAAAGCCAACAAGGAGAGTCAAAGAATCCACGGTAAGTTCCCCATCCGTGGGTCACTATTACGTTGCGCACAACTCTCAAAAATTACCATCTTGTTTTCACAATGCACTACAAGCAATCACAATGTGGTGTGGAGAACTGACTTGGTACAGCATGATATCCCTTAGAACAGTTAACTCTCCTTGTAAAGTCTTCTTGGTTGAACATGTATCGCTACGAGTGCGTAGATATCGAGTGTTGTTTACGCTGTAGCATACACGTAATGATTTTGAGCGCTACAACGTGGTTGAGAACATGACGTCGCTCAGTACAAGGCGAGATACGAAGTTGGCTTTCCTTTTTTAATCTTCTTGGTTGAAGTGTTTTATTGAATCTTTACTTCAAACGACTAGACAAAGCGACACGTTCTTAATGTGAGAAACATTCTGCTCTCAATTACCTCCGTCTGGATTCAAAACACCCGAGGATGTCCTCTTTCTCCAGTGTAGCACACCACTGTCTCCGCTAATGCTATCTACTCCTTAGTTATAGTTGTTTTACAGACGGTTTTATACCTAGGGAAAGATGATACAGTTAGAAAACAATCACAAGTAAATACTAAATTATAATGTAACGTTTTGATATAATTAATAAAACCATGGGACAATTCAGAATCTATCTTTATATGTAACTAAGTTGCAGAGAACATTTTTTAAATGATTACTCCAGTTTATATGCTTTGCTTTGAAACCAAAATATATTATAAAACATAATAAAATTAATTTATAAATAATATTTATTAAATATATGGCTGAATAATTAATCTGTAATATAAATTAATAATAATAATCTAATATGTTCAAATACATATAACAAAGTAATGTTTTATACATTAATAAAGGTACAGAACAAAGACAACGAGTAGATCCTATTGAATATGACAGTTCTTACATCGCATCACAGGTTAAGCAGGACCACCATCGGACAAATGTTGGATGGGTGACCGCGCGCTTTATATTATTTATTTAAAGAAATTTTGGAGAATAGATTGGAGACAGACCGCGAATCCGCGGAGGGTGTGTATTATAATTAAAAAACATAATATGTGTTGGGGGGCGGGGGTGTATACCCGCGAATTATTTCGCGGGGGTCGCGCGCATATGTAGAGTAATTAGACCGCGAAATTTGTCACATATGGTATACACATGCCGCGAAAAAAATAATAGTACACATACGCGATGCCGCGAAACTATATTCCGAAGGCGTCGCGACCCGCGACGTCCAATACACAATCAATGTGTATTGGACGTCGAGACGCCCCGCGAAGCGCGACGCCCGCGGTGTAGCAGATAAAAATGAGGATTACATGGGAACCAAAAATCGCAGAATCTTCGGATTAGTTTTAAAATTTTCGTAAAAAAATCTAGTTTTACATACTTAAATTTGAAGTCAATACGTCCTACAGATTCGGAGTTACAACTCTTTAAAGTTTTTTATAATTATTTTTTTAAAATAGTGATATATAAAAATTATACGGGGCACTCTAAATACAATCTAACGACTCATGTGATTAGTTTAGCCCATGTATGATACAATAATGTACTTTTTAGAATCAATTGGACAGCTGTAACGCGGACTTCAAAAAGCGGCGACTTTCGTCACTCACAACGGGCAAACGACATGCCCCATCACAAAAAAATTATAAACTTAATTTTGTTTTGTATTTAATGTCAATATTAAAATTATAATGTATCAATTTCGTTCACAGAAAATCATTTTGTAAGTAAAAAAATTCAAAATCAAATGTTAAATAATAAAAATATACATAAAAAAGTCTTGTGCCGACCAGGGCAGTTTTTTATAATGTAAAGACATGTTAAATAATCCCAACAGAATGCCCATGACCAATTCCAACATTCTGTAATATCTAAATTACCTAAAATACTTTTCGCAGAATCTTTATTCTACGTCATAGCCCATGACATTAACAGAACCTGTAGAAAACATACTGAAGCTTCACACCCAATGAAATTAACAGAACCTGTAGAAAACATACTGAAGCTTCACACCCAATCAAATTAACAGAACCTGTAGAAAACATACTGAAGCTTCACACCCAATGAAATTAACAGAACCGTGTAGAAAACATACTGAAGCTTCACACCCAATGAAATTAACAGAACCTGTAGAAAACATACTGAAGCTTCACACCCAATCAAATTAACAGAACCTGTAGAAAACATACTGAAGCTTCACACCCAATGAAATTAACAGAACCGTGTAGAAAACATACTGAAGCTTCACACCCAATGAAATTAACAGAACCTGTAGAAAACATACTGAAGCTTCACACCCAATGAAATTAACAGAACCTGTAGAAAACATACTGAAGCTTCACACCCAATCAAATTAACAGAACCGTGTAGAAAACACAAATAAAGAATACACTCAGCACTCTGCTATACGACCGCTCCGTTACACAATGTGCCGACAGTTCTAACCAACGTCCTTCCCCCATCCCCACCACAATACCACCGTGACCGCTATATTTCTGCGCGTTTAAATTCATCAATCAACGTTAAAATCGGCACACATAGTGAATTATTTCTACTTTCTAAATTTAAAAAAATAATAAAATTCCATTAATATTTAACGAAATTAGAGCACTTTTAGTAAAACCCCAAAATTTTAGATCAAGTCGCCATATTTTCTAAACAATTGAAAGTATGAAAATTTTTGTTTTACAAAAGTTTCTTACTTTTTTATGGTCTTTACAATTATGTAATTTTGAATATACCGTTCTATTTGATTTTACTGAGAAACGGAAATGTACCCCCCAAACTACCCCCCCAAGGAGTGGTTTTAGGGTGTTGAAAATATTTTCCTGAAATTCTTTAGGATCGATATACATAGTAAAATTTTTTTTCATAAAACTCTATCTTCAATAGTTTGAGCGTAAAACATAGTGGACGGGTGGTCTGGAACACCCTGTATAGACCTTTTGCATTCTTTCTTACGTAGGAATATTTATAACATCACCAAGTGCTAATAAAACACATAAAACAACTAACCTGAATGTATAACTTGATGTCTCTGAAGATCCTTATTATTAATAAACTTCCTATGACAATGAGCGCACTCAAACTGTCTCTCTGCCTTATGTATTCTACTGTGCACTTTATATTATTATTATTATTTATTTAAAGAAATTTTGGAGAATAGATTGGAGACAGACCGCGAATCCGCGAGGGTGTGTATTATAATTAAAAAACATAATATGTGTTGGGGGGCGGGGGTGTATACCTGCGAATTTATTCGCGGGGGTCGCGCGCATATGTAGAGTAATTAGACCGCGAAATTTGTCACATATGTATACACATGCCGCGAAAAAAAATAGTACACATACGCGGTGTAGCAGATAAAAATGAGGATTACATGGGAACCAAAAATCGCAGAATCTTCGGATTAGTTTTAAAATTTTCGTAAAAAAATCTAGTTTTACGTACTTAAATTTGAAGTCAATACGTCCAACAGATTCGGAGTTACAGCTCTTTAAATTTTTTTATAGTTATTTTTTTAAAATAGTGATATATAAAAATTATACGGGGCACTCTAAATACAATCTAACGACTCATGTGATTAGTTTACGCAATTTATTCATTAAATCTAATATGTTCAGATAGATATTATACCAAAGTAATATTTTATATATTAATAAAGAATAAGAATTTATTTAATTATTTTAAAATAATTAATATTTAAAATTCGCGCGTTAGTGGCGTCATCTTGTAATATATCGATGAACTTTAATACCTCGTTTACACGATTGGGTTTGTTTTCATTTTCAATCATAATAAAATTAATGCTAATTTATCGTGTTTACGTGTTTAGAATGATCGTTGGATTTCCGTAAATTCTAAAAATGCTAAAAATACAGTCAATTAAACATAATTTAATATTTAAATGTTTAAATATGAATCAAATGTATTTGTAAGTATAAATCACCATGTAAACATAGTATCGGAACTTTCGGAAAATATAATAGATTATTCAGATCAGTTGAATTGACTAAATGTATTATATCTAGAAAATGCAATTAATTTTGATAAATGTATCAGAAATATCATTAGATTGAATGCAGATTCATATTTTGTGCATGATTTGCATATGATTTGTGACTAAAATAAAGTTTAAAGACAAAATGATAGGTGATCGGAACTTTCGGAAAATACAATAGATTGTTCAGATCAGTTGAATTGACAAAATGTATTATATCTAGAAAATGCAATTAATTTTGATAAACGTATCAAAAATATCATTTGATTGAATGTATATTCATACTTTGTGCATGATTTATGACCGAAATAAAGTTTTAAAGATAAAATGACAGATGATCGGAACTTTTGGAAAATACAGATGATATGTAAATACGAACGTTCGGAAAATATAATAGATCGTTCAGATCAGTTACAGTAGACGTTCTATAATGTGAACTCAGGCACGGTACCTTCCATTGTGTAAATCCCTATTTCTCAAAGCTGTCATTTATATTAAAACTGACTTTACCGGCGTGGTTCACAGTATGAAACGTCTACTGTATTCTTTACAAATTTCTCTCAAACCTAAACAAGCCAAAAATAACAAATTAATATTTCTCAACTCACCGATTATTTTGAACTTTGCCAATATCGCCCGTCCTAAACCACCTCTTTCCATTCTCTTTGAAGAACTCCTCAGCAGTCTTATTGGGTAGTTTGTAATACCCGATCACGATGTGGTCATCAATAAGGAGTTTGCCCCTCGGGTACAGTTTGTCTGTAATTCTATAGTTGCGTTGCCTTCCTCCCAATCAATGAGCCTGACCTTAAAAAATATAACAAATACATTTTTTTTAAATATATTTCTGAAACAAACCTTTGAATGTTACGTATCAAATTGAAGTCAGATAAGCCCTCTTTAATTTGAAACCAACCCTACACATATACCTCTCCTCGCTCAAAAGAAACAGCCCCCCAAAACAGAACCAGGGAGGGGGCGGTTTGGTTAGGTTAGGTTAGGTTAGGTTAGTGGGAGGGGAGAGGACGTTCGCGTAGATGACATTTGAGGGAGGGGGCGGTTTGGTTAGGTTAGGTTAGTGGGAGGGGGGAGGACGTTTTCGTAGATGACATTTGAGGGAGGGGGCGGTTTGGTTAGGTTAGGTTAGTGGGAGGGGGGAGGACGTTCGCGTAGATGACATTTGAGGAAGGGGGCGGTTTGGTTAGGTTAGGTTAGGTTAGTGGGAGGGGGGGGACGTTCGCGTAGATGACATTTGAGGGAGGGGGCGGTTAGGTTAGGTTAGGTTAGGTTAGGTTAGGTTAGTGGGAGGGGGGGGAGTTCGCGTAGATGACATTTGAGGGAGGGGGCGGTTTGGTTAGGTTAGGTTAGGTTAGGTTAGGTTAGTGGGAGGGGGGGGAGTTCGCGTAGATGACATTTGAGGGAGGGGGCGGTTTGGTTAGGTTAGGTTAGGTTAGGTTAGGTTAGGTTAGGTTAGGTTAGTGGGAGTGGGGGGGGACGTTCGCGTAGATGACATTTGAGGGAGGGGGCGGTTTGGTTAGGTTAGGTTAGGTTAGGTTAGGTTAGGTTAGGTTAGGTTAGGTTAGGTTAGGTTAGTGGGAGGGGGGAGGACGTTCGCGTAGATGACATTTGAGGGAGGGGGCGGTTTGGTTAGGTTAGGTTAGGTTAGGTTAGGTTAGGTTAGGTTAGGTTAGGTTAGGTTAGGTTAGGTTAGGTTAGGTTAGGTTAGGTTAGGTTAGGTTAGGTTAGGTTAGGTTAGGTTAGGTTAGTGGGAGGGGGGAGGACGTTCGCGTAGATGACATTTGAGGGAGGGGGCGGTTAGGTTAGGTTAGTGGGAGTGGGGGGGGACGTTCGCGTAGATGACATTTGAGGGAGGGGGCGGTTTGGTTAGGTTAGGTTAGGTTAGGTTAGGTTAGGTTAGGTTAGGTTAGGTTAGGTTAGTGGGAGGGGGGAGGACGTTCGCGTAGATGACATTTGAGGGAGGGGGCGGTTTGGTTAGGTTAGGTTAGGTTAGGTTAGGTTAGGTTAGGTTAGGTTAGGTTAGGTTAGGTTAGTGGGAGGGGGGGGACGTTCGCGTAGATGACATTTGAGGGAGGGGGCGGTTTGGTTAGGTTAGGTTAGGTTAGGTTAGTGGGAGGGGGGAGGACGTTCGCGTAGATGACATTTGAGGGAGGGGGCGGTTAGGTTAGGTTAGGTTAGGTTAGGTTAGTGGGAGGGGGGAGGACGTTCGCGTAGATGACATTTGAGGGAGGGGGCGGTTTGGTTAGGTTAGGTTAGGTTAGGTTAGGTTAGTGGGAGGGGGGGGGCGTTCGCGTAGATGACATTTGAGGGAGGGGGTGGTTTGGTTAGGTTAGGTTAGGTTAGGTTAGGTTAGGTTAGGTTAGGTTAGGTTAGGTTAGGTTAGGTTAGTGGGAGGGGGGGGGCGTTCGCGTAGATGACATTTGAGGGAGGGGGTGGTTTGGTTAGGTTAGGTTAGGTTAGGTTAGGTTAGGTTAGGTTAGGTTAGGTTAGGTTAGGTTAGGTTAGGTTAGGTTAGGTTAGGTTAGGTTAGGTTAGGTTAGGTTAGGTTAGGTTAGGTTAGGTTAGGTTAGGTTAGGTTAGGTTAGGTTAGGTTAGGTTAGGTTAGGTTAGGTTAGGTTAGGTTAGGTTAGTGGGAGGGGGGGGAGTTCGCGTAGATGACATTTGAGGGAGGGGGCGGTTTGGTTAGGTTAGGTTAGGTTAGGTTAGGTTAGGTTAGGTTAGGTTAGGTTAGGTTAGTGGGAGGGGGGGGAGTTCGCGTAGATGACATTTGAGGGAGGGGGCGGTTAGGTTAGGTTAGGTTAGGTTAGGTTAGGTTAGGTTAGGTTAGGTTAGGTTAGGTTAGGTTAGGTTAGGTTAGGTTAGGTTAGTGGGAGGGGGGGGACGTTCGCGTAGATGACATTTGAGGGAGGGGGCGGTTTGGTTAGGTTAGGTTAGGTTAGTGGGAGGGGGGGACGTTCGCGTAGATGACATTTGAGGGAGGGGGCGGTTTGGTTAGGTTAGGTTAGGTTAGGTTAGGTTAGGTTAGGTTAGGTTAGTGGGAGGGGGGTGGACGTTCGCGTAGATGACATTTGAGGGAGGGGGCGGTTTGGTTAGGTTAGGTTAGGTTAGGTTAGGTTAGTGGGAGGGGGGAGGACGTTCGCGTAGATGACATTTGAGGGAGGGGGGGGTTTGGTTAGGTTAGGTTAGGTTAGGTTAGTGGGAGGGGGGAGGTTAGGTTAGGTTAGGTTAGGTTAGGTTAGGTTAGGTTAGGTTAGGTTAGGTTAGGTTAGGTTAGGTTAGGTTAGGTTAGGTTAGGTTAGGTTAGGTTAGGTTAGTGGGAGGGGGGGGAGTTCGCGTAGATGACATTTGAGGGAGGGGGCGGTTTGGTTAGGTTAGGTTAGGTTAGGTTAGGTTAGGTTAGGTTAGTGGGAGGGGGGGGAGTTCGCGTAGATGACATTTGAGGGAGGGGGCGGTTAGGTTAGGTTAGGTTAGGTTAGGTTAGGTTAGGTTAGGTTAGGTTAGGTTAGGTTAGGTTAGGTTAGGTTAGGTTAGGTTAGGTTAGTGGGAGGGGGGGGACGTTCGCGTAGATGACATTTGAGGGAGGGGGCGGTTTGGTTAGGTTAGGTTAGGTTAGTGGGAGGGGGGGACGTTCGCGTAGATGACATTTGAGGGAGGGGGCGGTTTGGTTAGGTTAGGTTAGGTTAGGTTAGGTTAGGTTAGGTTAGGTTAGTGGGAGGGGGGTGGACGTTCGCGTAGATGACATTTGAGGGAGGGGGCGGTTTGGTTAGGTTAGGTTAGGTTAGGTTAGGTTAGTGGGAGGGGGGAGGACGTTCGCGTAGATGACATTTGAGGGAGGGGGGGGTTTGGTTAGGTTAGGTTAGGTTGGAAAATACAGATGATATGTAAAGACGAACGTTCGGAAAATATATTAGATCGTTCAGATCAGTTACAGTAGACGTTCTATAATGTGAACTCAGGCACGGTACCTTCCATTGTGTAAATCCCTATTTCTCAAAGCTGTCATTTATATTAAAACTGACTTTACCGGCGTGGTTCACAGTATGAAACGTCTACTGTACTCTTTACAAATTTCTCTCAAACCGAAACAAGCCAAAAATAACAAATTAATATTTCTCAACTCACCGATTATTTTGAACATAAATATCGCCCGTCCTAAACCACCTCTTTCCATTCTCTTCGAAGAACTCCTCAGCAGTCTTATTGGGTAGTTTGTAATACCCGATCACGATGTCGTAATCTATAAGGAGTTTGCCTCTCGGGTACAGTTTGTCTGTAATTCTATAGTTGCGTTGCCTTCCTCCCAATCAATGAGCCTGACCTTAAAAAATATAACAAATACATTTTTTTTAAATATATTTCTGAAACAAACCTTTGAATGTTACGTATCAAATTGAAGTCAGATAAGCCCTCTTTAATTTGAAACCAACCCTACACATATACCTCTCCTCGCTCAAAAGAAACAGCCCCCCAAAACAGATCAATTTTTTTTAATATATTCCCGCAACAAACCCTAAGAAACCCCATACCAAATTAAAGCCAGATAAACCATCTTTAATTTAAAATCAACCCCACAAGTATACCACTCCTCGCTAAAGTGATACAGCCCCCCAAAACAGAACCAGGGAGGGGGCGGTTTGGTTAGGTTAGGTTAGGTTAGGTTAGTGGGAGGGGGGAGGACGTTCGCGTAGATGACATTTGAGGGAGGGGGCGGTTTGGTTAGGTTAGGTTAGTGGGAGGGGGGAGGACGTTTTCGTAGATGACATTTGAGGGAGGGGGCGGTTTGGTTAGGTTAGGTTAGTGGGAGGGGGGAGGACGTTCGCGTAGATGACATTTGAGGGAGGGGGCGGTTTGGTTAGGTTAGGTTAGGTTAGTGGGAGGGGGGGGACGTTCGCGTAGATGACATTTGAGGGAGGGGGCGGTTTGGTTAGGTTAGGTTAGGTTAGGTTAGTGGGAGGGGGGAGGACGTTCGCGTAGATGACATTTGAGGGAGGGGGCGGTTTGGTTAGGTTAGGTTAGGTTAGGTTAGTGGGAGGGGGGGGAGTTCGCGTAGATGACATTTGAGGGAGGGGGCGGTTTGGTTAGGTTAGGTTAGGTTAGGTTAGGTTTGGTTAGGTTAGGTTAGGTTTGGTTAGGTTAGGTTAGGTTAGGTTAGGTTAGGTTAGGTTAGGTTAGGTTAGGTTAGGTTAGTGGGAGGGGGGGAGTTCGCGTAGATGACATTTGAGGGAGGGGGCGGTTTGGTTAGGTTAGGTTAGGTTAGGTTAGGTTAGGTTAGGTTAGGTTAGGTTAGGTTAGGTTAGGTTAGGTTAGGTTAGGTTAGGTTAGGTTAGGTTAGGTTAGTGGGAGGGGGGGGACGTTCGCGTAGATGACATTTGAGGGAGGGGGCGGTTTGGTTAGGTTAGGTTAGGTTAGTGGGAGGGGGGGACGTTCGCGTAGATGACATTTGAGGGAGGGGGCGGTTTGGTTAGGTTAGGTTAGGTTAGGTTAGGTTAGGTTAGGTTAGGTTAGTGGGAGGGGGGTGGACGTTCGCGTAGATGACATTTGAGGGAGGGGGCGGTTTGGTTAGGTTAGGTTAGGTTAGGTTAGGTTAGTGGGAGGGGGGAGGACGTTCGCGTAGATGACATTTGAGGGAGGGGGGGGTTTGGTTAGGTTAGGTTAGGTTGGAAAATACAGATGATATGTAAAGACGAACGTTCGGAAAATATATTAGATCGTTCAGATCAGTTACAGTAGACGTTCTATAATGTGAACTCAGGCACGGTACCTTCCATTGTGTAAATCCCTATTTCTCAAAGCTGTCATTTATATTAAAACTGACTTTACCGGCGTGGTTCACAGTATGAAACGTCTACTGTACTCTTTACAAATTTCTCTCAAACCGAAACAAGCCAAAAATAACAAATTAATATTTCTCAACTCACCGATTATTTTGAACATAAATATCGCCCGTCCTAAACCACCTCTTTCCATTCTCTTCGAAGAACTCCTCAGCAGTCTTATTGGGTAGTTTGTAATACCCGATCACGATGTCGTAATCTATAAGGAGTTTGCCTCTCGGGTACAGTTTGTCTGTAATTCTATAGTTGCGTTGCCTTCCTCCCAATCAATGAGCCTGACCTTAAAAAATATAACAAATACATTTTTTTTAAATATATTTCTGAAACAAACCTTTGAATGTTACGTATCAAATTGAAGTCAGATAAGCCCTCTTTAATTTGAAACCAACCCTACACATATACCTCTCCTCGCTCAAAAGAAACAGCCCCCCAAAACAGATCAATTTTTTTTAATATATTCCCGCAACAAACCCTAAGAAACCCCATACCAAATTAAAGCCAGATAAACCATCTTTAATTTAAAATCAACCCCACAAGTATACCACTCCTCGCTAAAGTGATACAGCCCCCCAAAACAGAACCAGGGAGGGGGCGGTTTGGTTAGGTTAGGTTAGGTTAGGTTAGTGGGAGGGGGGAGGACGTTCGCGTAGATGACATTTGAGGGAGGGGGCGGTTTGGTTAGGTTAGGTTAGTGGGAGGGGGGAGGACGTTTTCGTAGATGACATTTGAGGGAGGGGGCGGTTTGGTTAGGTTAGGTTAGTGGGAGGGGGGAGGACGTTCGCGTAGATGACATTTGAGGGAGGGGGCGGTTTGGTTAGGTTAGGTTAGGTTAGTGGGAGGGGGGGGACGTTCGCGTAGATGACATTTGAGGGAGGGGGCGGTTTGGTTAGGTTAGGTTAGGTTAGGTTAGGTTAGGTTAGTGGGAGGGGGGAGGACGTTCGCGTAGATGACATTTGAGGGAGGGGGCGGTTTGGTTAGGTTAGGTTAGGTTAGGTTAGTGGGAGGGGGGGGAGTTCGCGTAGATGACATTTGAGGGAGGGGGCGGTTTGGTTAGGTTAGGTTAGGTTAGGTTAGGTTTGGTTAGGTTAGGTTAGGTTTGGTTAGGTTAGGTTAGGTTAGGTTAGGTTAGGTTAGGTTAGGTTAGGTTAGTGGGAGGGGGGGGAGTTCGCGTAGATGACATTTGAGGGAGGGGGCGGTTTGGTTAGGTTAGGTTAGGTTAGGTTAGGTTAGGTTAGTGGGAGGGGGGGGGGACGTTCGCGTAGATGACATTTGAGGGAGGGGGCGGTTTGGTTAGGTTAGGTTAGGTTAGGTTAGTGGGAGGGGGGAGGACGTTCGCGTAGATGACATTTGAGGGAGGGGGCGGTTTGGTTAGGTTAGGTTAGGTTATGTTAGGTTAGGTTAGGTTAGGTTAGGTTAGGTTAGGTTAGGTTAGGTTAGTGGGAGGGGGGAGGACGTTCGCGTAGATGACATTTGAGGGAGGGGGCGGTTTGGTTAGGTTAGGTTAGGTTAGGTTAGTGGGAGGGGGGAGGACGTTCGCGTAGATGACATTTGAGGGAGGGGGCAGTTTGGTTAGGTTAGGTTATGTTAGGTTAGGTTAGGTTAGGTTAGGTTAGGTTAGTGGGAATGGGGGGGACGTTCGCGTAGATGACATTTGAGGGAGGGGGCGGTTTGGTTAGGTTAGGTTAGGTTAGGTTAGTGGGAGGGGGGAGGACGTTCGCGTAGATGACATTTGAGGGAGGGGGCGGTTAGGTTAGGTTAGGTTAGGTTAGGTTAGGTTAGGTTAGGTTAGTAGGAGGGGGGAGGACGTTCGCGTAGATGACATTTGAGGGAGGGGGCGGTTTGGTTAGGTTAGGTTTGGTTAGGTTAGGTTAGGTTAGGTTAGTGGGAGGGGGGGGACGTTCGCGTAGATGACATTTGAGGGAGGGGGCGGTTTGGTTAGGTTAGGTTAGGTTAGGTTAGGTTAGGTTAGTGGGAGGGGGGGACGTTCGCGTAGATGACATTTGAGGGAGGGGGCGGTTTGGTTAGGTTAGGTTAGGTTAGGTTAGGTTAGTGGGAGGGGGGTGGACGTTCGCGTAGATGACATTTGAGGGAGGGGGCGGTTTGGTTAGGTTAGGTTAGGTTAGGTTAGGTTAGTGGGAGGGGGGAGGACGTTCGCGTAGATGACATTTGAGGGAGGGGGGGGTTTGGTTAGGTTAGGTTAGGTTGGAAAATACAGATGATATGTAAAGACGAACGTTCGGAAAATATATTAGATCGTTCAGATCAGTTACAGTAGACGTTCTATAATGTGAACTCAGGCACGGTACCTTCCATTGTGTAAATCCCTATTTCTCAAAGCTGTCATTTATATTAAAACTGACTTTACCGGCGTGGTTCACAGTATGAAACGTCTACTGTACTCTTTACAAATTTCTCTCAAACCGAAACAAGCCAAAAATAACAAATTAATATTTCTCAACTCACCGATTATTTTGAACATAAATATCGCCCGTCCTAAACCACCTCTTTCCATTCTCTTCGAAGAACTCCTCAGCAGTCTTATTGGGTAGTTTGTAATACCCGATCACGATGTCGTAATCTATAAGGAGTTTGCCTCTCGGGTACAGTTTGTCTGTAATTCTATAGTTGCGTTGCCTTCCTCCCAATCAATGAGCCTGACCTTAAAAAATATAACAAATACATTTTTTTTAAATATATTTCTGAAACAAACCTTTGAATGTTACGTATCAAATTGAAGTCAGATAAGCCCTCTTTAATTTGAAACCAACCCTACACATATACCTCTCCTCGCTCAAAAGAAACAGCCCCCCAAAACAGATCAATTTTTTTTAATATATTCCCGCAACAAACCCTAAGAAACCCCATACCAAATTAAAGCCAGATAAACCATCTTTAATTTAAAATCAACCCCACAAGTATACCACTCCTCGCTAAAGTGATACAGCCCCCCAAAACAGAACCAGGGAGGGGGCGGTTTGGTTAGGTTAGGTTAGGTTAGTGGGAGGGGGGAGGACGTTCGCGTAGATGACATTTGAGGGAGGGGGCGGTCTGGTTAGGTTAGGTTAGTGGGAGGGGGGAGGACGTTTTCGTAGATGACATTTGAGGGAGGGGGCGGTTTGGTTAGGTTAGGTTAGTGGGAGGGGGGAGGTTAGGTTAGGTTAGGTTAGGTTAGGTTAGGTTAGGTTAGGTTAGGTTAGGTTAGGTTAGGTTAGGTTAGGTTAGGTTAGGTTAGGTTAGTGGGAGGGGGGGGAGTTCGCGTAGATGACATTTGAGGGAGGGGGCGGTTTGGTTAGGTTAGGTTAGGTTAGGTTAGGTTAGGTTAGGTTAGTGGGAGGGGGGGGAGTTCGCGTAGATGACATTTGAGGGAGGGGGCGGTTAGGTTAGGTTAGGTTAGGTTAGGTTAGGTTAGGTTAGGTTAGGTTAGGTTAGGTTAGGTTAGGTTAGGTTAGGTTAGGTTAGGTTAGGTTAGGTTAGTGGGAGGGGGGGGACGTTCGCGTAGATGACATTTGAGGGAGGGGGCGGTTTGGTTAGGTTAGGTTAGGTTAGTGGGAGGGGGGGACGTTCGCGTAGATGACATTTGAGGGAGGGGGCGGTTTGGTTAGGTTAGGTTAGGTTAGGTTAGGTTAGGTTAGGTTAGGTTAGTGGGAGGGGGGTGGACGTTCGCGTAGATGACATTTGAGGGAGGGGGCGGTTTGGTTAGGTTAGGTTAGGTTAGGTTAGGTTAGTGGGAGGGGGGAGGACGTTCGCGTAGATGACATTTGAGGGAGGGGGGGGTTTGGTTAGGTTAGGTTAGGTTGGAAAATACAGATGATATGTAAAGACGAACGTTCGGAAAATATATTAGATCGTTCAGATCAGTTACAGTAGACGTTCTATAATGTGAACTCAGGCACGGTACCTTCCATTGTGTAAATCCCTATTTCTCAAAGCTGTCATTTATATTAAAACTGACTTTACCGGCGTGGTTCACAGTATGAAACGTCTACTGTACTCTTTACAAATTTCTCTCAAACCGAAACAAGCCAAAAATAACAAATTAATATTTCTCAACTCACCGATTATTTTGAACATAAATATCGCCCGTCCTAAACCACCTCTTTCCATTCTCTTCGAAGAACTCCTCAGCAGTCTTATTGGGTAGTTTGTAATACCCGATCACGATGTCGTAATCTATAAGGAGTTTGCCTCTCGGGTACAGTTTGTCTGTAATTCTATAGTTGCGTTGCCTTCCTCCCAATCAATGAGCCTGACCTTAAAAAATATAACAAATACATTTTTTTTAAATATATTTCTGAAACAAACCTTTGAATGTTACGTATCAAATTGAAGTCAGATAAGCCCTCTTTAATTTGAAACCAACCCTACACATATACCTCTCCTCGCTCAAAAGAAACAGCCCCCCAAAACAGATCAATTTTTTTTAATATATTCCCGCAACAAACCCTAAGAAACCCCATACCAAATTAAAGCCAGATAAACCATCTTTAATTTAAAATCAACCCCACAAGTATACCACTCCTCGCTAAAGTGATACAGCCCCCCAAAACAGAACCAGGGAGGGGGCGGTTTGGTTAGGTTAGGTTAGGTTAGGTTAGTGGGAGGGGGGAGGACGTTCGCGTAGATGACATTTGAGGGAGGGGGCGGTTTGGTTAGGTTAGGTTAGTGGGAGGGGGGAGGACGTTTTCGTAGATGACATTTGAGGGAGGGGGCGGTTTGGTTAGGTTAGGTTAGTGGGAGGGGGGAGGACGTTCGCGTAGATGACATTTGAGGGAGGGGGCGGTTTGGTTAGGTTAGGTTAGGTTAGTGGGAGGGGGGGGACGTTCGCGTAGATGACATTTGAGGGAGGGGGCGGTTTGGTTAGGTTAGGTTAGGTTAGGTTAGTGGGAGGGGGGAGGACGTTCGCGTAGATGACATTTGAGGGAGGGGGCGGTTTGGTTAGGTTAGGTTAGGTTAGGTTAGTGGGAGGGGGGGGAGTTCGCGTAGATGACATTTGAGGGAGGGGGCGGTTTGGTTAGGTTAGGTTAGGTTAGGTTTGGTTAGGTTAGGTTAGGTTTGGTTAGGTTAGGTTAGGTTAGGTTAGGTTAGGTTAGGTTAGGTTAGGTTAGGTTAGGTTAGTGGGAGGGGGGGAGTTCGCGTAGATGACATTTGAGGGAGGGGGCGGTTTGGTTAGGTTAGGTTAGGTTAGGTTAGGTTAGGTTAGGTTAGGTTAGGTTAGGTTAGGTTAGGTTAGGTTAGGTTAGGTTAGGTTAGGTTAGGTTAGGTTAGGTTAGTGGGAGGGGGGGGACGTTCGCGTAGATGACATTTGAGGGAGGGGGCGGTTTGGTTAGGTTAGGTTAGGTTAGTGGGAGGGGGGGACGTTCGCGTAGATGACATTTGAGGGAGGGGGCGGTTTGGTTAGGTTAGGTTAGGTTAGGTTAGGTTAGGTTAGGTTAGGTTAGTGGGAGGGGGGTGGACGTTCGCGTAGATGACATTTGAGGGAGGGGGCGGTTTGGTTAGGTTAGGTTAGGTTAGGTTAGGTTAGTGGGAGGGGGGAGGACGTTCGCGTAGATGACATTTGAGGGAGGGGGGGGTTTGGTTAGGTTAGGTTAGGTTGGAAAATACAGATGATATGTAAAGACGAACGTTCGGAAAATATATTAGATCGTTCAGATCAGTTACAGTAGACGTTCTATAATGTGAACTCAGGCACGGTACCTTCCATTGTGTAAATCCCTATTTCTCAAAGCTGTCATTTATATTAAAACTGACTTTACCGGCGTGGTTCACAGTATGAAACGTCTACTGTACTCTTTACAAATTTCTCTCAAACCGAAACAAGCCAAAAATAACAAATTAATATTTCTCAACTCACCGATTATTTTGAACATAAATATCGCCCGTCCTAAACCACCTCTTTCCATTCTCTTCGAAGAACTCCTCAGCAGTCTTATTGGGTAGTTTGTAATACCCGATCACGATGTCGTAATCTATAAGGAGTTTGCCTCTCGGGTACAGTTTGTCTGTAATTCTATAGTTGCGTTGCCTTCCTCCCAATCAATGAGCCTGACCTTAAAAAATATAACAAATACATTTTTTTTAAATATATTTCTGAAACAAACCTTTGAATGTTACGTATCAAATTGAAGTCAGATAAGCCCTCTTTAATTTGAAACCAACCCTACACATATACCTCTCCTCGCTCAAAAGAAACAGCCCCCCAAAACAGATCAATTTTTTTTAATATATTCCCGCAACAAACCCTAAGAAACCCCATACCAAATTAAAGCCAGATAAACCATCTTTAATTTAAAATCAACCCCACAAGTATACCACTCCTCGCTAAAGTGATACAGCCCCCCAAAACAGAACCAGGGAGGGGGCGGTTTGGTTAGGTTAGGTTAGGTTAGGTTAGTGGGAGGGGGGAGGACGTTCGCGTAGATGACATTTGAGGGAGGGGGCGGTTTGGTTAGGTTAGGTTAGTGGGAGGGGGGAGGACGTTTTCGTAGATGACATTTGAGGGAGGGGGCGGTTTGGTTAGGTTAGGTTAGTGGGAGGGGGGAGGACGTTCGCGTAGATGACATTTGAGGGAGGGGGCGGTTTGGTTAGGTTAGGTTAGGTTAGTGGGAGGGGGGGGACGTTCGCGTAGATGACATTTGAGGGAGGGGGCGGTTTGGTTAGGTTAGGTTAGGTTAGGTTAGGTTAGGTTAGTGGGAGGGGGGAGGACGTTCGCGTAGATGACATTTGAGGGAGGGGGCGGTTTGGTTAGGTTAGGTTAGGTTAGGTTAGTGGGAGGGGGGGGAGTTCGCGTAGATGACATTTGAGGGAGGGGGCGGTTTGGTTAGGTTAGGTTAGGTTAGGTTAGGTTTGGTTAGGTTAGGTTAGGTTTGGTTAGGTTAGGTTAGGTTAGGTTAGGTTAGGTTAGGTTAGGTTAGGTTAGTGGGAGGGGGGGGAGTTCGCGTAGATGACATTTGAGGGAGGGGGCGGTTTGGTTAGGTTAGGTTAGGTTAGGTTAGGTTAGGTTAGTGGGAGGGGGGGGGGGACGTTCGCGTAGATGACATTTGAGGGAGGGGGCGGTTTGGTTAGGTTAGGTTAGGTTAGGTTAGTGGGAGGGGGGAGGACGTTCGCGTAGATGACATTTGAGGGAGGGGGCGGTTTGGTTAGGTTAGGTTAGGTTATGTTAGGTTAGGTTAGGTTAGGTTAGGTTAGGTTAGGTTAGGTTAGGTTAGTGGGAGGGGGGAGGACGTTCGCGTAGATGACATTTGAGGGAGGGGGCGGTTTGGTTAGGTTAGGTTAGGTTAGGTTAGGTTAGTGGGAGGGGGGAGGACGTTCGCGTAGATGACATTTGAGGGAGGGGGCAGTTTGGTTAGGTTAGGTTAGGTTATGTTAGGTTAGGTTAGGTTAGGTTAGGTTAGGTTAGGTTAGTGGGAATGGGGGGGACGTTCGCGTAGATGACATTTGAGGGAGGGGGCGGTTTGGTTAGGTTAGGTTAGGTTAGGTTAGTGGGAGGGGGGAGGACGTTCGCGTAGATGACATTTGAGGGAGGGGGCGGTTAGGTTAGGTTAGGTTAGGTTAGGTTAGGTTAGGTTAGGTTAGTAGGAGGGGGGAGGACGTTCGCGTAGATGACATTTGAGGGAGGGGGCGGTTTGGTTAGGTTAGGTTTGGTTAGGTTAGGTTAGGTTAGGTTAGTGGGAGGGGGGGGACGTTCGCGTAGATGACATTTGAGGGAGGGGGCGGTTTGGTTAGGTTAGGTTAGGTTAGGTTAGGTTAGGTTAGTGGGAGGGGGGGACGTTCGCGTAGATGACATTTGAGGGAGGGGGCGGTTTGGTTAGGTTAGGTTAGGTTAGGTTAGGTTAGTGGGAGGGGGGTGGACGTTCGCGTAGATGACATTTGAGGGAGGGGGCGGTTTGGTTAGGTTAGGTTAGGTTAGGTTAGGTTAGTGGGAGGGGGGAGGACGTTCGCGTAGATGACATTTGAGGGAGGGGGGGGTTTGGTTAGGTTAGGTTAGGTTGGAAAATACAGATGATATGTAAAGACGAACGTTCGGAAAATATATTAGATCGTTCAGATCAGTTACAGTAGACGTTCTATAATGTGAACTCAGGCACGGTACCTTCCATTGTGTAAATCCCTATTTCTCAAAGCTGTCATTTATATTAAAACTGACTTTACCGGCGTGGTTCACAGTATGAAACGTCTACTGTACTCTTTACAAATTTCTCTCAAACCGAAACAAGCCAAAAATAACAAATTAATATTTCTCAACTCACCGATTATTTTGAACATAAATATCGCCCGTCCTAAACCACCTCTTTCCATTCTCTTCGAAGAACTCCTCAGCAGTCTTATTGGGTAGTTTGTAATACCCGATCACGATGTCGTAATCTATAAGGAGTTTGCCTCTCGGGTACAGTTTGTCTGTAATTCTATAGTTGCGTTGCCTTCCTCCCAATCAATGAGCCTGACCTTAAAAAATATAACAAATACATTTTTTTTAAATATATTTCTGAAACAAACCTTTGAATGTTACGTATCAAATTGAAGTCAGATAAGCCCTCTTTAATTTGAAACCAACCCTACACATATACCTCTCCTCGCTCAAAAGAAACAGCCCCCCAAAACAGATCAATTTTTTTTAATATATTCCCGCAACAAACCCTAAGAAACCCCATACCAAATTAAAGCCAGATAAACCATCTTTAATTTAAAATCAACCCCACAAGTATACCACTCCTCGCTAAAGTGATACAGCCCCCCAAAACAGAACCAGGGAGGGGGCGGTTTGGTTAGGTTAGGTTAGGTTAGTGGGAGGGGGGAGGACGTTCGCGTAGATGACATTTGAGGGAGGGGGCGGTCTGGTTAGGTTAGGTTAGTGGGAGGGGGGAGGACGTTTTCGTAGATGACATTTGAGGGAGGGGGCGGTTTGGTTAGGTTAGGTTAGTGGGAGGGGGGAGGACGTTCGCGTAGATGACATTTGAGGGAGGGGGCGGTTTGGTTAGGTTAGGTTAGGTTAGTGGGAGGGGGGGGACGTTCGCGTAGATGACATTTGAGGGAGGGGGCGGTTTGGTTAGGTTAGGTTAGGTTAGGTTAGGTTAGGTTAGTGGGAGGGGGGAGGACGTTCGCGTAGATGACATTTGAGGGAGGGGGTGGTTTGGTTAGGTTAGGTTAGGTTAGGTTAGGTTAGGTTAGTGGGAGGGGGGAGGACGTTCGCGTAGATGACATTTGAGGGAGGGGGCGGTTTGGTTAGGTTAGGTTAGGTTAGGTTAGGTTAGGTTAGGTTAGTGGGAGGGGGGTGGACGTTCGCGTAGATGACATTTGAGGGAGGGGGCGGTTTGGTTAGGTTAGGTTAGGTTAGGTTAGGTTAGGTTAGGTTAGGTTAGTGGGAATGGGGGGGACGTTCGCGTAGATGACATTTGAGGGAGGGGGCGGTTTGGTTAGGTTAGGTTAGGTTAGGTTAGTGGGAGGGGGGAGGACGTTCGCGTAGATGACATTTGAGGGAGGGGGCGGTTAGGTTAGGTTAGGTTAGGTTAGGTTAGGTTAGGTTAGGTTAGGTTAGTGGGAGGGGGGAGGACGTTCGCGTAGATGACATTTGAGGGAGGGGGCGGTTTGGTTAGGTTAGGTTAGGTTAGGTTAGGTTAGGTTAGGTTAGTGGGAGGGGGGGGACGTTCGCGTAGATGACATTTGAGGGAGGGGGCGGTTTGGTTAGGTTAGGTTAGGTTAGGTTAGTGGGAGGGGGGGACGTTCGCGTAGATGACATTTGAGGGAGGGGGCGGTTTGGTTAGGTTAGGTTAGGTTAGGTTAGGTTAGGTTAGGTTAGGTTAGTGGGAGGGGGGTGGACGTTCGCGTAGATGACATTTGAGGGAGGGGGCGGTTTGGTTAGGTTAGGTTAGGTTAGGTTAGGTTAGGTTAGTGGGAGGGGGGAGGACGTTCGCGTAGATGACATTTGAGGGAGGGGGGGGTTTGGTTAGGTTAGGTTAGGTTGGAAAATACAGATGATATGTAAAGACGAACGTTCGGAAAATATATTAGATCGTTCAGATCAGTTACAGTAGACGTTCTATAATGTGAACTCAGGCACGGTACCTTCCATTGTGTAAATCCCTATTTCTCAAAGCTGTCATTTATATTAAAACTGACTTTACCGGCGTGGTTCACAGTATGAAACGTCTACTGTACTCTTTACAAATTTCTCTCAAACCGAAACAAGCCAAAAATAACAAATTAATATTTCTCAACTCACCGATTATTTTGAACATAAATATCGCCCGTCCTAAACCACCTCTTTCCATTCTCTTCGAAGAACTCCTCAGCAGTCTTATTGGGTAGTTTGTAATACCCGATCACGATGTCGTAATCTATAAGGAGTTTGCCTCTCGGGTACAGTTTGTCTGTAATTCTATAGTTGCGTTGCCTTCCTCCCAATCAATGAGCCTGACCTTAAAAAATATAACAAATACATTTTTTTTAAATATATTTCTGAAACAAACCTTTGAATGTTACGTATCAAATTGAAGTCAGATAAGCCCTCTTTAATTTGAAACCAACCCTACACATATACCTCTCCTCGCTCAAAAGAAACAGCCCCCCAAAACAGATCAATTTTTTTTAATATATTCCCGCAACAAACCCTAAGAAACCCCATACCAAATTAAAGCCAGATAAACCATCTTTAATTTAAAATCAACCCCACAAGTATACCACTCCTCGCTAAAGTGATACAGCCCCCCAAAACAGAACCAGGGAGGGGGCGGTTTGGTTAGGTTAGGTTAGGTTAGTGGGAGGGGGGAGGACGTTCGCGTAGATGACATTTGAGGGAGGGGGCGGTCTGGTTAGGTTAGGTTAGTGGGAGGGGGGAGGACGTTTTCGTAGATGACATTTGAGGGAGGGGGCGGTTTGGTTAGGTTAGGTTAGTGGGAGGGGGGAGGACGTTCGCGTAGATGACATTTGAGGGAGGGGGCGGTTTGGTTAGGTTAGGTTAGGTTAGTGGGAGGGGGGGGACGTTCGCGTAGATGACATTTGAGGGAGGGGGCGGTTTGGTTAGGTTAGGTTAGGTTAGGTTAGGTTAGGTTAGTGGGAGGGGTGAGGACGTTCGCGTAGATGACATTTGAGGGAGGGGGTGGTTTGGTTAGGTTAGGTTAGGTTAGGTTAGGTTAGGTTAGTGGGAGGGGGGAGGACGTTCGCGTAGATGACATTTGAGGGAGGGGGCGGTTTGGTTAGGTTAGGTTAGGTTAGGTTAGGTTAGGTTAGGTTAGTGGGAGGGGGGTGGACGTTCGCGTAGATGACATTTGAGGGAGGGGGCGGTTTGGTTAGGTTAGGTTAGGTTAGGTTAGGTTAGGTTAGGTTAGGTTAGGTTAGGTTAGGTTAGTGGGAATGGGGGGGACGTTCGCGTAGATGACATTTGAGGGAGGGGGCGGTTTGGTTAGGTTAGGTTAGGTTAGGTTAGTGGGAGGGGGGAGGACGTTCGCGTAGATGACATTTGAGGGAGGGGGCGGTTAGGTTAGGTTAGGTTAGGTTAGGTTAGGTTAGGTTAGGTTAGGTTAGTGGGAGGGGGGAGGACGTTCGCGTAGATGACATTTGAGGGAGGGGGCGGTTTGGTTAGGTTAGGTTAGGTTAGGTTAGGTTAGGTTAGGTTAGTGGGAGGGGGGGGACGTTCGCGTAGATGACATTTGAGGGAGGGGGCGGTTTGGTTAGGTTAGGTTAGGTTAGGTTAGTGGGAGGGGGGGACGTTCGCGTAGATGACATTTGAGGGAGGGGGCGGTTTGGTTAGGTTAGGTTAGGTTAGGTTAGGTTAGGTTAGGTTAGGTTAGTGGGAGGGGGGTGGACGTTCGCGTAGATGACATTTGAGGGAGGGGGCGGTTTGGTTAGGTTAGGTTAGGTTAGGTTAGGTTAGGTTAGTGGGAGGGGGGAGGACGTTCGCGTAGATGACATTTGAGGGAGGGGGGGGTTTGGTTAGGTTAGGTTAGGTTGGAAAATACAGATGATATGTAAAGACGAACGTTCGGAAAATATATTAGATCGTTCAGATCAGTTACAGTAGACGTTCTATAATGTGAACTCAGGCACGGTACCTTCCATTGTGTAAATCCCTATTTCTCAAAGCTGTCATTTATATTAAAACTGACTTTACCGGCGTGGTTCACAGTATGAAACGTCTACTGTACTCTTTACAAATTTCTCTCAAACCGAAACAAGCCAAAAATAACAAATTAATATTTCTCAACTCACCGATTATTTTGAACATAAATATCGCCCGTCCTAAACCACCTCTTTCCATTCTCTTCGAAGAACTCCTCAGCAGTCTTATTGGGTAGTTTGTAATACCCGATCACGATGTCGTAATCTATAAGGAGTTTGCCTCTCGGGTACAGTTTGTCTGTAATTCTATAGTTGCGTTGCCTTCCTCCCAATCAATGAGCCTGACCTTAAAAAATATAACAAATACATTTTTTTTAAATATATTTCTGAAACAAACCTTTGAATGTTACGTATCAAATTGAAGTCAGATAAGCCCTCTTTAATTTGAAACCAACCCTACACATATACCTCTCCTCGCTCAAAAGAAACAGCCCCCCAAAACAGATCAATTTTTTTTAATATATTCCCGCAACAAACCCTAAGAAACCCCATACCAAATTAAAGCCAGATAAACCATCTTTAATTTAAAATCAACCCCACAAGTATACCACTCCTCGCTAAAGTGATACAGCCCCCCAAAACAGAACCACTTTTTTAAATCTGTTACAGCAAAATAAAGTACTTGAAACAAAATATAACAAGTTTCGAAGAATCAATCTTTTTTAATATACTTATAGACTTGAAAACACTTGTAACTTGCTGAAAATGGGGCAGTCCTGTAAGGATTCAGAGAGTTTGAAAATATATTAAATTTGCTGAAATGGGGACGAGAAGGGGGCAGAGTATGTATTACTTACTTGTCTAGTAAAGCAGTTCTGTAGCCACATTTCATTCATTTTGCTTTGTACTTGCAAGCAAATTTGAATAGAACTTTAGAGATGAACGAGCCTTTGGAGACCTTCTCTTGTATGCCTTTGATATTCGGTCCATAATTAACTCTAAAAAATTTACCGTTTGAAGCCAATATTTCGGGAACTACAAATCGTAGAAAGTTGAGGGTGCTCTTAAAATGATTACTATTTAACCTTGTTTTGTGTGTTCAAGTTTTAAGTTAATTGGATTAATATTTTTTACATTATAATTTTTTACATAAAATCACAAAAAATATTGATGAATAAAAATGCCCTTTGGAACTATAAATCATAGAAAATAAGGGAGCATCTTGAAATGTACATTATATAATATACTATTAGAATTCAATAGTTTTAAGTGAATAAAGACTATTTTTAAAATTATAACCGTAAGATAAAATTTACGTGTTATTTCAGACGCACTTTACGTAAATTCCTGCAACTTATAAATGATCCGTTGGAACAATTTAAAATCAACACTAAACTAGATTCAATAGTGATCATTTTAAACCCGGCCCCAACTCTCTGTGATCTATAGTTCCAGGGTACTATGTCTTTGTGTATAGGGCACTTTTATTAATTGATATTTTTTGTTATTTTACGTAAACATCTCTAATTACAAAACTATTTATCGGACTGAGTTAAAACTTAAATACACTAAACTAGATTCAAAAGTGATCATTTTAAACTCTCTCTTAACTCTGTGTGATCTAGAGTTCTATACTGTCAAACTTAAGACACTTTTATTAATTGATATTTTTTGTTATTTTACGTAAACATCTCTAATTACAAAACTATTTATCGGACTGAGTTAAAACTTAAATACAGTAAACTAGATTCAATAGTGATCATTTTAAACCCTCTCCCAACTCTCTGTGATCTATAGTTCCAGAGTTCTACCGGGTGTCCCAGATAACTTTTCCAGCATGGGGATCTCAGTATCTATAAGAGATACAGGTTTGGTTAAATGAGATCAATTATTTGTAAGAAAGGGGTGAGTATTACTACACAAAAAAATATTCTAAATTCTATGTGGTTTAGGCGGTATACCCAAAAAACTCAAAATTCAGAATTTCTTTAAATGGCTATAACTTTTTTGTCAAAGTAGATAGGTACTTTTTGTAGACGGTTTCTCAAAGTAGTTTTTTGTGTAGAATCGATTGGTGTATTTAGATTTTTTATATCACTTTCAGTTTCCGAGTTATGAGCCCTAACTTTAGTTTTTCTTATGGACCACTAAGCTGGCTATGGCATATTTGTACGTGTTTTTTACTCTACTTTACAACGATATGTCACATGCCATACTTATTATTGAAAATAAGTCGATGTACTAAATGCCAGTGATATTTATTAAGTATTTTATTACAAACATTTAAGTGAGCCATGAAAAACAAAAATGGGAAACAAAAATCACAATAACAACAATCAAAATAACAAATGACTATTTGAAAACAATTAACTTTAAAAAAAATACATTATAATTTTTTTTTGACAATAAGTATGGCATGTGACATATCGTTGTAAAGTAGAGTAAAAAACACGTTCAAATATGCCATAGCCACCTTAGTGGTCCATAAGAAAAACTAAAGTTAGGGCTCATAACTCGGAAACTAAAAGTGATATAAAAAATCTAAATACACCAATCGATTCTACACAAAAAGCTGCTTTGAGAAACCGTCAACAAAAAGTACCTATCTACTTTGACAAAAAAGTTATAGCCATTTAAAGAAATTCCGAATTTTGAGTTTTTTTGGTATACTGCTTAAACCACATAGAATTATGAATATTTTTTTGTGTAGTAATACTCACCCCTTTCTTACAAATAATTGATCTCATTTAACCAAACCTGTATCTCTTATAGATACTGAGATCCCCATGCTGGAAAAGTTATCTGGGACACCCAGTATACCATTGATATTTTTTGTAATTTTACGTTAACGATTTTAACTAAAAAACTATTGATTGAACTGAGTTAAAACGTAAATACAGTAAACTAGAATTATTCATTCAAGATCACATTTATAAATAGTTCACTTTAAATAATTCATAAAGCCTTGGTAGTATCAAATACATACGTTCATCTGTCACCGCACTCAAGTTTTATGTACATGTATCAATTCTTGTGTCTATTTCTGTGTAAAAGGTTTATCACATACCTGGAATCAAAGTGATTTGTTTGAATCATTTCTTCGTACAATTTAACAACCATTATTTATTATAAATATTATTTCAAACGTTTTATTAATCAAATATATCAAAAATAATCAATAATTATACCCACTGTTGATATTGCAAAATAAGACAGTTTGACAAAACACATTGACACGCAGCATATATTTTTTTCATTAGGTATATTAAAAAACAAAATTAATTTCACACATGCATTAATGTTTATACCTTTTATACAATGTCTGTACTAAGTAAAAAACATAAAATTATTGCATATTACGATTCGATTGAATTATAAAATGAAATAAATTCTGACCTTTAACTATCATATGGAAGCCATTGTTGCTATGTATATTTCTTTTTCAGATTATTAATTAAATTTACCAACTGTGCACATATTTAAATGTTTTACAGTTTAATACACATATTCAATTATGTGGTGAACACAACAATTGTAGCTATCGATGTTAAATAAACAAATAAATTAAAAAAACGTCATGTCCAAAATCTTTCTTGATTTTATTTTGTCATAATTTATCACATATTAAAGCATTTGCAACACAAAATATACATAAAAACGTCTCATGAATACTGTATTTTATAAATAAAGCACTATAAACATTAATTATGATTTATAAATATTAATACAAAATACTTTTTTGAAAATATCGTAATATTATGAGGTGACAGTTGTATACACTTGGCTGCATTTTACAAGCTAGGTAACACCAAAAAGATAAAAAATATTTCTGTTGTAAACTACATGTTAAAAGCATTGAAAATGGTTAAATTATTGCAGGATAATATTAGAAATTGAATTAAAATGTATCTATGAAATAAAAAACCACTACAATTATTGTTTATTTAATAATTTTTCAATAAATAATATTTAAAATTCGCGCGTTAGTGGCGCTATCTTGCAACATATCGATGAACTTTAATACCTCGTTTACACAATCGGGTTTATTTTCATTTTCAATCATAATTAAATTAATACTAAATTATCGTATTTACGTGTTTCGAATGATCATTCGATTTCCCTAAATTCTAAAAATGCTGAAAATACAGTAAATTAAACACAATTAACTATTAAAATGTTTTAATTTGCATCAAATGTATTTGTAAGGTATAAACCACTATGTAAACATAGTATATTGTACACTCATCTAGCGATTTACCGACCTTTGATTTACCGACACCTTGATTTACCTACGGGCCAAACGCGCGATTTGCCTACTTTCTTCTATCCCCTCGATAATACTACCGTGATTGCTATATTTCTGCGCAAAATTTAAATTCACCAAACAACGTTGAGGTGGTGGGGGCCCCTCTCGACGTTGGCAATTCAAGCGGTTGAATCACTAACAACGTCGGTAATTCAAGCGATAAATGTAGAATTTAAAATGACAGTTCTTGTGTTAAAAGGTTAAATATTTCTAATAAACAATACTTTAAACATTATTTTCGTAAATATAACAAACAAAATCGTTTTGTGCGTGCCTTTGTGATATGTGAAGTGTAATTTGTTATATAAATGTTTAAAACAACAATATGTATACGCGAGTATCAGTTTTGTGGTTATTTATGAATTTTCATTTTTAAAAGTCATAACGGTCATAACTTTCTTTTCAAACTTTTCATCATTAAATATGATACGTTTAAAGGTAAGAATGATATATATTTGAAATAATAACTAGTTTAGAATATTCGTGTTGTATTACTTGTGTACTAAAATGTTTTATACATAACAATTTATAAATTTTTTTCGTTTATATATGTAGAGATTTTTAATAATGATTTAATAATATTATTTTAACTTAAATTAAACATCTTATGGGCCATATCTTTATTAATTATATCATGGATTACGAGTACATTTCGAGATTTATATTAAATTAACTTAAAATTAGAATTTAATGTAATATTTCGAAATATTCATTTTTGAAAGTAGCTACCCCATTTATTTTAATTTTATATTATATTTTCGGTTAATTTTATATTCTTCTTTCTATTGCAGATGCAATTTACAGTGGCAAAAGATTGAAACAAAATGTATCGATGGTCGAGTCAAATGGATTCGATTGCGCAGAATCATATTTAAACGATAATAGAAGGAGGCTTTGGCCGGTTAAAATATTACCAATCAAATACATTAAATAATTAAAACATCTGTCAAGTAAATGCACAGTGCTTCCTCGTGCTAAATTCATCAAAGGTAGTTAATTATTCAACAATTTAATTAAAAACCACCAATAAAGTATTCAGATTAACTGAATCAATACATTTGATCTAATTAAATTGAGTAATTGGGTGGGTATATAAAACCCATTGTCTAGTTTACTTATTAAGTTAAGTAAGAGATGGCTATAGTCTGTTCCATTTATGTTTGCAGTGCTTGCCGGGTGATTTGACCGTACAATTTGTGATTGGTACTGTCAAATCACCCGGTAGCCATGTAAACAAACTATACAAGTACAGTAGAATCCTGATATAACGACCCTCAAGGGACTGACGACACTTAGTCGTACTAACCGGACAACGCACTAAATGTTATTCTGTCTTTTTTTTTAAAGACATTCAGCAATTTTTCGGATAATTTATGTTTAATTAAAGTTATTATCTACATATTTATATTACTGTAATTCTTATTAAAATAATAATAAATATTAAAATGAACAAAAAGTAACTTTAATATGGTATTTATTTAAAACATTGCACATTACATACAATATACGTTGACGCCGTACAGACTTATCCCGACCCTGATTGGCAATATACAAGTATTACATACATATATATGATCGGAATACCAGAACAGTTTGGGCAGTATTTAGTTGAAACGAATATGCTGGTTAGGAAATTAGAAATAGATGAGAAACTTATAGCATCTGATGATTGATATAATTATTTAAACTAAATAATAATAAAATGTTATTCAAATTTATTATACATTAACCCTATAATGGCTGAATTTATTTATATATTCAGTAATAGATTCGTGTTAATTAAACGTTATGAAAATGTCACACTCGACGTTATAGGGTTTAGTGAAAATGTTTTAAATTATGTATAATACATCTGATAACTAAATGCACTGTGCTTCCTCGTTTATTATTGAACAATTTATATAAAAACCTATTAAGTATTCAGATTAAATGCCTGTCATTAGTTAACCATTTTATTTTCATACAATTTTATTAAAAAATATTAATTAGACATTTTTCTTTATACGCACCTGGTTATTTTGTTATATATTTTAACAATTTTAATCTAAATCTAAATATTTCTGCCATGCAAACGTCAAAATGACATTTAATATGTTAAATGACGATTTTTTTAAAGCAAATTGAGATAAATCTTTGTAAGGGAATATTTTACAACAAACGTAGGTGATCTGTATTATAGGAAATTTAATGTTTTACAAAAAAGATTCTATAAAATTTTCATGTAACATGTGTCGTTCTTGAGATATCTTCAAATCAAAAAATAAATATTTTGTGATGTCACCCCTTCCCCTTTCACACGATTTTGTAGATTTTGAAATGGGGCCGTCCTCAAGCCAGACCCAACCAAACAACCAAGTTTCATCAATATAGGTTCAGTTGTTCATGAGTTATGTGTGTGACAGACAGACAGACAGACACGGAACAAAAAGTGTTTGTCTTGACCTGAAACGGATAGGTCAAGTCAAATTTTTTTATTGTTCTCCGATTTTAAAACGATCATAAAGCTTCTGTTATGTTTGATATTGCGAGGAAGCAATACAGATGATATTTTTATATGCTATTTTTTCAGGCGTTTATTTTATAGAAATATGTGCGATAATGTTTTATTATGTAGTGTAAATATGTCTACGGTAAGTAAGCTCTAGTACGTCTATAGTTGATAATATCTGTTTGAATAAAGAGTATCTACTCTACTGTGGTAGATAAGTAGATTTTATATGTTATGAGTGTGTTACGCTTGTGTAGATAAACAAGTCTTTTATCAAAATTAAACGGGACATTGATTTAACAAATGGTATCATGTTTAATAAATGATATGATTGTTAATGCTGTATGTATCTCTATGTAATATTATTGAACGATCTCATAAATGCTGTAATTTAATATCGGGCATACTTTGTACAATTTTTATAAAAACAGCAGCGGAACAAAAAATCATAACCAAACTAGTGGTTCCCAAATTTATTTGTTCTCGTGACGCCCTACTCAAGAGCAAAGCAAGTCAAACGACTGTAATGTTAACAAATCAATTCAATTATTATTAATTAAATTAATGGGATATAAATATATATGCACATGTCATTTGTTTGGTTAGAACGTAAGCAACATCGATTGCATCGATTAATTTCAGCGATTAGCAGCATCCATCAAATTGGTTAGTAATTTTTTCATCGGTTGGCAGACGTTATGTTAATGCATGTACTTGACTTCAGAGGTCAGGTCGTGTGCATACCGCTTTCAAGATGGGAGATTCGACTTGTTGAAAAACAGTTAGATAATTTAACTATAATTTTGATTAATATGTATGTACTTTGTGTTTCGTGTGGTAAAAATTCAAGATATAATGCAGTAATGGGAAACAATAGATCCAACACGATACAATTAAAGGTAAATTTTATATATTTAATAATTGTTTCCGTGATCATTCAATATTTTGATTGTTGGTTTTTTATGGTAAAACTTTACGGCATATACATGTGTGTGTCTGTTATAGTTTTAGAATATTTCATTTTTAACAATTTTAACTTGTATTTATTATTTAAAAGGCAGAAAATTTTTTTAAAATAACTACGCATTTAATAATTATTTTGAAGGTCATTGGATCATTTTTCCTTTGTGTTAATTCTATATGAAATCATTTATGTAATATCTACTTAATGCATTTACAAAATGGAGGCCATTGTTTTTGAACTAATTATTTTTAAAATAAAATATTACAGATTTTTATTTTGAAAACTACGCAACTTATAGAAAAATTGAATAGACAAAAATTACCAATTTGGAAAGGGTATTAAATCATATATTATATTGTATTTAGTTATGTCATCTTTGGAAACTGAAAGATATTGTATATAATATAAATTAATTAATTCTACATAATAACAACTTATATTTCTCAGTGATAGATGCGGGCGAAGCTGTCGATATGATTGAAGATACAGTATGCTGAGGCTGTGATAGACATCGGTATGGACTAGGAGAACGTGATGAGCCCACCCGCCATCGATGTGGCCATGCAGTTAGATGTGTAGCGTTGATTTGTACACCAGAGTCTAACAACACAATATACAGTGTCAGTATGTACAGTAAATATTTTCATTTAGTTCGTATTTATACCATTTTAATTGATTTTTTTACAATAAACGCTAAATAATATTGAAGTAAATTAACTCTATTTAACTTAAAGAGGAAAGTTGCTGCTACGGGTCAATAAATTGATAATTATGGGAATTTTTTATCGCAGGTATAACTAATTATTTTATGATCGTGTAAAGGGCATTTTATTAACCCATTACTTCCTGATTTTTTCAAATTTTTTGATCAAGTTTCGCAATTCTTGTTGAAAATATTACCTAAAAGATAAATTCAATACAAGATATAATAATTATCAATCGCAGACTAGATTATTATCGTGAGAACCCAATGTCATATTTATAGGACAGAACTTTTTTTAACGACCTGGATTTATTTTTGAAATTATTGATATTTTTATGCTATATTTACACTCTCGTAAGTAATATTATATATAGTTTAGTTAAATTAAAAAAATGCTTTAATAAGTGCAAAAAAATGTAACTATAAATATCGACTAGCTGGAATAATTACACGGTTACTTTAAAAGTGTTATAATTTGTCATTGAACGAACTCTAGACTACGTTTTGAAAATTATTGTAAGTAAAGAGATTTAAAAAACACGTATTAGTATTGGAAATCAAATTAACAATGTTATTTTGTCAAAGAAAAAAATTAGAAAATGTGATGTCCTATAAATAGGACACTGGGAACTAATGGGTTAATTATATATTCAACTTATTCAATATTAATTTCATAGAAAGATATTACACATTTATAAAGTTTTGAGCCTCGATGTTGTAGTGATTGTCAAATAGATAATAACTATGTATTTAGAATAAGAATAATAAGATATATAAAATGTAGTTAGTCTATGGATATAAGAGTATGAAAGTAGACAGCGAGAAAGTAAGACGTATTAAGATAAAGCCTGTGTGGCATGTAACAATAGTTATTAATAAAGTATTATATTTACTGAGTATTCTTATTTAATATAAAATATAACAGATGTGACGACCAAAAAAAATAAATTCCTCTATCAAAATTTTGGTGAAGGGTTATGGAAATTAAAATGAATATTAACCCTATAACGTCGAGCGTGACGTTTTCGTAACGTTTAATTAACACGTATCTAGTATCTAATAAATTCAGGCGTTATAGGGTTAAATTGTTTGGCGTAGTGTTTTTTTTTTACAAAAATTATTAAAATTAAAAAATGAACAGTTAAAGGAGCGTTTAGATAAAGTACCAGTACCAGTGTATTGAATCCCTCAGTAATTACATTGTGCATGTGTTTGTTTGTGTTAAATAATTACATTTACAAAATGGAGGCTATTGTTGTCGAAAAATTGATTACGAATTTTTATTTTGAAAACTACGCAGCTTACAGAAAAACTGGGTAGATAATAATAGAAGATAAAACGGGCAAGTGCGTGTTGGGTACGCACTTGATAGGGTTCCGTAATCATTCTCACTACAATTTATACAAAAAAGGTTTATTTCAAATTTTCGTGACTGAAGGGTTAAAATCAAAAAGTCATTTGACTTTTATTATTGCATTTTAGGAGACCTATCAAATGACACCCCACTCAATGGGATAAGTAGGAAAAAAATTGTGAGTTCACTTTTCAGTCTATAGAAGAGGGGGTCCTAAATATTTTTGACAATGTTCGTTATAATTTTCAGTGAAAGTAATAATTAAATCTACATTCCGGAATTTTTTCAGATTTTTTGAATTGATAGTTTAGAAAATAGAGAGGGGGGGGGACGCTTTTTTAATGATTTTGGAGAGCAAATACATCGTGATTGAAGGGTTAAAATCAATAAGTCCTTTTGTTGCATTTTAGGAAACCTTTCTAACGACACTCCACTCAATGGGGTAGGTGATTTTTTTTTTTTGTGAAAACACATTTCATGTTATGAAAGAGGGGTCTAGTTTTTTTTTTCAAAAATCATATTTCTGTTTTTGGGTCATCAATCTTCGACCGTGTACCAAATTTCATCTTATTATGTCTAAAAATTTTCAGGACAGACGGACGGACATGGAGAAACTAGTTTTCTACGGAACCCTAAAAAATACCAATTTGGAAAGGGTATTATATTATTTTATATTTTAAATCCTTTAAAAATAAGTTTAGCTTTTTACCCTGCGTGTATTTAGTTATACCATTCTTGAAAACTGAGATACCCTTTATTAATTCTATTAATTATTCTGACAACAGTAGTGATTCAAATAATTATTTATATTTAATAATTATCTTAATAAAACGTTAGCCAGATGTATTTTACTTTATGTGGAGATATTTTAAATTATGTACGAATGTTTAACAATAAAAAAATACTAGAGATGTTATTCTTGTTGTATGTGTTTTATTTGATAGAAATATGTGCATTTATGTTTTACTATTTAGTGCAAATACATCTACCGTCTGTAAGTAACTGATTTACAGAAACGTAGATTATGAAAACGGGAGATTTTCTACAGAAATTGATTGCGCTCAACCCAGTATTATTGTTTATTTGTATATCGGAAACCAACAGACTGATTTTAATGTGCTTTTTTTTCAATCGATACTTGAGACAGTCTTTTCTTAGGAACCTCTGATTTAAAAGACAGTTTTAAATAATAAATACAAGTAAAAATTCAATACTCTATTATTACTGTGTATTTACCGGATAGAATTCATGTTAAATTTTATTGGTTTATTTCATAAATTATGTCTGTAAATCAAATGTGTAATTCAATTCACAGTATGTGTGTGTGTATGTGTGTAACGTCACCTGAATAATGTAAATGAACTGTAGCAGTAAATACATGTAAGTAAACGGACTCAACATAAACAATTATTGGTAATACGGTTAGCGTAGGTACGTAATCGTTACTCTTAATTGCGATTTCAATAGTGGAAACTGTTTAATGAAAATTTATCTTTGTTCAATTTTTTTTTCGATAAATAACTCGTAAAAAGTTTGGGAACCGCTGACATAATTTAGTTAATCAAAAATGCAACAGGTGCCACTAATTCATAATCTCTATTTCCCAATAGCTATTTCCTTTATAGAAAAAGACGGCTTGATGACATAAACTAATTGGTAAAAGGAGACAGCGCTAGCGATCTACGCTTTATACAAGTGCGTATTCTTACGACGCCATGTTTGAAAAATTCGGGATGACAAACACGGTCACTTTTGTGAAGTCAGTTTTTGTCTACAGTAAAATGTTAGCTTGAGTTGTTTTAAGTAATTTAATAATTGAAAACGGTTTACAAATATTTTAAAGGAACACTGTGATATCATTTCAAGGACGTTGGCACGAAAAAAAAAATGTAATTTGGTTGAAAATAAATGATACGTGACCGTGTTAATGAACCCTCTCTTATATAGTTTAACAAATGGCCGCTACAATCGGCGCTCGTATTTCAGATATCAAATTCGAATTTAATAATATGTAATAATTATTATAAATTAACAATGTTTTAGAAGTTTTTTAAAATTATTAGTGTTATATCAGTGTAAATAAATGTCGTTTTTGGTTAACTGCATCGATTGCATCGGTTAATTTGATCGGTTGGCATTCGCGTTATGTTAATGCATGTACTTGACGGCAGAGGCAGGCCGTGCGCGTACCGGCTTCAAAATGGGAGGTTTAAACTTGTTTGAAAAACAGATACGTAATTAAACTGCGTAGTTAGTATAAACGGTGTGTTTTTGATTTTTAATTAGTTTTTTACGTACACGAGACAGTCACGATAATAATAATAAAGTTATTTACGTTATTATCAAAGTTATATTTATGTACGAGTGTTTTTAAGTGAATTACTATTTTGATTTATATGTATGTACTTTACATTATGTGTTTTGTGAGATAAAAAAATGTCTACGTTTAAAATCTCTAGATATAAGTAATTATTTTCTTATAATATGCAGTAATGGGATACAATTAAGTTAATGGAATAAATAAACGTTCGCTGTATTATAAACTATTGACAATTTTAAGGTAAATTTTATATATTTAATAATTGTTTTCATCATAATTTAATATTTTGATTGTGTATGTTTTTTTATGGTAAACTTTACTGAAAATACATGTGTCTGTTAGTTTTAGAACAATTTATTTTGAACTTGTATTTATTATTTAAAAGGCAGATACAAATTATATTAAATTTGAAAATAAGAATTTACGCATTGAAGAATTATTTTGAAGGTCATTTGTTTAATTATACGCAATTATTTATGTAATCACTAATATGTGTTGAATAATTACATTACAAAATGGAGGCTATATTTTCATAATAAAATATTACCTAGATTTTTATTTTGTAAAAATAAATAAATTAATTGTACTTATAACTAATAACAACGTATTTGTTTTATTGATTTACGTGGATGAGATTCTGTCTACATTACTGAAGATACAGAGAGTGATGACATCATAGACATCGGTATGAGTTAGGTGAACGTGAACCTGCCATCGATGTGTCCAATGCAGCTAGCTAGATGTGTACGAGTAACTCTTGTGTAGCTGTTATATATTTATTAGGTTCGTAAATACATTGTTTAATATACCTAAATCTTAATACATTAATAATTATACATTGCAATCATTTCAGCGTCTCTACGGCCTACTCTTTTGGTTGACGTGAGTGCACACACACTTGACACGTTATCTAGCAGTGCTACCAACTTACATTACTATTATATTTAGTCTATGTATACCACATGTATGCAGTAGCGTTGATGTGTATACCAGAGTCTATCAACACAATACAGTAGTGTCAGTATATACGGTAAATATTAAAATTAGCTCATTTATACCATTTTAATTGATTCTTTACAATAAACGCTAAATAATATTGAAGTAATTTAACTCTGAAAAAATCTATTTAATTTAAAAGGGGAAAGTAAAAACGCAGCTTACAAACACCAGTTTGCGGAGAGTATTATATCATTATATAATTTAAATTGTTTGAAAATAAGCTTAACTTTTTACATTGCGTGTATTTAGTTGTACCATTGTTGAAAACTTAGATAGGTACTCTATATTAACTCTATTGAAATAATAACATGTATTTGTTTCTTTGATATATGTAGACGAGGCTCTGTCAACATTACTGAAGACATAGAGAGTGAGGACATCATGGACTATTTGTATGGACTAGGAGAACGTGGTGAACCCATACCCGCAGTAGATGTGTACATGCAGCTAGAACGTGGACCAACATTTGCTGTCTGACTAATTCTTGTAGTGCGTTGATTGATTTGTACATCGGGATGTGACGTCTTGTGTAACAACAACAACATACACTATCAATAGGTACACTAATATATTATCATTTAGCTCATATTTATAACATTTAATTGAATTCTTTAATAATAATTCAAACGCTAAGTAAACAAACACTTAAATAATGTATGTATCTGTTATAATGTATTCTCTTATAATACATTTAATTAATTGCACACGTTACTTATTCAATCTTTATTTATTAGTCTTTGCAATTTACAATTTGTCATAAAATTCTTTTTATATAAAATAATACAATAATTGTTTTTCATTCATAGCCATGATTACAATTACTAAAGATATGGCTTTCCCGAGTTTCATTTTTTCATTATTTTGCGCACGACGTCACACGTGATTTAGTATGTTTACACGTACGTGATACGTTTATATTGATACATAAGACAGCGTGTTTTTTTTTTATCGTTCTTGTAGATATTCAAATTAAATTTTATATTAAAAGACATATTAATCACACACATTGAGCACCACATTTAAAATTTTGTCTTTAAATCGGCAAAAATAACAAAATAAACAGTTTTTATCACGGTTTTATAAACGTCAAATAATTAGACTACTATATTAATTTGGGCGAGTCACTTGTGACGTCACAGAGTGAAGTTAGGTGATGTGCGCAATGCTATATCTGTATTAATTGTATCATGATTCATAGCTGACTATATTATCAATAATCAATATATAACAGTATCTTAATCTTTACGCAGTGGTTTTCTATTTTACATTTTAAATGATTTTACTTCAATATACGACTCAGGACGACACGTATATCTGTTGTATAATAGCGTTGATAAACAGTATTTGTGTTAATTATTTCAGCAACAATGGCAAGAGGAAACATCTAGTTGTGGTGACGTGGACGTACGACGTGTAATGCAGTGAGATGGTAGCTGTAGCACTAGTGAGGTACACAACACCAGTGGTTGTCAACTGTTCCGGCTGTGTTGTATCGAGTAGCGTTTGCCCCCGCCCCCGTGTGATTGTATTTAGTGTTCTCTAGGTTAGCAAATAACTAAATGTTTATATTTTAAATAATTATTCAGTTGATTAATGAAACAAACGTATCATAAATGTAATGTTATATATTTGTTTTATATTTAATATTTAGTGATTACGTTGTTAATGATAATAATATATTAACTATAGGTTTATTCATATTTAAAAAGGTATCTATAGCGTGTTACAACAAACGTAAATATGTGTTTACAATGACAGACTACGCAACAATGAAGTATGTTATAAATAATTGTTATATTTTAATAGTTTTTAAATTTGATTTTGTTTATTATTGCAATGGTTAACAACAAACAACAACAACGTGACACGCCACAGTTTGGGGGAGAGTTATATTTTACAGAGTATTTATCTGAATGTTTTTATTTATAGAATCTTTTTAAAAACACGTCAAAGGACATGAAAAATATATATATTTGGTTCCGGGAAAGTATTTTAAAAGTTAGGCAAAGTTGATTGTATTTAATAAGTCAATTGTTGCAACAATTATAGTACGTTTACTTTAACAATGGTCAAAATATAAACATTTTAAACTTATTTTACTTTCCGACTAGTTGTTATGTTTGTTGATATATTTATTAAAGAGGTTGGGGGGGGGGGGTGTACTTTTGAGAGAGAGAGAGAGAGGCTGTCACAACAATACCAATTAATAAAGATATGGCATTACCGAGTTACATTTATTTTACTGTTCTGCGTGTGACAGTCACAAGATACTTAGTACGTTTACACGTTCGTGTTACGTTTATATTGATACATAACACAGTGGTTATTTTTATTGTTTTGTAGATATTCAAATTAAATTTTATATTAAAAGACACATTAATCAGACACACTGACTACCATATTTAAAATTATGTCTTTAAATCGGTAAGAATAATAAAGTTAACAAATTTGATCACGGTTTTATAAACGTCTAATAATTAGATTACTATAATGGTTTAATAACAGTAGAAACTGGTTATAACAACATCGAAGGGACTGGCCGTTATATTAGTAGTAAAAAGTGGATAATCGTAATAACTGGTAAAAATACAATTATATTAGATTACGTTGTAGTTTTATTTAGAGTCTTTAGAGCTAATATACATTGTTGTATTAACCGATGTTGTTATAACAGATTTGTACTGTATATTAATTAGTGTTTGTGTTTGTGTTGTTATCTGACAGCTACGACAATGAACAGAGACAAGTTAGTTTATATATACACAACAATGTCATATCTGTATTAATTGTATTATTGTTGCCACGTTATATGCATTTATACCAAGAAGACTAAATAAGGAGAATCAACTTAGCGTGTAAGGGGAGTCAAAGAATCCATGATAACTTCCTTACTAAATCACTAATACATGGACGTAGGAATATAGGGACAGAGCGTAAACTAGCTTTATAGGTGAGGGGGGGGACTGTGTCTAGATTCGATTAGTTGTTATGGTGTTTATTATTATTATTACTAATTTGTTGACGTTTATACAAATTGTTTTTGTTATTATTATAACCTATACATATAGGTACATAAATATATATTACTCCGTATAGTTTGTGACGTTGTTTAGTACCGGACGGGATAGGAAGTTGATTCTCCTTTATATAGTCTTCTTGATTTCACATTTAGAGTTTTTATATTGTTTTCTTTCTAAATAGAGATTGGACAGTGTACGCGTTTGACATAATTACCGTGGGTCTTTCTTATACGTAATAATACTGTGGGTTATTCTAAATAATTATTTTTAAAAGTTCTTTCTGGCTAAATCATTAATGTTGGAAAAAATGTATGGGGAATAAATTATAGGTAAAAACATACTCGATACGAAATAATTTTTTTCTTATTTAAAAAATAAGTAGGAAATTCAAAAAAATTACAAGAGTAAAAACATCTGTTTTTGGTTTTAGTAATTACGTTAAACAAAATTCATTTGATACGTAATGTATATAATAATATTTGTACAGTTTATTTATTTTATTCTATGTTTAATTAGTTTGTTAGAAATATGTTTCATTAAAATAACAATCACATAGTTACACTGTCAGTATTACGTATAAGAAAGTCTTGTGGTGCACGTAACAGCTTTTTTAAATTGATTTTTATTATTTTTCTATCTTTTATTAATGTGTTTTCATCAGCTACGATTTAATTAACAACACCCGTGTGTTACAAATTAACTTTAAAATTTATTATCTTAAAAGCGAGTTGGTTAAAAAATCTGAGATTTGAGTATTTAATTTATTTAGAATGTTTAAACAATTGTAAAATATTTTAAACTTATTCGTACTGGTTATACGTAACTCCCCATACCCCCCCCCCAACCTCTTTAACAATATATTATATTTTAAATACACTTTTGAAACATCCTAATTTTTATGATATATCAACTTTGTGTTAACTTTTAATAGCATGTCCGGGATTATGTTTTATAGAATGATACATACTGAAAACGTTGGTCAATATTAGAGTTGCCTATGTTTGTGCACAAGAGCATTATTCTAAAATAATATCAATTATTAAAAATTACAAAAAAACATTTTTTATTCCGTAACTTTTATTTTATTTAGAATGTTTGAGTCGTGTATTAAGAAGGGGGGGCACTGAAAGTTAGTTGATAGTTATAAAATATATTAACCGATTGTTTGTACACGTACTGTAGTTTAAAAAAAAAACAGCTTCCTAATTGTAGAAATTAAGTATTTTGTTTACGTTAATAATTTTTTTAATATCCAAAATTCTGAAAAATATCAAATGAAAAATATATTGAACATTATTTAGAAATTTCTTTATGAAATTATTGATTTACACAATACAGTATGTAAGTCCTCGACTTATGCAATTACGTCTTACGTGAATTCATACTTATACGTTTTTAAGATTGTAATGTTTATTGTATTTATTTGGTTGCGTTTTGTTTTTCTGTGACGTTTGCTTGCCTACACATTAACTATTATGTTAATGCAATAGTTAGAGAGACATGTGTCTTACACACATCTACCTTTCCCGTCCACACTATATGATTTAGTGTTAACACGTTCACGGTCACATATTTGTTATAGGGTCCACTAATATATGACAAGTTTGTTATTTATTGGGATATTTAATTTTGAATACAACCTTTGTTTGAATTAATGGCTCTTATTGACTAATATATACTGGGACATTTTATTGCAGACATTTGTTTATACGGACACAATACTTCCTACTATTATATAATTATATTAGTTTCAATACAGCTATAACAGACTTTTTACAACAAATGTCTTTTTGACTTACGATTATAGACGTCATTTCCTGAATAAGAGATTTAGTTTTGATGGCTTTAGCAGACATAACTGTGAACGTGTTAATAATAATAATATATCAAAATTTTCACAAATTAAATTTTATCTACTTAAACGAAAACTTTTGGGACGAATTAATCTCGTAAGTCAAGGACGTAGGTACCTACTGTAGATTTATATATAAATAACGATAATTATTATTCTTTTATTTGTTATTTTCTCATATAACTAATTAAAAAAACTATAGAGGTTTATTTCAACAATTTATTGATAATTATATTTGAAATTTAGTAAATCATCGTAGATATTTTTCAGAATTTTTATATAGCTTGAATTTTGGAAAATATGAAAAAACTATATATTTTAGAAGCAAGTTTATATTAGAAATTTCGTTATGAAATTATTAAATTTTACAATAAATCAGGGATTCTCAACAGGGTTCAGGTTAGGTCCCTCGTGGGTACATAGAAGTTTAAAAAGGGTCTATAGTATTCTGATTTTATTTTGTTCACTACTTGTGCTTTTTCAACAAGAATGTAGTATTCGCTGGGTGGAAAGTAGGTCGAAGTCGATCACAGCACACGACGTGGCCAAAAACAATATTTGGTGGACTCTTGCCCAGTATTATCAACCAATTTAAAGCTCCTTTAACGCTAAATGCTCCTTTAACGCTAAATGCTCCTTTAACGCTAAATGCTCCTTTAACGCTAAATTTGATGTATTACAAATGTGATTTAAATAAATATTTAACCTCTCAATGAAAAATTTACATTATATACGTTATAAATAAATACTGCAGGTAATTTAAAATCTATTTAATTAAATGTATAAAGCTTGGATCTGGTGATAATACGACAGTTAGTTAAAGGAGCATTTAGTTAAACTTGATAATACGTCTGACTGTTATTTTTAATAGGTTCGTTTTTAACTGAAAATAGAAAGGTCAACCATGGTTAACTACAGCTATAGGCTATGTGCAAGGGGTGGGGTGGGGGTTGAGTTAGAAATAATGTCAATGCGAGTACTTGTGGTGAGCAATATTGTAAAATCATCAGCGCCATAGTTTGGGGTTATGTTGTTAATGTAATGCTTAGACAAGGAAAGATATAGGACTAATAACACATTACCTAGCGTTGTTTGTTTATCAAATCACTCCACGAATCATTCAGATTGTAAAATAAATATCAATTATTCTGACTTATAAATTAAATTAATAGTAAATGTTTTATTTTGTCTTTAAAGTTATTTCAGTGATAATTGATTAACAAAGAAACGTCTCTAATCTCTCATAACATACCAAATTCAATTGTAATTTAAAGCATATTTATTGTATATTATAAATCGTCAACTGACGCCTCTGGCATATGGAAATAACGAAACTGATAATCAAATTAAGATGGCCACCGTAAAAATTTGGTAACGCTTTCATATACGGACTAGCATTAATTGTTATATATCCATAGTCTTTCCTAATCTAAGATTATACGTCATAATTAAAGAGACCATAAAAATACTCAGAATAAATAATTTTCACGTACCTTTCATGTTATTCTATTTATATTATATGTAAACAAACTAAATTAAATGATATATTTGTTAATTTAAAATTTCACGGTATTAAACAATAATAAACAGAGAGTTGAATCCGTTGTTCAATCATTCTCTATTACCTGCTGCTAATAGAGTTAGTGCACATAGCCAATAGTCATAAATAATTGTCTAAAATGTATATTCACCTAATTCTGTTGTTTACACGGTAAATACATTCCAGAAAAAAACATGTAAAAAAATACATAAGGGGATTAGTTCCATATCCTTCAACCCTGTAAAAGTAGTATTTAAACTTTTTTTTTATGTCACTTACTCAACAACAACTTAAATAAAACACGTCCGATGTTATTGAAACTAAACAAAAGACTAAAACATATACTTAAGCTGATATGAAAATAAATTAGAAAGGGGGAATTCTTCCCTAACTACATATTTTATAAATAACAGATAGAAAAAAATACGGTTAATAAAAATATTTTTGTTTAAAATTTAAATCGAATAGGTAACTTTTTTAACCGAATGAAATCTTGTAAAAACAGAATTAGGTGTACTATGATATTTTATTGAAATTATTTAATTGTTAATATGTCAAAAGTCCACCCTTGGTGCTGTTATCACACGTTAATATTTATATATGTCTTTTAGAATCTTAATATGTACATAAGTGGGTCTATAATTAAGAAAATCATTGTTTTAAAAGAGGGGTCTATGTAGGAAATAAGTTGAGAACCCCTGATATAGATTTATATACTAATAACAATAACTTATATTCCCGTATAACTAAAAAAAAAATAATTCAAGTTTATTTCGGGAATTTATTAAGATGTAAAGTTATCGTAGATATTTTTCAGAATTTGTATACGGTTAGAATTAGTTTGTTTTTTACTGAAGCTCGGGTGAACGTTTGTACAAAATAAACACCTACGTTATACAAACCAACCACCACACTGTGCTGTGTGTGTGTACTATAGTTGTATTAAATAATACTAGAGATAAACTGTGTGTAACAAACAACAACAACAACAACGGTGGTACCTTTCTATTACGTGTTAACAATATCTAAACACACTCGCTATCACATCAGATAGCTGAGCAATAGAATATATATACATACAGTGTGTTGTTGTTGTATCACGCACGTCGTAGCATCATATAGATCTAACTAACGGGGGTGTTCTGTAACTCAGTCAGTCACTGTTTGTTTATAATATTCTACAGCAGGTACAGCCTCACTTTAAACAATATTGTAGTAGTGTATAGGGGGTGTGTGTATAGTATTACAGAACACCCTGTACTGTGTCATTGTTAATGAGTTTATTATAAATATGTTGATATAGATTTAGATAATTTAAATTAAGCAGGTATTTTGTATTGCATTTACTTTGTGGCCAGCCGTCAGTCATGGCTTCAGTGTTAAGGTAGGGTCTCTGTCACTGTGAAGCTATTTAATATTGCACCAATAACAAATATTACAGGATGGTTTAGATATTTAGCCAGCAGCAGCGCCTTCACCAACTTATGTTATATATTTACTTTATTTTTCCAGTGTTAAAAGTACCGTTGTATAATAAGTACAGGGTGTGTCTATTTCAGTGTTCCCACCTGGATGATTAATACATTTGTCCGGTTTATGTTTAAATTTAATAACTTTTTTTTTGCTGTTTACTTATACTTTTTTAAGGGGGATAGAGCCACTGTGACGGGTCAAAAAATTGTCAATGTTTGGGAATTTTTTTCACAGATAATTATTTTTGAATCAGGTAAAGGACGTTTTATTAAGTATATATTCAACTTATTTAATATAAATTTTTATTGAAAAATATTAAATATTTACAAAGTTATGAGCCACAATGCGACGACCAAAAAAAATATTTTTCTCTATGGTTCACTCAAATGTTAATTTCGAGAAGGGTTATATGAAAAAAATAAATAAAAATTTTATGAATATCTATATGAATGTAGCTTACGTTGTACGTAGCTGTTTTTATTTTTATTTTTTAATGGGTTCATTAGTCTTTGAAAATGTTATTTTGAGATAAACGTGTTTAATGTTTTTGTTATGTCATAACCGGCCGTGCTACCTCGTTTCACTAAATTGACTAACTCCATCAATTTTCGGAATTTAAACTAAATTTTTTGTATACATATTTATGAATATATACACTTTAAAAAATGTAAGAAAAAAATATTATTTTTCCCTCACAGTGGCTCTCCCCCTTAACAAAATGTTAATTATTTTTGTATTTATGTTATTACTTTAAAAACTTCTTTTTTAATGTCCGTATCACAAATGCTGAAAAGGTGGCAACACTAGTTTACTTTCTGGATAGTCAGGGAAACTTAAAGTGGTCAGGGAAAGTCAGGGACTTTATTTAAAACTTTGGAAAGTCAGGGATTATTTCAAATTATGTTTTCTCGGGAATTGTATAACTAAATAAAGTACTAACGCCTGGTTTCTCAATATGAGTTTAAACAACTAATCCTACGTTTAAACTGGACATAATGTTCACAGTTTAAACACACTCAGTTTCTCAATGTAAGTTTAACGTAATCTGAAATTTAACTCTTGTTATGTCAAACTCAAAATTAACCTAAATTTTTATATTAAATGTGATAAAAAACTAGTTATTTTTAATAATAGAGAACTGGGTAAAAATGACTAGAATTTATAAATGAATATAAGTGCTACTATAAAATTTAAAATAAATCAAATGTCAATATTTATGATATATTAAATTTTGAAAATATCGAAGCATAAAATTAGCTATTAAAAATTAATAATGGTATGAAAAGGTAGCGTCAATAGTTAAAATACACACTCAATAAATTTATTACAGATAATATTACGAAATAGCATAAAATAAATTATATTATTTATTTTTGATTGTTGACAAAAATTGTCAACAATCAGTAACTGACATTTGATCTGTTAGTTAATTATTAAACTTGAGATTAATTATAATTTTTAACTGGACATTGAGAAACTGGGTCTAACGGTATATAATATATTACTTTACGCAGCTAGCACTTTTCTTTTTTTCAATATATCAAATCACTCAAACATTTAAGGTATTTCTCGGTGAATAACAAAGTCCGCTATGTATTAGAAAAAAAATTAAACAATGTAGTATAAAGTCAAGATAACGTTGCTATTAAATAAATTAAAATATCAAGTGTTTCTGTTGCGCTTACGTTGACAGATATATATATTATTTAATGTTTTGATTTGATAACGTGAACTGTTATTCATACGTGATTTTGTTATTTACTATAAGTTTATATTCGAGAATTAGTTTGTTACTGGTCTATTATATCCCCCGTTGTTTGTAAAAGTCAAGTGACATGTATTTAGTAAGATAAAATCAGCGCCAACGTGAGTAAATTTTGTACAATTAGTTTAAATATTTATATAGGTATTACTTTTTAAATTATTTTTGAATGATAACTTCTGTCCTTCTTGGTTAAGGCAATCTGTTGGGACGAAACCGGGTTTTGCTTTGAATTAGTTAGTGTTTTTCATTAGATTAAAAACGGGAATTAAATCTCAAAACTTTGTATGTTTATTAACGGTTTTAAAATACAACAATTAGATTTTAAATTATAATTAGGGTGGGAGGTGAAATATTAATATCAGTTATGAAATACAACAATTGGAATAGATGTGAACACTTGAGTCACATTGTTGCTGATTTTACATGTATTCAAACAACGGAGGATATAATAGACTCGGTACCTATAAATAGTTTTTATTATTTTTATTTTTCATTGAATTAAATAATAACAAATTTAGCGTGTACAATTTTTAAATACGTCAGTCGTCTATATTTTGCAGCGTTATCGTAGCTTGTACAGTGAAGTTGTTTTATCAGAAAAACAGTTTTTATTTTACTTATAATAACTTATTAATGGGGCGAAGTAAATATTAGAGATTCTTTATATTAACACTTATTAATTATTCTAGTAACTAAAATATATTCAGTTAGTTTCCTTCGAAATTTCATGATTTTCTTTTTCATTAAAAATCCACTTAAAATGTCGTAATCTGTTATTTTTTATTTTAATTTGATCAATATCTTTACTTGCTGACAGTCAATCATTTTAAGATTTTGAATGGAACTTCTAATAACCTTTTTTATTTTTATTATTTTATAAAATTTGAGCTTGCTCTTGTATTTTCTAGGTTTTCCGAGAAATACTTTAAATTAGGACACATCTATCAATTCAAAAATTAAAATAAACAATAATAAAACTTTAAAATACCAAGGCTTTAGTTTTAGTAAATTAATTATTAAGTTTTGTTCATAAATACAATATAATAATAATCTGGTGAAGGCGCAAAGGGAATATTTAGTTAAAATGTATTAATTATTAATTAATAAGAACAAAATAATGTTTATCCGGTGTTGCTACGAAATAACGATTGAATATTACATATTAAATAAATACATAGGTAAGAGAAGGTAATTTAAAATACAGACAAATAAATAATCTAACTAGATTGGTAAGTGTACACAAGAGATCTACCAGCAATGTTGGTTGGTTATATCTTTTCCATAACTATTATAAATATGCAAATATATTAAACATTGTACGCGATTATCAACGTTTTATTTATAGTAAACGTCAGGGCTTTTATAAATTAACAACAAAATCTTAGATATATATTATAACAACTGATGCCAAATTGAAGACGTTAGTGCAAGAACCAGACGACAGGTCTAGTACGCGAGTATATGTAGTTACTTATCGTTTATATTTGTATAGGTAGTCTTTATAACAATTGATAGAGGATTTTTTTATAATATATACTTATCTGGTTCTTGCACTCACGTCACATATGTATAAAGAATACATTTGTTTGTCTAGCATCTGTAACGCTATCTAAATATATAGGTAATAAATAAAAGTGTCATTGTTTATATCTCGGGATTGTTCATATTAACGGGGGCTCTCTTATTACTGGGCAGTTCTAATATACACGGGCTATTGTTATTTACAGAGGACTGCTGTCTAATATGTTTATCAATTAGTTGTTATAGGTAGCGCTACAAAAAAACAAACAAATGTACAAAATCTATAGTCTTTTAAAACAAGTAAAAATATATATATTTTTTCTCGTAAAACAAATATTTAATAAATAAAATGTGTCTCTTTGTATACACGGGCTGTTCTTTATATACAGGACTGTAATAAAAGGGTTCTTATATTACAGGGCAGTTCTAATATAAAGGGGCTATTCTTATTTAAAGGAATGAATCTTGTACATGAATTGTAAAACAAATTAAAAAATATATATTTTTCTCTATTGATATTTATCAGGTAATGTGTGGTATTTTATATATAGGGGCCTGTTTGACATGTGTATCTAGGTTGTCTTATATACAGGATTGTTTTTATTTACAGTTCTTATATATGGCTGTTCTTATGTACATATTAATCATCTATAATAGCCTAATAGTATAAATAGGTCCGAATGTATATAGAGGGTCTTTCCATATATATTGACTGTTCTTATATGCGGGGCTGTTTCTTATGTACAGTTCTCATATACAGGGCTTTTCTTATATTAAGACCTGACGACGTATACTGGACCTTAATTTACTTACAGGTTGATCTTCAGATTGTATATACAGGCCCGAGTGTAATTGTTATTTATTAGAAGATAGTACTACAAAAAATATAATAATAGGGGAGATTGGGGTACAGTGGATTAATGCAAATTGTTTTTTTTTCTATAAACCATATACACATATTTATTACATCAGGAGTATAGTTTTTCAAATGCAAAACGTAGACATGTTACGGCACTCTGACAAAAAAAAAAAAAAAGTACGAACATTTTTTTCACAGTATTTTTCAAAACAATTTTTTATTGAGAATATACATTATATTGACGCATTTTATAATTTTGAACTACGTATAAGTGTGTATATGGTGAAACAGCTGTATTTAATCCATTGTTGCTTGTATTTTTAACGGTATATACTAAAATATATAATATATATCTAAAGATAAAAAACATTCTTAATTAATATACTAGAAAACTAATGGAAATGATATAACCAATCAATTATAAGGTGCTGTTAATGTAAAATAAATATTCGTTTTGTCAATAAGGTTTCTAGGTTCGCTGTTTATTCTAGAATAAACTCCCTATGGTTATTAGGGATTATTCCTACATTTTGAGGTTTGGTAAAATTGTAAGATATATTTGATCGTTATTTCTCGTATCGTAGGTATTTTTCTTGGTGTACATAATTAGTTTGAAAGTATCTTTGCAGGTTAATTTAAATTTATTGGTTTCTGATTACTCGTAAGCTTTCTGACAAATGGCCCCAAAGTATTATGCATAATAATACATGATAATAATTTGATATACCATTATTTTAATATTCGCCTTTGTATACAGGGCTTTACAAGGTATTATTTTTATATACAAGTGTTGTAAAATGAATAAAATAAATCATTATTTTTTATTTTTCAGATTGGTAAGTAAATGTGCCCTGTATACAATAAGGCTGTTTTTATGTACAAGTGTTGTAAAATGTATAAAAAAAAATCATTTTTATTTTTCAGGTGGTCACAAAATTTTCATATATTTATTTATATCTGTACATAAAGATATAAAAACTTTTCATATTTGTAGATAAAGATATGAAATACTTTGACATATTATTACATACTTGTAGATAAAGGTTGTAAGTAACTTGTGCTCGCTATATTTGTAGATAAAGATATATGCATGCACATGCTATTGGTAAGATACTGCTTTGTATTTGTAGATAAAAGTACAAAGATTTATATTCGTCGTTCTGTGCGGCGGCTGCTTTAATAATTCAGTCGTTCTATGCGACAGCTGTTTTAGTAATTGAGCCGTTCTATACAACGACTGCTTTAGTAATTCAACCGTTCTATATAACGACAGCCTAGATAATTCAGTCGTTCTATGCAACAGCTGCTTTAGTAATTCAACCGTTCTATACAACGGCTGCTTTGGTAATTCAGCCGTTCTATACAACGACTGCGTTGGTAATTCAGCCGCTCTATACAACGATTGCTTTAGTAATTCAACCGTTCTATACAACGACTGCTTTGGTAGTTCAACCGTTCTATACAGCGGCTGCTTGACATTAATTTATGTAATTGGTAGTATTGTGATTATAGGTCGTCGCATTGAACGGTCGTTTTACAGAGGCGAATATATTTAATAAGAGAAACGTTTCAAATTTGTTACCAGAACATGTGTATGTACAAAATCTATAGTCTATAGAATGTAGATCATTATTTGTAATTGTTTAAGAGCACAATGTATTATATTTTTGCCAATAAAATAAAAAATATTAAGTTATTTGATTGTTTCGCACTTCATATACCAACCCGAACCTGTTTACCTTCCTGTACAGTTACTTTCGTTAGTGAACTAACGAGATCACATGTGGACACTATCCTATCTGTTTTGATATTTTATTAAGGAAAGTAACAGGGGAGCATGAGTGACGGCTACATCATGTTCTCCTGGTATTTTACTAAGGAATGTAACAGGGGAGCATAAGTGACGGCTACATCATGTTCTCCTGGTACTTTACTAAGGAAAGTAACAGGAGAGCATGAGTGACGGCTACATCATGTTCTCCTGATACTTTACTAAGGAAAGTAACAGGAGAGCATGAGTGACGGCTACATCATGTTCTCCTGATACTTTACTAAGGAAAGTAACAGGAGAGCATGAGTGACGGCTACATCATGTTCTCCTGATACTTTACTAAGGAAAGTAACAGGAGAGCATGAGTGACGGCTACATCATGTTCTCCTGATACTTTACTAAGGAAAGTAACAGGAGAGCATGAGTGACGGCTACATCATGTTCTCCTGTTACTTTACTAAGGAAAGTAACAGGGGAGCAGGAGTGATGGCTACATCATGTTCTCCTGGTATTTTACTAAGGAAAGTAACAGGGGAGCATGAATGACTACTTGTTAGTTCAAACTTTTCCCGCTAGATGTCGCCACCTGTACCGATTTAAAAAAAAATTTAGTCGGAATGGCTTCTGAAAAAATATTAATATTATTCAGAAGCCATTCCGACTAAGTTTTTGTTAGTTCAAAATTTTCCCGCTAGATGTCGCCACATGTACCGTTTTTTTAATTATGACATTTTTCAGAAGCCATTGAGACTAAGTTTTTGTTAGTTCAATGTTTTCCCGCTAGACGTCGCCACATGTATCGTTTTTTAAATTTAATATTTTTTTAAGAAGCTATTACAACTAACACGCACTAGGGAATCGGTCTGCCAGTAGTTTAATATAACAGTTGTAAGGTCGTTATATAGATGCTATTTAATAGAGAAAAATGTTTACCAATTTAGTAATGTATAGAAAACCGTTTGAGCATTTTAGCCTTATCTAGATATTTACATTTATATAGTGTTGTAATAACAATTTTGGAAAACACTTTTCTCTTATACTCGTCGCTCTGTAAAACGACTGCTCAATGCAACGACCTTCTATAGAGGTCTCACATTGTATAGAGCGGCTGAATTACCAACGCAGTCGTTGTATAGAACGGCTGAATTACCAAAGCAGCCGTTGTATAGAACGGTTGAATTACTAAAGCAGCTGTTGCATAGAACGACTGAATTACCTAGGCTGTCGTTATATAGAACGGTTGAATTACTAAAGCAGTCGTTGTATAGAACGGCTCAATTACTAAAGCAGCTGTCGCATAGAACGACTGAATTACCTAGGCTGTCGTTATATAGAACGGTTGAATTACTAAAGCAGTCGTTTTATAGAACGGCTCAATTACTAAAGCAGCTGTCGCATAGAACGACTGAATTATTAAAGCAGCCGCCGCACAGAACGACGAATATAAATCTTTGTACTTTTATCTACAAATACAAAGCAGTATCTTACCAATAGCATGTGCATGCATATATCTTTATCTACAAATATAGCGAGCACAAGTTACTTACAACCTTTATCTACAAGTATGTAATAATATGTCAAAGTATTTCATATCTTTATCTACAAATATGAAAAGTTTTTATATCTTTATGTACAGATATAAATAAATATATGAAAATTTTGTGACCACCTGAAAAATAAAAATGATTTTTTTTTATACATTTTACAACACTTGTACATAAAAACAGCCTTATTGTATACAGGGCACATTTACTTACCAATCTGAAAAATAAAAAATAATGATTTATTTTATTCATTTTACAACACTTGTATATAAAAATAATACCTTGTAAAGCCCTGTATACAAAGGCGAATATTAAAATAATGGTATATCAAATTATTATCATGTATTATTATGCATAATACTTTGGGGCCATTTGTCAGAAAGCTTACGAGTAATCAGAAACCAATAAATTTAAATTAACCTGCAAAGAATATTTTCAAAATTATCATTTCAAAGTAATTATGCACACCGAGAAAAATTTACAAAAGTTAAATTATCATCACAAACATAACTACGATACGAGAAATAACGATCAAATATATGTATCTACAATTTTACCAAACCTCAAAATGTAGGAATAATCCCTAATAACCATAGGGAGTTTATTCTACAATAAGCAGCGAACCTAGAAACATTATTGACAAAACGAATATTTAAACAAACTTTTTGTTAACAATAATAAATTAGTTAAATCGTTTCCATTAGTTTTCTAGTAAATTAATTAAGAATATTTTTTATCTTTAGATATATATTACATATTTTTAAATAAGTATAATTATATTTATATAATACTATCTTCTAATAAATAACAATTACACTCGGGCCTGTATATACAATCTGAAGATCAACCTGTAAGTAAATTAAGGTCCAGTATACGTCGTCAGGTCTTAATATAAGAAAAGCCCTGTATATGAGAACTGTACATAAGAAACAGCCCCGCATATAAGAACAGTCAATATATATGGAAAGACCCTCTATATACATTCGGACCTATTTATACTATTAGGCTATTATAGATGATTAATATGTACATAAGAACAGCCATATATAAGAACTGTAAATAAAAACAATCCTGTATATAAGACAACCTAGATACACATGTCAAACAGGCCCCTATATATAAAATACCACACATTACCTGATAAATATCAATAGAGAAAAATATATATTTTTTAATTTGTTTTACAATTCATGTACAAGATTCATTCCTTTAAATAAGAATAGCCCCTTTATATTAGAACTGCCCTGTAATATAAGAACCCTTTTAATACAGTCCTGTATATAAAGAACAGCCCGTGTATACAAAGAGACACATTTTATTTATTAAATATTTGTTTTACGAGAAAAAATATATATATTTTTACTTGTTTTAAAAGACTATAGATTTTGTACATTTGTTTGTTTTTTTGTAGCGCTACCTATAACAACTAATTGATAAACATATTAGACAGCAGTCATCTGTAAATAACAATAGCCTGTGTATATTAGAACTGCCCAGTAATAAGAGAGCCCCTGTTAATAAGAACAGTGTCGTGTAATAAACAATGACACTTTTATTTACTACCTATATATTCAGATAGCGTTACAGATGCTAGACAAACAAATGTACTCTTTATACATACGTGACGAGAGTGCAAGAACCAGATAAGTATAAGACATATAAACAATCCTCTATTGATTGTTGTAAAGACTACCTATACAAATATAAACGATAAGTAACTACATATACTCGCGTACTAGACCTGTCGTCTGGTTCTTGCACTAACGTCTTCTATTTGGCAACAGTTGTTATAACAGGGTGGCCAGTATTTCTCTGGAACAAATTTCCCTGACTTTTCCCAGTTTTCCAGCAGAATTTTTACCGTTTTTCCCTGTTTTTTATTTAAAAATTTAGATAAAAACCTTAAAAAAAGTCCCTCTTATATTACTAAATATATAAATATTTGCAAAAATTTATGTGATTTTGCATTTTTATAAAAATTCCCAGACTTGCAACCAAATTCCCTGACTTTTCCAGAAACTGGCCATCCTGTATAATATATATCTAAGATTATGTTGTTAATTTATAAAAGCCCTGACGTTTACTATAAATAAAACGTTGATAATCGCGTACAATGTTTAATTTGCATATTTATAATAGTAATGGAAAAGATATAACCAACCAACATTGCTGGTAGATCTCTTGTGTACACTTACCAATCTAGTTAGATTATTTATTTGTCTGTATTTTAAATTACCTTCTCTTACCTATGTATTTATTTAATATGTAATATTCAATCGTTATTTCGTAGCAACACCAAATAAACATTATTTTGTTCTTAATAATTAATAATAATAATAAAATATTCCCTCTGCGCCTTCACCAGATTATTATTATATTGTATTTATGAACAAAACTAAATAATTAATTTACTAAAACTAAAGCTTTGGTATTTTAAAGTTTTAATATTGTTTATTTTAATTTTTTAATTGATAGACGTATTCTAATTTAAAGTATTTCTCGGAAAACCTAGAAAATACAAGAGCAAGCTCAAATTTTATAAAAAAAAATAAATACAAAAAGGTTATTAGAAGTTCCATTCAAATTCTTAAAATGATTGACCGTCAGCAAGCAAAAATATTGATCAAATTAAAATAAAAATTTAACAGATTACAACATTTTAAGCAGAAACGCTTGAAATTTAAATTTATTTAATAGCAACATTATCTAGACTTTATACTACATTGTTTAATGTTTTTCTTACACATAATGGACCTTGTTATTCACCGAGAAATACCTTAAATGTTTAAGTGATTTGATATATTGCAAAAAGAAAAGTGCTAACTGCGTAAAGTAATATATTATATACCGTTAGACCCAGTTTCTCAACTATAATTAATCTCAAGTTTAATTATTAACTAACAGAATTTATTTTATGCTACTTCATAATATTATCTGTAATAAATTTAATGAGTGTGTATTTTAACTATTGACGCTACCTTGTTATACCATTATTAATTTTTAATAGCTTATTTTATGCTTCGATATTTTCAAAATTTAATCTATCATAAATATTGACATTTGATTTATTTTAAATTTTATAGTAGCACTTATATTCATTTATAAATTCTAGTTATTTTTACCCAGTTCTCTATTATTAAAAATAACTAGTTTTTTATCACATTTAATATAAAAGTTTAGGTTAATTTTGAGTTTGACATAACAAGAGTTAAATTTCAGATTACGTTAAACTTACATTGAGAAACTGAGTGTGTTTAAACTGTGAACATTATGTCCAGTTTAAACGTAGGATTAGTTGTTTAAACTCATATTGAGAAACCAAACGTTAGTACTCTATTTAGTTATACAATTCTTGAGAAAACAAAATTTCAAACCGTCATTTTGTAAGTTTTAAATAAAAAATAAACAGCTACGCACAATGATAGCTACATTCATATAGATACTGATCAAATATTTATTAAATCTTTTCCGATAACAAATTGTGAAATTTTGATGGAACCATAGAAAAAAAAAATATTTTTTTAGTCGTCACATCGTGGCTGATAACTTTATAAATGCTTAATATTTTTCTATAAAAATTAATATTAAATAAGTTGAATATTTACTTAAAAAAATGGACTTTATCCGATTCTAAAATAATTAAGTCATATCTGTGAAAAAAATTCCCAAACATTGTTAAAATTTTGACCCGTGACAGTGACTTTCCCCCTAGAATACATTTATTTATTTATTTTTTGTAAAAAAGCTACATGGAGATATTTTTGAAATGTTTTGGTTCTTTTAAATGAGACATGTTTGCCCGTATTACTTAATTTAAACGATTTAATAAATATTTTACAAAATGATATCGGTAAGTTATTTATTACGATATCCAACTACTTTAAAAAGTCAGGATAAACCAACCACTAAATTTACTAAAGCACTAGTTTTATCAAATTTTAAAATTATTATTGTTTACTACTTTTGTTATTGAATTTAAATATTTGAGATAATTGAAATATTGAAAGAAAAAAAGAGAAACGCTAACTGTATAAAATAATATATTATGTATCGTAGATACTCTATTTAATTATACAAATCCTGAGAAAAAAAATTCTGTAAAAATCGTTAACTTTCCAAAATTTTAAATAAATTCCCTGACCACTTTAAGTTTTCCTGACTATCCAAAGAGTGGACACACCCTGTATTTATTATACAACGCTACTTTTAACACTGGAAAAATGCGACAAACTAATTTAATATAACATAAGTTGGTGAAGGCGCTGCTGCTGGCTAAATATCTAAACCATCTTGTAATATTTGTTATTGGTGTAATATTAAATAGCTTCACAGTGACAGAGACCCTACCTTAACACTGAAGCCATGACTGACGGCTGGCCACAAAGTAAATGCAATACAAAATACCTGCTTAATTTAAATTATCTAAATAATTATCTACATGTTTTATAATAAACTCATTAACAATGACACAGTACAGGGTGTTCTGTAATACTATACACACACCCCCTATACACTACTACAATATTGTTTAAAGTGAGGCTGTACCTGCTGTAGAATATTATAAACAAACAGTGACTCACTGAGTTACAGAACACCCCCGTTAGTTAGATCTATATGATGCTACGACGTGCGTGATACAACAACAACACACTGTATGTATATATATTCTATTGCTCAGCTATCTGATGTGATAGCGAGTGTGTTTAGATATTGTTAACACGTAATAGAAAGGTACCACCGCTGTTGTTGTTGTTGTTGTTGTTTGTTACACACAGTTTATCTCTAGTATTATTTAATATAACTAACGTACACACACAGCACAGTGTGGTGGTTGGTTTGTATAACCAAGGTTTTTATTTTGTACAAACGTTCACCCGAGCTTCAGTAAAAAACAAACTAATTCAAGCTATATAAAAATTCTGAAAAATATCTACGATGATTTACTAAATCTCAAATATAATTATCAATAAATTAATTGTTGAAATAAACCTCTATACTTTTTTTAATTAGTTATATGAGAAAATAACTAATAAAAAAATAATAATTATCGTTATTAATATACAGGATGGCCAGTATTTCTCTGGAACAAATTACCCTGACTTTTCCCAGTTTTCTATGAGAATTTTTACTGTTTTTCCCTTTTTTTTATATTTAAAAGTTAAATAAAAAACCTAAAAAAAGGACACATGGATAAAATTTAAGTATTTTTAAAAATTTGCATTTTTATAAAAAATTCCCTAACTTCCAACCAAATTTCCCTGACTTTTCCTGGTTTTCCAGAAACTGGCCACCCTGTTATAAATCAACAGTACCTACGTCCTCGACTTACGAGATTAATTCATCCCAAAAGTATTCATGTAAGTCGAAAAAATTTAATTTGAGAAAATTTTGATATATTATTATTATTAACACGTTCACAGTTATATAGCCGTCAAAACTAAATCTTTTATTCAAGGAATGACATCTTTAATCGTAAGTCAAAAAGACATTTGTTGTAAAAAGTCTGTTATATTTGTATTGAAACTAATATAATTATATGATAGTAGGAAGTATTGTGTCCGTATAAACAAATGTCTGCATTAAAATGTCCCAGTATATATTAGTCAATAAGAGCAATTATTCAAACAAAGGTTGTATTCAAAATTAAATATCCCAAAAAAAAAAAAAAAACAAATTCGTCATATATTAGTGGGTACTATAACAAATATGTGTCTGTGAACGTGTTAAAACTAAATCATATAGTGTGGATGGGAAAGGCACCTCTCTCTCTCTCTCTTTTGCTATTACATAATAATTTATAAAGGCAAGTGAACACAGCTAAATAAATACAATAAACATTACAATCTTCAAAACATATAAGTATGAATTCACGTAAGACGTAATTGCGTAAGTCAAGGACTTATTTACTGTATTGTGTAAATCAATTATTTCATAACGAAATTTCTAAATAATGTTCAATATATTTTTCATTTGATATTTTTCAGAATTTTTGATGTTTTTATATTAAGTAAATTATTAACGTAAACAAAATATTTAATTTCTACAATTAGGAAGCTGTTTTTTAAAACTATAGTACGTGTACACACAATCGGTCAGGTGTTGATGAAAACACATTAAATAAAAGATATGAAAAATAGTAAAAAAAACAATTTAAAAAAGTTACCACGTGAGCCACGAGACTTTCTTATACGTAATACTGACACATTGTAACTACGTGATTGTTATTTTATTGAAACATATTTCTAACAAACTAATAAAACATACAATAAAATAAATAAACTGTACAAATATTATCTTATATATTATGTATCAACTGAATTTTGTTTAACGTAATTACTAAAACCAAAAACAGATGTTTTTACTCTTGTAATTTTTTTGAATTTCCTAATTATTTTTTAAATAAGAAAAAAATTATTTCAGATGAAAAATATCGGGTATGTTTATTATCTATAATTTATTCCCTATACATTTTTTTCCAACATTAATGATTTAGCCAGAAAGAACTTTTAAAAATAATTATTTAGAATAATCCACACCATTTACTCTCAGTATTATTACGTATAAGAAAGACCCACGGTACCTACGATACAATAAATACAGATATGTCATTGCTGCGTATATATAAACTAACTTGTCTCTGTTCATTGTCGTAGCTGTCAGATAAACAACACAACACAAACACTAATTAATATACAGTACAAAACCGGTTATAACAACATCGGTTAATACAACAATGCTCTAAAGACTCTAAATAAAACTGCAACGTAATCAAATATAATTGTATTTTTACCAGTTATTACGATTAACCACTTTTTACTATTAATATGACCGCCAGTCCCTTCGATGTTGTTATAACCAGTTTCTACTGTTATCAGTCCATTACAGTTATCTAATTATTAGACGTTTATAAAACTGTGATCAAATTTGTTAACTTTATTATTCTTACCGATTTAAAGACATAATTTTAAACGTGGTAGTCAGTGTGTCTGATTAATGTGTCTTTAAATATAAAATTTCATTTGAATATCTACAATAACAATAAAAATAACCACTGTGTTATGTATCAATATAAACGTAACACGTACGTGTAAACGTACTAAGTATCTTGTGACTGTCACACGCAGAACAGTAAAATAAATGTAACTCGGTAATGCCATATCTTTATTAATTGGTATTGTTGTGACTGCCTCTCTCTCTCTCAAAAGTATCCCCCCCCAACCTCTTTAATAAATATATCAACAAACATAACAACTAGTCGGAAAGTGAAATAAGTTTAAACTGTTTATATTTTGACCATTGTTAAAGTAAACGTACTATAATTGTTGCAACAATCGACAAATTGAATACAATTAACTTTGCCTAACTTTTAAAATACTTTCTCAGCAGGAAATATATACATTTTTTAATGTTCTTTGACGTGTTTTAAAAAAGATTCTATAAATAAAAACATTCAGATAAATACTCAGTAAAATATAACTCTCTCCCCCAAACTGTGGCGTGTCACGTTGTTGTTGTTGTTTGTTGTTAATCATTGCAATAATAAACAAAATCAAATTTAAAACTATTCAAATTTAACAATTAATTATAACATACTTCATTGTTGCGTAGTCTGTCTGTCATTGTAAACACATATTTACGTTTGTTGTAACACGCTATAGGTACCTTTCTAAATATAGTTAATGTATATTTAATCATTTAACAACGTAATCACTAAATATTAAATATAAAACAAATATAGGGGAAACGGTATAATTATTAGCCACTTTTCAGATATTTTGTTTAAAATAAGAAACGTGTTAACTTTAATAAAATCTAAATGCTTACTAAAACGGTAGCCTAGTTTATTTTGACTGTTTAAGAGCATATTTTCAATAATAATTACATTACTTTGATTTTAAATTTTAACGTATTGTAATTTTGACATTTTGTTAAAGACTGAGTGAATAAAAATAAAATTTGTGTTAATAATTAGCAATATTTAAAAACAGCTGTTAAGTTTATATTGAAGATAATTATTAAATGTTTAAGATAGTAATTGTTAATTATTTTTAAACTCTACTGGGGGGGAGCAATCATTGTGTTAACTTTTCTAATGATTGGCCACTGGTGGTTAATTATTATTTATAGGTAAACAATATACGCCTAAAAAGTAAAAATAATAAAAACTTGAGTGTTGAAAACGTAGCACATCAACAAACAAAATTTAGATATAGAAAATAATTATTTAGAATCGTAGATTTATGTGATTTATGAAATAGGCACCCCAGATAATTTTTTACATTATTTCACCCCCCTGCCCACCCACAATAATATTTATTGCTTAGAATTTAGATACTGATTTATGAAATATAAAATTTTATGATGATACAATACTAAAAATAAAAAACAGTTAATAAAATGCAAAATTTTCAAGTTTGAGATTTTGATATTCAATTTTAAAACAAAATTAAAACGTAAAAATATAAAAGCTGGATAAACGAATATGAATTACTTAAAATCAGCCTTTTTATAAAATAAAAAGTAAAAAAATTAGTTAACAAAAATAACTGAAATAAAATCAAATAAACGAGCTTCCTCTTTTTTGAGGTAAAAACCCAAATCTGTGAATGAAACAGAAATTGGCAATTACAAATAAATGCAAAATTTGCAGACTAATTATTACTTTTATACAAGTTTTATTAAATTTACCATCTATCATTAACTACGGCCAATAATTGTAAAAAATACTACGCCAATCATTATACTTTTTTGAGATATTTTCTATTTTATCCAGGTTTTCGTTATAATACATACACAAATAATAAAGGACTAAACAATGAACATATTACTGTATTTATATTCCATTTATCACTTATATTAAAATAATAACGTTTGTTTCTAAAGTGGCCAATAATTATACCTTTTCCCCTACAACACATTACATTTATGATACGTTTGTTTCACTAATCAATTGAATAATTATATAAAATACAAACATTTAGTTATTTGCTAACCTAGAGAACACTAAATACAATCACACGGGGGCGGGGGCAAACGTTACAACACAGCTGGAACAGTTGACAACCACTGGTGTTGTGTACCTCACTAGTTCTACAGCTACCATCTCACTGCATTACACGTCGTACGTCCACGTCACCACAAGTTGCTGTTACTTGTTGCCATTATCACTGAAATAATTAACACAAATACTGTTTATCAACGTTATTATATAACAGATATACGTGTTAAGATATCGGATACAGGAAGACAACAACTCGCTGCTGATTCTACATTATATCTATAATGTTTTATTTTAAGAACAAGTATATTTTCCATTCATATATAAAATGTTATTATTCATGTTATAAATATATGTAACAACAAAATGTAATCACTTTTATGTTATTATTCAAACTAAATGTATCTAAAGTAATTGTTTTTAAAAACAATCGACACATAACATACGTGTCCCGAGTTGTATATTCAAGAAAAGCATTTAAAACATAAAATAGAAAGCTACTGCGCAAGGATTAAGTTACATACATTATTTAAGTGTTTGTTTACTTAGCGTTTATTGTCAAATTTGAATTATTATCAATGAATTCTATTAATTGATATAAGTATAAGCTAAATGATAAATATTGAGTGTACCTAATGATAGTGTATGTTGTTGTTGTTACAACAGACGCGTCACATCCCGGTCTACAAATCACAAGAGTTACTCAGACAGTGAATGTTGGTCCACGTTCTAGCTGCATGTACACATTTACTGCGGGTAAGAGTTCACCACGTTCTCCTAGTCCATACCAAAGTCCATGATGTCCTCAGCATACTCTCTGTATTTTCAGTCATGTCGACAGAGCCTCGTCTAGATATATCAAAGAAACAAATACATGTTATTATTTCAATAGAGTTAATATAGAGTACCTATCTCAGTTTTCAACAATTGTACAACTAAATACACGCAATGTACAAAGTTAAGCTTATTTTCAAAAGAATTTAAATTATATAATGATATAATACTCTCCACAAACTGGTGTTTGTAAGCTGCGTTTTTACTTTCCCCTTTAAGTTAAATAGATTTTTTGAGAGTTAATTTACTTCAATATTATTTAGCGTTTATTGTAAAGAATCAATTAAAATGGTATAAATGAGCTAAATGTAAATATTTACCGTATATACTGACACTACTGTATATTGTGTTGTTAGACTCCGGTGTACAAAACAACGCTACTGCCACATATGGTATACATAGACTAAATATAATAGTAATGTAAGTTGGTAGCACTGCTAGATAACGTGTCAAGTGTGTGTGCACTAACGTCAACCAAAAGAGTAGGCCGTAGAGACGCTGAAATGATTGCAATGTATAATTATTAATGTATTAAGATTTAGGTATATTAAACTATGTATTTACGAACCTAATAAATATATAACAGCTACACAAGAATTACTCGGACACATCTAGCTAGCTAGCTGCATTGTACACATCGATGGCAGGTTCACGTTCACCTAGTCCATACCGATGTCTATGATGTCATCACTCACTGTATCTTCAGTAATGTAGACAGAACCTCGTCCATGTATATCAATAAAACAAATATGTTGTTATTAGTTTAAGTACAATTAATTAATTTATTTTTTTCAAAATAAAAATCTGTAGGTAATATTTTATTACGATAATATAGCCTCCATTTTGTAATGTAGTTATTCAACACACACACATTAGTGATTACATAAATAATTGCGTGTAATTAAACAAATGACCTTCAAAATAATTCTTCAATACGTAAATTCTTATTTTCAAATTTAATATAATTTGTATCTGCATTTTAAATAATAAATACAAGTTCAAAATGAAATGTTCTAAAACTAACAGACACGTGTATTTTCAGTAAAGTTTACCATAAAAAAAAATACACAATCAAAATATTAAATTATGATGAAAACAATTTATTAAATATATAAAATTTACCTTATAGTCTGTAGTTAATAATACAGCGAACGTTTATTTATTCCATTAACTTAATTGTATCCCATTACTGCATGTTATAAGAAAATAATTACATACATCTTGAATTTTAAACGTAGACATTTTTTTATCTCACAAAACACATAATGTAGTGACCGACCGAAGATTCGGTTTCGGTTTCGGTTTCGGCTAGTTTCGGCCTAAAATACGTGTTTCGGCCAAGTTTCGGTTTCGGCCATAAAATGGCCGAAACTTTCGGCTTTGCCGAAACTGTGAATCACGTCTTTTTTATGAATAATATGATATTTTTATACATGTTTGTTTTTTTTTTTACATATTTTTTTTGTTTAATAATTAAATCCATCTTCTGCGCGGTAGTTTTTTCGCAATTTTTCCGGAAAATCGTCATATTTTCTGTGTATCGTACGGTTTTTCGTGAATATCACGGCTTTTACTTGATCAATATCGACCAAAATAAATAAATAGAATCACTCGTAAGAAACCCCTCTATTGAAATGTGTGGGGAGGGGCGTGGAAAAATATAACTTAATATCTAATCGAAAAAAAATACAAACAGATTGTTGTTTCTCTCAATTACTTTGCACCAAATAAGAATTTTTTTTGATGAAAATTAGTGATAATGTACTTCTAATGATCGTTAATAAACCTATCAATATTGATTTTAAAATATAAAAAATTAACGCCAAAACTTACAAAAATTGTTTGATATATTTGTCTAACTAATTTGTTTATCTCAAATTGTAGGGTTTTTAATGCTTCTTCAAATGTTTATAGACGTACATTTTAATCTATCACCCCCCCTATTTTTTTATCTATATCAATTAAATCAAAAAATGCTTCAAATAAAAGTTCTTTGGTTTTGATGAGAACTCGAAATGGCGTTATTAATATTTGATTTTTTGGACGTCTTTATGGTCAAATAGGCCCAACATTTTTTTTTCAAATGGAAACCTATACTTTTATTACGGTATCTTGTTGTTTGGAAAAAAACAAGCAGCTTTTATTTTAAGAAAATCTTTATATGACTTCATTTTTCAAAATATTTAACAAAATAATTTTAGATATTCACTATTTTTTTACTCGAAACCCATTAACTTTACAGGAAAATTGTATAAAACAAAAAATTATTTTAATCTGATGTAACTAGAAAAATGATTTCATATTAAAAAAAAATTTTTTTTGCAATAATATTTTGAAGAGCAAAAGTTACTAAAAAAATCTGATATAATTTTCCTAATAATTTCAGATTAAAATAAAATGGAAGAAAAAAGTGATTTACGTTTTTCTGATATTTTTCGGATTGTTGCCGTAAATAATTTTTCCCCGATTAACGTTCGTTATTGTTCAAAACAAATTACAAAATTTAAAATCTAGTTGAAAGAGGAGTGTTTGAAACAAATTCAAATATATATTAGTAAGCCCCCCCCCCAAAATGAAGTATTTTACTAATTTCACCCGCAAAAATTAATTATACCGTGCGGAAGACGGATTTATCCATAATCTTAGATAAGAATTTTTTTTAAACCAAAAACTCGCTGTAAGTAGAGATTTTTCTATGACCGCACTATAAGTAAACTTGTTTCAAAAAATTTTTGTAAAAAGTTTCGGTTTCGGTTTCGGCCGAAACTGAGATGAAAACCGAAATTCGGTTTCGGTTTCGGTTTCGGCTCAAAAATCGGTTTCGGTCGGTCACTAACATAATGTAAAGTACATACACATAAATCAAAATTGTAATTCACTTAAATATTTAATGATAATCTATAACCAACACTTGTACACATCTAAATTTAACTTGAATAATAATGTAAATGACTAATATTATTATTGTGACTGTCTCGTGTACGTAAAAAACTAATTAAAAATCAAAAACACACCGTTTATACTAACTACGCAGTTTAATTACGTATCTGTTTTTCAAACAAGTTCAAACCTCCCATTTTGAAGCCGGTACGCGCACGGCCTGCCTCTGCCGTCAAGTACATGCATTAACATAACGCGAATGCCAATCGATCAAATTAACCGATGCAATCGATGCAGTTAACCAAAAACGACATTTATTTACACTGATATAACACTAATAATTTTAAAAAACTTCTAAAACATTGTTAATTTATAATAATTATTACATATTATTAAATTCGAATTTGATATCTGAAATACGAGCGCTGATTGTAGCGGCTATTTGTTAAACTATATAAGAGAGGGTTCATTAACACGGTCACGTTTCATTTATTTTCAACAAAATTACATTTTATTTTTCGTACCAAGGTCCTTGAAATGATATTACAGTGCTCTTTTAAAATATTTGTAAACCATTTTCAATTATTAAATTACTTAAAACAACTCAAGCTAACATTTTACTGTAGACAAAAACTGACTGGAGAAAAGTGACCGTGTTTGTCATCCCGAATTTTTCAAACATGGCGTCGTAAGAATACGCACTTGTATAAAGCGTAGATCGCTAGCGCTGTCTCCTTTTACCAAATAGTTTAAGACATCTAGCCGTCTTTTTCTATAAAGGAAATAGCTATTGGGAAATAGAGATTATGAATTAGTGGCACCTGTTGCATTTTTGATTAACTAAATTATGTCAGCGGTTCCCAAATTTTTTACGAGTTATTTATCGAAAAAAATTTGAACAAAAATAGATTTTCATTAAACAGTTTCCACTATTGAAATCACAATTAAGAGTAACGATTACGTAGCTACATTAACCGTATTACCAATAATTGTTTATGTTGAGTCCGTTTACCTACAAGTATTTACTGCTACAGTTCATTTACATTATTCAGGGGACGATACACACACACACATACACACATACTGTGAATTCAATTACACATTTGATTTACAGACATAATTTATGAAATAAACCAACAAAATTTAACATGAATTCTTTTTGGTAAATACACAGTAATAACAGAACATTGAATTTTTACTTGTATTTATTATTTAAAACTGTCTTTTAAATCAGAGCTTCCTAAGAAAAGACTGTCTCAATTATCAAAAACACATTAAAACAGTCTGTTGGTTTCCGATATACAAATAAACAATAATACTGGGTTGAGCGCAATCAATTTCTGTAGAAAATCTCCCATTTTCATAATCTACGTTTGTGTAAATCAGTTATTTACGGACGGTAGATGTATTTGCACTAAATAGTAAAACATAAACGTACATATTTCTATCAAATAAAACACATACAACAAGAATAACATCTTTAGTATTTGTTTATTGTTAAACATTCGTACGTAATTTAAAATATCTCCAAATAAAGTAAAATACATCTGGCTAACGTTTTATTAAGATAATTATTAAATATAAATAATTATTTGAATCACTATCGTTGTCAGAATAATTAATAGAATTAATAATAGGGTATCTCAGTTTTAAGGAATGGTATAACTAAATACACGCAGGGTAAAAAGCTAAACTTATTTTTAAAGGATTTAAAATATAAAATAATTTAATACTCTTTCCAAATTGGTAATTTTTAGGGTTCCGTAGAAAACTAGTTTCTCCATGTCTGTCCGTCTGTCCTGAAAATTTTTAGACATAATAAGATGAAATTTGGTATACAGTCGTAGATTGATGACCCAAAAACAGAAGTATGATTTTTGAAAAAAAAAAAAAAACTAGACCCCTCTTTCATAAAATGAAATGTTTTTACAAAAAAAAAAAATCACCTACCCCATTGAGTGGGGTGTCGTTAGAAAGGTTTCCTAAAATACAACAAAAAAATGTATTAGGACTTTTTGATTTTAACCCTTCAATCACGATGTATTTGCTCTCCAAAGTCATTAAAAAAGCGTCCCCCCCCCCTTTATTTTCTAAACTATCAATTCAAAAAATCTGAAAAAATTCCAGAATGTAGATTTTAATTATTACTTTCACTGAAAATTATAACAAACATTGTCAAAAATATTTAGGACCCCCCCTTCTATAGACTGAAAAGTGAACACACAATTTTTTTCCTACTTATCCCATTGAGTGGGGTGTCATTTGATAGGTCTCCTAAAATGCAATTGTAAAAGTCAAAGGACTTTGATTTTAACCCTTCGGTCACGAAAATTTTAAAATAAACCTTTTTTTTATAAATCGTAGTGAGAATGATTACGGAACCCTATCAAGTGCGTGCCCAACACGCACTTGCCCGTTTTATCTTCTTTTATTATCTATTCAGTTTTTCAGTAAGCTGCGTAGTTTTCAAAATAAAAATTCGTAATCATTTTTTTGAGAACAATAGCCTCCATTTTGTAAATGCAATTATTAAACACAAACAATGTAATTACTAAAGAATTCAATACACATTAAAAATCTAATGGATTTATTATCGACCGGTACTTTATCTAAACGCTCCTTTAACTAACTGTTCATTTTTTAATTTTAATAATTTTTGTAAAAAAAAAAACATTACGCCAAACAATTTAATATTCATTTTAATTTCCATAACTCTTCACCAAAATTTTGATAGAACAACGGAGAGGAATTTATGTTTTTTGGTCGTCACATCGAGGCTCATTACTTTATACATGTTTAATATCTTTCTATGAAATTAATATTGAATATATAATTAACTCATTAGTTCCCAGTGTCCTATTTATAGGACATCACATTTTCTAATTTTTTTCATTCACAAAATAACATTGTTAATTTGATTTCCAATACTAATACGTTTTTTAAGTCTCTCTACTTACAATAATTTTTAAAACGTAGTCTAGAGTTCGTTCAATGACAAATTATAACACTTTTAAAGTAAACGTGTAATTGTTCTAGCTAGTCGATATTTATAGTTACATTTTTTTGCACTTATTAAAGTGTTTTTTTAATTGAACGAAACTATATATAATATTACTTACGAGAGTGTAAATATAGCATACAAATATCAATAATTTCAAATATAAATCCAGCTCGTTAAAGTGCTGTCCTATAAATATGACATTGGGTTCTCACGATAATAATCTAGTCTGCGACTGATAATTATTATATCTTGTATTGAATTTATCTTTTAGGTAATATTTTCAACAAGAATTGAGAACTTGATCAAAAAATTCAAAGAAATAAAAAGTCGGGAAGTAATGGGTTAATAAAATGCCCTTTACACAATCATAAAATAACTAGTTATACCTGTGAAAAAAAATTCCCATAATTATCAATTTATTGACCCGTAGCAGCAACTTTCCTCTTTAAGTTAAATAGAGTTAATTTACTTCAATATTACTTAGTAATTATTGTAAATAATCAATAAAATGGTATAAATATGAGCTAAATGTAAATATTGACTGTATATACTGACCACTGTATATTGTGTTGATAGACTCTGTTGTACACAAGAGTTACTCAGATGGCGGGTGGGCTCATCACATTCACCTAGCTCATACCGAAGTCTATGACATCCTCACCATAGCTGTATCTTCAATCATATCGACAGCTTCGCCCGCATCTATCACTGAGAAATATACGTTGTTATTATGTAGAATTAATTAATTTATATTATATACGATATCTTTTAGTTTCCAAAGATGGCATAACTAAATACAATATAATGATTTAATACCCTTTCCAAATTGGTAATTTTTGTCTATTCAGTTTTTCTATAAGTTACGTAGTTTTCTAAATAATAATCTGTAATATTTTATTTTAAAAATATTTTTTTCAAAAACAATGGCCTCCATTTTGTAAATGCATTAAGTAGATTACATAAATGATTTCATATTAACACAAAGGAAAAATGATCCAATGACCTTCAAAATGATTATTAAATGCGTAGTTATTTTCAAATTTTTTCTGCCTTTTAAATAATAAATACAAGTTAAAATTGTTAAAAATGAAATGTTCTAAAACTATAACAGACACACACATGTATATGCAGTAAAGTTTTACCATAAAAAACCAACAATCAAAATATTGAATGATCACGGAAACAATTATTAAATATATAAAATTTACCTTTAATTATATCGTGTTAGATCTATTGTTTCCCATTACTGCATGTTATATGAAAATAATTACATATATGTTGAATTTTTACCACACGAAACACAAAGTACATACATATTAATCAAAATTATAGTTAAATTATCTAACTGTTTTTCAACAAGTTGAATCTCCCATCTTGAAAGCGGTATGCACACGACCTGACCTCTGCAGTCAAGTACATGCATTAACATAACGTCTGCCAACCGATGAAAAAATTACTAACCAATTTGATGGATGCTACTAATCGCTGAAATTAATCGATGCAATCGATGTTGCTTACGTTCTAACCAAACAAATGACATACTTGCATATATATTCGTATCCCATTAATTTAATAAATAACAAATGAATGAATTTGCTCAACAATGCAATTGTTTGACTTGCTTTGTTGTCATGCTTTGCTCTAGTTCAAAAAGGGCGTCGCGAGTCGAAAAAGTTTGGAAACAATTAGTTTAGGTTATGATTATTTAGTTCCGTTATACATAATACTGTTATTATAAAAATTATAAGTCTGAACCATACAAAACATACCCCAAATATTAAATTACAGAATTTACAAGAGATCGCTCAATTATATTATAAAAATATACAACTGGAAACGTAACATACAGCATTAACAATCATATTATTTATTAAACACAATACCAATGTCCTCTTTAATTGTCTACAAAATTGTAATCGATCATTTTTATATTTACAAAATAATTCACAAAAAAATACTTTTAACTAACCTTGTGGCGCTGTAACTTGTAAACTATTTATTTCCTACTTCTAAAATTAAGAAGAAGCTCATAATGAAATTATTAGCGAGACTTTTTACCAGTTTTTCATGACATAATATACGTAAGATCAAAGTTACTGTAATAATAACAAAACACAATTGTTGAGTAACAATGCAAACAATTGAATATCGTACTTAATTGTTCCATAACTTAACTGAGTTGTCAAATATTGTAGTTTCGACACACAGACAACACTGATATAAACACAAACAATTTTAAACACTTCTAAAACATTGTTAATTTATAATAATTATTACATATTATGTATTAAATTCGAATTTGACATCTGAAATACAAGCGCTGATTGTAGCGGCCATTTGTTAAACTATATAAGAGAGGGTTCATTAACACGGTCACGTTTTATTTATTTTCAACCAAATTACATTTTATTCTTCGTACCAACGTCCTTGAAATGATATTACAGTGCTCTTTTAAAATATTTGTAAACAGTTTTCAATTTTTAAATTACTTAAAACAGCTCCAACTAACATTTTACTGTAGACAAAAACTGATCGGAGAAAAGTGACCGTGTTTGTCATCCCTAATTTTATAATCAAACATGGCGTCGTACGAATAAGCGTAGATCGCTAGCGCTGTCTCCTTTTACCAAATAGCTTATGTCATCAAGCCGTCTTTTTCTATAAAGGAAATAGCTGCATATGGGAAATAGAGATTATGAATTGGTGGCATCTGTTGCATTTTTTATTAACTAAATTAAGTCAGCGGTTCTCAAACTTTTTACGGGTTATTTAACGAAAAAAAAAATTGAACAAAGATAAATTTTCATTAAACAGTTTCCACAATTGAAATCGCAATTAAGTAAGAGTAACGATTACATAGCTATGCTAACTGTATTACCAATAATTGTTTAAGTTGAGTCCGTTTACTTACATGTATTTACTGCTACAGTTAATTTACATTATTGAGGTGATGATACACACACACACACACATACTGTGAGTTGAATTACACATTTGATTTACAGACATAATTTATGAAATAAACCAACAAAATTTAACACGAGTTCTATCCGGTAAATACACAGTAATAACAGAACATTGAATTTTTACTTGTATTAATTATTTAAAACTGTCTTTTAAATCAGAGCTTCCTAAGAAAAGACTGTCTCAATTATCAAAAACACATTAAAACAGTCTGTTGGTTTCCAATAAACAAATAAACAATAATACTGGGTTAAGCGCAATCAATTTCTGTAGAAAATCCCCCGTTTTCATAATCTACGTTTCTGCAAATCAGTTAGTTACGGACGGTAGATGTATTTGCACTAAATAGTAAAACATAAATGCACATATTTCTATCAAATAAAACACATACAACAAAAATAACATCTCTAGTATTTTTTTATTGTTAAACATTGGTACGTAATTTAAAATATCTCCACTTAAAGTAAAATAATTTGACTTACGTTTTATTAAGATAATTATTTCAATCAGTATCAACGTTAAATAAGTTATAAACGTAAGACACAAGACAGATCATATTTACAATTATATTGACTGGTATTTAAACACGTCTCTTTCTACCGTAGGTCTAATTAAAATACGCAAATTTAAATTATATTATTTATAGAAAGATATCATTAAACTTACGAGTGGATTTTTTATTGTACGAAAGATTTATTTGTAATATTAATTAATAAAATGTTATTAAATACAAGGGTTTATCAATAAAGTACGTACATTTTAAACACATTCATTCAAACCTAAACATATATGACACGTAGGTAATACACCAACTAAATCTACTTTTAAATAGCATTAAATCAATTCATTGATAATATCGGGCATTACTGTTATAAGAACAACAGTATTATATATACATTACAAACAGTTCTCAACCTATGACACGGAGATTAAAGTAATAAATAATGCAGATAACTGTGTACCACATAATCAAAAAACTATAATGTTTACTGTACCTACTGAACGTGTAATGTTACGACAGACCAGCTCTGATGTATCAATCACAAACGAGTGCATGTACACATCGCTATCTTGTCAGTCTCAACCGCATCTATCATTAAAACAGAAAATGTTATTATTATTTAGGTAAAATTCATATATTTATATACACAGGATCTCAACTTCCAATAGCAAGATTAAAAATTGTAGATAATGTTGTTTATGTTAAAGAAAAACAATGTTTAATTATATTTCAAAAGGTTCATAATATGCCATGAGTCATGGGACTTTCTTATATTACAGAGATTGGACAGTGTACTCATGGTGTACATAATTAAAATTATAAACACATACACTACTACGTATAAGAAAGTCCCATGACTCATAGTAGATATATAAAAATATTATTACATACTGTAGTAAATACACCTTGTTTTGTAAATGTAATTAAACACACACACACACACTAGTGATTACATAAATGTTTATGTATGATTGAACATGAAAATAAAATGCCCCAATGACCTTCAAAATAATTATTAAAATGCGTACATTTTTATTTTGTAATTATGTAATACACGTTCTAAATTAAACGTTCATAAACCAATAAACACTTATATTTGCAGTAAAGTTTATCGTAAAATAAACATACACAATGTTCATAGGATATAATTATCAAATATATAAATTCTTCTACCTTTAAATCGTATTCCATCATCACTGCTAAGTACTATAAGGAAATAAATATGACGTATATTTTAAACACATTTCATTGTCGAACCAAACACAATTACATCAACACTTTTACACAACTAATTACAATAATAATGACTCTAATCTGTCTCGTATTCGTAAAAAGACTCGTAAAATAAAACGTGGTTATTTAAAACTATGTATCTAACTATCTCATACAAACTCTCGTCTGGAGCCGGACACGTTTTACCCGCTCTCTGCCATTTTGTACATGTACTTACTTGAAGTTAGCAACGATGAAATTAACCGATGCAATCGATGCAACATAAAACTTAGAGCATGTACTACTGGAGACAGCCTTGCCGCTCGGCCGTACGAACAAGTGTGCTAGAGAGATAGCGGGAGAGTACTACCGCGTACTTATTAATCGGCAGAGAGGGGCAAATAAGCACGCGGAAGCGAGAGAGAAAGGAGGTAGTACTCTCCCGCTATCTCTCTAGCACACTTGTTCGTACGGCCGAGCGGCAAGGCTGTCTCCCGTAGATTATGCTCTAAGACATAAAATGACATTTATTCAGTGGTGCCCAAAATGTTCTGCGAAGTGCCGCGGATCTGCAAATTAATACATTAATTTAATGTAAATCAATGAATTTGTTCAATAATGCAACTGTTACTTTTGTTCAATACAAGTTAAAGTTAGTTATGCTTTGACTTAATTACATCAGAAGAGCGCCATAGGAAAATCTTATTTAAAAACGATTGCCATGAATCGACGGCTGAGAAACATATCTCGCGGGCAAAGTCGAAGTTCAAAATGATCCGCGCTTGAAAAATTTGCAATATCTCAGCTTATAATGATCGTAGAACCTTCATTCTTTTTTTAATCTGGGGTAACGCGACGAAAAAATAACAATAAGATAGTTTTCTAAGTTGTAAAATAACAATGCTCACCGCTAAGTCGAAATATTGAAAATTATTAATTTTTAGTGCAATTTTTGAAATATTTTGTTTATTGCACGTTTCAAAAGGGTTCTCGATAATAAATCGATATTGTACGAAAATACAAAGTTAAGTTAGGCTTTGGCCTTTCAAAATCAGGGTTGTGAATCCTTTTTGGTTAATAACTTTTATCAGGCCCCGCGTTTGAAATTTAGCTATTTTTTTCTCAACCCGATAAACAAATAGAATTTTGCAAAAACTATTCGACCTACAGCACCCATCTTTCGCTCACTTTTGAAACATATTAATGCTCACAACTTTTAGGTATTTTCGTAGAATTTTAATAAATAATAAAAAAATTATAAACAATTTAAGAAAAGTTAATTTTCAACGTTTTTTAGCGGATTTTTTGCAATAACTTTTGAACCAATTATCGGATTTTAATCTACCAGGCACCAAATTATAGATCTTTTGATTGCGCATATTTCGTCTGTGCTTTACTTTTCTCTACAACCCACAATTTTCCCACTATATCAGAAAAACAGATTTTCCGACCAAATTGTTTAAAAATAAACAATGTTCCAATGAAAAAAAATTGACTAATTTGATGAGAAATTACTCCTTACACCTTCCCCAACAAATTCCATCAATAATATAAAGGGCTCTAATTAACTTTTTTTTGTGGTAGGTATTATTACAGCTATAATGACGCGACTATTTCTCTTTATTCTGTTTATCAGCTTATTTTATTAGAAGTTTCAAAGAAGATGTAAATTTAAGTAACTATTTTCATACTAAAATAATAAATAGTTAAAATATTAAAAAAATAATAGTTTCCTATTTATTTAAATTAATTTTCCTACATTAAAAATAAAAATAAAAGGTTGTTTTAAACGTCTCGAATATTAGCGTTAATTATACTCTATTTCATATTAAGTTTGCAGTGGTTGCACCGTCATATTTTTTACACTCTTAAAATTTTTTTGGGGTAGTTTGCACAGGATATGGTGAGGTCGACCGTTATATTCTAAAACTAGCGGAATCCCGCGGCTTCGCTCGCGTAAACTTCGAAACTAATTAGAACCCTCTGTAAGTAATAGGGGATGACATATTACATTTTTTTTATATTGATTTTTATTCATTACTTATAAAAAAACGTAAATATCCCGGATCTTAGTTAATTTTTTTTTAAAACTAACCCCCGTCTACTCTCGTCATTAAGGGTTGAATATCAAATTCTTTTATTGCAGATTAAATCCATCCTAGTCCCCGTCGAACTTTCATTTTTAATTGAATATTAATTTGTCCGAATTTATTTTAATATCATGAACAGTTATTATTATTATTCCCATAGGGGTTGAATTTTCGCAACTGATATTTCTCTTGTAGAGTACCTACTTATGCCATGTTTCATTCGGTGAATACAAAAAAAAATATTTTACAAATTTTTCCACCTCCCTAGCACCTTAGGGGTTAAATTTTGGGAAATGCTGAAATAATCGTTTCACTATTTATATTTTAGAGTATGTTCGATAAGTTTCAATTAAATGCGAACAAAAAAAATATTTTTTTATATAAACTTTGACACCCTGTTTTAACCCCGTAGGGGTTGAATTTCGAAAAATCCTTTCTTAGTGGGTGCTTACATCATAAAAGGAAGGCACCTACGAAATTTCACGTTTCTAGGTCCAGGGGTTTGGGCTGTACGTTGATATATGAGTGAGTGAGTGAGTGAGTGAGTGAGTGAGTGAGTGGTTAAGGACAAACTCTTTTATAGATATAGATTATACGTATTTATCTATATTTCCATATAAATTTCATTCGGATGTTCTATGACGGGAATTCGTTTCGAAAATTGCGCTAACTAGCGTTTATTATCTTAATTATGCACAGGTTTTGATTAGGCCGACCGACGGATTGTTGTTCTCTAGTATGTTTACTTGCATATCCGCTAATTATTTTGAGTATGTTCGATGACGGATGATAAACTACCATCGGCTCTTGGTCCATTAGGTACAAGAAAAATCAACAACAATTGAAAGCTATTTAATTTAGTAGTTAATTTCATTAAATATTTCTCTCTTGTAACATCTCTGTTTAGAGCTAAATACAATTAAACACGTATATAAGTACATATATACTACATACTGTTATCTCTCTTCAGTACGTCACACATACAGCAACAAGTATGTATAATGTAACTGTACATTTACAATATGTCTATAATATTGTCTGTGAGTAAGTTGGAAAGTGTGCTCGCTTCGTTTTAGATAAATACGCGCAGGTGTGCTCACGTGGTGTTTTTAAGATGTACCTTACGAAAAAACACTCTGTAACAATGTTACTCTGTATCGGTTTAAGATGTTGAACTCATTCGTCAGTGGACAAGCAAAGTGATTGAATTATTATGGACGACAAGTTTAAGGTGGTTTTAATTCAATGTCAACATTTTGTGAGTACTTTGTTATTTATTTGTATTTAGTAAAGTTAGTTAGGGAATAGGTATTTTTGATTATTTTATTGTAGTTTAGTATATATTCACTTATACGTTTATCAATTTTTCTATACGATCCCTCATAGTTTAAGAGGCACTGTCTTTTGCAGTATATGGAGATATCAATGAGTAGGCGGTATTTACGTATTATATTAGTTCAGAAAATAGTTGTTTAATTTATAATATCTTTATTTATTTCAGTTAGTTATACAATTTTGAAAAAAGTAAAAAATAATATTACCCAGGAAAAAATTATAGATTTGCAGAGATCTACTAACAAGGGAATATTTCCAGGTCGAAAATTCGTATCGAGTTTAAACTTTGTATATAGTTAGAGAAGGTCAAGGTAAGTAAGAAAAAAATTATCTTAGCTGCGGTAAAACGGTTTAAGGGGGTGAAACACCCCTATGAAAATTTTAAATCTTCATTAGTGTCAGAGTTATTTGAAAAATATGATTATTTTGCACGTATTCATAGGGGTGATTGACCCCCTCAAACCGTTTTACCACAGCTAAGATAATTTTTTTGTTACTTACCTTGACCTCCTCTAACTATATACAATGTTTAAACTCGATACGAATTTTCGACTTGAAAAGGTTCTCTTGTCAGATGCATTTTGAAACATTATATTTTTCACTGGTTTTTGATCTGTGGAAACTTGCTACAATGGTCTACAAAGATCTACAACGATCAACATAGATCTCTGAAGATCACTGTAACATTGTAAATTAGTAATCTTCAGAGATTTTTGTAGATCATTTTAGATCTTTGTATAGATCGTTGTAGATCTTTACAAATCTCCACCAGTGAAAAATATAATATCTCAAAATGCAGATTTGTCGAAATCTGAGTAGATATCTGCAGATCTATATACAATTTTTTCCCTGGTAATTAAATGTTTAATTTCTTATAGGGCTAGATGTATTGTATATAGTATTCAGACCCGGATTTAGAAATTTGCCGCCCCCTAAGCAGTGTCGAAAATTGCCGCCCTCTTGTTCAAAAGAAATATTTTATTTTAACAAAAATAAAAAAACTATATTTATAGATAAGATCTTAGGTACCTTTTTTTTAGTTTCCGCCAAAATTTGCCGCCCCTTAATTTTTGTTGCTCACACTGCCTGCATGGTAAATCCGGGTCTGAGTATGTATGTATGTATGTACAAAGAACTATACTTATTATTATTACATTTTTTAAGTGTTTGTCCCTTTGTAACAACATAATTGTATATATTTTCATTGACTTTCTCGTTATTAAACACATAACAACCAGAGCGCGGTGAAAAGTGTCACGACCGCGGCCAATGTATTGGTTCTCGGTCAAGGTCTCTCACTAAATATTTCCAATTAATTTATAGGGTCCGTATATTTTAATTAATTCTCTTCTACGATCAAAACGTAGGCCTACTTACAGATACAGGTATTTTAAAATAATATTATTGGAGTCATCGTTCCTATGACTTGCGTTGAAATTATTAACAATAAGAGAGCATTCTTAAACTGTGGACCATCGAAGCTAATGTTAAGTGTTTTGTACAAATTATCAGTGATACGAGATTAGTAAAATTAAATTAAATCAATTATATTGGGGTTTGGTCGAAAAATTAGCCAAATTTTCGGAAAGTGAAACATTCTTTTTTGTTCTTGTCTCAATAGAAAAATAATAAAACCTATAATTTGAGTTTCTCATACATTTCTAATTATTTTCTTTTCAAAATAAAAATATAAAAAATATTTTGGTCAGAGATTAAGTCCCCCTAGAGACCCCCCTAGCCTGAATCCCTATCTAATATGTTTTTTTCTTTTGTTTTAGATTAAAGAAATATGAAATACCCTCACATAGCAGATGTTGAATTATAAACAATGAAGAAATTAAAAGAAATATGTTTATTGGCGATATTATTGTTATTTATTTCGGTGAAAGTGTGTAGGTGTGAACAAAATTCAAATAATTCATTGAAAATATTGAAGAATGATAATTCTGATATAATAGCTAGACGTATTAGGGTAATAGGTAAATGGCTGTACAACAAATGGCCAGCAATCAGGGCAGAAGTTGGTAAGAATAAATTACATATTTATCTTTATGAAATAAATGTCTAATTGTTACTGTCCAAAATTTGATTATCATATATCAGATATATATCTTTTAAATAACACCCTGTTTTATATTTGTATTATACTTAACCCATTAGTTCCCAGTGTCCTATTTATAGGACATTATATTTTCTATTTATTTCTCTGACATAATAACGTTGTTAATTTGATTTATATTACTAATGTTTTTTAAGTTTCTCTGCTTACAATAATTTTTAAAATGAACTCTAGAGTTAATTCAATGACAAATTTCAACACTTTTAAAGTGACAGTGTAATTATTCCAGTTAGTTGACATTTATAGAGTTACATTGTAAATCTTTTTAAATTGACGAAACTATATATAATTTAATATTACTTATGAGAGTGTAAATAAAGCATAACTATATCAATAATTTCAAAAATAAATCCAGGTACAGACTATCGTCGTTTAAAAAAATGATATCTTATAAATATGACATTGGGTTCTCATGATAATAATCTAGTCTGCGACTGATAATTATTATGTCTTGTATTGAATTTATCTTTTTGGTAATATTTTCAACAAGAATTGAGAACTTGATCAAATAATTCGAAGAAATAAAAAGGTTAATAGATATTATTTCTTTACATACAGTGAGATTATTATAATAAGCTGCTAGTATCAATGTACCTTTATTTCTTCTTACGTGTAAATTTTTTAACCAATTTTAAGTAGGTTTATATATGCTTAAAATTAACGACTGGAATTTTAAATCACAGTATTAACCCTATAACGCCTGAATTTATTTATATATTCAGTACTAGATACGTATTAATTAAACGTTACGAAAACGTCACGCTCGACGTTATGGGGTTAAGTTCAATTTATTGTTGAAAATAGAACATGTTTTTCCGTAAATTGTTTGCTAAATTTTACTTAGATTATTGTTTGGCTAATTTGGATGATTTTAGATTAATTACTAATTATTATTAAGTACATTTTATTCTTAAACAAAATAATAGATTATAATTTACGATATCAATGTTGTTAGATATTGCTGATTAATTAAGAAAAATGATTAAACAAGTTTTAAATAATTAAAATTGATGTAGAAAAATTGACAAATGTAATAAAGGTTTTAGTGCCGGACATTATCTAATTGTAAACATTTTCTAATCTATATCAATAAAAGAGTTTGTCCTTAACCACTCACTCACTCATTCACTCACTTATTCACTCATATATCAACGTACAGCCCAAACCCCTGGACCTAGAAACGTGAAATTTCGTAGATGCCTTCCTTTTATGATGTAAGCACCCACTAATAATAAATCTGTTATTTTCAGGACGCTGTGCCGGGATAGGCTTACGTAAAATACAATTCCTATTCATACCACTTTTCTTCAAACTTGGAATCATCATAACAATTCTTGTATTTCTAACATTCTTCACAATGAAAGGCCTCGGCATTGGTCTCATCTTACTCATGATGAACTTCGGCTCACTATTTGCTAAATTTCATTTAGCTAAATTTGGATTGTTGGCTGCATCTTTACTATCAAAGAAACACGTCAAAAATGTGCACTTGCATATGCACGGTTCGCAACACGACTATCACCCGCCGCCGCCGTTGTATCATGGACACGAACCACCGCCGCACTGGTCAGAGTTCGAGGATACGGCACCAGGTGGCTCTTACCCGTACAGACGGAATGATTATGAAAGTTCAAATTTGAATGGAATAACCACGGGCAGCGAACAAGGCTTGTACAGTGGAATGATTGAAGCGTTTATTAGACGTTGAATTATGTATATATTATTTATTAATTTAAAATAATACTTATAGTTTATTTTACAGTGTTTGTAAATGTGTTCATTTGTTTGTTTGTATTTATTATATTTATTAAATAAAATTGTATATTTATTTAACTGTTACACATATGTGCTTAGTTTATTATTTTGTGATAATAATTTAACAAAAATACATTTGATTTATTATAGTAAAAAGGCAGTGTGCCCGTAGCGCGTTACATAGTAGGTATAGGCACTACAGACATAAAGGGGGCCTAAAGCTGGCGAATTATTATTTCTATTATTTAAAAAAAGAATCGTATCAGACAATTTTCTATATCTATTCGTAAGTAAGCGTTAACGATAGAATTTTTTCAAAATTTTCGATCCTCCTTTCTTCTGCCCCTCTATATGGAGTCATAAGTGCTAGGTTTTTGATAATAATAATATTTTATTTTGCCCAGATGAGCCTAGGCCCCCTAGATCCCCACCTCTTTAACTTACCTAAGTTTAAAACACATTTTTTTATTGAATTAAATAAAAACTGATTATAATTGATGTATTTTAAAATAATTACTAAGAAAAAAAAAACCTTATGAAATTATTTATTGCTTTTTAACCCCCCAAACTCACGAATAAAACTAAAGTAATTAATGAACGCTCCCAAGGTGTATTTTATATTTGTTTAGTTCTTCATGTTGTCTATAGATGTCGCAACTGTTGATAAATATTTTATTCGAATAATGCAATGATAACATTTTTAAATAATTGAAAAGAGCAACTACTTATTTAAATAAGACCTAAACGTGAAATAAATATAAATAATAAAATATTTTCTATAAACATAATAAACATTTTATTTCGTCAATATACTTCATTAGTTCAAATAATATAATTAATGTATTGATTAATATTTATTATTTTATACAGGTAGGTATGTTAGTAAGTACGTATTGCTTTAAAATTTAATATTGTATAGGAATAGGTATATACATAATACATTTACATATCAGGTGTCCCAGATAACTTTTCCAGCATGGGGATCTCAGTATCTATAAGAGATACATGTTTGGTTGAATCAGATTAATTATTTGTAAGAAAGGGACGAGTATTAATACACCAAAAAATATTCATAATTCTATTTGGTTTAGGCGGTATACCCAAAAAAACTGAAAATTCGGAATTTCTTTAAATGGCTATAACTTTTTTGTCAAAGTAGATAGGTACTTTTTGTAGGCGGTTTCTTAAAGCACTTTTTTGTGTAGAATTGATTGGTGTATTTAAATTTTTTATATCACTTTTAGTTTCCGAGTTACAAGCCCTATATTACCTAAGTATTTATTTAATTGTTATATATGATAATTTTGTTAAATCAAAGTGAATGCTACATACGTGGTCACCAAATATCTAATTGAAAACTAAAATATACATATACGTATACATACATATGTATGTTTGTATTATGATACATCAGTTTTTGTTAATTATTTTTAAGAACTTGGTTGACATATTTTTAGAGAAATCAGTAGTATAGGTACCTACTGCGGGCACTTTGGGTCAATGTAAGTAGTTTGGACAACTTCACACACACACACGCACGCACACACACACACACACACACACACACACACACACACACACACTATACACCTGAAGTTGATTATAAAACAATATTACCTTTATAAACTTGTAAACAATTAATTTACAACAAATGTAAAAACAATGATATTCCATCGATAGTATGTCATTTTAAGGAAATAACTTTATATAAATATGCGAGAAAGCTACCCCCCCTCTCTAAGGATTACGAGTTCTTATTTAATATATTATGACTAACCTATTATTGTATTAAAGTTATGAATGTTGATAATCGGTTTAGTATTAATAATTGTTTCGATTTTCAGTATTAACCAATAATTCTTTAGCACAAGGATGTATGGGGTAAATAAAGAACAAAAAATTGTAGAGCCTGGTTACCCCATTTACTCAGCAGGCTAAATAATTATTGATTGTTACTGAAAATCGATACCACTTATTAATATTTACCGATAATCAAATTTCATGACTCTATCACGCAAAGGGTTCTCCAAGTATTAAATAAAAAGTAGTTAATACTTTTTGAAAAGCTGTAGCTCCCTCAAGAAGAATTGACGGACATGTTCATATAATGGTTTTTACTTAAAATAACATCTTCGATCCACTATTCAATTTTTTTTTATATTCGTTGTAATAACACTATCAAATAAATATGTCATTATTATGGCTTATTACACTGTCATATTTCTTTGATCAAAGAAAAATTACATTTATTTGATAGTGTAATAGCGGCCTAAAACATTCTGTATATCAGAGTATATTTGAGAAATACCTATTTGATTCTATGAAAAATTTTTTCAATATATGAATATAAAGTAAACACTAAATAAATTAAAATAATAATTATTATAATTTAGTTGATTTAAGCATTTAAGGGTAATATATAAAATACATATAGACTTTTATTCAAGAGGTATATATGGTACGTGTAGATTGATATAATAGTAATAATATTTGATGTTATATTAACAGATAATTGCGTTTTCTCGATAGGTAATGCACCAGCTGTGCTGTGTATGTATATTTTGGGTTACTTGGCCGGCACACTTGCGGAGTGACCCCACTCTAATACAATCAGCGATAATAATTCATCAATGTTTGATAAACTAATTTGCACACGAAGATGTTTTCTATTTACTGATATCTATATATTAAATACCTATGTACCTATATGTTATTCAAATTTCAGGTTCGAATTAGAGAATATTTTAGACACAATATTGTTATTTGTTTAAGAGCTGATGACATATTTTTTTCATTTGAGAATTAGTTAAACTCACGAGTAGTGTTTTAGACAACGTGGACAAAGGGGTGCGATCCCTTAGTAAACATTTAAAGAAAAATCCGTCACATAACTATTACATCGATGATATCAAATATGGTTTTGCCATTGATACCAAAATATTATTTTTTTATGAATTTTTTGGTTCGAATTTTATTTTGAAGAGTGCATATAATGCTCAGATGGGGCAGACATACTTGCCAACAACTTTTGGACTCTATATTCTATACCATAAATAAAATATTAAACATTGTTTATGTATGGAATCTATTCTTGAAATATTTGCATATGTATTATTGTGACCGAAAATCGAGTACAATAATAAACACGTTCATAATTCACAGACATATACATAGGTAGGTAATATAACTGAGAGATGGACACACACAGATTGTGTTGATTGCGCCTCCACAAACTGATTATAACTGTAAAGATGTGTGGTGTATGGACAACGCTTTTTCTTTTGCTCTAGAATTTGTCTGCGTGAATGATGCGTCAGTCAGTGTTCTGTTGTTGTCATTTAATGTTTATTTTTTCTGAAATGCGTACAATCAATACAATACATACCTACGTAGGTAGCTGATATACATATACAATATATTATACATATCGTCACCTCGGAGCAAGAGTGGCACAAATATCGAATTTGTACTAAACTCATTAGAAGAATAGTAAAATGGTATATATTTATATGCAAGAATTTCACAACTTTATATTTCATGTGTGGCCATTTTTTTATGAAAAAAAGTCATAAGTCAAAGCCTTTAAGGACTTTAAAGGGTGGTAGGATGATGAAACATAGGTAAAATTTCCTCAAACGTCAGTAGTATTAAGTTGGATTCACTAGCGCTTTTTTAAATCATCAAAATAAAGTAGCATTCAATTAAAAAACGTGATTTCCCACAACTCAGAATTTTTGAGTTATGCCACTCTTGCTCTGAGGTGACGTTATATAGAAATATAGGAACATTTATACATTAAAATTACATTTAATAAATTTGAGTTAGTATCAATAAAAATTGTCTACTTTTGTACAATATGTATATCTTTATCGAGTATGAGCAAACTAGGGGACGTGAAAACTTTTAACTGTAAGAAAATTAGTTAAAAATAAATGCTTAATGCAGAATTATGATTTCTGTTCTACGTGTTCTCTAAATGATTTTATTTATTTGATATATGATATATATTATATGATATTTATTTGCTCAAAATCTAATAAAATTTTTTCGTTGGTTTAAAAAATATTTCGGAGAAATGTTTCTTATCTTTTTCATGTATTTTTTTTTGAAATATTTTGTTTATTTAAATCGATATATGATTGATAAATTCTATCATATTTATTATTATTTATACTATGTAGTTTATTTGAAAATAATAATTGTAAAAGTTTTTAATACGTGCCTGACCTATTTCTGTTTTATTCTTCCTAATTTTTTGTAGGAAATTTTATGATCATACGGTATACAAATTTGTTCATCTTAAATGTTTAGTAATACACATCCGTGCAAGTCTTTAGACACTCATTTTTTTGCGTATAGTAAATATAAAACTGCAAAAATGGTTGATAAAAAATCTTTAGTACTTAATTACAACATTTGTAATAATCTTAGCATATCTAAAATACAGCATTTACAATTTTCCATGTTATTTTTGAATTTGAAAGGTCAGGTTTACTCAAGTTGAAAGTATTGACGCACAGTGTCTTTCAAGCTAACGAGAAATTGTTTTTTTACTATTTTGACTGCGAGTAAACATATTCTTTTCGCTATTTTGGGGATTTTCCAATTCAAAATCATTCAAAATTACAGGTGTTAAATACTTTTGCACGACAGTGTACATATTTTTATTTTACCTTTTTAGCAAAATTGTCTTTTATTGTAATAAAAAACACACAGTTTTAAAACAATAAAGAACTGATCTCTGTGTATTTATTTCATCTGCAAGTTAGTACTTCCGGTTTGTTTGTGTTTTAATTGATTCATCCGGTTTTGATTCATGCAAAAAAACAGTTAGGTACGATTAAGTGTAACAGACACGGTTATGTGTTGTTGAAACTACATATTTGTATATATTAATGATACTTGTAGAGAAATTACAATATTTTTAATAATTTGAATGAAATGTATGTCCGTAGGTGAACCCATGACCTTAAATTCCTGTTTTTTTCATTACCCACAAGACGACGTATATGTCGACAACACCTACAGGTACCACAACATTAATATAGCTACATGTATATTAATTACAAATATAGGTATCTAACAATTGAATGACTCATATGTAAAATCACTAATCGATAATAATTAAATCTGTCTTGTTTTTAGACGGTTTACAAAATTGTACTATTAGGTACCTACTATTAAATACGTTAAAAACGTATTTACACCCAATTCTGTTTTTGCACGGTTTTGATTTAACACGGTCTAGAAAAAAAATTGATTCCGTTTTTACACGATTTCATTCGATTTAGTACGATTAAAAAAACTATTTGATTTAAATTTTAAACAAAAATATTTTTACTAACCGTAATTTTCTAGGATTTTTTTTCTATCTGTTATTTATAAAATATGTAGATTGGGAATTCCCCTTTCTAATTTATTTTCATAGCAGCTTAAGTATATATTTTAGTTTTGTACGAGTTTTCAGTTCCTAAACTTGCGATAATTTTATATTTATTTTACTTTTACTTTAAGAATTGAATTGCCTTTTATTTTTATGAAACAAACTGTGCATGAATGCACATCAAAATTTAATTTATAGTTTTTTTTTGGATGAATCATTTAATTTTAGCTATTTTTTACAGGGTTGAAGGTTATGGAACTAATCCCCTTATGTACTTCATGTCTTTTTTTACACGATTTTTTCTGGAATGTATCTACCGTATAAAAACAGAATTAAATGTATAGAGAATAGAATATTTATAAATATCAAAATAAGATAAATGATAGTTTAGTTTATAGACAGTGATTATTTAAAATATTATTACTGTAATGTTGACCCTGATTGCAATATAATGTAGCTATTATTAACCTTACTATTATATGCTAGAATGCTATATTTAATAACTGTTTTAACTTTTATTAACTAAATATAATATGTAAATATATATTTTATGGATTGTACTACTTTTTTAATTTTGCATATATTTTATACAACATTTAATATTAATATCTGTGTTATTTTTCTTCATTTTATAAATGCATGATTTTTTATCAGACTATCAAATAAAAGGTATATAAAAATAATATTTTCTGATTCTATGAAAGCTTTTTAAAATAGTTATTTAATATTGTACATATATTTACTTAAATATTTAGAAAACACTTGTTAAGGTATTGTATATATGTCATTTTTTTGTGTAAATAATTAAATAAATAATAACCAATAGTTGATAAATGTGTTTTCTATGTAGGTGTAGGTATACCACAAATTAAGAAAAGTATGTATAAATTTCAAGAATATGTAAATTTTTCAACAGGCCCGACTTTCTCCATGAAGTGACCCGGGTGCAAGTAATTTTAATTATATTATGATGATGCAAAAAAACGGTATGGAGAACCATACATGACTTCCATGTTCTATTATATCTTTTACAATAATTTTTAACCCCTTCAGTGTCTATTTCCGCACGTTTGTGAAATAAGTGCCTCTTAGATTGGATTGAACTACAAGTGTATCAAGTCTTATCAAAATTGGTGAGATAATACTCATCTTTTAGACGATAATAGGTACAAAATTTCGAATATTTCCGAAACCCCTAATCCGATTAGCACCAAAATCATTAGATATGGAGTACTCACTGAGACAAACATTTTCTCCAAAAATAATTAAAATCGGTGCATATTTACAGTAATTATCGTGAACGGAAGAAAATTCTACATCCAGACACACAGACACACACACGCACAGCCGCCATGCGGAAATTAATTTTTCTTTACGTTTTGAAGTTAGTACAATCAGAATCTGTTCTTATCTCGGACACGATTTTTCGACAATATTACAATACTTCAATTTCTTCGAACATGGAAGTAATAAGTCACGAAATTTACGTTTGATTTTGAGTATTTTGACACGGTTTTTTTGTTCTCCTGTAAAGTTGGTCAAAATGACTTGAGCGGTGTTGTTAGATAAGCGACGATATGTAGAGCCAGGAGCCAAGTGTTTTGTTCCCAGAGCCCGGCTCTGTTATTATTAACTTCCCAATAGGAAGTTATTGTAATTGGTCCGAAAATCGAAATCAAAAATTTTAACATATTTTCATGTTTAAAGGTCATTAGAGTATATTTACACTATTTTTAGAAAAATGTCTGTGTGTGTGTGTGTATGTACGTATGTAACACAAATTTGTGGATGTTTTGGGTAATTACTGGAACATTTTGTGAAATAAAACTATATTGCGTGCATAACTATACAAATAAAGTATATGTAGTATACTTATGTGTATTAAACACAAACACAAACAGGCAGTGATAGCGTGCAATTTAAAATAATAATAAGTGTAATCAACGTGTGAACGTTTTATACTGCACAATTAAAACTACATTTATTATGTAGTACTTTTTTATACATACAATACATATGCTTTAATGCAGTGGTTACCAAACTTTTTAACACCGTGACCCACATTTTATAATGATAAATTATCGCGACCTACACAACTTAATTTAAAACCCTACAGGATGTAGCGTCAAAATACAGACAATATTGAACTTTTTGACCTTTAATGCATAACTTTTGTTAAACAGAATTTTTATTTTTCTACATTGCTATAGTGTAACTATTTTTGACCACTAGCTATTCAATGCAAAAACCACACATTTATGTTTAAATGGTGCATAAAAAAGATGACTTTTATTATTATTTTGTACAGGTATACATTGTCGTGCAAAAGTCTTTGGACACTCGTATTGTAAATGTAAAACTGCAAAAATGTTAAATGTTGATAAGAGTACTTAATTACAGTCCCTGGCCATATTATTAGACCAAAGCTGAAAAATCACATTTTCGCCATTTTAACTACAATACAACTTAATTTTTGACAGTTTTCGTTAAATTATGAAATATATAATATAATGAGTTTTTTATTATTATTGTTGTTACAAATCTCAAAAATTGTATAAAATTTTTATCAAAAAATGTTAAACCATCAACAAAGAACTTACTTTACACGTTTTTGAAGCACTATCACTTGTTTAATTAAGATGAACTATGTATTGTACAACAATTGAAACGATACACTCTGTTTGACGGTTATTTTATTATTTGACGTTTTCGTGCAAAAAACACTGCTGCCATCTAAGTTTGAAAGTGGTAAGTCTTTCAAAAATTAGATTAAATGTTACCATAAGTATAAAACTACGAGTTCTGTTAAGGAATGGTAACAGTGTTTACAATAAAACAACAAAAATAATATGAAACACTTATTTCTTAGCTTTGGTCTAATAATATGGCCAGGGATTTTACAAGTTTTGTAATAATCCTAGCATATCTAAAATACACCATTTATAATTTTCCATGTAAAGGTAAATTTTTGAATTATATACCTGAAATGTAAAGTTTACTCAAGTTGAAAGTATTGACGCACAGTGTCTTTCAAGATAACGAGAAATTGTTTTTTTACTATTTTGATTGCGAGTAAACATATTCTTTTCGTTATTTTGTGTATTTTTATTGATTGAAATCTGTATATTTATATTCAAAATCACATGTGTCCAAAGACTTTTGCACGACAGTGTACATACGCTGCTCTTTAATGTATTATTCTAAATTTTCTAATAATACGCATTAAAATGATTAAGAAGACGCAGCAAATAAATTGTTTATTGACAGATGCGTTATTAAACATACGTTGCTTGTATTTGGTCTACTTTGGACACATACATACTGTACGTATGGCCATCAGATAACTGGTTAGTTAAATTAGTAAAGAAGAAGACACGTTCTGGGCCTATATTCTCGAGCTCACTTAAGAATACGTCGATTCGAGTTTTTCGTTCAAGATTTTAAATCTCGCATGCCCAGGAACAGTCGAGATTTTTCATTCGACATTTCTATAGAAAAAAAGTCGCATCGAGAATACGGTAAATAAAGTCATTGCTAGTAAATAACTCAATGACTTTTAGTTTTAGTTTAGAATCTCGAATGAGAAAAAGTCCAACGTACTCGAGATTAGGGGTCCTGATAGGAGATATTAAACATTCTCATCTACACATATAATATATTAGTTTTAACGATTATTGTAATTAATTTGTATACAAGTATTTTAATACAAGCAAAAACAATCCTGCAGTGGGAGGGGGGGGGGTGCATATTTTTATACGGGAGTATATAACAACAAAAGTTGTTATTACCTTATTATAGAACATTTAATGCTGTATAAAAATGATCTTTACAATTTTTACCTCACAAGTTGTTGAGATATTAATAAAAATAACAATTTTGGTAAATATGTACCATCCGATAAGCCGAGTTTCATTAAAATCCGTTATGCGTGCGACAAGAATTCACGGGACAGACAGACACACACACACACACACAGAACTAGACATTTATCTTATATATCAAGAATGATCGTATGGCTTTCTCCAATCCTTTGGATATGGCGTCGGCGAGGAAGCAATTTAAGAGGAGGAATTATTCCATTTGAATTATTGAATATACACTGCCGTGCAAAAGTGTTTGGACACCTGTGATTTTGAATGTAAATATACAGATTTCAGTCAATAAAAATACACAAAATAGCGAAAAGAATATGTTTACTCGCAGTCAAAATAGTAAAAAAACAATTTCTCGTTAGCTTGAAAGACACTGTGCGTCAATACTTTCAACTTGAGTAAACCTGACCTTTCAGGCATATAATTCAAAAATAACATGTAAAATTGTAAATGCTGTATTTTAGATATGCTAGGATTATTACAAAAGTTGTAATTAAGTAATCTTATCAACATTTAACCATTTTTGCAGTTTTATATTTACAATACGCAAAAAAAGACTTTTGTACGGAAGTTTATATATAACAGTGGCGTTCCTGCATTGATTTATTATGGGTGTGTAGTTTTCAAGTACTACAATTTATAGTTGCATGCAAGTACAGTTAGGAGAGTTTGTATAGTTGTCGATGAGCCGCACCTGACGAATTATTTCGCGATTACTGCATCACAAACACTAATGACCTTAATTTCACACGTATCCGAGATTGAGAACATGCTGTGTGACATATGTTTTATGACGCACACAGTTTTTGTTACTGCAAATAGTGTTTATTGATCCAATGCTGACAAATTACACAAAATAACATACATTGTACATACAACTATTAGAAAATATATTTCAAGACAAAACTTATTAAAAAAAACTATCCTATTGTATTTGACGACATACAACTCTGAAATTATATAAATCACACAAACTTCAGATTAGTGTTAAAATGTTCGTTATATATAGTCTAGTTTTATGTATTATGAATTTTTTAGTCGTTAATCATTTACCCCATTAACGTCCAAAAGAAAACAAAAACATTCAAACATTTTTTTTTAATGAAATTAAATACATATTCAATATATTTAATTAAATATACAACACAAACATTTTTTTAATACTTACAATTAGAAAAAAAAATAGCAGTGTGTACTCAAGCGAGTAAATTGGGCAGATATGAAGTCTATTTTGTGTGAGACTGATTTTTTGATATCATTTTTATTTAGATTTTAATTTAAAAGTCATGTTATATGTATATTTAAGTTATTTCATATGATTTGAACAAAATTCGAAATCACATGCTCTAGTTGGATAAAATATATTAGCATACCACGTACCTCTTTTCATATAAAAATTATTGAGAACAATTAAAACACGTTTAAACACTTATGAAACTAATAACGTTAACAGATTTTGTTTGTTGCACTTCTACCAACTGAAATATTGTGAATTAATATCCATAGACAGCATAACTAATTATAAAATGAGGTGTACACAAATGTATACGGCGGACGTTAATGGGTTACGTAAATTAATAAATATTTTCAATTTTAAATTTTATACAGTAATTTATTATAATACAATTATCATCAATTATTAAATGAATATGTGAGTAATTCGTCTCCTCAATTTCTTCTAACATTGAATAGATATCAATCATCTACTATATATTTTAAAGAAAATAGAAAGAAAGCTAGTTTTTCAATGAGTAAAATCATTTAATTCATTATAAAAACAATAATCGATTGGATTAAAGTTCAAATGTTTTTATTTTGTCAACTCATAAACAATTACTCGTACTTACAATAGTATACCTACATACTTTACTTAAATGGCTGTAATTATTAAACAACCCATTAAATTAATTTTATATTTAAATACACAAAACTAGATTGTATAACGCCCATTTTAAGACAATTCCGAGGTAAATGTGATATATAGTTTCAGAGTACTATGTCGCCAAACACGTGACTATTTATGAATTAACTTTAATCACGATAGTTTTCAATAACCTATGTATATATGTTATGCAGTGTTTACACCGAAAAAACAAAACAGAAACATCGTGTCTTTAAAATACTTCGTATTTAAAATTGTATAGGGTTTATTGTTTTTTGGTCATAAAAACATCATGTTTTTTTTTCTCGGTGTAAACACCGCATTAAAATCACATTTCGTGTCTGTATTTTGGGCGCATTTTACGAATTCCTGTAATTAGATAGACACATAATCGAAACCACTTATAATATGTGTAAGTGGGCTATGGTGCTCTGTCACGCCCGAAAAATCCGGACCGTAATAAAATAATTTAATACACACAAAACTAGAACTATTATAGAATTTATAATAAACGTGTTACACACATTAACATGTGTAGCTTCTTCTTAATATGACATAACGGTTTAATACTCAAAATATACACATATATATTAAACGTATAATATATGTATACAGGGTGATCCGGTTTACAAAGATTATTTCATAACTTCCAAAGTAACGTATCTAGATTCTAGAGCAACCAAAATGAGTTAGGTCCAAACTTTGTACAGTGAATTTCTAGATAACATTATGACGTACCAAAATAATAATAAAAAATACCACATATTACAGGTATTTTTGAAGACAAATGTCATTTTCATTAAAAAATAAAAAAAATATATTTTTCGACTTTGGTGAGCTATATCTTTGTTTGTAAGTACTAGCTCAGAGGGTGTTGAAGATAGACCCCCCCCCCTCATCCCGCACAATTGAGTCAGGGAATCAGCTCCTAAAATATCTGTATCCCAAACCGGACCAACCTGTATAAGTTATAATTTGCAGTATTTCGTGCGTTGTTAAATTCATTATTATATGTTATACATATTATGTACATTTTGATAGCATTTATAAATTATTATAATTAGAGCGTTTCAATAAATTAATTTTATATGTAAATAAAATATAATATTTAGTTAATTGTTGATTAAAATACAAGATAAGAAATATACACTTTGTGTAAAAATTTACTTGATTAAGCAATAAATACAGGGCATAGAAAATAACTGTATGCGGTAAATTAATAGGGCTGCAACCAAGACGAGAGTGTTTTGAATTCAGACGAGACTAGATGTAAGTCTCGTTGAGGGTCTCACCGAGAGTGTCGTCTCTCTTAATAGATTATCAATAATTAGTAAAAATTAAACATTTGATTTAAATTTTTAATTCAATAAATAAATTAAATATGTCTCGTATGAGTTCAAGACGAAACTGGCGGTTGTAAAATACGAAACCAAAACGAAACTTATGCAATTCTTGTCTCGTAATCGGGCAGATTTATAAAAATAAAATTAACATTATGGTAAAATATAAAACGCGCCCCCGCAAAAAAAGTGTCACAACTCAAAAAATGTTATATTTGAGATAAATTTGTAGAATGATTCCAAATTACTATATATTTCTATACTAAAAATTGTCATTAATGTAATTCGTGTACCTACCGTCAACAAAACTAGCATATTCTAAATAAATGTCACATTTAAATACTTAATCACTAAGCGTTTTAATAGTTACTATTTTTCAAACATCACATGAATACTTAAATATTTAAATTAAATATGTACTGTATCAGTCCTTTTCCTTTATAACCTTTACAATTTTGGTTTACCTAAATTGTTATTATTTCATTATAAACTACATTTTTTGAGTTGTGACACTTTATTCACGGGGGTGTGAAATAAGTAAGTACATTAAAGCTTAGAAATGTATATAAATAGATAATGTATATTAATAGAATATTAAATGCTCTACAAAAACGATTCTGCACAGTTTTCGTGTAACATGCGTCGCTCTTGAGAAATTTGGAAAAAATAATATTTTTGGGTTTATGGAACAATACTCCCCTCCTCCAACTAATTTTGGATATTTTTTATATGCGACCATCCAGTCAAGTTTCATTAAAAACCGTTTAGTTGTTCGTGTGAATTATTCGTAGGCGTGAAACAGACACGTAAAGATCAAGTGGTTTTAAATCTGATACAAAAATACGTTCATAAATGATGACACAGCTTCCTCGTATCTCGTTTATTGTTAAATATGGCTAGGTAGTAATAACGTGTTTAATTAATAATAATTTAATTTGCCAATAATAAATAAATCAACATTAACTGTATCGTGTAAGTTTTTTTTCCTATACAACATTTTTTTTCTCCACAAAAGTTGTGATGTATATGACTTAGAAACATCGTAAATGCAGTTTCTCTATAGATTTTCTTCTCTGACGTGTATACTAGCTGGTACTTATTGTAAGAACCTGACTGACAACTATATATAAGTATAAGTGGCTATACTTACGATAGGTAAGGTAAGGTATAAGGTAGGTACTCACATCGACAATGGGGTTACACCGAGAGTGGTTATTTTAATTATCAAGTAAACACGATGACATTTATAGATTATTATCATCAACAGTGTGTCTATGTGATGTACGTTATGTACGTATGTCCGGACCGTGACTGTATAAATATTTGTGTATTCCTTGACACTGCGTGTTTACTAAATAATTAGTATAAGTGACACACAAATATACATCAACTAGTTTATTTTTGGTGTGGTTTACTGCAATCTATTAAAATTATACAGAATTACAGTACAACTTCTCTAAATCACTATAAACGTATAGTTTTCCCATTGTTCGTTTTCTCGATAACTGCATATTAACTAGTTTATGGTTATGTTAAACTTGAAATTGTATTTGTAACTGTCACATAAGTATAGAAATATCACACACATATTAATTTGATGTGAAATGAGTTTTTATTAAGTATGTGGGGGGATGGGGTAGAAGGGCTATATACTTTTAAAGAGGTTGTCAGATACATAATATTTATTTATTTAGATTTCTCTTTATTGAGACATCACAATAATATTATAAAAAAATAGTAAACAAAATTACAACTATTTAAAATTAATAAATAATAGGTGGGTAAAGCTACACCCCCCTTCGATCTAAATCGAAAAAAAATTACACGTGATTTACGTGCTTTTTATGTGCTAATTATGTACTCCATTCAAAAATTTTGTGCTCCTTAATAATTTTTCTAAAAAAAAAAAAAATCCTACAAAAGTTACGTATTTATCCCCGCATTTGAAAAAAATTACCCCATAAACCCTCATGAATTATAAAAAAAAACATATCATTATTAAATGTCTCCCTCGAACGCTACAACTTTTGCCTACAGCATTTTTAACCATCTTGCTTAGTTTTCGAAATATTGACCCATTTAAAAAAAAATTAAATTAAAAAAAGTCACCTTATTAAGGAGCACAAAATTTTGGAATAGAGTACATAATTAGCACATAAAAAGCACGTAAACCACGTGTAATTTTTTTTCGATTTAGATCGAAGGGGGGTGTAGCTTTACCCACCTATAAATAATGCACCTCCGATAAAACTGATTACTAAAATGGATTAATTATAGAAAATATAAGATACTTAAGCGTGATTTAAACATCTGTTTAGTTTGCTAGTATTAATATTACATTCAAAATACAACTTAACTATTTTTATCAAAGTTAAAAAAATAAAAAAGTATTTGTAGTGAAACCAAATATGAATAAAATAAAAACATCAAAGTTTTTTTTTATTGGACTCAAAGAGTTAACACAAATAAATCGTCAGGGAACTTTGCTTTTGACTAACCCTGTATAATGTAATATAATATGTTAAATAATGAACGAACAGTTTTTTATTAATACATATTTTGTAATAAGTACATTTTGTTGTCTGATCGAGCATTAAAGTCTCTTCTGATTTTATTTAATAAATACCGTTATATTTAAAAAAAAAACTAATGTCAGTTTAAATATTGAACTTATTTTGGTAGTAATTACATTTGCATTTCTGTAGATAGTAATAATTCATAATAATTAATATTCAAACGAGAATTCTAGTAGATCTATCTATTTAATCAAGATAAAGTGAAACATTCCAGTATTATTGAATGTGTTTCATTGGGTCACCAGCAAGATAGAAGTCTGGACGAATGACTGCACAAATTACACAATCGATGTAAAAAACTACTTTTAATTATTTCGTTTATTTTCAACCAATAATGTAATACGTACACACTTTCTTAAAAACAATTAACTTTTATATCCGATAGGTAGTATTTAAATTCTTTCACTTGTATTATAATATACATTCAACATTCTGCTATACGATGGCATTGGTAATTCAAAAATTCCACTATACGACGAATAGAGGGGCACCTACCATCGCGCCGACTTTAACGTTGATTGGTGAATTTAAACGCGCAGAAATATAGCAGTCACTGTGGTATTATGGTGGGGATGGGGGAAGGTCGTTTGTTAGAACTGTCAGCACATTGTGTAACGGAGCGGTCGTGTAGTGGATGGTCGTATAGCAGAGTGCTGAGTGTATGTAGATAGATTTAAACGTAAATTGAGAATATTATACAGTTAGTTAAAAACTTTTTGAAATAATTATACATTTACTTGAAAGTTTGATATTTTTGGACTTTTGCACAACTCTGAATACATCGCACCCCCGCAATAAAGTGTCACAACTCAAAAAATGTCATATTTGAGATAAATATGTAGAATGATTCCAAATTACTATATATTTATACTAAAAATTGTCATTAATGTAGTTCGTGTATCTACCGTCAACAAAACTAGCATATTCGAAATAAATGTCACATTTTAAATACTTAATCACTAAGCATTTTAATAGTTACTATTTTTCAAACATCACAGGAATACTGAAATATTTAAATTAAATACTGTGTATCAGTCTTTTTCCTAAACTACCTTTACAATTCTGATTTACCTAAATAGTTATAATTTCATTTATTCTGATTTCCTCAAAACTAATTATTTTTAGTTTTGAACCTTTTTTGCGGGGATGCGATATGTAAAAATATAATTATGTATTTTTTTATAAAAAAATATGTATATAATCCTTAATTTCTGGGTACAAGTTCATATTGATTTTGATTTTATTAAACATATGCCCAGTATTATCAACTTTAACTAAATGCTCCTTTAACTAACTGTCATATTATCAACAGATCCAAGAATAATACATTTTATTAAATAGATTTTAAATTATCTACAGAATTTCTTTACAACGTACATATATTATGTCTATTTTTCATTGAGAGCTTAAATATTGATTTAAATCATATTTGTAATACACCAAATTTACTTTAAAGGAGCATTTAGCACTAAAGGAGCTTTAAATTAGTTGATAATACCGGGCATTACTTTATTGTATTTAAACTTTCTTTTTTTAAACTAGATATAAGACACCTTAATAATTCTACATATTTCAACTAAAAACCCAATTTTGACTAATAAGAATCAGTCCATCGATATGTAGGTAGATATTTATGTTTCAAGTTTTTCATTCACGCGGTGAAAACTATGTTAAATATCAAATATAACAGTTATATTTTTTTTTAAATAAATTTTTCCTTTAAATTGTATACAATGTATTATATCTTCTCAACCACATATATTAATTTTTTTTATATAAAACACATACATAAATACGTATAAAATTGACATTACATATATTATAATAATAAACGTTTTTTTTCGGTTATCTATCAGTAGGTAAGTCACTGGCCGGTACAAAAAGATATATTCGTTAAAACAAGACACCTGATATATTAACTCGGAAAAATGTAACTCCATTTCTTTTTATTTAATATAACATTAAAATCAACAAGGTAGAAAAAGATACCATCCATACAAAATAACGTGTTTCATATATTCCCATCTTTATTTTAATTACGTTATACAGGGTGGGGCATTTAAAGTATTACGGATTTTTATTTCAAAATCATCGCATATTTGAAAAAATGTTCAAACCAAAAAATGTATGGTTTTGAAGAGGTAATCGAATAGTAATATTTATTTGTTATTTTCGTGTGGCCTTCAAGGATATTTTTTTAAAATGAACCTATAGTTTTTATTTAATAATGTTATTTTACGTGAACAAACACGAATCTTCCATTCAAAAATTTTTTTTTGAACAAACTAAAAGATTTCCAAGATAATTTCGAGATTTTGGACTTTCAAGAATTTTTTACTCAGAAACCATAAACTTTAGAAAAAAAGTATAAATGAAAAAAAAATACGAAATGTTAAAAATACTCTGCCTTGTAAATGCACGGTGCTTCCTCGTGCTAAATTCATCAAAGGTAGTTAATTATTGAACAATTTAAATAAAAACCGATAAAGTATTCAGATCAACTGCCTGTCATTGGTTAACCATTTAATTTTCATACGATTTTAATAAAAAAAATTAATTTGACATTTTTCTTAATACGCGCCTGGTTATTATGTCGTATATTTTGAATTTTTTGATAATTTCAATCAAAATCATTATTTTTCTGCTATACGAATGTCAAAATGACATTTAAAACGTCAAAGTGACATTTAATATGTCAAAGTAAATAGCAGTTTTAAAAAAACAAATGACGATTTTCTTAAGTCTAATTGAGATAGATCTTTGTAAGGGAATATTTTACAACAAAAGTAGGTGACTTATATTATAGAGAATTGAATGCTCTACAAAAAAGGTTCTATGAAATTTTCGCGTAACATGTGTCTTTCTGGAGATATCTTCAAAAAATAAATCTTTTTGGATGCCACCCCTCCCCCTTACACACAATTTTAATTATTTTGAAATGGGACCGTCCTCAAACCAGACCCAACCAACCAACCAAGTTTCATCAATATCGGTTCAGTGGTTCATGAGTTAAGCGTGTGACAAGGATTGGGGGACAGACACACACACACACACACACACACACACACAGACAGACACACACACACACAGACAGACACACAGACACGGAACAAAAAGTGTTTGTCTTGACCTGAAACGGATAAATAAAGTAAAATTTTTGAAATCGGAGAACAAATTTTTTTTCTCGTTTTAAAACGATAACGAAGCTTCTCGTATCTTCGATATTGCGAGGAAGCAAAAATTCTAGAAAAATTCTCCAAGTTTTATTAGAATGAAATAAACATTTTATTGTATTTTGTACTTTTTTCTAAAATTGATGATTTCTGAGTAAAAAATTATTGAATCTGCAAATTCTCAAAATTATTTTGTTAGATATCTTGTAAAGTTTAAATTGTTCAAAAAAAAATTTTCAACGAAAGATTCGTGTTTTTTCACGTAAGTAGAATAAGATTATTAAATTAAAACTATAACTTCCTATTTAAAAAAAATGATGTTGGTCTTCAAATAACCTTGAAGGCCATACTAAAATAACAAAATATTATTAATATTCGATTACCCCCTAACAACCAAACATTATTTGGTTTAAACATTTATTTCAGAGTTAAAATTCTGTAACACTTTAAACACCCCACCCTGTATATGAATACACAGCGAGCTGTAGGTACTGTACATACATACATACATATCTCTTAAAGAGTAGGTCACCAAGATGTGGGACTCTATAAAAGACGTTGTTGCCTTAGTTCATGGCTACTCAATGTCAAGGTAGACCATGGTACGCACATCTGAGGATCACCAGCCAAATAATTAAAATGTTTAATGTTTAATATTAGTTGTGTTATTATTGTGTGTTAAAAATGAGTGTTATAAAACCAGTGGTACTTGTACTGTTGTTGGGTGTGTGCTGTTACGCGGCGGAAGACGGTGGACGTGCGACAATAAGGAGCGCGTTATCGGAGTTGGTATCTTGCGCTGAGGCCAAGGACAATCGTGTTGCGTGTTTTATCGACAGGGCACAGAAAGCGCTGGATTTGCAGAGGCAGATTATCTTAGGTTAGTTTAATCAAAAATAGTATATATGTATTATGGTAAAAAATATTTCACTGCTAGTTTTAGTATAAAACATTATTGTTTCAAGAAATAAGTGAGCTTGTTTTTTTTGCAAGAAAAAAAGGTGATTTCTTATTTGGCTAGTGAAAAATTATGGTAGAAGATTAAAAAAAGTAATATAACTTATAGATAAAATAATTTATTTTTCAGCTCGATTAAGAATTTTATTGTTATTTATCCGATTGCTCTAAAAGTATGAGGGTAATATTAACTGCAATAAATAATATAAGGAAAAATTGTTTCATTGTCATTTTGTAGGGTTCTGTATACAAAAATATTGTGTCAGAAACTGGAAATAATTAAATATTTTGTTTTTTGCAAGAAAAACTTGAAAATTTAAAAAATAATTTTATGTAGTCTTATATAAAAATATATATTTATTAATTGGATGATTGAAAATGACGGTACAAGATTTAAATTAATATTTTGTGTGGTTTAATTTTCAGCTCGATTATTTGTTAATTTGTATAAATGATAATGATACTGTAAAAATAAATACTCTGTTATATTTTCTATTAGTGTTAAAAACAGTTCCATTTGTTGGTTATTAAATAATTTTCCATTTTTTATTAGCAAAATGATAAAAATTATAAACACTTAAAACTTTTTCATGATCGGCCCATAGGGAACCCTCCCTTTCTGTTATATGTACAACCCTAAGACAAAAGCCAAAAAGACGATAGAACGACCCACATAAAAGCACAAGTAATACGAAAAACCAATCAACACGAAGGATCTCTAAAAAAAAGAAGAAACTCCAACTGACATAAATTTATAATGATACTAGCTGACCCGGCCACGCGTTGCTGTGGTTAACCTATACTTTAGCAACATGTGGTGAAATTGTAGGTTATATGAAACGTTTGGAAGTTTGACATAGCGCCATCTATTGAATACTTACTCAATCCAGTCAACAGATGTCACCATCTGTTAGAATCGTTTGGAGCTAACAGATAAAGACAAATAATTTGCAATAAAATAATATTGCGATCATAAATTGAGATGTAAGCTATCCTATCTTTCAAGTTAGATCAAACTGCACACGGTGTACAAATTTGATAAAAATCGGTTAAGTAGTTTAGGAGTCCATCGCGGACAAACATGTGACACGTAATTTATATATATTAAGATAAGAAAAAAAACACTAAACAATATTTCTTATACTGTTAACTTACATATATCCATTATCAAAAACGGTAAAAACTTACACCCAGGAGCCAAATCAACACGACACCAATAACGATATCAAATTAAATTATAAAAATTCTATTTAGAAGAAAATAATCAATATATAAAATTACCTTTATTTTTTCAGCCGAAGCAGATAGCGCAGTGTTAGCGTACAACACGCAAGCCCGTGCTACAGGAAGTAGTTCTGTGACGGTAGAGAGTCCGAGTTCTTTAGCCGCAGCCGTAGGAAAGATCATAAGCGAGTTGTCTGAGATATTGTCAGACAGTATGTCCTCGTTGTTCACCGAAGTCCGCGAGGATTCTACTAAGGAGGTTTCAGCCGACGACGATGATGACGATGATGAAGAAGACGATGATGATGATGATGACAATGATGAGAAGTCTGTAGAGGAAGGCGGCAACAAGTTAAAAAGTGAGAATGGTATCAAGGCCAGAAGTAGTTCAGGTGATATAAAAGAAACAGTTATTTTAAAGTAGAAGTAGTCAACAAGTAGTTAGAACTAACTAATAAGGGAACCTTTTCAAGTGAAAAAATCGTATCGAGTTTAAACTTTGTATATAGTTAGAGGAGGTCAAGGTAAGTTAGAAAAAAATATCTTAGCTGCGGTAAAACGGTTTAAGGGGGTGTAACACTCCTATGAAAATGTGCAAAATAATCATATTTTTTCAAATAACTCTGAAACTAGTGAACATTTTAAAAAATCTACTTTTATGCTCTTTCAAATGACGATAGTCAAAATTCGAAAAAAATGGATGTGTGGTGGGAGTTAACGGTTTATTTGTTTCGAAATTTGACTATCACCATTTGAAAGAGTATAAAAAATCATGAAAATTTTGTATTGTAGATTTTTTTAAATTTTCATTAGTTATTTGAAAAAAATATGGTTATTTTGTACATTTTCATAGGGGTGTTTGACCCCCTTGAACCGTTTTACCGCAGTTAAGATATTTTTTTGTTACTCACCTTGACCTCATTTAACTATATACAAAGTTTAAACTCGATACGAATTTTTTTCCTTGAAAAGGTTCCCTTGTCAGTAATCAATAGAATTATTAATAACATTATCAAAAGTTATCAATACGTGTTTTGATTTCTAGAGAATAAGTATTTATAGATTTTGGGAGCCTAATATTTAATTTGCTACTCAAGGTTTCCTAATGTAATCTATAAGGACCCCCTGGGGGACTATGGAAGTTTGAAAGGGGTCTGTTTTGATTTCTATAATATTTTTTGTAGGTTTTGGAAATCTAATATAAAATTAGTTGTGTAAAACCCTAACTCAAGGTTTCCTAACGCGGTCTATGTGGACTCCCTGGAGGTTTATGGAAGTTTTAAATGGGTCTAGAGGGGATCTATAGGAGAATTTGTGTTTTTTGAAATTCGATGCTTTTTTATGTAATGCAAAAGTTTAAAAACAGTTAAAAGATCAAAAAAGGGTCATTTACAATTTTAATTCACAAATAATTATATGAGGGTTCTATGAACTTTGTCATTTGTTCAAAAGGGGTCTACGGGCAAAAAAGGTTGGGAACTCCAGCCCTAGTTAGTTTATTAATATATGTTTAAAAAAAATCGAATTATAATTTTTCATCCATACATTCTAATGTGGATGTTGATGTTGGTGCCAGAAAAAAACAACATATTTTCATACATGATTTTTCCCTAAAGAAAAAAGCTAAAAATAATATTTAAATTAATTAATCTAATAATTATATGTAATTCAAAAAAATGTATTTTCTAACAATATTATATTATGATTTTTATATATTTGCAATGAAATTGAAACACGTATTGAGTATTTTTGTTACAAAAATGGTAGAGTATATGCTTTTTTAAATAAAAATACCATTTTTTCATTGAACCACTAATTGTATCTGCTATTTAATTATTCATTTATTAAATTATACAAATAATCAGGCCTTGATACGAAAAAAATTTCAAATTTATTTTCTAATTTTTAATTTAATATGTATGGTACAGTTAGGTTGAATCATCTTATATTAATACATCGATGGACTTATTCTAATATGCCATAAACATTCATTTAAACTATACAAGTTTTTTTGAAACCAAGCATTTTTTAGATTATTTGAGTCAACCTTGGTAAAATTTAGACACATATCGAAAAACTATAATAATTCTTGGTTTCTGTGTAAATGTTTCTATTTATTTTAATTATATTCAAGTCTTATTATTATTTATTTAAATAATACTTGAGATCAATTATAAATGTTTTAGTAATTTTATATTACTTCAATTTATGACCTATCAGAATGAATCCATCCATATATTAAACACTCATTCAATATATTTTAGAATATAATGTGTATTAACCCCCCCTTCTTAACACAACATGACGCCCTCCGTTTGAGTAACACTAAACCATATTCAAACTTAAAATATTTTTATAATTTGTACATTTTCGTTGATTTTACTTTATTTAATTATTAAACCCCTCCTCTACCTCCTTGTTAATAAAAATAAGAATAATCTAGACTCCCCCCCCCCTCGCATGGCCCCTATGTAAGTATATATGACACAATTACCTTATTCATATTAAGGAATTATTCGTTGTAAAGAAACACTGTTTCCACAAAATTAAAACTGAAATATTTTTATAATTTGCACATTTTCGTCGATTTTACTTTATTTAATTAAACGTCTCCTCTACCCCCTTGTTATAAAAAATAAGAATAATCAAGACCCCCCCCCTCGCACGGCCCCTATGTAAGTATATATGACACAATTACCTTATTCATATTAATGTGGGATTATTTTATTCACTATAAAGAAACACTATTTCCCACATATGTTTAATTAACTCATACGTATTGACATGACCCCATTGATTGATTATTATTATTATTGATGTTTTAACGGTACTTTATATATAAATGTTTTACAATAATGACTGAGTTTATGTACCTATTGCCGTTAATAATACATCGATAGTGTTGATTATTATCTAGGTATGTGTACAATACACATAGTCATTATTGAATTAGTCACTTGCGGTTAAGTCGTTAAGTGTTACTTATGTTTCGATGTGTTAATGTTTTCATTAGGCCAACCTTACTGTGAAATGAGAATTACTTGCTCAGACCCGTTCATTATACTTACATATATTATTTATAATTATGTATCATTCGGTTTATTAATAAAGTTAACGGTTTCTCACGCGTTTTTTTCTTTTGAAATTAAATCGTTTTTATTTTTTTATTAAAACTAGATAACATCAATTGTATTATTTTCTTAATACATGCCTGACCTAATTATTCAATAAAAACTGTAGAATTTTACTTTTTTTTAATACACCAGCATCACATGTAAAATAGGTATTCACCGATTTTTATCAATTTCGTAAATATATCATTAATAGACCAACCACAAAAAAAATATCTTCATCGCAAAAATATTGAAGACTTGGACTTCCAATAATTTTTACTCGAAAACCACCAGTTTTATTGAAACATTATATTACAAAGAACAGTAATAACTACATATACATAATTTTTCCTAGAGCAAAAGTTAAGCTAATGCTATTCGCGAGATGTCAAATACGTAGTTATGAATTTGCTCGAGATTTTAAGGGGTTACATACAGTTAGAATTTTCAACTATTTTTTTTAATTTCATTTTCGTAATGTACATATATTTAAGTACACACACAGAAAATTTCAAGTCAATCCGGTGATTATTTTCGAAGTTACACGCATATTTGTAAAGACGTCTCAGAGCGTTTGAATGTAGGAGGTCGGAGCAAAACAATTTAAGGTCAAAATTTTTAAGAAGCCGCCATTTTGTACAAAAAATTGTATTTTGCTTATTCCTTCGATTAAGTACAAGATTATACATTACTTTAACGAAATCCGTTTAGGTTTTTTATTTTAAATGATCCAGTTCAGAGATATCGTGGTTACCGCAAGGCGCCTTTTTTGAGAGGACCTCCTGGAGAACAGCTTTTGAAATTATTATTTTTACAAATAAAAAATGTTAAAATACAATTAAAAGTTACCATAGTATGTGTACAAATTTTTACAGTAATAAATTTAAAAGTCTTCTCTTAAAAAATTCTTGAAAAAAACGTTTTTTTTAGCCTTCTGACTGTATGTAACCCCTTAAATCAGTACTATTCATTCTATGGTGTACATTTGTCACCACTGCTGATTTCTAGTTTAAAAAATCCATTCACATAAACCGTTCAATTGATTAGAACTATGCCAATGGGCTGACATTTATTTAAATACCTCGCAGATAGTGTTAGCTTAGTTTTTTCAAATTCTTTATAATACCGGACATTTATTATTTTTGTACTATTGTTTAAACAATAACGATGTTATTTACGTTATACAGAGGAACGCAAGAAGAAGAAGAAGAAGAAGAAGATCAAGATCCACACACTGATCCAGTTGATCGTGCTCGGTCTGTTCATCAAAACTAAAGTCGAGTTACTGTTGAAAGTGCTCGCGGTTAAGATTGCATTCAAGTTCTTGCTTGTGACTGTTGGAGGTTTATTACTGGCGGCCATCAAACTGTGGATACTTGCGAAGAAATCACACATACCGGCAAAGGTGAGATATACAAAAAGAATAATAAATTGACTGTGCAAAATTAGATTAATTTTCATTTTGAAAATTTACGTGAAAAAATAAGAAACTTTTGTTTGAAATATTTTTTAATATTTCAGGCAATTTTTAAAATAGGCATGTTGTCAGTAACTAAGTATCATTGAAATTATGATTTTAAATAATGAAATAGGTTAAAAAGATTCTAAAAAATGTATTTATTTTTATATTAAAAGCGAAATTAATATATTTTTTGATAAAATAAAATTGCAAAATATAGCAATCTGCCATGTTAAATGGAACACCAATCAGAGCGAATGACGTCACGCATCAGTAAACGTTAAAAGTGATTGACATTTATTTTAGACAAATATCAATTCCTCTTACAAGATTATTAGATACATACCTTATTTAAGAACTTATATACTTTGGAATTCATTTTTAACATACAAAATAATTAAATTATTGTCGTAACTGAATGTTTGATTATTGTTGACAAGGAGTGTGACGTCACAACTCTCAAATGTTACCTGCGAGCGTTTTTGCGTCAAATTCAAAATTAGTTTTAAAAGAGTCAAATTTTGCGATTAAACCTTTATTTTCCTAGAAATAAGTATTTTTTTGGAAATAGGAGACACGTAAGATCATCATAGAATAGTTTTTTTTTAAATTAGTCATCGTGCCTATTATTTAGCAAATCGAAAGCGAGTTTTGTCATTTAAAATAAATTAATTTAGAGAAAACGTACATCGGAAACAATGTCGTTTTTAATCAGAAATGTACTAAGCATGTTTTTATTAATATTTACTGAAAAAATATCTTAAGATATTAAAAAAAAAATAGATTCTCATTTAAAAATAAAAATTGCCATTTAAAACCCCATTATCAATATCATGATATTAACCCCCCCATCCCGCACCAAACTGAGTAACTTTTGTCTGAATTTTTTTTCTATAAACAGCATAATTTTCGTAATTTAAAACTAAATATTTAAAAAATGTAAAACTGATTTTTGTGTTTTTTTTTTTAATTTAGGTAATCTATTACGAGCACGCCCAACACCAGCACCATTACGACACAGGTGAAGAGGATTACCACAGTGGAGGTGGAGGTGGTAGCGGCGGTAGCGGGTCCTGGGGCGGTTGGGGTGGATGGGGCAGGTCCACAGACACAGTCGACGTAGACGCACACGACGTCGCTTATAAAGGACAGAAACCACAACAGACACATGTTTGATTTTGCCATATAACGAACAACCCTAATCTCTTATTTCCTATTTCTTTTCTTCGATCTGTTAAATATAGATATTCCTACACATTCAGCATATTTTTAGATTTATTGAAATATAAATTTAAAAGTATGTTTATGTTGTAATTATATTTTTAAATGAATGTTAAAGAAGGTTATTTAATAATTTAATTATAACAGTGTTAATGTAATTGTATAAGGAGTAAATTATTTATTTATTTGTAGATAGAGTGAAATTGTACCTCAATTACCTGTAATATATTTTTTTATTTTAAATAAAATATTTAATTATTTGTACTGAATTTTTTACAAAAACAATAAGTTATCGTAAAAGGTAAGATTATAATAAAATTGCTATACTATAATTCTATTTTTACACGGTAGATACGTTCCAGAAAAAATCGTGTAAAAAAAGACATGAAGTACATAGAAAAAAGGGGTTTAGTTCCATATCCTTCAACCCTGTAAAAAATAGCTAAAATGAAACGATTCATACAAAAAAAAAACTATAAATTAAATTTTTACATGCATTCATGCACAGTTTATTTCATAAAAATAAAAGACAATTCAATTCTTAAAGTAAAAGTAACAAAAAATATAAAATTATCGCAAGTTTAGGAACTAAAAACTCGTAAAATACTAAAAGATATACTTAAGCTGCTATGAAAATAAATTAGAAAGAGGAATTCCCTAACTACATCTTTTATAAATAACAGTTAGAAAAAATCTTAATAAAAATATTTTTGTTTAAAATTTAAATCAAATAGCTTTTTTAATCGTGCTAAATCGAATGAAATCGTGTAATACGGAATCATTTTTTTTTCTAAACCGTGTAAAAACAGAATTGGGTGTATTTATAGGATGTTTAAAAAGTACAGAACATATTCAACAGCCTAAAATATTAACTTTTCTATAAAGGGGGTTAATTATGTTCTTTTCTAGTGACTAGTAGTGACGTCACACTTAAGAGGAGATATGATGATGTCATTGGTATTTTTGAAAGTAGATGTATGCATTTTTTAGTAAACCATGACTATTTTTTATTTAATTTCCATTCATACGTTGCAGTGAATTTTCTCATAACTTTTGTTGTGTAAATTGATGATAAAAAAAATAAAGTACACACAATTCTGTTTTTACACGGTTTTGAAAAAAAATTATTCCGTTTTTGCACGATTTCATTTGATTTAGCACGATTTAAAAAGTTATTTGATTTAAATTTTGAAGAAAAATATTTTTATTAACCGTAATCTTCTAGGAATTTTTTTTCTATCTGTTATTTATAAAATATGTAGTTAGGGAATTCCCCTTTCTAATTTATTTTCATAGCAACTTAAAATAAAATTGGACGTGGTTTATATAAGCTATTGAGTAAGTTTCATTTTACCTATTTTTTATAGGGTTTAAGGATATGGAACTAATTCCCTTTTTTCTATGTACTTCATGTCTTTTTTTACACGGTTTTTTTGAAACGTATCTACTGTGTAAAAACAGAATTAGGTGTAGTGCGTCATAAAATTTTTAGGTTTCGTCAAAACTGAAAGCCTTTTAAACGAAGCTCTTTTGTCCATCTATCTTCCCATCTACAGCATAACTAAAACTACTACATCGATTAAGAAAATGAATGTAAAATTATTCTTTATATTATAATTAATTTTTAATTTGGTGTAAATTAAAAAAGTAATTTTGTTTTTGGGGGACAATTAAAATATATAAATATGTATACACCTATCCCCCGATTTACACGGTAGATACGTTCTGCACAAAACCGTGTAAACTGAAATCTTGGATTTTGATAAGTAAAAACGAAAAAAAAACAACAAAATGAGCATGATTCAGAAATTTATTTAAGTAAAACAAAAGTCAGACATCTTGGAAAACTCAAAATTGTTCTTAGTTCATAAAACAACAAACATATGAAAGTAATATAAGTAGATATTTAATTTATTTTACATTAGGAACAAAAAATTAAAAAGACTTAAAAATTAACTATCCCCTAAATGTATATTTTACAAGCCCGGGAATCCCCTGTTCTTTTCATCAGGTTACTGAAGGTAAAAAAATTCAAAAATGCCATTAAATCTTTCTATAAGCGTATATGGAGTGGAATAAACATTTTTACTAGTTTTCTATTTATAAATCGTGTAAAACCAGTGCCGTGTAAATCGGGGGACAGGTGTATTGAACAAAATAGAGATATTTGTATGAATTTTAAGTATGTCACATACAACTAATAAATTATGATAAACATTTCCATGTATTTGATATGCTACATATTTTAGATATAGTATAGATAATTATCTGAGACATCCATGACATCAGTGAGTCGTTTGATATATACGAGATTCCGATCACGCTGGCGCTGCTGAAGTAATTTGTTTATTCAGGCGACTCGATCTATGAAACGACGGTACGAGAATGCTAAATGTTATTTGAATTTGCCGCTCCCACGATGTACCTATACCGGATACACGCCAATGTGGCGCGAACATTATTGCAAATTAAAATTAGACTTCATTGCCACTTTTAAAAGTGACAATTATTTAGTTATATTTATTACGTTTACCGCCATCTGTGCGCGTTACACTGAACTGTTATAGCTGGTTTGTATCCGTGATAAGTTGATTTTTTATTAAATGTAATTAATTAAACCTATAGTTTATTTATCACAAATCAATTTATTCATTTATATTTAGAAGCTAATATCGTTGCAGAAACTTCAAAATTACTGGTCAACAAAAAAATACTTCTGGAATGTAACAAAGGTCTGAATAGGTAATTTAGGAGGCTTTTGGCATGCCGAAATCAAATTCATTGCCCAATTGGGTCCATCACGTCAGGGTTTTGAGATATTCTAACCTAAAAGTCCCAGAAATGACTATATTGGCAATGTTAAAGAATTTATTATCAAGTAGGTACTGTAATTTTTTTCTAAAGTTTTCAGTTATGGTAAACAAATAGTATTATCTTTCCTCTTTAAAATGAATTTTAACTTTTTACTGTACGATTTTTTTAGCCGAGATGTACTAGTTTGAAGATATGATATTTTTGTTAATAAGTATTATAATAGACACTATGAACTTTATTACATATATTTTCAAAGTAGTATATTTCGGCGAAGAAAAATCGCACAATGAAATGTAAAAATTCATTTTAAAGAGAAAAGATAGTACTATTTGTAATCATGAAAGAAAACTTCAGAAAAAAATTACCTACTTAGTAATAAATTCTTCAACATTGCCAAAATTATCATTTTTGGGACTTTTAGGTTCGGATATCTCAAAAACCTGACGTGATGGAACCATTTGGGCAACGAATTCGGTTTCGGCATAACAAATACCTTCTAAATCACCTATTCAAATCTCAGTTGATCAGTGCATTTATACATACATAACTAATATATTTTAGAAAACTAGCTAATTGCCCTAAACAAGTAGGCACTATACATTGTCACAAGAGCGACACCTCTTTCTACTGCGCTATAATATTTATTTTTATACAAAAAAAATCCCAGCCAGATCGATTCAGTAGTAATTAATTTATTCTCAATTGCATTGCTCAGCTCCTTGGCGGATCAGCGTGATGATATACAACAATAACTAATTCTAATATCTTAGTCTTTAAAATAATCAAATTCTCATCAAAAAAATAGTTATAAGAATTCTTAAAGTTATCTAAGCCATTTTATTTACATTGTTTCCAGAAACAGATTTTGTATTGAGGGGGGGGGGATGAAGAAAACCCCGTTAAAACCAAAGTCCCGCCTCTCTAAATCCACTATTGATTTTTTTTTGGTAGATATATATTTTTGACTAGATTCTTTATACGTTTTGACAAAATGTATGATATATGTTACCGGCAAAGTATGTAATTTAGGCATTGTATATAATTCCTAAGAATTCTGTACAATGCCTAACGATTTCAGGTAAAGTATGAAATAAATTGTAATTATTGTTATAATAAATAAAATAAAATATTATTTCAGACGAATATTAAGTGTATGATTTAAAATTGTTAAAATAAAAAACATACAAAAATATTAGATATTATTTAGTCATTTAATGATATATTAGGCCACTATTAAGTAAGATAAATAATCAGTATTTTAGTATTTTATTACAGAAAGTAAGCATGGACCAAAATTGGTTGGTTCACCCTATTTATGTTTATATTTCTAGTCTATACAATGTCTAGGAAATGTATATAGTTAAATTCATTTCATACATTGCCTGGTGATTTTTAGGTATTCTATAGAATGCCGGATATCATACTTTGTCGGTAACATATTCAAATACAAATGTTAAATTACATTATACAGTCTTCTTATAGACTTGTATATAAGTATTGGTGTTACAACGAATAAAGAAAATTCTTCCACGTGTAAATAATCAGCATTTTGAGATCGTTACCACCAGCTTTCATACAAAAATTACCCCCTAGAGTGTAAAAAAAATACGTCACGTCGAAGGCCACCGCTTCTCGTATGTTTGTGCATTCTAATAATGCATATATACTTATTTACTTACAACAGACGCATATGAAAATCTCTGTTCAACGAATAATCCATTTCAAATGTCAAATCTGAAATGTGCATGCCAGTAGCCGCCCGCCATATCAAACACGCCTTAAAAAATGTTCTCTACGTGATCACATTATTTTTGTATTTTCTTATCTTTTCTTTAAATCAATAAAAACAACAAACTCGAAACGACTTGTAGACAAATATCGTTTGTATTTGATTTAAATTGAAATTAGAATTTAAAACACCAACGTATATAGAGGAATAGTTAAATAATATGATGATTTGGACTTTTGAAAATTCACAATCTTTATTAAGGGGTATGAACAGTGTACACACAAAAAAATCTGTATTGGACCAAGAAAATCTTGTTTTGTATATAACGAAAACAATATTTTCTTAATATAAAAAAAGTACTCTTAATCCATATACATTATTTCTTCGTCCAAGAATACTATAATTGGTGTAAGAATATATTTCTTATCTTAAGAAACTATTGTTTTCGTTATATACAAAACAAGGTTAACTTAGCTCAAGTAAACCTTTCTACCTGTGTAAACGTCAGAATTTTAGGTGTTTTTAATTTATTTTATAAAAATAAATCAGTTTGATGGATTAATATCAAACTTTGTACACATCTTTAGTACATTTATAACTACTTATTTTTTTTTAATGGTATATTTTTGCATAATGGTCTTTTGAAAATGGCACCTTTTAAATCTGACCTCAGTGGCATTAATAACAGCAATTCGTTCAAATGGATCATCTGAGGACAAAAAACTAAAAAAGTTCTTAAAATATATGTTATTAGCTATAGTCGGACGTAAGAGATTTTCAAAATATTAGAAAAAATGGCGACCATTTGAAAAAAAAAATTTTCGCGAATTTTTCTATAGAAAATTGTTTATAAAAAAAAGATTAAAAAAACGAATACATCTGGCTGAAGAGGCACGTTTCCTCTACAAAATCCATTTTGAATCAAATCGATCGGACGAAAACTGTCTTAGTTATGCTGTCAAAGAGGTCAAAAAAGTGATTTTGAGTAAACGGCGTTTAAAGTTTTGGAAGAGATAAATCGAATATACAGCATGACAGCATTTGGCGCTCTTTTCGAACACTTAACGTTTGAATTTTTACTTGAAACTTTCGTTGGGGTGTAAACTAATAATTTTTTTTTGAAAATTTTACACTGTTCATATCCCTTAAATAGAAATATATAAAATATAATAAATATACAGTTAGGGGGAAAATTCTCAAATGTATTTAATAAAACGGTACATTTTCCCGTTCCTGGTTATTCGTCTCACGTACAAAACATACAGATTACTTTTGATTTATTTCAACAGTTCGTATTCATACCGCGGTGTGTTCTAGCCCCCCCCCCCCCTTAATCGCCAAAACCGTGAATCAATTCGGCGAAGGAAGAGTCACTGGAGATGTTACGTAATATCCGGTATCTATTCCGCGAAAATCTGAAAGCTAGACAAACGTTTGAATCCAGAATTAGATGTTGTAATGTTTAGCAAAAATGTTTATGAAATTTTTTTTTCATAATTTCACAATTCTTAAGAACATTTGAAAACCGAGGGGGTTTTGTTACACCCCTACAATTAAAGTTTTAATGTGCATATTAATTAGATCAAAGCATTTAACAAAGTTAAGAACTAATTTTGATTAGTGTTTATAAATATTATTGAAATGTATTTTAATTATTACTATTTTTTGCAAAATATATACGTATGTGCTTGCACTGTTAATAGTTATCTTGTGATTTCGGCATCATTATACATATTTTCAATTTGTTTAAGATAATTTTCACTATGACTTTTAGAGATATGGAGGCGGGAAACAAAAATGTAGACGATTTATTTGAAAATTTGTTAAATGTAGTTTTACAAATTTAAATTCTTTGAATTGTCAGCTTTAATTTGACACCATACTTGGTGGGATTAAATAATAGTAACCCATTTGCCTTCCACCTCCTTTTAAAAGTGCCAAAAACATGAAATTATATTAATATATCATTATGTCAAATATCGACTTTCTAGGTTAAACGGTTCAATAGCTGTGACTATGACAGACAGACAGACAGACAAATACACAGACAGACAGACAGACGGACAGCCGGACAGACAAGTGGACACAATGTTGATTCCATAAGTTTTCCTTTTGTTATCTCTTTACATTTACATATTAACTAAACTATAATTTCTCATCCATTAGATGTGCAGGCGCGTATACAACCTAAACTTCTCGGAGGAGGTTATACAGAAAAAAATTATAAATTTAGCTTCTAGAAAAAAACTGTAATAACATCATTTATCTTTGAAATAAACGTATAATAAATCTCAAAATATATTATCGTTTAATTTTTGCAAAAATAATAATAATATAGAGGCTGTTCCAGAACATGATTTCATTTATTCAGAAAAATCCGCTAATTAATATTCTATTAATCAAAATTTATTTAGAGTTGTTATTTGTGAGATATTAGTTAACCAACATTTTCTTAACTGTAAATTATTAATTTAAATTTTAATAAGTAAAAAAATGAATTTTGCAATAAAAGGTAGTAGAGAGAGATGCACAATATGACAACAACTAGAAATAAAGTCAAATCAATTTCGTATAACTCATATAAAGCAATTATTTTAACGATATTCAAAATTAATTATATTAAAAATAGTAAGCCAATCTTCATCACTACATATTAAGTAGTTTTGATTCATGGGGGGGGGGGGGGGATCATGACCCCTTGACCCCTCTTGTATTCGTTTTAATCAGTTATTTATCATAATATAAAAATTGTATTAAGTTGAAAATGTATTAATAGATAGTGGTTTAAACTGAGTCAGTTTTACTTTAAATAACTTTCAGACTTCGTCATAATATCTAATGTATCTCTTTCTATTTATATCCCGTCTCACCCCCCTTTATACACGCACCTGCATTTATGCAAGAAAAATCAACCAAAATAACAATATAAACGTAATACCAAATTTAACTTAATCATTATTCTGTCCTCATCATTTTAAAAAAATACACTAAATCTCTACTATATAGTTTATTGTTGCAAATGTTTAGGGTAAAATACAGAAGTAAGTATTAAATACATATATATTTATATCTTGACCTCCCTTTGTATACGCACCTGCCTTCGTGCAAAAAAAATCAACCAATATAACAATATACGTAATACCAAATTTAACGTAATCATTATTCTGTCCTCATCATTTTAAAAAATACACTAAATCTCTGCTACATTCATATATATTTTATTGCTGCAAATGTTTAGGGTAAAACAAAAGTATTAAATAAATACATATATTTCCCATCAGGTCTACGACATTCGGTATAATCTTTATATCTGCAACATGATACGATGGTGATTGATATTCAGAAGACGTCGCGAGTATAGTCCGTATATAAACGCGATGCTGGTTACACGACTCTAGCACTCACACACATCACATCTCTGGATTCATCCGGGAACGTTGTTCTGTCTTATACAAACATTGTTTAAAATGTGAATAAGAGTGTTTTAGATATTGTAAATTGTTAATAATATTGCTGTATGATAAATAATCAGCGTGTATTGTTAATTTCTATATAAGATTTGATTTCGTTTTTATTGTGAAATGTTTGTAAAAATAGCTGTGATATTTTGTGTGTTCGGGGTAGTTTTAGGAGCACCCAGCCCCAAATTAAGGGTTTGTTTATTATTTTATTATTAATAATATTGTATTTTTTTTATAACCAGTAACGGTTCCTTAAACCGACGCGATTTTTACCTATATTCATTTCATTAGTAAGTTAAAAGGAATAAAAAAAATTATACAATTTATGTAATTCGGTTAATACGACGCATCGGTTTTAACGACTCAAAATAAAAGTCCGACTAAATCCCATATTATATAATTGTATTTTTACCGCGGCTTTTACAACCTAATATGAACGGTCCTCTACTGTAGTTCATTGAGAAAAAAACATATAGTTTTAAGTAGATTCAATTCACCATTAAAGATGATTTTGTAATGGTTATACAAATGGTTTATGGGGGAGGGGGCAGAAGTCTTAGTTATTTAATGTAGTAGTTAGAAATAATAACATAATAATACCTACCGATTTAGTTTTTGAATAGGGGAAGGTTTCTAAACCAATCAATTAGAATAAATTACAACGTAACAATATTTTCGACTCTTAATAAATAAATAATAAATACAGGATGTCGCAGCCCCGCAAAAAAAGTCAACTAAAAAAATATCATATTTGAGATAAATATGTAGAATGATTTTAAATTATTTTAAATTACTATATATTTCTATTAAAAATTGTAGTTCGTGTACCTACCGTCAACAAAGCTAGCATATTCTAAATAAATGTCACATTTTAAATAGGTACTTAATCACTAAGCGTTTTAATAGTTACTATTTTTCAAACTTCACAAGAATACTGAAATATTTAAATTAAACACTCTGTATCAGTCCTTTTCCTAAACTATATTTACAATTTTGATTTACCTAAATTGTTATATTTACATTTATTCCTATTTCTTCAAAACTACATTTCTTTTAGTTTTAGAGTTGTGACACTTTTTTTACGGGGCTGCGATATATATTTGATTATTATTTTGTATGTACCAGTTGAGACCTCGTCAAGAGGCAAGCGACCCAACCACTGCGGCGATGATGTCGCTCCAGTTACCTAGCAACGCGACAGCGCTACGACCCGAACTAACGGACACGTTCTCGTGCCGCAACAGGACGTACGGTTACTACGCCGACATGGACAACGGCTGTCAAGTGTTCCACGTGTGTCTGCCGGTACAGTTCGCCGATGGGAGAGAACGAGTCTTCCGGTGGAGCTTTATTTGTCCGGAGGAAACTCAGTTTAATCAGGTTTGAATTCATAATTAAACATATTTTATTTATTCATTATGAGGTAGACCCAGTTAGAATTTTGAAAAAATCTAATTTTTTTTTTGTATTTTTTTAAAGTAGAATATTTCAAAAGTATTCTCAAAAAATTTCAGACAAATCGGACCGTTATTTATGGAGATATATAACTTTGTACGGAGCCGTCTCTAATGTATTTAAGTAGACAGGTAGCGGCAATTGTGCACTTTTTCTCGAAATCATGTTTTCGAAGTCGGTAATCACTGTAACTTGAGAACGGCTTTGCCGATCGATTTGAAATTTTTCTCACATATTCTATACATAATTGTCCTTCGGATGGACGAAGGATTTTTTTGGAAGAATTTTTTGTATAGCCGAAAATGCGAGTGAAATTTTAGTCAAATAAAGATTTTGACTTTCAACATCCGCCATTTTGTGAAAATAAAATTTTTCAAATCCCTTCGTCCATCCGGAGCATTATGTCATTAACTAATGATCCCTTTTTGATGATCCAGTGACGAGCAGCAGTGATCACGGCAAAACACTTTTTTTTGACCCCCCTCAAAGTTTGTATCCCATTTATTTATTTTAATATTTAGCCATAAAAAAATTATAATATTTTCTGTAAATACATATTTTTCATATGTAAAAATATTTTTTATTCATTATTTTAATACGTGACAAAAAAAAAAAAAAAACTAAAAAATATATTTTTTTGGAATTCCCCTTAATTTTGTATTATTTTTTAATAAGGAAAACTTCACGTGCATGCGGGCCGAAGACGCTATCGATTGTGAAGAATCCGAGAAGTATTACGAGCTGAACGATACGTTCGGTCAAGTCCAATCAGATGAACCTGTCCCGGAGAGTAGACAAGGGGGTGCTAACGCGACAACACAACCTGGAGCACGGTCACAACAAGGACAACAACACCGTACGAGGGTCTCGTCCAACAAGGGATAGGGGGTACGACAGTCGTTCACACATGCCAATACGATTAAGTCATAGACAGTTCTAGGAGGTTCATCGAAATTTTTTTCGTTTTATTGAGAATTTTGGTAATTTGTTTAATTTGTTAATTTAACTCAAAAACGACTACACTGATTTTATAACTTATTTAAGCCAGTCTATCGTAGGGGACTGTGTAATAATATTAAAATACGAACGAAGAATTAAAATAACGATTTAGTTTTGTTAAAAGAATAAAATGTAAAATAAAACTAACAAAAAACATGTGGACTTAATCGTTTTAGCAACTGAGGCTGTCTGTTGTATGTTGTATCAACGAATTAACAAGAAAACGCATTAAATATAATAAGTTTATATGTAGTATAATTATTATATTAAAGTTAATTTGCTATTTATAATGTTTGTATCAAATATCTACAATTAATTTTAAATGAATAAACAATAATAATATAAGTATTGAAATTATAAATATTATACCCTTTACGCCTTTACCCTATAGTTAGTTACAAGCTCGAATTGAGGAGGATTTCTGGCACTATATTTATTTCAATCAAATGTTCTATATATTTTAAATAACTAGAAATTTTTGTTTGTAAAAAAAACTGGACACAGAAATATGTCTTTTTTTTATTTCGCAAGAATTTATTAAGATTTAAGAATGGTTTTTTTAAAACTCAACATAAAATTTTAAAAAGAGTAAAATATTGTTCTAAACTCGTTAGTTTATTTACTCGGAGTAAATGATACTAGATTTTATAAATTATATGATCCAATAAAAACTCTAAATATGTCCACTGCAATGTGCGACGAAACGTTTGCCAATAGAACGACCAAAACGATACGAATTATATTCAGAAGCTAAGATCGAAGTCAAGATAACCGCAATAGCCTAAATATAGATGGCTAAAAAAATACATACGATAGAAAAAATTATGAAAAAAATTATATTTCTTTAAAACCATGCACTCTTTAATAAATTTAACGGTTTAATTTTTTCAAATTTTGACTATGCATTCGAAAGAGCATAAGAAATCATGAAAATTTTGTATTATAGATTTTTTTTAGTTTTCATTAGTTTCAGAGTTATTTGAAAAAATATGATTATTTTACACATTTTCATAGGGGTGTTTCACCCCCTTAAACCGTTTTACCGCAGCTGTGATAATTTTTTGTTACTTATCTTGATCTCCTCTAACTATATACAATGTTTAAACTCGATACGAATTTTCGACTTGAAAAGGTTTCCTTGTTAGTGACTAACTATTTAAAATGTGACATTTATTTAGAATATGGTAGTTTTGTTGACGGTAGGTACACGAACTACATTAATGACAATTTTTTAGTAGAAATATATAGTAATTTGGAATCATTCTACATATTTATCTCAAATATGACATTTTTTGAGTTGTAGCACTTTTTTGCGGGGGTGCGATACCTGGAAATGTGTGTAAAATTGATTACAATATTTGACGAAGAAAATTATATAAAAAATCGTGGTAAAAAACAAAAAAATAATCTTTATTATAAATTGATATTTACATAAATGTAGTCATTTAAAAACGAAATTAACCTAAAACAATGTATGGTAACTCAAATATGTAAAGGTGTATTTATTTCTTGTAATAAGTCAATCACTCTGATTTATATAAATATTTACAATAACAGTTTCTCCTTTCTTCTGATGTTAATAAATATCTTCATCAATAAAATTAGTAAATAACATATATTTAAAAATTCAACTTTTTACGTCATTTCATAATAAAATAAATAAATAATTGTTATTTGTAAATAGGGTTGCCATCCGTCCTCTTTTTTAGGAAGTCAAACGTGTCCGGAGTTTTTTAAGAAGTTTACCTACGTAAAAAGTCGTCAAAATTACTCAAAAAAAGGTCTTTATACTTTACTTTTATACATTTCAAACAAGATCAAAAAATCGACATACACTTTTTTTTATTTATTTAATCTGTCCTCTTTTTTTAATGAACACCTTAAGGAGCCATATCAGTGTGAAATTTTCAAAAAATCAATTATTTTTTTGCCTTTTTGGAGAGTTTATAGTTTCAAGAATATTCTGTGAAAATTTCAAAGCCGTATCTCTAATACTCTCTAAACAGCAGCCTTCTAAAGAGCGACCGCTCGCAGATATGAAATGCCTAGGAGCTGACGTTAAAATGTGCTGACATTGTAACTCAAAGAGCAATTATCCGATTTACTTGAAATTTGAACTGAGTGCTCTTAAATATATTTACTCTACGATGAACTAGGATATTTTTGATTGGATGAAAATTGACGATTTGGCATTAAAAATACGACCATTTTATAAGCCATAAAACATACTTTTTTTTTCATAACTACGCCATTTTGTTAGATTTTGATATTTTTCGAAAATGTTAGTTCATCGTACAGGAAATACCTTCCAGTTTAACGACATTATTTCATTTTTCAATTTCAACTACTCTATCGTCCGGAATCATGGCCGCAGTGGAGGAGATTTTTTTTATGGCGCCTCGGAAGAGCTTAGATATCGATATTTTTACGTAAAAAAATTATGGAATACACCTTTAATATAGCTAAATATATTCTCAATTTTCCAAAATATTTCATTGAGTATTTTTCTTCCAAAAAATTTCCGAAAATCACCTAAATTTCGAGCGTTCACACTGGTATAGTCCCTTAAGCTTCTGGCAACCCTATTTATAAAGGGCTGTAGTTTGTTCTAAATACTATTACGCCTCTGTCTCGGCATCTAGTTCTTCCTGTATCTCCTCAGGCGATCTGAGATCTATTGCAAACTTCTTCTTAAGCATTGTAGTCGTGGTTGTCGCACGTTGTGGGTCTGCAATACTAACATTGTCTCCAGCTTTTGCACTGACTTGCTCGACATCCGCGGCCGCTCGCTTGCTGTACTCCTGGAAGGCTGCAGCTAGAGCGTACGTCAACCTGTGTACATAATAAAGTAAATAACGATTCTAGAGTTTAATGTTTGTAATATAAATACCGTCGTGCTGCGTTCCTTGAGTCGCAGACAAACGCGTGACACTCGAATGGTGTAGCCGTGGCTGCTTCTACAGAGTTCTCTTGGACGACAATCATTGAGAATACTCTTGTGTAGACTAGGTCTTGTACACCGTATGATATTGTTTCGATTTCGAAAAATCTGTACGAAAAATGTAATTTTATACAAGAATTACAGACAAAATATGTGTAAGTTCTTATACACGACGAAAATTTGATAACACGATAATAAAAGAAATAAATACTATGCAATTCAGAGGGATAGATTTCAGGGTGCATTTCGCCCTCAGAAAACTGGTATAGAAGGTATCTTATATCATTGATTGATTATAGGCAAAGTGTCGATCACGGAGTGAGACAATATATTGGTTTTTCGGCCCGGAAGGAAACAGCCCATGTTAAAAATTTCAAATACGAAAAAATATTATTTTAAATAGTACATAATCTTTTTTCATTATACAAATATACATTTTCGATGTATTTTTCGACGCTGAATCCAAATCAGACGTCAAATATACAGTAAACCCAAAAGCAACCCCTATAATAGGGTAAAAAGTACCCCTTTGCCTCGCGTGAACGATTTTTATTAATTTGGAAGTGCAAATATACGTTTTCGATATATTTTAATCTAAAAACGAGAATTAAAGATTTTCTGGTACGCTAAAATATTGTTTTCCGGCCCTCTAGAGGTTAAGGATAATAGAAAAATGATTTATTTCTTAAATAAATGTAAAGTGCTTCAAACTTTCAGTATTTAATGTTTGTTTTAATAAAGTACTGGCACAGGTCTTGGGCACTACCTCAGAGTTGATCAATTTTTAGTTAAATGTACTGAATTAGAAATATTTTTTGATATTTAACTACTCCCATTACTGGATTTTAATTTATATACATTTAACTTTCTTACAGCGTAATTTGACGATAGTTGATCATTTTGTTTAAAAACAGTGGACAGAATATTTATCGCGGTTCGACCACACTATCAAGAAAAGTGTATATTTTTTATGTACCTAAATGCTTTACATTGTTTACAATTTTACGATTCTTTATTTGACAACTTTTGTGTCGTAGTCATTTTGTAATTATTAGCAAGTGTCCATCACTGGGTACCCATATATACTTTAACTATTACTGGAGATAAAACATAAACAAAATAAAAAACTATAATTTAAAAAACAAACTATATTTGCGGACTTTGATAATCAAATTGATTTAATGAAGAGGTAGTTATTTTATTAGTAACATGAGTTGATGAGAATTACAAAAAATAAGCTCACGAATCCTAAAAAATAGTATATCTTATGCAGTGTTTACATCGAAAAAACAAAACAGAAATATCGTGTCTTTAAAATACTTCGTATTTAAAAATGTACATATAAAGTTTATTGCTTTTTTGTCAAAAAAACACTGTGTTTCTCTTTTTTTTTTCGGTGTTAACACCGCAATAAAGTGCTCATGCATGACTGGTGCCAGCACCTTATTTATTTCTTAAAAATTCTGTTAAAATGTTATATTATATTAAAATACGTGAAATAAAAAAAATCATTATCAATAAATGTTCATTTCAATTATTTATAACAGTTTTACCTGTGTGATAATTTATATAAATTATTAATATACATAGGTGCGTTAATACCTACTCTTTATTGATATCATTATTATTATCAATCATGATTATTGACAGTACAAGGTAAAAGTACGTACATATTTATTTCAGATAATACCAAACAAATATAATAAAATAAATTTTCATAATTTTTCTTTGTTAAAAAAAAAATATTGTAACGTCATTTCCGATGATCTAAATAGACAGTATAATACAGTGGTTTCCAAACATTATGTAATTACGCCTCCCTTTAAACAAATTTAATCTCTGCCCCCCCCCCTTTAATTCATAAAATTATACAGACATATTTTAAAAAGTTATGAAATGTATTTTTTATTTGCGTATAAAATTTATTTTTAATGCGATGAATATGCTTGTTTATTAGCACAAGCTTCATTAAACCTAGGTCTAATTAAGGGGAGTGATTTCACTCTGATTTTTTTATTATAATTCTATCAGTTTTGCTTTTTCAATAATAGTTGTCAGACAAAAACTACACAGTAACGTCCCTTCTAGAAACAGAAAAATATAGTGTTGTTATAAAAGTTTATTTATAATTATATATTTTTATTTATACACCTTAATGTGATGTTCTTAAATTTCTGTTAAACTTTTCGCGCCTCCCTTTGCACTAGTTTGCGCCTCCCAGTTTGGAAATCACTGGTATATTAGATATAATAATAATAATTTACCGCCTATGTGTTGTATTGTTATTATTGTGTTTGGTGTCCAACACATGCTCGTTAAGTTCAATCCCTTTAGCTGATATTGTCATCTTAACAAAAGGCAATATTATATCTGGGGGTAAGTTCTTTGCTTTCTGTACCATGCTGTCTACGGGCATTCGGGTGTGTTTCATTCCCCAAAGACCTCGGGCAGGATGGTGACCTGTTATAGAATAAAACAATTCATTTCAATATCATTATTAAGTATATACAGTGCCTTCCAAAAGTTCGGAGCCGCCTAAAGAACTTTTGAATGATTTGAAAAAAAATGTGCAAAATAATGTGTCAAATTTCTTTGCTCCCCCTTCCCTCTGCTTCCCGTGAATATGTAGGTGGGTGTATTTGTGGTTTAATAATAGAACAGGTGATCCCATTGTAAAAATTTACTGTTAATTTTTAATATAAAAAACATGTCAACGGGAGGACGAAATTTCATTCTGTGAAAAATTAATCGGTAACGTAGTAATATTTCATACCAACAGTATCGAAAATTACTATACCGTATGTTAAAATAATTATAAAACTTAAATAATTATTAAAAGTCAGATGAAAAAATTTCATTAACATTTTTATTTATTTACGATGCATAGGAATGGGAAAAAAATAGATTGATGAAAAAAATTTCGATCCTAGAAATTTTGAATACCCGACATGGTAAAATTTAAAAGAACGTCTACTACAATTCAATATACTGTATAGCAGTTTCTATTTTGGTGATAGGTCAGATATGAAAAGTAATATAGAAACATAGTAAAATTATAGAAAATGTACGTGAAATTTTCATATGCAAGAAATTAAAATAAAGAATAGCGTATATTACTTTTTCAGAGTAAATAAATTTGAATAGGTACTATGTTAAAAACTATGTCATTGTAATTTTTCATTTACTTTATTTTAAATTCTAGCGACTTTTGTATTATTTTTTTCAGAAGTTGATTCTGTACTCAGGTTTACAGCATTTTCTGTTAATTTTTAAAAGAATATTCTCTCCGTGTATAAATTTCAATCCTATATTTCAAACCATTCAAAAGTTATTTAGGTGGCCCTGAACTTTTGGAAGGCACTGTATAAAAATATTTAATTAATTAAATATCGATTACAGCTTAAAAAGAAGGGAGAATAATTATCTACAGTACCCCACCCCCTATTCATAGATTCACTCTATGTATTAAAATTGTATGTACATTATTATTCAATATTTTATACATATAATTTTACAAAATCTAGGGAAATAGTTATTTACCTTAATGTAGAATATTAAATAAATAAAAGTGTAATCTTATCTGTATTCAGCAACGAGATAACTAATACAATAATCGCAAGCGACGTGCAAAGAATTGCAAACTAAATAAATAGACACATATGCATTATTTAAAAATATTACACACGGAAAATAATAATAAATTGTAGATAGAATGTTTAGTTTAAGGATGTTTGATGGCACGTAACTTATTTTACCGAGAAATAGTTGAAAGGTAAAGTTATTCGTTAATAGGTATAGACTATAGGTAGGTACAAGGTAAGTAAATGACTAGGTATGCTGACTTGCCTTGACCAATCAGCGCGGACGAAATGACGTCACCACGAAGTTCTTTTTAACACTCTAGATTTCAAATGGTCGCCAACGCTGTGTTTAATATTATGGCAGTTAAAATCATAGATAAATAAAAAAATCAAGTAGGTAGAAAAGAACTTCGTGGTGACGTCACAACTCACAAGTCAGCAAACCTGTACATTTACTAACCTTGAGGTAGGTATATCTAAAGTGCCAATAAAACATTTTTTCAATTAAACACATGGTTATAAATATTACCGAGAAAATTTTTGCAATTTTGATAATACATCACTTACATGTCTAACTAACATACATTTGATTTATATTTTCTAATTCAGGGCCCATATTCTCGAGCTCACTCGAGAATATGTCGATTCGAGTTTTTTGTACGAGATTTTAAATCTTGCATGCCCAGGAGCAGTCAAGATTTTTCATTCGACATTTCTATAGAAAAAAAAGTCGCATCGAGATTTGAGAATACGGTATAATTTACACAATCGAGATTCTAGTAAATAACTTACAAGGAAACCTTTTCAGGTCGAAAATTCGTATAAACCGTTAACCCCCACCTCCCGCCCACTTAATTTTTTTCGAATTTTGACTACCGCCATTCGAAAGAGCATAAAAAATCATGAAAATTTTGTATTATGGATTTTTTAAAATTTTCATTAGTTTCAGAGTTATTTGAAAAAATATTATTATTTTGCACATTTTCATAGGGGTGTTTCACCCCCTTAAACCGTTTTACCGCAGCTGTGATTTTTTTTTCTTACTTACTTTGATCTCCTCTAACTATATACAAAGTTTAAACTCGATACGAATTTTCGACCTGAAAAGGTTTCCTTGTTAGTGACTTTTAGTTTTAATTAAGTAATCTCGAATGAGAAAAAGTCAAGAATAGAGGCCCTGATACGAGATATTAAATATTTTAACATTATTTTTATTTCTGAAGTCAATTAAAATAATAAAATACTAGTTTATTTTTGAAAAATTGTATTTAAATGACATTCATAATTAAAAATTTTCTCAATAATATTAGTAATGTTTATAAAAGAGTTTGATTATTTGAAACCTTGAATCTGAACGTTACTTTTGTTATGGACTATACCTACATCATTAATTTAAATAATACAGTAGAAACCGGTTATAACGACTCAAAATAAAAATCAAACAGAATCCCATATAATTGCATTTTTACCGGTTATTACGACTATCGGCTTCTTACGACCAATATAACCGGTCCCTTCGATATCGTAGTAACCGTTTTCTACTATATTTATTAAAAAAAACAATCAAATATAACATACCTAAATATTTAGCTTGAAAAGTAATAGGCAGTTCATCTAGACTAACCGCTCCATGCGGTTCCGCGACTAACGACGACATCTTCCTAAATATCGGTGTTTTCTCCGGTAACTTATCGTACTTGATAGACAACCTTCTATCGTTTATCCTTGGATTATCACTGGGCGCTAAATGACTAGAAATAGACACAACACTATTCCTCTTAGAGCCGTGTTGATGTTGTTGTTGATATTGTATCGGTTCACTAACCGAAGACGATACAACACTATCTTTCCTCGGAGCACTAAACCACGACCAATCGCTCTCGGGGTCGAAGACACTCGACCTCCGTGATTGTATCGTTTGGTCTAAATGTGGTAGATATGTTGAGGAGTTAGGACACGAGCGCAGTTGCCGACTGGTATCACGCCTGTGGCTCACTGATGCATTATTATCGGTGGTTGTTGGTTGTATTGTGTTGTTGATTAGATTAGGGGGCTCAGGCACGCTCAATGAACGCGAGGGGGGGAGATTGTCCCACAGCGGCATCACGTGACAGATGTTTCAAAGGTTTCAGTGCTCGGCCATTCGGATAATTCACTTGTTTGTTGTTACAGTATGTCGTGTGATTGTTTCTGTACATATGTGGTACGGATTAGTTTATTAACCATAGTTCCTGTTTTATGTATAATGGAATGTTGTATTCTTTGTTTATAAATAATGTAAATATGTCGTTTTATCCAAATTTCAGATATCATTAAAAATAGTAAATACAGTAGAAAACGGTTAATACGACGTATCGGTTTTAACGACTCAAAGTCTGAATCCCATTTAATTGCATATCTACCGATTATTACACCTATTTGCTTGTTACGACCAATATGACGAGTTTCTTAGATGTTGTTATAACTGGTTTCTACCGTATTATAAAAAAAATTGATCTCGAGATTGATATAAATGGTCTTATTTAGGTTACAACACGAATTTTAACCTGTTATTATTATTATTATTGTTAATATCTACAATAATGGTATCTAAACAATAAACAAAATTATGCAACTTTAAAATAGTTCTCCTAAAAAATCCTATTTTGCAGTTATCATGTTATAATTGATTAAATTGGAGATGTCATTCTCCCCTCCACTAAAAAAAGTCAGTAGGTTTACAAAAAAAATCAGTGGGCTCTATTTTTGTATAAATTGATTGATTTTTGATTATTGATACGATTCGATCTACACGACCCCTCCCCCACTCCCTAGGGACACCAATAGAAACACAAATATTTCCAAAATAAAAAAAAAGTTATTAATTTTAATTAATTCGAGTCTGTATTTGGAAAATTAAAATTAAAAAGCAATTTTGTAAACAAGACTAAATATTATTTTAATATTTTTTGAAGAAAAAATCAAATCTAAAATTACTATATTTAATACAACTGATTTTCTTAAAACCATAAATATAAAAGGTAGGTACTATTAGGGACCATAATTTTCATAGAATTATCATTGGTATAGTTTTTACTTTACAAAAAAAAACTGTATTGGACCCAGAAAATCTTGTTTTGTATATAACGAAAACAATATTTTCTTACATTAATATAAGAAAAGTACTCTTAATCCAACTACATTATTTCTTCGTCCAAGAATACTATAGTTGGTTTAAGAATATATTTCTTATCTTCAGAAACTATTGTTTTCGTTATATACAAAACAAGGTTTACTTGGCTCAAGTAACATTTCTACCTGTGTAGCATTATGCAATTTAAACATTTATGATGGCAGTATCCAATTTTACAAATGTGTTATTTACAAAACGTAACAATTTTCAATCCCAGGTAAAAGTTGCGTCTTCTTTAACCAAAGGTTAGATTTTTCATAACAGAAAATTTCAAATAAAAATATGCAATACGTAATTACTCAAAAAATAGTATCATTTATCTGTGAATTTTTAAAATCAACTGTCACAACGTTTAAATAATGTAAGTTGACAAACCTGATGACAATTTCTGGTATAATTATATTTTACATAACAACACTAAGATTTTAGTTCTTTGATATTCACATAATTGTTGGAAAAAAATATACATAATATATAATTAACATAATATCACACGACGTTTTTTATATAAAAAATTATGACTATTTATAATTATAATAAATTGTTAATTGATACACAATGATGCAATAATAATAACAACATCTAGTTCTCGTTTACAAAAGTACTACAGCACACGAATAAATACCCCCTCCCTTGTTTTATACAGAAAACAAGTGAATTAACGACAACAACAGGTGGCGAACGAAGAAACAAACCGTTAGAGTTAACGCCATATGTTCAAAAAAACATTCATTGACTTACTGTTTTTATTTTATATTAATTAATTATAACATTTTATTTAATATCATTTTTTGATGTTTAATAGTTTTGCGACCTAATTTATTTGGAACACATTCTATATAGAAGTAAAGGGGTGAAGAGGGGAGGGGGGATACACTTGCCGCTCTAAATAATGACCTTCTTTATAACGACAGTTAAATACAACATTTCATTTAATATCATTTTTTGATCTTTAAATGTTTTGTGACCTAATTTATTTGGAACAAATTCTATATAGAAGTAAAGGGGTGAAGAGGGGGAGGGGGATACAATTATTGCTCTATATAATGACCTTCTTTAGAAGGACAGCTCCACACAACGACTGGCAAACCGCTCTAAATAGTCATTGATTTTTTTGCGCGAAATTTAAATTCATCAATTGACGGTGGGCGGGGTGAACAAATGCCGTCGTTATATAGGGCGGTGTGTGAAATAACACATTCAAAAACTATTGAAAATAAAAAAAAATGTCTCATTTATGGAGATTCATTATTTTAGACACCCCCAATCCATTAGCTTCAATTAAAAAAATCTTACTAGTTTTGCTCTTGTGTTTTAGCTACCCAGTGATTAAAACGAATGTCCATTTAAAATTATTAAAATATTAAAAAAAACGAATTCAATATTGTAAAAGTCGATTTCAGAGCTATTTTTTATGAGGAGTTAATCATTTTGGTCACTGAAAGTACCTGCTATTATAAAATTATTAAATAAAAAGCCCAGCCATCAAAATGACTGACCATTTATGACAAATTTAAAGAAAAACGAATTCAATATTGTAAAAGTCGATTTCAGAGCTATTTTTTATGAGGAGTTAATCGTTTTGGTCACTGATATTATAAAATTATTAAATAAAAAGTTAAAATTCAGAACTGTGCATATACTTACTTAAGTACATGTACTTAATATGTACTTTACCAAACATAAGCACTTGTACTTAAATTCTATTCCAAATAAGTACGTTGTATTTGTTATTTAATAACATTCTTAATATTTTTAAGTACATTTTTGTAAAAATTAAAATATACTATAATACTTACATTTTTAAAAGTATGTTGTTTGTTAAATATCCTTTTTCACTAGATTAAACTGCACTTATTAACACGCACACAGGTATACGACACTTACTACATAACACAAATGTTAACACGTATATGTTTGAGTTGAGTTAAATAATCCAATGGTATCTATATGAGGATAAACCCAACAGAGAGAATGTGATATAGTTAAAAGCATTGATTTATATTAAAGCGGTACATAATAAGTAATCGCATCATTTTGAAGATAATTACAGTCGGTGTGTTTGATCTACAAAATACCGAGAGTGTATTTTGTGATTCTTTTAATCAAATATTCACATAATCAGTTTTAAATTATCATTTGAATACTGTTTGCTTATTACATTGTCATGTGTGTTATAGTATAATGGTTTAATATTCAATACGAATTACAATTACCTACCTATGTATATTCTAAACACACAAATGTTTCTTGAATATACAATACATATATGGATTACGAGCGAAATCCCGCGGCTTCGCTCGCGTAAACTTCGAAACTAATTAGAACCTTATATAAGTAATAGGGGATGACATGTTACATTTTTTTATATTGATTTTTAATCATTACTTATAAAAAAACGTAAATATCCCGGATCTTAGTTAATTTTTTTTTTAAAACTAACCCCCGTCTACTCTCGCCATTAAGGGTTGAATATCGAATTCTTTTATTGCAGATTAAATCCATCCTAGTCCCCATCGAACTTTCATTTTTAATTGAATATTAATCTGTCCGAATTTATTTTAATATCATGAACAGGTATTATTATTATTATTCCCATAGGGGTTGAATTTTCGTAACTGATATTTCTCTTGTAGAGTACCTACTTATGCCATGTTTCATTCGGTGAATACAAAAAATAATTCTTTTACAAATTTTTCCACCCCCCTAACACCTTATGAGTTAAATTTTGGGAAATGCTGAAATAATCACTATTTATAATAATAATTATTATAATAATTCACTATTTATATTTTAGAGTATGTTCGATAAGTTTCAATTAAATGCGAACAAAAAAAAAATATTTTTTATATAAACTTTGACACCCTGTTTTAACCCCATAGGGGTTGAATTTCGAAAAATTATCTCTTAGTGGGTGCTTACATCATAAAAGGAAGGTATCTACGAAATTTCACGTTTCTAGGTCCAGGGGTTTGGGCTGTACGTTGATATATGAGTGAGTGAGTGAGTGAGTGGTTAAGGACAAACTCTTTTATAGATATAGATTGATTTTTACTTTATATTTAAAATAGATTTTATAGTTTTCTTTGCAATATAAATAAAATTTAATAATTAAATTTTTCTTTAGTTGTATCTTTGTGAAAATTGAAAGGATTTTAATGTTCTAAAACGTATTTTAAAGCTGACACTTTCTAGTTCTTGAACTTTTGATTTGATTTTTTTTATCGCTACCCACTACTCCTTGAGAGATTTCAGAAAAAGTGAAAGAAGGCCTAAAATTTAATTATGTAAAGTTTTTTGCTCAAAATAATTTTTTAACCTACTGTATAAGTTTGGCACGCCAATTTTGAATTATTAAATAGGCTTCTTTCACTTTTCTGAAATCTCTCAAGAAGTAGGTAGTGGAAAACGATAAAAAAATCAAATAAAATGTACAAAAACTAGAAATTGTCAGCTTTAAAATGCGTTTTAGAATATCAAAATCTATTAAATTTTCACAAAGATACAGCTGTTTAAAGAAAATTTGAAAAAATCAAATGCATTTTACGTGTTAATATTCGATCGCTTAGGAGCACGTGTTAATAATATCCAATCACTTTAAAATTTTGTATACATTTTTTTTACCGTTTAATTTGGGAGGTGACCTTAAAGAAATTAAAAAAAAGAAAATTAATGGCAACCCTACTACGTATGTCATTCTATAAATGTTTCTTAAATATACAATACATATGGATTATTGATTTTTACTTTATATTTAAAATAGATTTTATAGTTTTTTTTGCAGTATAAATAAACCAAGGGTTGGCAACTTTTGAAGGTTACAAAAAATCAATAAACTTAGATTTTCTTTTTTAATATTTTGCTTCCTAACAATATCGAAGATATGAGAAGCTTTGTGATCATTTTAAAATAAGAAGAAAAAAAAACAGTTCTCCGATTTAAAAAATTTAACTTGATTTATCCGTTTCAGGTCAAGACAAACACTTTTTGTTCCGTGTCTGTCTGTCTGTGTTTCTGTATGTCCCCTAAATCTTGCTACACGCATAACTCATAAACCACTGAACCGATATTGATGAAACTTGGTTGGTTGGTTGAGTCTCGTTTGAAGACGGTCCCATTTCAAAATTATTAAAATCGTGTTTAAGAGGGAGAAGTGACATCCCAAAATTTTTTTTTAAGATTTCTCAGGAAAGACACACATGAAAATTTTATATAATCTTTTTTGTAGAGCATTCAATTTTTTATAATATAGGTAACCACAACGTTTGTTGTAAAATATTCCCTTACAAAGATTTATCTCAATTTGTTTTCAAAAATCTTCATATTTTTGACATTTGTATAGCAGAAAAATAATGATTTTGATTGCAATTGTCAAAAAATTAAAACTATACGACATTATAACAAGGTGCGTTTAAAGAAAAATGTCGAATTAATATTTTTTATTAAAATTGTATGAAAATTAAATGTTTAACCAACGACAGGCAGTTCGTCTGAATACTTTATCGGTGGTTTTTATATAAATAGTTCAATAATTAACTACCTTTGATGAATTTAGCACGAGGAAGCACTGTGCATTTACTTCGCAGATGTTTTTTTTACTAACAATGGAACCTTTTCAAGTCGAAGATTCGTATCGAGTTTAAACTTTGTATATAGTTAAAGGTCAAGATAAGTAAGAAGAAAATTATCTTAGCTGCGGTAAAACGGTTTAAGAGGGTGAAACACCCCTATGAAAATGTGCAAAATAATCATATTTTTTCAAATAACTCTGAAACTAATAAAAATAAAAAAAAACTACAATACAAAATTTTCATGATTTTTTTTATGCTCTTTCGAATGGTGATAGTCAAAATTCGAAAAAAAAAAAAAAACTGTTAACCCCCACCTCTCACCCACATTTCATAGTAGAATTTCGACTATCGCCATTCGAAAGAGCATAAAAAAAATCATGAAAATTTTGTATTGTAGATTTTTTTAAATTTTCATTAGTTTCAGAGTTATTTGAAAAAATATGATTATTTTGCATATTTTCATAGAGGTGTTTTACCCCCTTAAACCATTTTACCGCAGCTATAATAATTTTTTCCTTACTTATCTTGACCTGCTCTAACTATATACAAAGTTTAAAATCGATACAAATTTTCGACTTGAAAAGGTTCCCTTGTAAGTAATTTTGAAGAAAGTATAAATACCTGATATTTAGACATATAATTACATGGTTTATTGTAACACACATGAGCTTACAACAACAAAAAACCACTTAGCTATATACCTATTGTGTTAAACACTGACCTGCCAGAAGAGAGAACATTATTAACACATACGCAATAACATAAGAAAAATGCATTGATATACACTTATTCAAAAAGTGAACGCGGATTGGGCGGGTCGTGTGAACCTCGCGTGTGTGTGTGTGTCTGTGTGTGTCTGAGAACAGGCCCATAGTTCACGCAATGTCTGTGTGTGTGAACCCCGCACTAAGGTGTCATGCACCTTCTAGCTATGACGACGACCTTCAGGTCTACATTAATGCATTCAAGCACGAAAGCTTGCTCTAATTTAGTAGCTGTGCCATTTACATTTTTATATTATTTATTCATAAGTTTCATATTTTATGTGATTTTTTTTAAAGGATGTTTGTTCTAATTGTGAGAAAAAAATTCAGATTTAATTACTACAAAGTTTTTTTTTATATTAAATTACAGATTTTAAATTTTTTTAATAAGCCAACTTCTTACAGGTGCGTATCTTGGATTTTTCGATGGGGATGCTGACATTTTGTTTAACATTTCTTCATAATGGAAAGTATCAAGACAAAAAACAGATTCAGATAAATTCTCGTTTTAAAATGAAAATAAAAATATTGAAATAAATATAATTTTCTGAATATTTTTAATTTTAACTTGAATGTATTTATTTATCAGAATTTGATTGTTTTACAATCAATACGTAAAGAAAAATGATTTTCCGCAAGCGGTTATTCGTACAAATGTATGTACGCATGTGTAGAGTTTTCTTTTATTCGCGATAGCTTATGTAAAAATGTTCCAATTTGAATTACATATTCTTTCGTAAAATGTTTGACTCTGTAGATTTAGAAATTCCACTGATATTATTCATATTATAAATAATATCCTGTGGAAATTTTTGTTAGACCTGCAGTAATCAAATCAGATCTCGATATGTCTACGTTTTGAGACAACATATATCATATTATTCACTGTGGAGACTTGCAAAGATCTATAACGGTGTTCAAAGATCTCTAAAGATCGTGATAGAGATTGAAACGTTGAAAATTCATGATTTTTCAACGTTCAAAATGCAGATCTACTGATATCTGCTTTGATCATTGAAGATCTAAAAAAAATCCCGAATATTAAAATAATGAAAAATTATATAGTTATAACCAATATTTTAACATTAAGTATTTACGTAAAAGTTAAAAGGGTACATACATAATCTGTATGGGATATACATAAATAATGGATGGAAAACATGATATAAAACGTGGGGTTAGAACAGGACTATCCAAAGTCCTTTTTCATAGATTTTGAATTAAGCTAATTACAATCTTTCTTTACTACATAAGTCTTAGAGACTTATAATACTTCTGCAGTAAAGTGTAATGAAATTTGGTATTAGCTTAATTCAAAACCGGGAAAAATGTCTTGGGATAGTTCTGTTCTAGCCACACAAAATGTTTATCATAATATAGCTTGAAATAGGGAGGTAGCAAATCGTTTTTACGTTTTTGTTGGGTAGAAAGCGTGGTATAATATCACATAGGGTGAGAACAGAACTATTCAGTCCTTTTTCCTAGATTTATAATATTATAATACTTCTGCCATGAAATTTTGTATTAACTTAATTCAAAACCGCGAAAAATGACTTATTGTTAGAATAGCTCTGTTCTAACCCTACGTAATGTGTACCTATATTAATATACCTTAAAATAGGGGGGTAGCAAATCGTCTGTACCAGGGTTGCAATTGACAACCAACATTGCAATAATTTACCAAAGTATAAGTAATTATAACGAATACAAATATTTATTTATTCGAATTAATTACTATACTATCTTATATTTACAAATACCATCAACACATTAACATACAATATTTCAAAACAATTCGATCACATTATTATTTAATTATGTGAACAAAAAAAATATGTAACAACAATGTAGGTACCCATAATACTAAATACTCTCTATGTATAATATTTTACATGTATTAAGTCTCTTCCAATTTAGAAAAGTATTAATCAACTTTAAAATATTTATGTATGTATATTAATTTGGTGTGCAAGAGTGAGAGACGCTTCACACCCTGTCTCTCTCTCACTCGCACACGTTTGCATGTGTTGTTATATGTACAATGTGTTGATTTCAATAACATAATTTTAATAATATTTTTCTCTCGAGTGGTCCAGTTGCAATATTAATTATGTAATACATTAATTATACATAACAATGGAGGTTTGGGAGCAGTATAAAAAGGCATTTAGCAATTAAATCATAACTATTATCTTATTTGAATTATAAGAAGAAGCACGTACTTGTACACCTGAGCCAAGGATTTAAAATAATGTGCAAATTGTGATTTTATTTTTGGGAAATATGTTCTGTAGTTGTTTTGTATAAAATATTTATTAAGTGTTTTTTTTTATTTATTTATTTTAGTATTGGTTTATGATATAAATTTATCAATTTTAAAAATGATATCGTTTAAATATCAAGTGGTGTTATCAGTTATCTGTATTTTGTTTGGAATTTTTCTAATTGAAGTGGTTTATGCAGTAAGTATTTCAAATATTGGATTTAGGTTGCTTTAAATATTGTTTATCTAAACAGTAACAAAAAACTATATCTTATCGTATTGTATTTATCTGTAATAATTAATCTAACAATAAGTAACATTTATTCAAAAAATATAGTCATTTTGTCTTTAAGATTTATTAGATTTTTTTCAAAAATTGCTTTTTAATATTTAACTTTTTTAAATATATACACCCCAGGTTTGTTTATAGAATATGTAGGTACGTTGTGTTTTAAATATCAATTGTCTTATAGATCAAAACATGATAACTGCAAAAATCAACGATTTCAAAGTTTTAATTAATTAACAATACAATCGGATAACTGTTTATCAGAAAATCAGCAAGTTGTCAGTTATTATATTATGACTTAAGGTATATATTGTAACAGTACTTAAAAAAAATGCAAAAATTCTATTGTAAAAAAACATTACATTTCGATTAATAAAATCTGTATAATTGTATTTTAAAACGTTAGATTTATATGTTGGAAAATCGCAAAAAGTCAAACTAGAATATAATAATAAAAATAATGATTTTTATAAAACATATTTTTCGATTTATTCTTGTGTAATAAACAAAAAAAAATAACTAATCTTTTATATTTTACTTTAATTACCTATTCATTGCAAAATGAATATTAAATAGATCATTTTCAATCAGTACTGATAATCTTTTCAAACCGAGATTCTCGACAAGATTTATAAATAATGTTTATATTATCACGTCCGAATTTAAGACACTCCCGTCTCAGTGTACAGCCCTTCTTATACGACTGAACTATTTACATATATAGCCAAAGAAATAGTTAAAAAAAAACACAAATCGTACTGAAAATAACCAAATAAACAAGTATATTATTTAAAAGATGTACAAACAATATATTTCTATCCTGGGCCCCTATTTTCGAGTTCGTTGGACTTTTTCTCATTCGAGATTCTAAACTAAAACTAAAAGTCACTAATGTAAGTTATTTACTAGAATCTCAATTGTGTATACATTATACCGTATTCTCGAATCTCGATACGACTTTTTTTCTATAGAAATGTCGAATGAAAAATCTCGACTACTCCTGGGTATGCGAGATTTAAAATCTCGAACGAAAAACTCGAATCGACATAATAACTGATTATATATTTATACAAAAATAATGTTATGTTATAAAGTTTATTTATATTTATATACTTTAATGTGATGTTATGAAAATTTAAATTTCCGTTAAACTTTTCGCGCCTCCCTTTGCACTAGTCCGCGCCAGTTTGGAAATCGCTGCTCTATATAAAGTATATTTACATATATGCTATATACTTAGCAACATTGTTTTACAACAACAAAGCACCGACTGATGTGTGATTGTATTAATTTACATAAATACAGACAAACATCTGTGTTACATTACACCCCCTACACCCCTGTACACAAACACCTGATGTACCGGAAGTGTCGCCGGATGATCTGTACACAGTTGAGCGAACGCCGACAACAACTTCCGCACACTCACACACAACGTTTCTGTTTGACGGTTGATCAAAACAATAAGAATTATTATATATATATATGTCCCTTTGACATTCCTTTTTGTAATTTGGTTCTAATTTGTCTACAGTTGCAGGTATAACATATATATTTAGGGTTCAGTGCAGTTGTCAGATGTATTTTCGGGGTAAATGTATAATAATTGTTATGTACAGTAGAAACCAGTTATAATGACATCGGTTAATACGACGCAACGGTTTTAACGACTCAAAATAAAAGTGCAACTGTATCCAATACCTATATAATTGTATTTTTACCGGTTATTACGTCTATCCGCTTATTACGACTTTATATGACCGCTAACATAAAGTAATTAGTAAAATTAGTTAGCTAGCTAGCCCTCACAAATTTTTTTTGCTCACATTATAAATTTATTAACGAAGATTTGGAGCAGGGGGGGGGGGGTAGAACTAAATATGTGAACCTGAGGACAGAATCAACTGAAAAAAATTAACAGAAAAATCGCTACAATTTAAAATAAAGTAAATGAAAAATTACAATGACATACTGGTAAATTTTAACATAGTGCCTATTAAAATTTATTTACTCTGAAAAAGTAATATACGCTATTCTTTAATTTAATTTCTTGCATATGAAAATTTCACGTACATTCTCTATAATTTTACTATGTTTCTATATTACTTTTCATATCTAGCCTATCGCCAAAATAGAAACTGCTATACAGTATATTGAATTGTAGTAGACGTTCTTATAAATTTTACCATGTCGGGTGTTCAAAATTTCTAGGATCGAATTTTTTTTCATCAATCTATGCAATTTTTTATTTTTTTCCCATTCCTACGCATCGTAAATAAATAAAAATGTTTTCATCTGACTATTGATAACTTGTTAAAATAATTATTTAAGTTTTATAATAATAAATAAATAAATATATAAATATAGTGCATTTACTATCTTTTCACATACGGTATAGTAATTTTTGATACTGTTGGTATGAAATATTACTACGTTACCGATACAGAATGAAATTTCGTCCTCCCGTTAACATGTTTTTTTTTTGTTAAAAATTAACATTAAATTTTTTAAGTGTATATTCTTGTAAAACAAAGATTTCTTGATACAAGTCAATTAATTTACTCATGTAGTACATATCCACCAAATTACATAATAATTATTAAAGAATTGGTAATTTATTTCGCACCGATATGTAAATACATACACCTAAATCTAATTAATTAACAATTTGAATAGATAATTACAATGTGCGTGTAGAAATGTACAACATACATACAGCAATGCACTAAATACATACATGCATAGGAGGACATGTGTAACTAAACCTTTATGGTTTCATCACAACGCAACAACACAGTGTCACAACGACGACGTTAATTAGACAACACAACGCTAGACAATGCAGACACAGCGACAATACCTGCGTCCATTCAGAATTTCGTGTAGTTCCCATCAAGTACATGTGACTTTTTTTTTTGTTAACAAGTATAACGAAATCGATATAATTCATTTTATATTTCATTCAAACTATCTCACACAAAATTTGATTGACTTAAGTCCGGTATTATAAAGCGACTAGCAAATTTGCACTTTCAAATGAGATATCAAACTTATATGACAGTTCTCTTGGAGTTTTGTGATGACTTTGACAAGTTTCATGCACGCGTTGTATGTAAACACTAACAAGGGTGTTAAAACAGTGGTGATTTTATGATAATTATACCACGTACAGTCAGAGTCTGCACAAACTATGTTATAATCATAGGTGGGCACAGTTAATCGAAAAGTTAACTTCGTTAATCGTTAATCCGTTAATAAAAAAGTTAACTTCGTTAACCGTTAAAGCGTTAAAATTCCGAAAATGTAACGGATGTTAAAGTTAACCAAAAATTCGAAAATTTAACGAAAGTTAAAGTTAATCCGTTAAAAAGTTAACCATCCAAAATGTTTGTAGACCTTTTTTTAGCTATTTCGACAACTTTGTTATGTACTTTTCATCAAACAACCGATGTAACGGACTAAAATTAACGGAAGTTGAATTTAACGGAAGTTAACAAAAACGTTAACATTTTTTTGAGTTAACTTAAAAGTTAATCCGTTAACCATTTTGTTAACTTCGTTAATTAACGATTAACGGATTAACGAGTTAATGCCCACCTATGGTTATAATACATTGAAGTATCACTGCTCTAAATTCCATATCTAATCCATAGATACTATAACAAAATAAATAACCTCATTTATGAGTGTTCGCAAGTTTGCAAATTCGCTAGGTCCTTTACACTGGTAGAACGGATTTCTCAAACCAAGTAAACCTTGGTTTGTATATAACAATATTTTCTTAAGATAAGCAATAATCTCTTAAACCAACTATAGTATTCTTGAACGAAGGAATAACGTAGTTGGATTAAGAGTATGTTTCTTATATTAACAAAATATTGTTTTCGTTATATACAAAACAAGGTTTTCTTGGTCCAATACAGTTTTTTTTTCTGTGTATAATACCGGACATTAGTTACTCAGACTGAGGACATATACACGCCTGTTATACGTACAACGCTTCTAAAGTATTGTAAATATAACGTACCCTCGCAAAAAAAGTGTCACAACTCAAAAAATATCATATTTGAGATAAATATGTAGAATGATTCGAAATTACTATATATTTCTACTAAATAATTGTCATTAATGTAGTTCGTGTACCTACCGTCAACAAAACTAGCATATTCTAAATAAATGTCACATTTTAAATAGGTACTTAATCACTAAGCGTTTTAATAGTTACTATTTTTCAAACATCACAGGAATACTGAAATATTTAAATTAAACACTCTGTATCAGTCATTTTCCTAAACTACCCTTACAATTTTGATTTATCTAAATTATTATAATTTCATTTATTCCTATCTCAAAACTACATTTTTTGAGTTGTGACACTTTTTTGCTGGAGTGCGATATGTAACCAGCTACAGACATCCATGCTTTACTGATTCGCTTTGCTTTATTCTACACAAAGATAGAAGCGAGGTGAGCAGAACATGTATATCTATGGCCTCAATTTTATTACATAATTTTATGATAACTAACCTAATTTTTTTAAATAATTTCATTTCTCTTTTCTAATTTTAAAATTATATAAATATAATTATATGTATTTCATGAAAATACATCGATTAGGTCATAATGATTTTTTTTAATTCAAGAAAATACAGTTAATGTTTTAGTAATAAGAGACCTCTTCATTTTTCATTAATATTCAAATTAATTAAAATAAAATCGATTGTTTTTACGTAATCGTAGACACATTATTAATAATTATACTTTCACCAAAGATCTAATAACCCGACAATACTTTTACAGCAATACAATCTTACAATTACAAATATTAAAGATAGTGAAACATCTCAAATGGAGGATGGTACAGTTTCCTATCTGACATAATCAGTGGAGGGCCAAATCCTCATCCTCCTAAAAAAAATCCTGGGAACGCCACTGTGATTTATTTTTTATGTTTGAATTGTCAAATAAAATTTTTCAATGTAAATATGTATCATAAAAACTTAATTCCTGTAGAATCAGTTGGAATATAATATACAGTGCCGTGCAAAAGTCTTTGGAAAATTAATTTTTGCGTATTGTAAATATAAAACTGCAAAAATGTTAAATGTTGATAAGAGTACTTAATTACAACTTTTGTAATAATCCTAGCATATCTAAAATACAGCATTTACAATTTTCCATGTTATTTTTGAATTATATGCCTGAAAGGTCAGGTTTACTCAAGTTGAAAGTATTGACGCACAGTGTCTTTCAAGCTAACGAGAAATTGTTTTTTTTACTAACTTGACTGCGAGTAAACATATTCTTTTCGCTATTTTGTGGATTTTTATTGACTGAAATATTTATATTTACATTCAAAATTAAAGGTGTTCAAAGATATTTGCACGGCAGTGTATGTGTTAATAAATTATACTATTTTATACTTAATTTATGTAGTTTCAAAAGAAAGCAATTAGTAAAAAGATTTACCCAATATACAAACCACAACAAGTAAATAAAAATACAGTCTAGATATGAACCACATTCAGATGTACTGATTAGTTTCGTTATGTAGCAGGTAGATGGCTACACTGCCGGCGTTGACTATCCGACATTGAACGAAGTGCCACGAGATTTGACGTTCACGTGTGAAAACAAAATACCGGGCTACTACAGCGACCCGGAGGCGAGGTGTCAGGTACGTGAACTAACCAGCAGGAATACTACTTTACCGATACACGTATTTAACAATACGCTTGATTAATTAAAAAAAAAAAAAAACTATTCTATGATGATCTTACGTCTTTTCTATTTCCAAAAAAATACTTATATCTGCACAAAATAAAGGTTTAATCGCAAAAATTCACTCTTTTAAAACTAATTTTAAATTTGACGCCAAAATGCTCGCAGGTGACATTTCAGAGTTGTGACGTCACACTCCTTGTCAGCAATAATCAAACACAATTGAATTATTTTGTGTGAATGAATTCCAAAGTATATAAGTTCTTTAATAATGTATGTACCTTATTGGATATTGATATTTGTCGAAAATAAAATACGTTTACTGATGCGTGACGTCATTCGCTCTGATTGGTGTTTCATTTAACATGGCGGCGGATTGCTGTATTTTGCATTTTTATTTTAGCAAAAATTATATTAATCTTGCTTTTAATATAAAAATAAATACATTTTTTAGAATCTTTTGAACCTATTTTATTATTTAAAATCATAACTTCAATGATACTTTGTTACTAGCACCATGTCTATTGAAGACACCTTTTAAGTTGCCTACAAAATAGTTTGAAGGTATTTTTGAGGAGTTTAACTGTCGTTATATTTGAATTTTGTGATAGGTATGGCACTGGTGTTTACCGACAGGCCAGAAATACAGTTTCCTGTGCCCGAATGGGACCGTATTCAACCAGGCAGTCCGTGTGTGCGACTGGTGGTTTAACGTGGACTGCGCTGCGAGCCCCAACCTTTACAATATCAACGAGGACCTGTACAAGTACGAGAACGGGACCTACATTGCCGGCAAGAAATAAAACAGTGATATCTCTGGCGCAAGCGGCGACTTAGATACATTATGTATGACTTTCAGTTACTAAAAATATCAAGTCCAGATTTTGGTCGTATTTTTGAAACAAAAAAATATAAATAAGGGGTGGGAATATTTCTAAAAAGGGCATTTTTCAAAACTTAAAAAAATTGATTTTTTCGACTGGACTTAATCATTTTTTGTTTCTGAACGACTCTGAATGTATCTGGGTTTTTGGTTTAAGGCAAAGTCTGAGTTTCAAATGCAAATACAAACGGGTGATTATTATTAATACAAATACACCTCGCTTAACAAAGAGGTTCGGTTTCTGGAAATTCTTCGTAAAATGAAATTACGTTAATTAAATTCTGTTTTTTAAATTAGATATAGAATTTGCTAATTCTAGTAATCGGTTTCAATAAACGATCATTTAAATCCTTCCTGAATATGTCTGTCTGTAACTAGTAAGTTATCAGCCAGTTAACAATTCATCTGATTTATTAAAATAAAACTTATACATTTTATATCTAACTATACTTATCGTTTGTGAAACCGGGCACTAAACTGAGTAGGTACTCGTTATACGAAGCTTCGTTAAGCGACGTTTACTTGTATTATTAAGTTGAAATAGGTATACGTTTAACTAAAAACAATTTTCCGGAATCGAATAAAAATAATTAATGAATTATTTTCATAAAAAAATCCAATTTTTCCTTTATAAATATTTGTATTGTAGCTATTTTATTTGTAAATAGTATTTATTGAAATAGGTTATTTTATAAAATAGATAATTTTAATCATAATAATATGTATATACATATTTATAGCAAATGTAGTGTTTTATACAATATTTTTTTATATTTATAAATTTTTATACATATTTTAAGAAAATATAAGCAGCAATAAAAAAATAATATTGATTTTAATATTTTTTTGCACGTTTTTCTTTTTGACAGCTTCTACTTCCTTTTTTATGTAAGTAATATTTATATTTAACATAGGTTTTCATGAAAATCATTCTTGGTTTATGTGTACAAGCCGTGCTATTGTATATAACTAAGTAAGGGTTAGTCAAAAACAAACATTAAGTACCAAAATGTTAATAATTAACCTTTAGAGGGCCGGGATTTCAGGGGGCATTTCGCCCTCAGAAAATTGGTATAAAAGGTAGGTAGCTATCTTATATCATTGATTGATTATATAGGTAAAGTATCGATCACGGGGTGACCCAATATATTAATTTTCCGTCCCGGAAGGGAATAGCCCGTGTTAAAAATTTTGAATTCAATGTATTTTTCGACGCTGAATCAAAATCTGACGTTAAAAATACAGTAATCCTAAAAACAACCACTACAATAGGGTAAAACTACCCCTTTGCCTCGCATGAACGGTTATTTATTTGGAAGTGCAAATATACGTTTTCGATGTATTTTATTCTAAAAACAAAAATTGAAGATTTTTTGGTGCGCCAAAATATTGATTTTCCGGCCCTCTAGAGCAGTGGTTCCAAAACTCTTTTGGCCCACGGACCCCTTTTCATAGTCAAAACTTACCCACGGACCCTGGGTGAAAAACTACTGAATTTTGACACGTGCAGTTGATTTTAGTACCACTTCGCCAATTTTTATTCGATTACGTTGAAATTTTAACACAATGAAGAAGATAGATAAAGCTACTAATTTAGTGAATAACATTAAAATTGGACAAAAATTGTTTGTGTTAATGCGCTTTGAATTTTGAAAATTGCCGAATTTTTGCTAAAAAATAGATTTTTTTTCGTTTAAAAAATGATTTTTGAAGGGAATAACTTTATGAATGTATATCATTTAAAGCTTTTTAGTTCAATTAGGATTCATAGCTTCATTCTGAATGATCTTTGGTTGAAGTCATTGATTCAAAAAATATATATACGAATTTGAATGTTTGCATATCGAAAAAAACATTTTTTTGCAATATTGCAAAAACAAGAGCTGATTGAGCAAAATGGTGGTCATATTTGTATTCAGTGTGTCCAAATTACCCTTAAAAAGTTGTTGTATGCCCTGCAGCAAAATGGCTGTCGGCCAGTGTAATTTATTCATTGTTATTTATTTTAACTTCCATATTAATAAAAATGTGCGCGGACCCCTGACGTTGTTCAGGAACCCCCAAATCGATTATAATTTTCCACGGACCCCCTGAACGATGCCAGGGACCCCTTGGGGTCCGTAGGGATAACTTTGGGAATGGAAAAAATAAAAATAAATGTTTTAGGAAAATTAAAACGATCATGAAGATCAGAACTTTAATCAAAATTGTACTAACATAAGTTCATGTGCAGCTTTGATGAAATAATTTTTTAAACGACTCTAAATATTATCCTATACTATAAATATCCCCCTGTGAGCTCTATTACTTTCGACCAACCCTGTGTATACAAATATAGATCATTTACCATTCAATATTTTTGCATTACATACATTTCTCAAAGTGTGAAAACCAATATGTATCAGTCGCAGCAATACCTATCATAAACACCAACTACTACATAGTAGTGGAATGTAGTTTAGAGTGATTGTGTCCATTAAACACCTGTTGTCTTGTCGAGCAATCACCGCTCTATAATACACTCCACCAGGTACACATACGGCGAAAGTTAGTCGGCACTCTTTCTTCTAGAGTCGCGCGGGTACGACAGAGAGGGACAACTGTACATATACCTGTCAAACGTTATACACGACTTACGTACTTATTGTCTGTTTCAGTTAGAGATATACCATAGATAAAATATTAAGCAATATATTGGGGGGGGGGGGGGGGGTGAATTTCAAGCCTAGGCTTTTTGAATCATATCCAATTTGTATAATAGTTTCGTTAACGATTTGACATTCATATCACAAGAAAAAGAGCACACAGAAAAAATAATTTGTCTATGTGTTAAAAAATGTGATTAATGTAAAAAATCCGTGATCGATTTGGCTTCGATAGAGGTTGTTTTGTTAATATGATAATTTTTTATTAATATGGAAATATCCACGTTTATCTTATTGATAAATGTATATTATTACTAACAATGTTCTTATTTTGTTCCGTATTGAAAACATATATTTTAAATACAATACTTAATAAATGACATCACTGAATTTACCATATCGAAAATTTCACTTTCACTAGTTGGGTGGTGTAAAAAAATATTCACACTGATAAATATTTATTAATACAACCATTATGTTTAATCTATTTGAGAGTTTCTTTAGTTGGTGTAATAAATTATTTATTAATTTGACAAATGAAAATATTTTTAGATAAACATGAAGATATATTTTTCAAATGAATAAAATATCCTCAATAACAATTTTTTTATTATATTGAGGAAATATTGTTATATTAACAAGATAAATTTATTAAGCATTTTTCCATCTCAAAATTTCAATAAGATCGAGTTTTTTTCTGTGTATTTAATAACCATAGATATAGAAACATGGACTTGGCATTCACTATTACCATATAATATATAAAATAAGATTCACTAAAGAGTAGATAGAGATACATATAACCCAAACAATACTTTATACCCTTCTAACACCCATGTTAAAATAAACATAAGCAAAGACCCACAATACATTCTATTTCTTTTTTTTGTGAAAACTCGATTTTTGAATCAAATGGCATGCACTCTATTTTAATAATTATTATTTTTCTCCTGGTGAATGCTCGCACAAACAGCGCAAGTAGGATCCAGCGGTCATTAAACAGTCAATCATGAGCTACTGGTGGCTATAGCCCCCCCCCCCCCCCCCCCTCAAAGATTATTAGTTTTTATATAATATCTAGAGAACCCATTGTGATAAAGTTATAAAATTTTATAATCGGTTCTAAATCGATTTTCAATACCATCCAATAATTATTTATAAATTTATTCTTATGCCTTAATTGTTTACAAGGGACGAGTACTCGGCCGAGGTACTCGTTATGCTGCTCGACCTATAACCAGTTTCTATTAATTCACTCGTTCATTTCACTCGGTCGAGTACCTACTGTACTTGTTCCATGCAAACAGGACATTACTATTAAAAAAGAATGAGGCTATTTGCACATACAGTATGTACATGCAATTTGCTACTTAGACATACACAGTATGTGCAAATAGCCAATTGCTTGCACATACTGCATGTGCAAATAGCAAAAAATGTAGATATATTAAGCTACATTAATAGATGATAATAATAAAACAGAGATAGAAATAATGCGAGTTGTCTTTACTGAGAAAGTTGATGACTTTAATATCGTACCGTTATCTCGATAGAACAACACCACACTTTACTGTAAGTCACATGTTGTTTGTATTGGTAATTATATCAACCGCTTCTCTGCAATAGTGAACTTGGTGTACAATTCTTCATTACATGAACATTTTCCCATTCACTAAGCAACAAAATTTCAACGTTTTGTCAATTGTGGATTTGATTTTAACCGGAAACATAGATACAGTACCTGCAAAGTACAGGAATTTAATTTGATTAAAGAAAATTGTATTTAAAACACGCGTGTAGAGTTATTTTTTATTATTTAGTTATTTTATTTTATTTTATGATAATATACATATAGATTATAGAAATTGGTGATTTTAGAAAACGCGAATGTCAATGTGAAATGGTTTATAAAATGAATTCAGGGTAAAGTGATTATAAATAAATAGAGAACAAAAAATAACTGTGTTAATTTATTATTTATACATAAAATGAAAATTGAATTGGTGGAATTGTTTATATGATAACTAAAGGTAAGATAAGTTTTATTATTTATATTTATTTTATTGTTTATAGTGCATAAGTTTATTATAAAGTATTGATACTTAATCGTATACAAAATACAAGACAGGTGGAGGTATAGTTAATTAGAGAATGGATGTTGCCAATGCGCCTGTCATGGCAAGATTATACTTACAAACAGTATGGCACAGATTACTTTAAAAATTAAAAACAATACTGTATCTCTAAAGAAACATATACATCTAATTCTGTTTTTATACGGTAGATACGTTCTAGAAAAAACCGTGTAAAAAAGACATAAAATACATAGAAAAAAGGGGATTAGTTCCATATCCTCCAACCCTGTAAAAAATAGGAGAAATGAAATGATTCATACAAAAAAACTATAATTAAAATTTGATGTGTATTGATGCACAGTTTTTTTCATAAAAATAAAAGCCAATTTCAATTCTTAAAATAAAAGTAATATTGTATATATAAAATTATCGCAAGTTTAGGAACTGAAAACTCGTACAAGACTAAAATATATACTTAAGCTGCTATGAAAAATAATTAGAAAGGGGAATTCCCTAACTACATATTTTATAAATAACAGATAGAAAAAAAAATTCCTAGAAGATTACGGTTAATAAAAATATTTTTGTTTAAAATTTAAAACAAATAGCTTATTTAATCGAGCTAAATCGAATGAAATCGTGTAAAAACGGAATCAATTTTTTTTCTAGACCGTGTTAAATCAAAACCGTGTAAAAAACGAATTGGGTGTATATTTCGGTGGTTTTAATTGTTTTGGATATGAAACTGACTTCATCTAATAAGAAATTAAAATTTATATGAAAAACAGTATATTTTTTTATTAGAGCACTTTTTCCGATTTACTATAAAACCTATATTGAGTTAGTAAGGTAGGTTTTTAACTGTCGATATTATGTCAAGTGGACAATGTATATACATACTCATTATGTCTTCTGAATGGCTTAGTACATGTTTATAATAACTGTAAATAATGACAATGTAACTACTTAATAACTAATTAAAATGCATACAACAATAATAAGAAGGTATAAAACTGTAAAAAATCATATCCGTTATTGACGGTTTATACAAATACATATCCTTATTATTTAAAACAAAGTTACAGAGGTTTTCAAAATTTTCCTAGCGGAAAACATGATTTTCCAGAACTATAAAATAATTAGTTTTCATATGGTTAAAGTAAAATAGAATTAGTAACATACATTTTTAAGAAATATAATATATAAAATTATATATTATATTATTTACATAAAAAAATTGTAAATAATCCCCTTAGTATCTCTATCCCCCCCCCTTCTAGTCGTTACTTTAAGATTTGATTCACTTTATAGCTGCCAAACATGTTAATTTTATGAATAAAAAACTTATAAAAATAAAACCAACTTAAAAAATCCCTAAAAACATTGAAATTAATAATTAACAGGTTTTTAAGTAAAGGTTTTATTTTTTATAAAGTTTTTTATTGGCTTAGGACAGAATTCAAAAACTATTTAATTTAATTGTGATGTATTTTTCAGTGTTTTCATTTTTTACGTTGGCTTTATTTTCTTTTTTCTTTTTGAGTGACGTATCATCGTAATTTATGGTCAGATTTTGATAAAATTTATATGGGACTATCTCAGGAGTATACTCTTTCAAACAAACAAAAAATTAACAAAATAGGTGCATATTTGTCGGAGTTATGACCGAACATACAAAAAATATATTGTCGAATTGAAAACCTCTTACTTTTTTTGATATAAATTAAATACAGTTTTGTAGTTAAATTCATTTGTAAATTTTCAAGCCCTCTTCCTTTTCTACCAATTCTTAATCAGACCCTGTCTTTTTCACTAACTTTAATTTAAATTACATGTATTTTAAGGATCGACGAATTATTGAATAATTAACGATCAAAAGTTTGAATAACGCTGTATTCTATATATCGTCACCTCGGCACAACTCAAAAATTCTATGTTTTGGGAAATCAACGTTTTTAAACATACATATATAATTGAATGTTACTTTATTTTGATGATTTACAAAAGTGTTAGTGAATCCAACTTTTACACGTTTATTAATACTAACATTTGAGCAAGTTTTACCTATGTTTCACCATCCTACCACCCTTTAAAGTCCTTAAAGGCTTTGACTTGTGGCAGTTTTTCATAAAAAAATTTGATCAAATTTTGCTCCCTGGTGGCCACACATGGAATTAACATTTGTGAAACTCTTGCATAAAAAACTATACCATCTTACTATTCTTCTAAAGAGTTTAGTACAAATTCGATATTTTTTGAGTTAAGCCACTCTTGTTCCGAGGCGACGATATAATGTGATCTGTGGGTGCGACAAGTTGAGAATCACTGCATAATGAGGAAGTAAGAAATTAAAACAAGACTGATTTCTTCGATTTCATATATCTATACATACTATGTGTATTTATTTGTTTCCAAATGATTAGTATTATTGAATATTTATGTAAAGTTGTTGTGCGATAAGCCGCAGCTGATGAAAGTTGTATAATAATTAATATCCATCCACACAGGAAATATAGATATTCATATTAGGCAAATTTACAAAAACGTTTACGTATTTTGTATTTTTTAAATAGAATATTGAATTTTTCAATATTCAATTACTTTCACTCTTAATTAAAGATTCTGTCCCACTGCCTCACCAGACAATCAGGAGGACGCGATATTAATATTTGTATTATTGTTACCATTTTCCAACACATTTTATAAAATTACTTTCTCAAGTAAAGCTACCTTGAAATAAAACAAGAATAGATATTTTTTCGCTTAATTACATTGATACACAACCATTACATCTAAAAACAATTAAATCAGAGTTTTATATTCTGTTAAAAAATACTATTACCTCCCATTACTCCATATACAGGATGATTCCTGTCGTGCCAAACTTGAACAGTAGATTGAGAAAAATATTTTAAGCAAAAAACTTCCAATAAACTTCCAAAAATACTAGATAAAAATCGATGGGCCCACTGACCCCATACAGCCCTGGTCTAAAATATAATTGGTTAACATTAAAAATCGATAACACATATTATTACTAAACCAAATACTAAATTTCATAATTCTATCACAAAGGGTTACTAGATATTAAATTTAAACTCATTTTTAGTAAAAACTTTGAAATCCTGTAGTTCCCTAAGGAAAAATTTCCGGACACATGTTTATTGGAAGTTTTTTGCTTAAAATATTTTTCTCAATGTACTGTTCAAGTTTGGCACGACAGTGCTGAATCACCCTGTATACATGTACCCGTATTTTCTCTATAGGGAAATTAGATCACCCTAACTTTTATCAATATTTAGAATTAGTTCAACCCGCATCTGTAATTTTAAATTATTTTCTTAAATATATTTTCCCATTCAACAAAATATTCTGATATCGAAATTAAATAAAAATTGTAGGCTTTATCATTATTGAAATCACGGCTCCCCTGCTACTCAGGATATCAAATCGATAACACACGGCTCCCTGAAAAATATTTTTCAAACCCAAGTTGGTTAAAAAAATAATAAAGTTTAAGCAAGTGCATATTTGAACAATTAAACTTATTTAACGATAATATATTTATTTGTTATATTCGCAACCCCTTTGTGGGGAGCCCACGGTCCTCTAGGAAACCACGGCCCACCACTTTAAGAAGCCCTGATTTAGGCAACTGAACTGTATGATAAAACATTTATTATTGACGAAAATACAAGTTTAAATATTAATTTATATCATACTTTTCTTTCAGTATATAGGGATTCGCCCTTCACAGTTGAGACTATTTTAAATAAGTCTCGAACTTAAAACTGGCAGTCTCGTTTATTTTTTATATAAAAAATACAATTTTATAAAATAAAGTATCAACTAAATATCAACAAATTTAAAACCTCTAAGCTCTCAACTGATATAGTCTTAGTCACATCTTAAGATATGGTATCGTCTCTTTATTCACTGGGTGCAAAGTAGGTAGTGGGGGAAACGAAATCGATCACAGCGCACAACGTGGCAAAAAATAACACTTTGGGTGGACTAACTGTCATTTTTAATAGGCTCGTTTTTAACTGAAAATAGAAAGGTCAACATGGTTAATCCCACTATAGACTATGTGCAAGGCGGTGGAGTTAGAAATAATGTCGATGCGAGTGTTCGTGGTGAGCAATATTGTAAAATTATCGGCGCCAAAATTTGAGGTTATGCTGTCAATGTAAACGAATTAATTATTTTTCTATTATACGTCATAATTGAAGAGAAAAAGATACCCAAAATAAATGATTTTCACGTACCTTTTATGCTATACTATTTATATTATATGCAAACAGCTAAATTAAATGATATTTGTTTAATAAACAATTTCACGGTATTAAACATATTAAACAATGATAAAAATAGAGTTAAATCCTTCTCTATTACCCGCTGCTAGCGGCGCTAATAGACTTCGTGCACATAGCCAATAGTCATAAATAATCGTCTAAAATGTATAAATTACGATATTTTATTGAAATTATTTGTATGTTAGTACGTCAAAGTCCACCCAAGTTGCTACTAAAATCCACCCATTAGTTGGCGCTGCCATCGCGCACGCTACGAATAAGCCTTATAGTCCAATCAAATTATCAAAAAAATGTAGTTCGTAAGACATTGTTCTACAGAGTCATTTTTTTTAATTCAAATTGTTAAGGGGTGTATTCTGAGTACTACATTAAGTTGGCGTGGTCTATGACCTTGAGCGTTGTCCGCCATAAGCACGAAAACTTTAAACGTAATTATCTCGTAAACCGCTCATTATACGATAAAATTTGTCATAACCTTTCTTATTCACCAGGGTTGAATCAACAATTTTATTCACAGGCTCAATTCTCTATTGTCAGTTGGTGACGAGATATATTGTAAAAAAGTTCACAAAAAATATTTTTTTTGCATTTATTTCGTAAAGAAGTGATTGTATTGAAAAAATTTAAATCACAATCTTTTAGAACTCTCAATATGCAATATTTTTGTTACTAGATGCCATTTTGCAAAATCGATAGTTTGCGTGTTATAGCCCGCAAAGCATTGCAAAAACACATTTTTTCATTATATTTCAAAAACTATAATAAAACCTACAAAATGTGTAATGACAATAGTGTAGATAATAAAATTTTACACTTTCTTTGTTTAATGAAAAAAAAAACTTTTTTTCGTTAAAATTTTTGTTTGTTTATTTACAAAAAAAAATATTTTTTTCTCTGAACAAAAAAAGTGTAGAATTTTGTGATCTTGACTTTAGTTATTACACATTTTGTAGGTTTTATTATAGTTTTTGAAATATAATGAAAAAATGTGTTTTTGCAATGCTTTGCGGGATATAACACGCAAACTATCGATTTTGCAAAATGGCATCTAATAACAAAAATATTGCAAATTGAGAGTTCTAAAAGATTGTGATTTATTTTTTTTCAATACAATCGCTTCTTTACGGAATAAATGCAAAATATCATTTTTTGTGAACTTTTTTTCAATATATCTCGTCACCAACTGACAATAGAGAATTGAGCCTGTGAATAAAATTGTAGATTCAACCCTCGTGAATAAGAAAGGTTATGACAAATTTTATCGTATAATGAGCGGTTTACGAGATAATTACGTTTAAAGTTTTCGTGCTTATGGCGGACAACGCTCAAGGTCATAGACCACGCCAACTTAATGTAGTACTCAGAATACACCCCTTAACAATTTGAATTAAAAAAAATGACTCTGTAGAACAATGCAGACCAAAAATACAAATTGATTGGACTATTAGTTATAAAAACATTTAGTAAATTTTATTTTTTTAAACTATTTCTTGTAATATTTAAAACAATCAATATAAATTAAATGAGCAAAAGAAACCATTAAATGCTCAGTTAATTTTATTAAGTTTTATAGAAAGCTGTGCACACACTTTCTATGCATGTAATAATTACTTGACTATGTGAAATATTGTGTTCAGAACAGAACAAATGTAACAAACACCACCTCACTTGAATACACTTAATTGTGGCCTCGTCAAAACAATATAATCAATCGTGTGAAAACAATAAAATACATAATAATAATAACTGATATTAAAAAGTATTGATGAGTGAATGTCGATTTCTTCAATGTGAGATGGGCATGTTGGGTGTGTAACATATACGTAAGAGCAGTGGCGTAATTATACAGGGTGACCAATATTTATCTGGAACAAATTTCCCTGACTTTTCCCGGTTTTCCAGGAGAATTTATACTGTTTTTTATTCAAAATTTAGATAAAAAAAGGATTGTGTGGTTTTATGAAACCACGGTAAAAGTGAAACTTTTTTTCACATTATAGACATTTAACTAAAAATTTTCGGAATAATAAATTCAAGCACTCAAAATTGAAATAAATCCATAAACAACAACATGCACCAACAAAAAGTTCTAATAATTCTAATAAATTCTATATAAAAACCAAGATCTTTTTTCCTTTTTCTATAAGCACGTGCTCTGTCGGCGTTCTGTTTTTTACGGCGTAAAATTAATTCATCGTCATTCATTTTTGCACTATTCTTTCTCGTTGATCAGTTTTTTGGACTCACTAGCTGTGTCGTTGTTTACCAAAAGCAAATAAATAACAACATTTACATTAAACACTGACAAATTACAATACAAACTTACTAAATATGTATAATAGCACACAGTACATAAACTGTCATACAATGAATGGCTGCTTGTTCCAGCTTGTCAGCGACATGCAACACACAGACCAAAAAGTTTGAGACGATGTAATAAAAGTTTCACTTTAAAAAGAAAAAAAGGTCACTGTTTAAATATTTGCGAGAATTTGTGTGGTTTTTGCATTTTTATAAAAAATTCTCTGACTTCCAACAAAATTCCCTGACTTTTCCCGGTTTTCCAGAAACTGGCCACCCTGTTATAGAAATAGGGGCACCAGACAATTTCTCATAAGGGGGCCCTTACCAGGGATTTATTAACGTTATCCCCCCCCACACCTCTAATTTTTATTCTCATGATACAATATTAAAATGAAAAACAGTCAATAACTCGTCATTTTGATTTTGATATTCAATTTTGAATAACTGAAAAATCAGCTTTTTCACTATAAACTTTTTTATCGTTTCGTTTCTAAAAAAGTCAATACAGCCATTAAAAAAAATTCATTAAGAGTATGTGTGAAGTAATCAAGGACCTGAACCTGAAATTATTTATGGTTCGGGTTCAAAAAAAAGTTCTTAAAAATTTTGTGTATTTTATATGTATTATTTTAATCGAACCTAAAATAAATGATGAAAAATTATATGATAATCAAAATCACTTACATATTGCTGAATGAATTTTGCACCATATCCTGAAATCAAATAAAATATAATTAAAAATATATACATTGCAAAAGTAAAATATTAAAAATAATTAATTGTAAAGATTCAAATTTTTGTATCAATCTTTATTGGAATGGGCGCCCGCAAAGGAGGGGGGGGGGGCAAACGAAGCACTCCACTGTCCTCTGATACTAATATGAGTCAATTAATGCAAAACTACATTTTATATTCTACTTATAAAAATATTTTATTGATATATATGAAAGCAAATATGTAATTATTTGTCTACAGGTTCCCCCCCATTAAAAAATGTATACGGACACCCATGTTTGCTGTTAATAACCCTGACACAATAAATTCTATTTTTGTTCATTAAGTTCTCAAAAAAAACATTTAATATCTGAAATTTTATTTACCAAAAAATAAACTTGATTTTGAAAAAATAAAAAAAATATTTTTTTTTAATTTCGATTCGCGTTTAGATTCAAGTTTTTTGTTATTAATATATTTTAGAATCCTGTTGATTTGCATATATCCGGTTCAATGCACTTATGCTTAGGTGTTTTTTTTTGTTCTGAATACTCGTTTTTAATTGTAGGATTATTATAAAAGAAGATAAATTTAGCAGACCAATGTTGGACTACCTGAAAGAAGTATTTTTCATTTATGTAAAATACCTGGCAATAGCTGTCATTGTTTACATGCTAATGTACTATTATTCAGTTAATTATACATCAGAAGAGACTGGAACCAACAAAACTGAAATATAATAAATGTGAAGAATATTCGAAACAAAAGTGAAAAATAAAGGTATGACAAAAATCCGAAAGTGAGCCGTAGTAGTGCATTTGCATTTGAGAGAGAAGTCGTGAATATACAATGCACAGGTTTTGAAAGTGAAATATATACACTGAGCGTTCTATAAGACGACGACATCGGTAATTCAAAAATTCCACAATACAACGGGTAGAGGAGCCCCCAACACCACGCCTAAAAGTTAACAGATACATAATAATAATAATAAAAATGGCGCTGTTGGTGAACGAGATCCTGGTTTGTTGACTTTTTTTTAGAATTGAACTCTAGACAATTGTTATTCGTTGCTTTAATACTGGATCAAAAATGTATTGATTTCTATACAATCATATGCTAATAGTTTATTTCCTTTTTTAATCGTTTTCAAATTATCAAATTTTAAATAAAATGTACGTTACACATTTTTTTATAGTATTTATTATATTTCAATTTCAACGAAAATTTTTATTGAATTTCATTTTTTTTCCTCATTGAGTCACAAAGTTTTGTAAAATCTACATAGAAGACTTTAACGTCAATTTGTTAATTTAAATTTCGCGCTGAAATATAGTAGTCACAATGTTGGTATTATGGTGGGGGTTGGGGAAAGACGTTCTATAGAACTGTTAGAACATTGTATTACGGAACGGTCGTCTTGTGGATGGTCGTCCTACAGAACGCTGAGTGTAACAGAGAGAGAAGGAGACAGACAGACAGACCCAAGGCGCGTTCTCGTATTCGTATCAGATATTAAGTTCAGAATTTTCTACTTGAACTATTTAGATATTTGTTTGTAAAATAAATACAAAAATTGCACTCCCGCAAAAAAATGTCACAACTCAAAAAATGAAAATAGGAATAAATGAAATGATAACAATTTAGGTAAACAAAAATTGTAAAGGTAGTTTAGGAAAATGACTGATACACAGTATTTAATATAAATATTTAAGTATTCCTGTGATGTTTGAAAAATAGTAACTATTAAAACGCTTAGTGATTAAGTATTTAAATGTGACATTTATTTAGAATATGCTAGTTTTGTTGACGGTAGGTACACGAACTACATTAATAACAATTTTTAGTAGAAATATATAGTAATTTGGAATCATTCTACATATTTATCTCAAATATGCCTTTTTTGAGTTGTGACACTTTTTTTGCGGAGGTGCGATATATTGTTAGTTATCAAATAATACAAATAAGAATAATTAATTAATATAAAAAATATCAGGCTCTGAATTATATGTATTTTTTTGACAATTTTAATTAGCAAAATAAATAATTTAAAAACAAAATTTATTTTCTATAATAAAATTAATAATCATTGACCGTGAGTAAATATCTTATAAAATTAAAATCAGAACATAATAAAAAGAAAGGTGTTAGATCAAGTAATAATTAATTACAGAGAAATGAACAATACATTAATTAATTAAAATTTGAAAACATAATTGTTATTTATTTTAAAACTGCATTAAAAAACCAACATTAAAAAGTGAGTGAATTTATCCATATTTTATTATAATAATTAAAATATACATGTATACATTCCATTATTATATTTCGATTGAAATTTGTTTAACGAAAAGGATTTATCATAGATTTTATAACAATTAACCACTTTTTTTTATACTCTGGATATTATAAAGTAGCTAACAAGCACTTTCAAATGGGGTATCAATCTTATATAACAGTTCTTTTGAACCCAGAAACCAAGAATTATTATATTTTTTGTTAATTGTGACGTAGTCTCTAAATTATACACAGATAGGTTCCTAAATTGACTCTCAAATGAGGTAGCAAACTTATATGACAGTTCCCTTAAAGTTTCATGAAGATTTTAACAAGTTTCACGCACGTGTTGTATGTAAACACAAACAAGGGTGTTAAAACAGTGGTGATATTATGATAATTATACCACGTACGGTCAGAGTCTGCACTGTGTTACAATACTCTAGTCAAGTATCACTCATTTAAATTCTATAACAAATCTAATAGATATTAACAAAAAATTAATACCCTGTTAAAAGTACTTGTTAGTTAGTAAATACTAGTAGCTCTGGACATAATAAGAACTACACTGAAAAAATTTACTGTTAATTTTTAACGGGAGGACGAAATTTCATTCTGTGAAAAATTAATCGGTAACGTAGTAATATTTCATACCAACAATAGTATCAAAAATTACAATATCGTATGTGAAAAGATAGTAGATGCACTGCTATATTTTATGAATGTCGATTTTTACTAAACCATTCTGTTGAAAAGCATACCGTTATGTTAAAATTAACTAAAGGTTATTGTGTTAAGTAACAAAGTATATTTTAAATTGTAGCGACTTTTCTGTTAATTTTTTTCAGAAGTTGATTCTGTCCTCAGGTTCACAGCATTTACTGTTAATTTTTAAAAGAATATTCTCTCCGTGTATCTAAAAAAACTAACAATTATGAATTTTTGCAGAAAGAAAGATCGACTTTACTTCTTACACTTTTAAATAGAAACAAATACCAAATTAAATATAATTTCCAAATAAATAAACCGCCTATATACAAGTGCATATTGAATAAAACCAAAAGTGAATATTATTGTGGTCTGGGTATACAAGTTACATTTCCCTTCCAAAGACATTCCGCGACGACCTTGCCGCTTGGTGGAAATGTGAAGTGAAGCCATCATACCTACATACAAACAGAGAGACAGTGCGTTTAGTTAAGCCACACAATACACGTGTGTTGTGTGTGTGTATGTATGTGTCTCAGTTCTCCTCGCGAGTGTTTGTGTTTCCTAATGTGAAGCCGCGGTATCAGTGACTTTACTACACACAGGATTACAGCTCTATTATATACCCCCTAACAGGTACGTAACTTATACCTCATTAGTGTTTTAGTGCATGTTGTTATTTATAACTAAACAGAAATTATTATATTCAATTAAAAAATTCAATATTTCAAAAATAAAACAGAATAGAGAAAAATATTTCGAATAAAAGGTTTAATGGGAGAGCAGGTGGCGTTTTCAAAATCATTTGGAGATAAAATGAAGGGTTATTTAGATACTTTTATTACAGAATCGAGTTTTTTGATAAAAAAATACATACGAATTTTTTACTCGTAAACCAATAATTTTAGAGAAAAAGTAAAATCTTTTATAAGTGTTTTAGAATTAAAAAATTCAATATTTCAAAAACAAAATATAATAGAGAAAAATATTTAGAATAAAAGTTGAAGGGTTTAATGGGGGCGCAGATGACGTTATCAAAATCATTTGGAGATAAAATGAGGACTTTTATTGTAGAATCGATTTTTTTAAGAAAAAAATAAAGATTTTTTTACTCGTAAATCAATAACTTTAGAGAAAAAGTAAAATTATCAAAATTATTTCAGAACTTTGTTTTTAACTTTAGTTACTAAATAATTTTAACAAAAAATTAATAAATAAATTTAACATCCCATACTTTTTTAAGTTTGTTGATTTTCGAGTAAAAAATTCAAAAAATTTTCACTATATATTTTTCAGAATTTTTTGGAAAATTGAAAAAACGTTTAATTTTTTTACGGAGAATACGATTCTGCAATAAAAACATGACCTTCATATTAAATGACCTTCACATTTCCATCAAAATTAATTTTGATAGTACCATTCGATGCCCCCCTTCAAACTCTCCAAATTTTGTTCGAAACATTTCTATTTACGACTTCAAAGTTCTGAGACATGTATTTGAGTTGATTGTTTAAAATGACCCACTCTGTATCAAATGAATTGCAACAATCCTCGAAGCCAAAGCTAGCATTTGAAAATAAAAGAAATACATTGTATAGTCTATTTCATTTAAGTTTACAGTGGTTGCTGGGGAGTTTGACCGTACGATACTCGATTTGTACAGTCAAATCACCTGGTAACCACTGCAAACTTAAATGAAACAGACTATAGATTCGTCATCTAGACTAAAATGATACAATTTTGGGAAATAATAAAAAAAATATATGTAAGGTTATATAAAAGTAAAAGTTTATAACAATATTTTATTTTTGTATTTTATTTCCTTGTGTCAACCAATAAACAGAAACGCCCTCTATAACGAAGTTATGTTTTAGAGTTAAGGTGGGTGAGAACTGAACAAAAAAAGCTGTTTAAAATTTGAGTTATATCTAACATACCAGTATTTTAAATAATGAAGATTTTTTATAGATTTTATACAAAATGGTATACATTTTTTCATGGGGGGGGGGGGGTTTAACAACAAAGAAATTGTAATATCAATCATAAAGTAAATATGTAACACTATTCTATAAGGTTTTTTGTTCCAATTAAATTATAATAAAATAAAGTAGACAAAGAAAATTTTACCATGAAAATGGCAAGGACATGAAACAAATGTTATACATTTTTCTACAACAGGGCTTCTTAAAGTGGGGGACTGTGAATATGACAAATAAATTTACTATAGTTAAATAAGTTTAAATATAAAAATTATGCACTCGCTTAAATTATAAAAATAATTTTTTTTTAACCCATCTGGGTTTCAAAAAAATAGGGGGGGGGGGGGGGGCGTGAGTTATCAATATGAGCTGAAAAGGGGCCGCGACGTCATAAAGTTTAAGAAGTACATTCTTTTCCTACATAGTAATATTTAATTTGCAATGGATAAGAAAAATGTAGACATTATTATTTCCACAAAATCATTCTTATGGGGAATTTTTGTAATAAAAATGCCAGATTTGCATAACCATACATAGTCCATTGGTGTCACTACCCTTGAAAGATGTAAAACAGCTTCAAGTTTCTGAATCCTGTTTAAAGCAAGGCTGTTGATACGTTTTGTGGTTTTATTTCACTGCAACAACAAATAACACTTTCATATTCAACCAGAGAACTTATATCAATTCATTTCGCAATTAATTTACAGTCAATATATGTTCCAATACTTCAAACTTCTTTACTAATAAATACACTGTTGTGCAAAAGTCAATAAAAATACACAAAATGTTTACTCGCAGTCAAAAAACAATTTCTCGTTAGCTTGAAAGACACCGTGCGTTAATATTTTTCACGTGAGCAAACCTCACCTTTCAGGTACCTAATTCAAAAATAATATGGAAAATTGTAAAAGCTGTATTTTAGATATGCTTTAGATTATTACAAAAGTTGTTATTAAGTACTAAAGATTTTTTATCAACCATTTTTGCAGTTTTTATATTTACATACGAGTGTCCAAAGAGTATAGGTTTTTATTTAACTTTTTTCTAAAAATTCCATGTAGTATTTTTTGTTTTGTTCAAGTTAAAACAGTTGAATTAATATGTACGAAGGGTCATTCCCGCTATGACGAATAAAGAAAATATTTACACATTTTTTAAATTTCACGGCAATATTGTCCGTGAGTTGTGTACAAAAGTACAAACACAATCTTGTGGAAAATCCCTTTTGCATTGTTTGTTAACAAAATATATTCTGAGAAAACGAATGTACAATAATACAGCATACTCAATGCTGTTCATATTATACATACTTGTAAAAGATCAAGGTAGTAACCATGCAAATCAACAAACATATGAACGTTTCAGTTGCCAAGCAACCAACGACGATACGCTAATTGTAAGGCGGCTATTACACTGTCAAATAAATACGTCAAATATATAGAAACTGTCATTATCTATGATCAACGAAAGCATAACGAATTTTCTATTCGTTTATTACGTGACTCACAAAACGAACCTAACTTCAATCAGTCGTTTTTTTTCTGTGCTTAACTCACACACACGTGTTTGTTTTAATAAATGTAATTTTGTGTGTCTATATTATGAGTTCTAAAAAAAGCAGGAATGCGATTTTTGTTGAAATGAAACAAGAAATAATAAGAAAAGGCATTTGACCGCGCAAACATCTGTAGACTCTCCTAAATCTGATTCCGTCTAAACAATAAAAAAAATGTATACAATCTTTTTTAAGTTACAGTATCATATTTTATGCTACAGAACGAATTAAATTTTTTAACATGTATTGTTATGGGAAAACGCGTTTCACATAGCGAACTTTCCGCATAACGAACTTGCTCCCGGAACGAATTAAGTTCGTTATGCGACGCACCACTGTACGTGTTTAAGTACATGCATTTAAGTAGTTTCTGAAGTAGTTGTACTTTGTTAATTATATTAAAAGTAAAAAAAGTTTAATTTAAATTGAAAATTGAAATAGACAGAACGGTATATAATAGTAACATGTACTAATTTGTACTGCTGTAATGGCAGAGCTAGTTTTTCATTATTTTCAATAAATTACACGTGAATATATATTTTTTATAACTATTATAGTATTTAGTTTGGAAATATTAGTTTTTAAAACGTCTCTATATAGCCAATTGTGTAGAATTTCAATAAATAGAGCACTTTCGCTAAGTTCTCTCATTTATCGTGTGTAAAAAACTTTATATTTTTAATATCCAATTACTCAAAAACCATACGTCCAATATTTTAAGTAAAATATATGAGTTATCCATAAATAACATATTAAAATTTTAGACTTTTATCTATACATTGCTCTAATGATCGAATAACCTTATGTAGGTACATTGTACATTGTTTTGTATATTTATTTACAGATCTGGTTTATTTCAAGCACTTTGTACAAGGTATCAATTCAGTGTGTTTTATTTTATAATTAAAAACAGTTGTACTTAAATTAATTAAAACACAGTTCGTGACTATGACCGTACAATATAATTTACCGCCGTTGTTTTTTACTTACTGTACCTATATGCTTAGTACACTTTTTAAATTTATATGGTAAATGTCATGAATTAATTCGACGTATAAGTTTGCTTGCAAGCTTTAAAAATTTCACACAATTTCGGGTATTAATTTATTAAACTATTTTAAAAAAAACGTGCATATTTGAATTTGAATAGTATTCGGTTTTGAAATTAATAGCACGAGGTTTCGAATCTAGTGACATTTACTTACTATAAGTATTAAGAGAACGGATGTATATTAATGATGCAAATCTGTTTAGAGATGATGGTAAAATAGCCTTTTTGGATTTAATGTCATGAAACATTATGTCATATGATATTTATAAATATATAGACAATGGTATTTGTGAATGTCTATATTCAAACAGAATAACTGTTATTGTTTTATTTATAAAGATATATACCAGTACGCTTTAGAATGTATTATAACAGGAATATTTATTTTAAAAAAAATAAAAAATGTTCATTGTATTCAAATTTACGATACTTTATATCATAGTGCATTTTTACAAAAAATTCCATTTACCACATAAAATGACTATTATATATATTGGAAATAATTCAATAGATAGGGGAAGCCATGTGATTATTTTTCAAAGAAGAAGACAATTATAGGTATGATGACTAATTTAAAAAAAAAAAAAACTATTCTATGATCTTACGTGTCTCCTATTTCCAAAAAAAATATGTACTTATTTCTGCACAAAATAAAGGTTTAATCACAAAAATTCACTCTTTTACAACTAATTTTGAATTTGATGCCAAAATGCTCGCAGGTGACATTTGAGAGTTGTGACGTCACACTCCTTGTCAACAATAATCAAACATTCAGAGTTACGACAATAATTATTTTGTGTGTTAAAATGAATTTCAAAGTATATAAGTTCTTAATAATCTTGTAAGAGGAATTGATATTTGTCTAAAATAAAAAAACGTTTACTGATGCGCGACGTCATTCTCTCTGATTGGTGTTTCATTTAACATGGCAGTGGATTGCTGTATTTTGTATTTTTATTTTAACAAAAATTATATTAATCTCGCTTTTAATATAAAATAAATACATTTTTTAGAATGTTTTAAACCTATTCCATTATTTAAAATCATAATTTCAATTATACTTTGTTACTGGCAACATGCCCATTCTGATTTCAAAATTTTCACCTGATTTTTCCATTTCATGTTAAGATAAACACTGAATCCTTGTCACTCGTGAACTATTGAACCGATATTAATGAAACTTGGTTTGTTGATAAGGGTAGAAATTTATAGTTAATGACTTTATTTCAAATCAAATTATACGAAATATTAATCATCATGTAGCTCTAATTCTAAGAGCTGTTATTCTCGAATAGTGAAAGTCTTATCAAAATCGGTCCAGTAATTTTCGTACCAAGTCGTAACAAACACAAATAAAAGTTATAAATATTGAATTAATAAAAAAACAAGTTTAACCAAACTGCTTTGTTAAATGAAGTTAAATTAATCGTTTTTGACTTTGCATGACAACAGCGAGATTTTTTATTTCCAAAATATATTCAAATATAAATGTAAATATTCGATGACTAATACGTATTTGTTATTATATTGTGTTGCATTTCTTAATACATACATATAATATGTAAAACATATAAAATACTGAAAGAAATCGAAAGTAAGAATATTTAGCAAAAGATCAAAATACTTTAAACAGCCAATTTCTATCGAATTCGAATTATACTGTAAGGTGTATACATTATACATATATTATAAATTATTAACACACACACACACACACACACACACACACACACACAGACAAACACACAGACAGACTCGTTTTGAAACTTTCAGTTTCTGTGAACGCGAGGCCAACAAATGTCATAAAAAACTACTCTACCAATTAAAATATACCTATGTAAAATATACGAGTAGCTACTGTTCAATATATATACGCCTTTGTAACAAAATTTAATAAATAATAATAATAATAATTAATAAATATCTACTAAGGCCCCTGTTTTCGAGCTCACTCGAGAATATGTCGATTCGAGTTTTTCGTTCGAGATTTTTCATTCGACATTTCTATAGAAAAGAGATTCAAGAATACAGTATAATTTACACAATGATTCTAGTAAATAACTTAGTGACTTTAAGTTTTAGTTTAGTATCTTGAATGAGAAAAAGTCCAACGAACTCGAGAATAGGGGGACCCAGAATCTATCGGGTTGTTCGAGAAAAATTGTTTAGAAAATTATGTCTTAAGTACTTCATTAAGTTTGTGATTTAAAAATAAATGGCGTAGATAAAGTGTTAAAATTCATGTTTCTTTGCAGACATTAAACCCTACACACACAAAAAAATGTATTGGACCAAGAAAATCTTGTTTTGTATATAACGAAAACAATATTTTCTTAATATAAGAAAAGTACTCTTAATCCAACTATATTATTTCTTCGTCCAAGAATACTATAGTTGGTTTAAGAATATATTTCTTATCTTAAGAAAATATTGTTTTCGTTATATACAAAACAAGGTTTACTTAACTCAAGTAAACCTTTCTACACAAAAAAAACTGTATTGGACCAAGAAAACCTTGTTTTGTACATAACGAAAACAATATTTTCTTAATATAAGAAACATACTCTTAATCCAACTACGTTATTCCTTCGTTTAAGAATACTATAGTTGGTTTAAGAGATTATTGCTTATCTTAAGAAAATATTGTTTTCGTTATATACAAAACAAGGTTTACTTGGTTTCAGAAATCCTTTCTACCAGTGAACCTGTGTAGTCATATTCATATAATTTGTTTCATCCCTTAAAAGATTATCTTAACCCTCGGAGCGTCTTATGGGTTAATTTGACCCATACACCGACATTAATCGTGAATAGCGCTCAGGTATTTTAAATTTTTCGCGATTTTTTTAAGTATGTTGAATACTCCAAAGGTATTTGTAACACTTATAAATTCATTTACCATGAATCAAAGTATACCTTTGAATTTTGGTAAGTCAAAAGGTTTCGTAGTTGCGGAATTATAGGTGATCAAAAATAAGCAGGGTCAAATTGACCCAGAGTGTACTAGTAGGTTGAAAAAATAGGTGTGTACTCCGAGGATTAAAATCAAAGGTTACAGTTCTTTAGAATATTACAAATACATATGTATCATATTGAGATGTCTAGAGTTGTGCACAAGTAACTACAATTACTTTTATCAAAGATTGTACTTAAGTACCTACAGGTACAGTTATTGTACAAAAATATATAATTAAGTACAAGTATAAGTACAGTTTTTGAGGTTATGGGATGATTTGTATCTGTCAAGTATAAGTAGGATTGCTATTAAAATGTATTTGTTTTTGTAAAAAATGCATTAAAAATGTAGCATTCTTAAGTATTACAAGTACGAATACTTGCATTTGGTAAAGTACTTAAATACATACACAATTCTAAAGATATTTGTTAACAAAAAAATCAGTAGATATTACTTAAAATTTACTTAATTGATAGCAGAAAGTTGCTGTATAAATTTTAATATAAACATTTTTTAAACGTGTTCAAATTCATAAATATAATCCCTACAAACTTTCCGAATAGCCTATAATATTAAAAAATATTATGAAAGAATATATGTGTATAGTTATTAGTTATATAACATCTATGGGCCTTATTAGTTTAACATTCTTTTAAATGTAATAATGAATAGATATATTTTCGTCATAATTTCTATTATAATATGTTAAAAATAACTCATGCATAATCTATACACAAATACCTTAGGGCTATTTTTCAATATATATAATTATAGTTTCAATTAGTGTGATTATTAAATAATAATTAAAATATATTTACATAGAAGACGAATTAGTGTTTAGTTAATTATATTTTAAACTGCTACTAAGTAATAGTAAAAATATAATTTATTTCTGATAATCCTAAATAATTTTCATCAAAATCAGATAAAGGGTAAAGATGAGGGGTTGTTATCTCAAATTGTGTATAGGTATATTTTTCATAATATCTCAATAAAAGATGTACACTCAGCATTCTGCTATATACGACGGCATCGGTAATTAAAAAATTCCACTACACACAAAAAAAAACCATATTGGACCAAGAAAACCTTGTTTTGTATATAACGAAAACAATATTAATATAAGAAACATACTCTTAATCCAACTACGTTATTCCTTCGTTCATTAACACTATAGTTGGTTTAAGAGATTATTGCTTATCTTAAGAAAATATTGTTATATACAAAACAAGGTTTACTTTGTTTGAGAAATCCTTTCTACCTGTGTATGCAGAACATAATACGAGGAAGCATTAATTATTTTTATATTTTGAGGACGAAAATACTAGTGATCTATAACAGGTCCTTGTACCATGACGAAGCTTCCGTAAAGTACACGACTTCCTGTTACATAATGTGCATTATCACACACACACACACACACACACACACACACACACACACACACACACACACACACACACACACACACACACACACACACACACACACACACACACACACACACACACACACACACACACACACACACACACACACACACACACACACACACACACACACACACACACACACACACACACACACACACTTGTATTGACGACAAGTTAGTTATGTTAGAGGTACTAAAGCAAGTTATTCAGACATATTGGGTGTGGTCGCTTGCAGTGGGCTATGAAAAATAACATCAACAATATCCCGTTTAGTTTAGTGAAGGTGATCAACTCAGTTACGCAAAAATAATACAAGTAGTGGTAGTGGCGTCTGTGCGACAGAGAGAACACGTATGTCGTGGTGTGTTGTCACACTCTGGCACGTGCGGTCACGTCTGTATTATATAGAGCTTTAGTATGTAGGCTTATGTGTAGTTCAGATAATTGATACATATTGTGTAGTTTTATTTGTAATAATTATTAGACGAATGAATTTTATGTATAGATAGAAAAATATAATTTTTCAATACAGAATAGTTATACATCTCGAATTAACTCATTCGTTAAACGATTAACGCCCAGTATTATCAACTTTAACTAAATGCTCCCTTAACTAGCTGTCATATTATCAACAGATCTAAGCATAATACATTTAATTAAATAGATTTTAAATTATCTGGCAGTATTTCTTTACAACGTATATTATGTACATTTTTCATTGGGAGCTTAAATATTGATTTATATCACGTTTGTAATACACCAAATTTATTTTAAAGGAGCATTTAGCGCTAAAGGAGCTTTAAATTGGTTGATAATACCGGGCATAAGGCTCGAGAATATGTCGATTCGAGTTTTTTTTGCGAAATTTTAACTCTCGCAAGCCCAAAAGCAGTCGAGATTTTTCATTCGATATTTCTATAGAAAAAAAGTCGTATCGAGATTTGAGAATACGGTTTAAATTATACATAATCGAGATTCTAGTAAATAACTTAGTGACTTTTCACTTTGGTTTAGTAATCTCGAATGAGAAAAAGTCCAACAAACTCGAGAATAGGGGCCCAGTATTTGATGGAATAATTTTTTTAACTACAGTCGAAAGCGATTATAAAAACATCTTAATATATATAAATTACGTGTCACATGTTTGTCCGCGATAGACTCCTAAACTACTTAACCGATTTTAATCAAATTTGTACACCGTGTGCAGTTTGATCCAACTTGAAACATAGGATAGCTTACATCTCAATTTATGATCGCAATATTATTTTAATTATTTGTCTATTATTTGACGGTCTCAATTATCTGTTAGCTCCAAACGATTCTAACATATGGTGACATCTGTTGATTGGATTGAGTAAGTATTCAATAGATGGCGCTATGTCAAACTTCCAAACGTTTCATATAACCTATAATTTAATGTTAACCACAGCAACGCGTGGCCGGGTCAGCTAGTTGTTTAATAGAACATATCGGGTTTAACGGCTCAAAATAAAAGTCGAACTAAATTCTATATAATTGACTTTTCACCAATTTTTACGACTTAATATGACTCGTTCGTATTTAAAAATTTAATTGTACTAAAAGTTAGTATAAGACATTTCTGATATATAAAATTACAACCACTAAAGTGCACTCAACCGGTTCCCAGACTTACGGGACACGCTGTACAATGTAATTAATAAAATTAAAAAAAATGACAGAAATCAGAGAAAATATAGATCATAATAAATATAAAAGTGTATTTTTTATGTCTGATATAGTTATAGTTTGTGAAAGGCGCGCGTTCGACCAAACATTGCACATACATACCTAGGTATAGGTACGTTGTTGTTGATTTGTATAGTGTTGCATTATGTAACGCATCGACATGTGTGTTAAAACTGCACGAAATCAGGGCAAAACGTTGTGATTAAATTCTACAGATAACAAGTCAGTTACTTACTTACTTACTGCCTGCTATATAATTAACTGTAATTTTCCATACGAGAAAACATATATGTACAAGAGAAATAAAAATACAATTGACGACATAGAACTATGGAACTATACATCATACCGACTGCAGATTAGTCTTAAAATGTGTATTACTTCCATGTTCGAAGAAATGGAAGTATTGTAATACCGTCAAAAAATCATGTCCGAGATAAGAGCAGATTCTGATTGTACTAACTTCAAAACGTAAAGAAATATCGGTATGGAGAACCATACATGACTTCCATGTTCTGTAATATATTTTACAATAATTTTTAATATAAAACTCACCTTTGTATTATAAATATTAGTTTTCTAATATTCTAATGTCAGTTGTATAATACACATTTTTGTAGAATAATAATAATGTGACATTTGAATTTAACTGCGTTTGTTTCCATGGCAACATGAATTTAATAGTATTTAAAATTAAAATTTTGATGGTGGTTTTCACCCCTTCAGTGGCTTTTTGGGCACGTTTATGAAATAAGTGCCCCTTAGATTGGATTGAACTACAAGTGTAACAAGTCTTATCAAAATTGGTGAGATAATACTCACTTTTTAGACGATAATTGGTACAAAATTAGGTATATTTCTGAAACCCCTAATCCGATTAGCACCAAAATCAATAGGTCTGGAGTACTCACTGAGGCAAACATTTTCCCCAAAAAGAATTCAAATCGGTGCATATTTACAGTAGTTATCGTACACGGAAGAAAATTCTACATCCAGACACACAGAAACACAGACACACACACAGACACACACACGCACAGCCGCCATGCGGAAATTAACTTTTCTTTACGTTTTGAAGTTAGTACAATCAGAATCTGCTTTTATCTCGGACACGATTTTTTGACGGTATTACAATACTTCCATTTCTTCGAACATGGAAGTAAAATACAAAAAACAGTCTCTTGTTTGACGACATAGAACTATGGAACTATACATCATACCGACTTCAGATTAGTCTTAAAATGTGTATTATATTGTTTAATTTTACGTATTAAAATTACAAATGATTTTAACGAATCGTTTTGGATTTACAGCTCGATAACTAGTCAGTTACACTGCCTACACTTTTATAATCTTATAAAAGTACCAACTCAAGAAAAAAAATAAGAAACATACAAATACTAGATAAAAATCGATTGGCCCGCTGGCCCCATAGGTACATCCCTGGTCTAAATTATAATTGGTCAATATTAGAAATCGATAACACTTATTATTACTAAACCAAATACTAAATTTCATAATTCTATCACAAAGGGTTCTCTAGATATTAAATTAAAACTCATTTTTAGTAAAATCTTTGGAGGCCTGTAGTTTCCTAAGGAAAAATTTCCGGACACATGTTTATTGAAAGTTTTTTGCTTAAAATATTTTTCTCAATCTACTGTTCAAGTTTGGCACGACAGTACTGAATAACCCTGTATAATTAACTGTAATTTTCCATACGAGAAATAAAAATACATAAAACAGTCTCTTGTTTGACGACATAGAACTATGGAACTATACATCATACCGACTTCAGATTTATCTTAAAATGTGTATTATATTGTCTAGTTTTGCGTGTTTAAATTTCACGAAAGTTTAATGAATCGTTTTGAAGTTACAGCCCTTTGTTTTTTTATGCAGGGATGATTTAATATTGCCATTGTTTTTTATTTAAGTCTATACAGGGTGTCCAAGATAAGCGTGCAATGCATGGGGATATCCTAAACGGTAAGAGATACAGATGTGGTTAAATAAGATGAATTATTTGTAAGAAAGGGGTGAGTATTACAACATCAAAAAATATTAATAATTTTATGTGGTTCAGGCGGTATACCAAAAAAACTGAAAATTCAGAATTTCTTTAAATGACTATAACTTTTTTGGCAAAGTAGATAGGTACTTTTTGTTTGCGGTTTCTTAAAGCACTTTTTTGAGTAGAATTGTTAGGTATATTTAGAATTTTTATATCACTTTTAGTTTCCGAGTTACAAGCCCTAACTTTAGTTTTTCTTATGGGCCGCCAAGTTGGCTATATCATATTCGAACGTGTTTTTTACTCTACTTTACAATGATATGTCACATGTCATACTTATTATAAAAAAAAGTAAAAACGTTTTTTCTGCAATAGTTTATTGTTTTTAAATATGCATTTGTTATTTTCATTGTTGTTATTGCGATTTTTGTTTAACAATTTTTGTTTTTCATGGCTTACTTAAATGTTTTTAATAAAATACTTTATAAATATCATCAATATTTAGTACTTCGACTTATTTTCTATAATAAATATGTCATGTGATATATCGTTGTAAAGTAGAGTAAAAAACACGTTCAAATATGATATAGCCAACTTGGCGGCCCATAAGAAAAACTAAAGTTAGGGCTTGTAACTCGTAAACTAAAAGTGATATAAAAATTCTAAATACACCAAACAATTCTACTCAAAAAAGTGCTTTAAGAAACCGCAAACAAAAAGTACCTATCTACTTTGTCAAAAAAGTTATAGTCATTTAAAGAAATTCTGAATTTTCAGTTTTTTGGGTATACCGCCTGAACCACATAAAATTATTAATATTTTTTGATATTGTAATACTCACCCCTTTCTTACAAATAATTCATCTCATTTAACCACATCTGTATCTCTTACCGTTTAGGATATCCCCATGCATTGCACGCTTATCTTGGACATCCTGTATACAAAACTAAAATAATTTAATAAAATTGTTTATGCATCAATCAGCTCTGTTTTATTTTAAAATTAATTGAAAATATGTCAAATGCAAGTCGAACCTCGCGCAATAGTGTCCCGTAAGCCTTGTTTCACACATACGCGGTTCCATTCGATTCGGTTCAGCCGAAAACGAATCAAACCCTTTCACACATACACGGTTCTCATACGGTTCAGATTAGGTTTTATTTTTTTCCGTAAACTCAGTAGTTATCATGGAGAGAAAGCAAGTTGTTGCCATGTTGTTTCTCTATAAAAAAAATAAAAAATGAAGGAGGAATACTAGAACTCATTGCGAGCACCCTCTCATCACTTTACAGCAGAAATTTGGAGCATTCTACACTATTTTCCTGAAGCTAAAGAGCATGAAGACGATCCACATCAACATCTAGAAAACCGCTCATTTTATTAGAAAATCCGCGACAAAACTTAAAAAAAAATAACACTCGCTATCAGGTTAAAACCGAAACTAAACCGCGTATGTGTGAACGTGTTCATTGCTTTATGTTCCCTGGACACGAATTGAAACCTGATGAAATCTGTCCGTGTGGAGGGAGTATTCAGTTCTATACGGTTTCTATTAGGTACCGAATACAAACTGAATCATCGTTTCACACTTGTCGGCAGCGACCGAAAACGAACCGAAAACGAACCGAACAGAATGAAACCGTATATGTGTGAAATAGGCCTTACGAATAGTTTTTCAATTTATGCGATTATTGTAACACAAACAAAATTGTTTGAGAAAGAAGTGTGGTAGTCGAAGTAAAGACCTTCCGATTAGAAATGATACCCCAATATGAGTTATTACGACGTACTCGTATATACACAGTTTCACATTAGCACTGTTTATTTATGACATGATAATAATTAACGGTTGCCAATTTAGCCCACATTTTAATAAGAGCTTGTTTATCTGGATATAAATAATTATAATTACCGATAAATAGTACAACAAGTGAAAAGCGACCGGTATAAAGTATTTCCTTATTGCGGATGATTTTTTGATAGATTTACTTCCTGTATAGCGGAAGTCGATTTATTAGAATTGCGAAACTGCATTTTCCGAAGAAAAATATGTATTTTATTTTTGTAGATTATTATAGAAACACGAATATCTTTAAAATGGTCTATTTTACCGAAAAAATCGTCGGAATATAAATTATAGACAATTATATTCTCTAAAACTTTTATTTGAAACACTTTTTTATATTACACACTATTTAAAAAATAATAAGAAAAAAATTACCTGAAAAATTTTTGGTAATAATTATTTAAAACATTTTTTTAACGCACTAAAAACTAATTAGAAAAATAAATAAATAATCCGTTACAGGGTGGCTAGTATTTCTCTTGAACCAATTTCACTGACTTTTCCCGGTTTTCCTGGAGAATTTTTATCGTTTTTCCCTGTTTTTTATTTAAAATTTATATATAGATAAAAAACTTAAAAAAGATCACAATTTTTCTTTTAAATTTTAATAAATAACCAAATTCCTTGACATTTCCCCTTATAGCAAAATTCCCTGATTTTTCCCAGTTTTCCAGAAACTGGCCACCCTGCGTTACCAGCTTAGTGATGTACTTCGAAAAATAAGAAAAGTTTTGAAATTCCGTATAAATAAAAACATCATTGAAATGGTCGTTTTAAATTCTGTAGTTTTTATGACTATTTTACTTGATTTTACAATAAAATAGAAATTAAACAATTTTTGTGTGTCTGGAGCTTAAAAAACAATATTTCAATATAATATTGAAAACACCCAATATAGATAATTAATAATACTTATTAATTTAATATTAGAAATCAGTCAGTAATGACAATACATTTACACAACGTATATTATTATAATTTCATATCCACATTTATTCTAAAAAAAAACTTTCAAAAATTTTATAATACGAAGAGGCGTTAATTTATTACAGTATTATGAATAAATTCCGCAAAATTCAAAGAAAGCGAGGACGTAATATTATTATTACAATTGAATTTTCAAATAATATAATGAAATATCAATTTTGTACAACAAAACAAAAAAATAAAACTTAAAAAATCTTAAAGCGAAGTAGACTTTCACTTTTGGTGCGTTGCACTTGTGCACCAGCACTGCTGTCAATACGCTGTTATTTAGTGCCACTTTCATTAATGGTAACAACCCACCCCCTCCCCGTTAATTACACTTACCCTTTTTAATTACTACCTTCTACACATTGTTTATTACATTGTATATTTAGTTTCACAAAATTAATTTATATATTCGCTGGGTGCAAAGTAGGTAGTGGTGGAAACGAAAAAGATCACAGCGCACAACGTGGCAAAAAATAACACTTTGGGTGGACTAACTGTCATTTTTAATAGGCTCGTTTTTAACTGAAAATAGAAAGGTCAACATGGTTAATCCCACTATAGACTATGTGCAAGGGGGTGGAGTTAGAAATAATGTCGATGCGAGTGTTCGTGGTGAGCAATATTGTAAAATTATCGGCGCCAAAATTTGAGGTTATGCTGTCAATGTAAACGAATTAATTATTTCTCTATTATACGTCATAATTAAAGAGAAAAAGATACCCAAAATAAATAATTTTCACGTACCTTTTATGCTATACTATTTATATTATATGCAAACAGCTAAATTAAATGATATTTGTTTAATAAAAAATTTCACCGTATTAAACATATTAAACAATGATAAAAAGAGAGTTGAATCCATTCAATCCTTCTCTATTATCCGCTAGCGGCGCTAATACACTTGGTGCACATAGCATAGCTAATAGTCATAAATAATCGTCTAAAATGTATATATTACGATATTTTATTGAAATTATTTGTTTGTTAGTACGTCAAAGTCCACCCAAGTTGCTACTAAAGTCCACCCGTTAGTTGGCGCTGTCATCGCGCACGCTGCGAATACTTTTAACGAAATTTCTTGTTTCCTTTATTACTTTCTTATACGTCAGTATCGAGTATTGTAACAATGAAAAAATAACGAAATCGACATTTTTATGGAAATGTAACATTGGGCATATATTAATACAGTAAAACTTCGATATAGCGAACCTCCATGTACCAAACACAATACCTCAGTTATATTTTTCGAAATTTTGCTTTTAAAACGGAGAAAATCAAAAACTTTTATAAGAAATTAAAATTAAAAGGAAAGACGAGACTGATATGATATTATTTATTTAAGTATCGTCGAGTCTCGGTTTTAAAAGATTATCAATAATTAGTAAAAATTAACTATTTGTTATTAATCGTAAACAATCATTAATTAAAGTAAAATATATAAAAATTTAGTTATTTTTCAAAATCTCTGTTTAATACTTTAGAAAATATTTTTTTTACATAAAAAAAACACTCGAGACACGACTTAACAAAACTCAAATAATAATAAACTTTTTATTTTTTTATAAAAACTAAATAGTTAATGAAAATGTGTTTTTGAGATATATTAATTAAATATAATTTAGACACACGTACTCCCAATTAACGGAAATTATAATAATTCTTGGTTTCTGGGCACAAGTTCATGTTGATCTTGATCTGAGACTTGATTTAAATATTAAAATAATTACTTAAGGTTATACGTCTAGCACACTGTAAAAAAAGATTTGGTTTCAAAAATGTTGTTTTTAATTTATATTGAGAACATATGTACATACATTTAATGGAATATTTTACTTTGTTGATTATTTAAAGTAAAAAAAGTTTAATTTAATTTGAAAATTGAAATAGACAGAACGGTATATAATAGTAACATGTACTAATTTGTACTGCTGTAATGGCAGAGCTATTTTTTTTTATTATTTTGAATAAATTACACGAGAAAATATTTGTTTTATAGTATTAAAAAGAATTGAAGTTTGGAATAATTAGTTTTTAAAACGTCTCTATATAGCCAATTGTGTAGAATTTCAATAAATAAAGCACTTTCGGCAAGTTCTCTCATTTATCGTGTGTTAATAACTCTATTTTCAATATCCAATTACTCAAAAACCATACGTCCAATATTTAAATTAGTAAAATATATGAGTTATCCATCAAATTTTAGACTTTTATCTATACTTGCTCTAATGATCGAATAACTTTAAATTAGACTTTAATTTAGTCTAAATGATTCTAAATTTAAAACTAATAGACTAAATAAATAGTTTACTGATTTATTAGTTTTTTAACATAACGGTTTGTCAGCATTATTGTACAACCCTTCCCGTTTAATCGAGGTTCTACTGTTTATTAATAAAACCATTACATAATATACCATAAGAACTATAAAATCAACTGTACACACATTTTGAAATACAAACTAACTATTATGACATACAAAATGCAATAAAATATATGAAAATTATTCAAGCAAACATTTCCATCAATAACCTTAAAAATGGTCGCTAAATGGCAAGGTAAATAAATAATACAAAAGTCTAATTTGAATGTGCACGAAAGTGAAATTCATATACAAAGAGATTATCATTTACATAATGAAAAGTCAACAACAACAACAATAGCTCGCGACAATATACATATTGACTGCTTAATCATAGACAATGGACCCTGACGCGCTGTTTCTCTTTATCTATGTGCTAATGTCACATTGTTGCTGTACTTAATCTATGCCGACTGTTCAACTGTTATTAATAGTTATGGAATTTATTTAAATAAATGTCACGCACCTATTTATATTATTTATTAACTGTCGCATGTTAGAATTTTGTATTTTTTAAATATCAAATCAATTATTCGGTATAAAAAATAGCCTATGTCCTTCCTTAGCATACAAGCTATCTCCCTGCCAAATTTCATCAAACTCGGTTCAGCGGTTTAGCCGTGAGAAGGTAACAAACAAACAGACAGAGTTACTTTCGCATTTATAATATTAGTTTGCGATTGTATTTTTGTATTTTTTAATAAATCTTAACAATTATCTGATATAAAAAGTAGTAGTCTATGTCCTTCCTCAGAATGTAAGCTATCTCCCTACCAAATTTCATCAAAATCGGTTCAGCGGTTTAGCCGTGACAAGGTAATAAACAGAGTTACTTTCGCATTTATAATATTAGTTTGCGATTAGTTTTCTTTGATTTTAAAATTAAAGGAAATTGTATTTTTTAATAATTCTAATCAATTATTTGGGATGAAAATAAGTCTATGTCTTTCTTCGGGGTGTAAGCTATCTCCCTGCCAAATTTCATCAAAATCGGTTCAGCGGTTTAGCCGTGAGAAGGTAACAAACAGACAGAGTTACTTTTGCATTTATAATATTAGTTTGCGATTATTAGCTTTCTTTGATTTTAAAATCAAAGGAATTTGTATTTTTTTAATAAATCTAATCAATTATTTGGTATAAAAAATAGCCTATGTTCTTCCTCATGATACAAGCTATCTCCCTGCCAAATTTCATCAAGATCGGTTCAGCCGTTCAGCCATGAAACGGTAACAAACAAACAGAGTTACTTTCGCATTTATAATATTAGTTTGCAATTAGCTTTCTTTAATTTTAAAACCGATAATTTGTTCTAGGATCTTAGGCTTCTTTACATGTAAAGTTCCATAAAAATCGGTTCAGTAGTTTTCAATTTTACACGGAATAAACATAAAAATTGGAATATTAGACTATTTAATTTTTATAAAAATCGATAGTTTTTTTGAAATACTTTGAGTTATGAATTTATTTATTTGAGTATATTTTATACATACGTTAACGAATAATACCTATACTAATTCTTGGTTTCTGGGTACAAGTTCGTGTTGATCTTGATCTTGTTTTAAATATTTGAAACAATAACTTAAATTAGACCCGCTAAAACGCTTCAATAGTTACTACTCGTATTTGAATTCTATTTCAAACATTGCTTTATTATTATTTAATTGCATATGCACATATAATGCAACACACGAATATAGTAACACATATTATGATATAAGTTATTTAAATAACATTTGACACGTATTATACAATAAGCAGTGAGTAGTGTTAACTAATTATGGTCACTCTGTCCAATATATCACTAGACATGATGACGTCACCACGGTTGAGTAACTCGCGATAACTTTCTACAATCAAAGCCTAACCATGCATTGACAACAAAAACCTTTATGTAATAATTCTACCACAAAAAAATACAGCTACGTACTTTTCAATACGACCAGAAGAAAATGTACAAATAATTATACACTATCTACCTAACTAATATCTACAATACTTATACGTTTATCTTAAAATCTATAAGTATATTGTCGATTGGTATATGTCAGAAATATTATTCTCTTTTACATATAGATACTCTAATTTTGATTGTTTAACTCCCCCCCCCCCCCGCCATTCTAATTATTCAAAGGCTATATAATACAATATTCAATTAAATTAAAAAAAATATAGTTTGTTTCATTTGACATGAAACAAACACTGCCGTGCAAAAGTGTTTGGACACCTGTGATTTTGAATGTAAATATACAGATTTCAGTTAATAAAAATACACAAAATAGCGAAAAGAATATGTTTACTCGCAGTCAAAATAGTAAAAAAAAACAATTTCTCGTTAGCTTGAAAGACACTGTGCCTCAATACTTTCAACTTGAGTAAACCTGACCTTTCAGGCATATAATTCAAAAATAACATGGAAAATTGTAAATGCTGTATTTTAGATATGCTAGGATTATTACAAAAGTTGTAATTAAGTACTCTTATCAACATTTAACCATTTTTGCAGTTTTATATTTACAATAAGTAAAAAAATGAGTGTCTAAAGACATTTGCACGGCAGTGTACTAAACAGATTTTGAAGGAATCTTTACTGATAGAAAGCCTAATGCCCGGTATTATAAAGAAATTGCATGCAAGCAATTTGTTTCCATGCAAAGCAAACGCTATCTACTAGGAGTCAAATTGTCTTGATATTTTAAAACTACAATCTGTGATTGGTTCTCATTTACATTTGACTCCTAGTAGATAGCGTTTGCAAATCGCAAATTTCCATGGAAACAAATTTGCTTGCATGCAATTTCTTTATAATACCGGGCATAAGACCTTAGAAATAATTAAGTCCATATAATAATTGATATTTTCTATTAAAAATGTAAAATCCTAATATTATAAATGCGAAAAGAATTCTGTTTATTACATTTTCATGGCTAAACTTCTAAATCGATTTTGATGAAATTTGGCAGGGATATAGTTTGCATCTTAAGAAAGGACATATGTTACTTTGTATTCAGAAAAATTGGACAAAGTCGCGGATTGCAGCTAGTGTTAATATACAATGATTTAAGCCTTGCATTTTTTTAGATCAGTCAGTCGTGTAGGCATTCATCAATTTTTAAAAACAAGCAGTAGAAGGTACAGTTTCCATTAATTAATAAAAAACAATTTGTTATAGTTTCTAATAATAATAATGAAAGTATAGAAGATCCGAGATCTTGAAAGTAAAATCACAAAAATCAAACTATTTCTTTGTTATACTTAGGTATTGTACTTTAATATCTAGAGATTTCACTGACTGAGGATGATCAAAAATAAGGTATATCTTTACAAAGAGAACAGAAAGACAGATGTGTTGTTAGAGATTGTAGAAATCGTGATTTAGAAAATGTATTAATTGTAGATACAGAGTTTCATAACAATTACTCACGGTCGATCGTTCGTTCTTCAATATTCTAATAATTAGTTCTGTTTGAAAATATTATTGCGGAAGTAAAATACAACTGATACAGTTTCTCTTCGTTTTCATTTAATCGATACTTACTACTCGATAATCAATAATAATGAATTATTAATAAAATACATTGAAAAATAGTTTTGGAGATTTGAATAGACAAGCATTATTATCATTATTCTTACAAGGAAACCTTTTCAAGTCAAAACTTCGTATCGAGTTTAAACTTTGTATATAGTTAGAGGAGGTCTAGATAAGTAACAAAAAGCTGCGGTAAAACGGTTTAAGGGGGTGAAACACCCCTATATGAAAATGTGCAAAATAATCATATTTTTTCAAATAACTAATGAAAATTTAAAAAAATCTACAATACAAAATGTTCATGATTTTTTATGCTCTTTCGAATGGCGATAGTTAAAATTCGAAAAAAAAAATAAACCGTTAACCCCCACCTCCCACCGACATTTCATAGGTTTAATTTTTTCGAAAGAGCGTAAAAAATCATGAAAATTTTGTAGATCTTTTAAAATTGTTATTAGTTTCAGAGTTATTTGAAAAAATATGATTATTTTGTACATTTTCATAGGGGTGTTTCACCCCCTTTAAACCCTTTTACCGCAGCTGTGATAATTTTTTTCTTGCTTATCTTAATTTCTAACTATATACAAAGTTTAAACTCGATACGAATTTTCGACTTGAAATGGTTCCTTTGTTAGTTATAGTACATGGCAAATAAAGCCAAAACGCTGCACTTTTTGATTGGGGTTTGCCACTTTCTTTGGTCATACACAAGGTCAAAAGAAAGATTTTAAGATAGGGAGCTACCTTAAAATCCATGTAGAACACTGTTATATGGACTTTCAAAAATAACCCCCACCGGTGTTATAAAATTAGTTTTATCTCAGCTCCTAGTCATTCGATTTCAATTTTCTTTTATTTATTTTAGAGTTCTATTTGAGAAGATTATTTTTTATCATTATTAATTTTTCTCTAAATCATAAGGGTCCCCCACAATTTTCGAAAATTTGATTACGAACTTAATTTTTATATAACTTTTTATGATGCCAAATTTCATTATTTTTTACTTCATATAAAAAAGAAAGATTGAAACTCTGATTAACTAATTATATCTAAAAAAAAAAACTGATACTATCAATAATAATTTATTTGTCGTATAATTTGAACGACTATATTAGCAATTCTAGTAGTTATGGAATATTAAGATAACGATTGGCATTTGGTTGCTGTTTGTTATTGGAAGAGATGCAGCAGTAGCAGCACAAGGTTTTGTCGCAACGCGCGTCAAGACTCTAAGAGCGCCACTAACCAACCTTGGGCCTAATTTCACATTCACTTGGCAAGAATAAAGCTGCTCACATCTCTGCACTCTGTGTTGTGACCATGGCACAACAAACTAGTGTACTGCATTGTCTACACAAACAACCACTTTACCCCCCCCCCCCCCTCTTCTAAAACACACACATATATAACATTAATTAAAGAAAATTTTAAATCAATAATATTTCAATAAAATTTGGTTTGAAGAATTAGAGCTTTTACGAGTATGTCACAATTCTTCATGAAGTAAATTAAGTTTGTCTGTTCCTTTTTACATTTGAGTCTTTGATACAAGTTTGATACAGTTAATTCCAGTGAAATTAAGTTTTATTATAACTATAAATACCTGTGTATTGAAACCGGGCATACATTTAAATGATTTTATTTATTTATGCAGGAGTATATTTCATTTTAAAAAACACAATTCAATGAAATTTACGATTAAATTTCATGAAAGTTGGTAATTTTATTATTGATTTTTCTCCGAATAAATAATAAGAAATTGAATTGCGATATTTTACCTTGTAATTATAAAGTATACATACTTGAAATTTTATTGTGTATTATTGATTCATCTCATCTTGAGAAATCATGTTAATTGGTATTTTAATTAATTTATAATTAATACAAAAACATAAATATATTGTTAATCATTCATTAGGAATAATTAATGTAGATGTAGGTAATTTTATTCATATCATGACATTTTGGGATTATATTTTAATTTAAATCAAGTCAAAATAACTGTGAGGGTATTATTATATTGAATTAGAAAACATATAAGCACACATTCAGAAGATATTTTCTAGAATTCAACCCCTAAAGAAAGGGTAGGAGGATGATGTTAATAAACAATTTATAAATTTTTGCTATTTATGGATAACTCATATATTTTACTAATTTTTATTTAAAATATTGGACGTATGGTTTTTGAATAATTTGGTATTCAAAATATAGTTTTCAACACACGATAAATGAGAGAACTTGCCGAAAGGCTCTATTTATTGAAATTCTACACAATTGGCTATATAGAGACGTTTTTAAAAACTAATTATTCCAAATTTCAACTCTTTTAAATAGGTAATATAAAAATTATAAAACAAATATATTCACGTGTAATTTATTGAAAATAATGAAAAACTAGCTCTACCATTACAGCAGTACAAATTAGTACATGTTACTTTTATATACCGTTCTGTCTATTACAATTTTCAAATTAAATTAAACTTTTTTTACTATTAATAATTAACAAAGTAAAATATTCCATTAAATGTAGGTAGGTACATGTGTTCTCAATATAAATTAAAAACAACATTTTTTGAAACCAAATTTTTTTTACAATGTGCTAGACGTACAACCTTTATTCTAAATACATAAGAGGTAAATAATTGTTTCAGGCTAAATAAGATTTAATAAATAATATATAATAAATGTTGTTAAAACGAGCAGCGAATAAAACACATAACCAAGTCGTTAACTAAATAAAGTATTACATATATTTAATTCAAAACATTAATTAAGTTCTTTTGCAATTTGCGGCTTGAAAATCAGTATAGAGATAATAAAGTAGGTATTTTACAGGCTATATAATCTGTGTTGAAACAAACCTCACACACACTTTACTTAGATACGCTTGACCTCTAGAGGCATTGCTTAACACCTGTAGTAGTATAGGTATATTACAAGAAGTCCAGTTTAATTGACATAAATATCTGCGGTGAAGGTTGTCATTTATTTTTATACATACTTGTATTTAAATAAAATAAACTAGGTCTAAATAAAAAACATTTTATGAAAAAATAAAAATAAAACTGACTTAAAAAAAATCTCTATAAACACTGAAAAGTTTATATTAATACTAGCTGCCCCGGCAAATGTTGTTTCGCCAAAAGATAATTTGCATGCTCTTTCTTTCTCATTGTTATGGTGTTAAATTTGTTAGGGTTATTTTGTGTATTTTGAGTATTTCGACCGATGTTTAAACGTCGTCGTGTATGCATTTTTGTATAATTTCACTATATTTTAAGAATATAAATAAACTGTATCGTAGGTTACGTTAAAAAACACGTGTCCCACGTACCGAATAGATAAAATAAAATAAAATAATAAAATTACGAAATTGAAAACAATTGAATTTAAGAAATTATATAAAAACATAGTAGCCATTGAACGGTTTTTCTCATTTTCGTAAATATCTCGATCCCACAGTCACCTACCGGGTTCAAAAAATCTATAAACCTTCCCGAGCACCAAACAAATATATGGTGTGAATATGGATTCGATACGTCTAGTGGTTTAGGCCTGATGATCCGTGGTACATACGCACCAAGAGTTTTATATATTAAGAAGATGTAATTTTAATAGTTTTTGAATTTGGTTTTATAAAAAAAATTTTACTGCCTTAGAGCCGAATTGAAAAACTGTTAAATTTAATTATTAAATATATTTTTTAGTATTTTTAAAGTCGGTTTTATTTTTATTTTTTCATTTCGAGTGACATATTTTCAAAGTCCATTGTCAGATTTTGATAAAATTTAAACGAGGTCAACTCGGAAGTATACTCTTTCAAACAAACGATATTACGTCTAAATATACATACATAAAAAATACATATAGCCGAATTGAGTCGGTTACAAAATAAATGACATACAAAAAAAAATGATTTAATTAAATAAGTAACATATAATGTATTGAGTCTCATCTTTCTATAAATATATAAGTGTTAGTGAGTCACTTGTGTATGTATAATGATAGTTAAATGCAATCCGCCCGATTTGAACTTCCGTATAACAAACACATACATATGATACATAGTTATTGGCAGTCAATATTAGGACAGTGAAAGTACACAGTTATTGTGTTGTTGTTGTGTAACAACAGCCTCAAGACATCAACACTGTAACACAAATATACGTATATACAAATAAACATAATATGTTATAACTAAACTATACTATGCCAAATAGACATTATTATAGTATATTTAAATATTTAAGTTACCTATTCACGTTGGTGAAGGAAAACAATCATATTTGTTTAAAACTAACAAGATTTTGTACAATATTTAAATAATTAATGAAAAAAGCTTTGACTTGGGCCAAGAAATCCATATGTAACGAAAAAAATATTTTCTTATCCCATTTTTATCTAAAACTATTTTTTCAATTTTTTATATTTTTTTGTGTTTTAATGTAATTCAGTAGGCACTTGAAAATAATATTTGTTTAATTTATTTGTGTAATTAATCCAACTACATACCCAGGAATAGATACTCAGATCTCGATAGATTTGCATTTTGAGACAACATTATATTTTTCACTAGTTTTTGATCTGTAGGGACTTGCAAATATCTAAAACGGTCTAAAAAGATCTAAAATAATCTACGAAGATCTACAACGATCTACAAAAATCTCTGAAGATCATTGTAGCGTTGAAAATTAATGATTTTTCAACGTTTTAATCTCTATCACGATCTACAACTTTGTAGATCGTTTTAGATCTTTGTAAGTCATTATAGATCTAAATCTCCACAGATTAAAAAACAGTGAAAAATATAATGTTGTCCCACAATGCAGATCTGTCGAGATCTGAGTAGATCTCTACAGATCTATATTTTTTCCCCGAGTAATATAGATTTTATTAACGAATTTAGAAAAATATCTGCGATTTTGTCAGATATATTCAAAAGTTGTAATAACAGTAGAATCCAAATTAGGTCGTAAAAGCTGATAGTCGTAATATCCGGCTAAAATACAATTATATGGAATTCAGTTGAACTTTTATTCTGAGTCGTTAAAACCGGTACGTCGTAATTACCGGAGTCGTTATAACCGGTTTCTACTGTATTTATAAGTTTGGCTATAATATGTTAAATGTTAATTAGGATAATACAGAGAACGTAATGTGCTCAGTCAGTGTTCAGCCAATGTATGTAATTGGTATGTTAATATCTAGTACCTAATAAAAATTAAAAGTATATCAGCGAACCGTGTAATACTGCTTTGTTTCTAAATAATAGAAAACGCGCATACATAGGTTAATACCACACACATACCGTTACAAACAACACATATATTTAACATTTTATTGTAGATACATGTGTCTCGAATTAAAACTAAGACCACAGTAATTTAATTTGGTCAAATAACCTAAATTTTCACCTGTTGTAAAAACAATATCTGTCATACATATTTAGAATAACTCACTGAAAGAGTGGGGGAATTGCATGTATATCTCTTCCCCTCCCTCAAAGATATATAGTCTAATTTTGACGAATAACCCCAAATATTAAATAAAAATAAAGTTCATAAATTTTCTCCTACAAGACGCCGATGGATAAATATTATAAACAATAGGAATGAATGCTGTACATTATTAAAAAAAAATAGCATGGTTACATTCTATGAGACATATATTCGATTTTTATAAAATTAGCTTCTTATAGAACACGATAAATCAAAAACTAGACTAATTTCGTCGCGTATTTGGTGTCGCCCCACTTTAAATAAAAATACCGACTAAACGTCCCCAGTCCAGACTAGGAACTCTTCGGATTCTTAAAGATTAAGCCATTTAAGAAGAAATTTCTATTTTTTCTTTATTAAAACCTAATTTTATTATACTATAAGTTAATTAATAATAATTTAGAAGATATAAATAATTTGTATATTTTTGTCTGTTCTAGATATGAAACGCAACAAATTACATTTTCTAGTCATCGCGGGTAAGTCTATCATAAATAATATTCTATTAAATTATTACACTATCAAACAAATGTATGTCAAATATCTGTAATTTTTAATTATTAAATATTGAAGACAGTATAGTAATCTATGATCATAGAAATAATACATATAAAAAAAAAATTTAAAAGGTTGACTAAGCACTATAATATTTTATTGATAAAAAAAAGATAATTTTGTTAATGTAAAGCGGCCTAAGATATTTTCTACTACTCAATATTAACATTACAAGATTTAAAAAAAATGTCGATGTATCCGGCAAACTAACCGAATGATTTCAAAAACGGCCGAATCAAACAACATGAAAATCGACACTTTTTTTATACCGATACAATTTTATTTTTATATTTATTTGGTTGCCAATTAAATGGATAAGTTTAGAAAAAAGTATATTTATATAAAGTTCAATATTTCATGTTATAGGCTTGCTGTCTGCATTGTTCGTCCCGGAGTCCGAGTGTCTGAAAGCGACGTCGTTAATATTCGGTAAAACAACGACTACAACAACAACAACACCGGCACCAGAACAAAATGTAAGTAAAATTACATAAATACAGTGAATCCTGGATAACTGGAATCTCAAGGGATCTGTTATTTTATCCCACTTAAAAAGGTGTCCCATTTACCCAGTTATAAAGGTGCAAATGTATATAGAAGTGACCATAGGTGGGCATTAACTCGTTAATCCGTTAATCGTTAATTAACGAAGTTAACAAAATGGTTAACGGATTAACTTTTAAGTTAACTCAAAAAAATGTTAACGCTTTTGTTAACTTCCGTTAACTTTAGTCCGTTACATTGGTTGTTTGATGAAAAGTACATAACAAAGTTGTCGAAATAGCTAAAAAAAAGGTTTACTGGATGGTTAACTTTTTAACGGATTAACTTTAACTTTCGTTAAATTTTCGACTTTTCGGTTAACTTTAACTTCCATTACATTTTCGGAATTTTAACGCTTTAACGGTTAACGAAGTTAACTTTTTTATTAACGGATTAACGATTAACGAACTTAACTTTTCGATTAACTGTGCCCACCTATGGAAGTGACGTATATTCTTAGTTAGTTAGCTCAAATAAATTAATCTTAAGGGACCAGGCATTTTATCCCACTTAAAGAGGTGTTCCATATATCCAAGTAAAGAGGTGCGAATGTACACAGAAGTGACGTATATTCTTAGTTAATTAGCTCAAATAAATTAGAGCAATATCACGAGTTATTACAGCCCTTAGTGTTAATAATTCACTGATCAACAAAAAAATACTTTAGTAATGTAACAGAGATCTGAATAGGTAATGTAGAAGGCTTTTGGCATGCTAAAATCAAATTTGTTGCCTAATTGGTTTCATCACGTCAGGGTTTTGAGATATTCTAACCTAAAAGTCCCAAAAATGACTATATTGGCAATATTAAAGAATTTATTACAAAATAGAAAAAAAAATTTCTATAGTTTTCGGTCACGGTAACAAATAGTATTATCTTTCCTCTATAAAATGAGTTTTAACTTTTTACTGTACGATTTTTTTAGCCGAGATGTACTAGTTTGAAGATATGATAGAGTGTAGTATAATAGATACAATGAAGTAGTATATTTCGGTGAAGAAAAGTTGCACAGTGAAATGTAAAACATCATTTTAAAGAGAAAAAATAGTACTATTTGAAATCATGAAAGAAAACGTCAGAAAAAATTTACCTACTTAGTAAAAAAATTCCTCGACATTGCCAAAATTTTCATTTTTTGAGACTTTTGGTTCGAATATCTCAATGATGAACCATTTAGGCAACGAATTCGATTTCAGCATGACAAATACCTTCTAAATCATCTACATATTCAGATCTCTAGGATTTTTTTTGTTGATTAGTGTAATAAAAACTACATTTAATTAATAATGTATATGTTTTTTTGATAGGAGTCGGCGAGTGTGTCAGAGACCCCGGCACCTGCGGCCGAGAGTAACTCTAGCAAGCCGGTGTTGACCGGAATACCGCAGATAGACTATATCTGGGATCCGAATCTACCACGCGAGTTGAACGGTTATAATCTGACTGATTACCCGTTCTACTCCAGTGTACCGCCACCGGAGGAGATGGCCTTCAAGTGTGATGGTCTGCATGACGGTTTCTACGCCAGCGTGCCGCACAAATGCCAGGTCAGAATACCAATTTAATTAAAATATTTATAATAGAAAACAAAGCTCTGTAAATATCGTAAAAATTTGATCTAAATAAAAATATTATTTTAAAGCTTGACATATCTACTTTTTACGGATTGCAATTTTATTTATTTTTGTCAAGTTCTAAAACAAATAAATAAAAATGCATTTTTTTTAATTTCGAGATTGAATGGAGTTAAAATCTGTTGACGTTATTGGAAAACGTAAAATTTCAATTCAAGAACACTTTTTAAAATTTTTTTTAAAACAAAATTATAAATTAGTTTGTGAAAAGAGTTTGTGAGCATGTAAAGGGTTAACAAATCATTGTATAACTTTCGTTAAAATAAGGTAGAAAGTTTGAACTTTTCTCTGTAAAATACGTTTATTGATTTTTCCATAAAAGTGATTTTTTTAAACACATTTTTGTACTTGGCATTTTTACTTCAATTCATTTCATAACATTTTAGTGAAGTCGCGAGCAAAATACCTAGTAGTTGATAATAGAAGAAATTAAAGTTCAATGTACAAATAATAAATAATAACTAATTCATATTTAAATAGTTTCATATACAAATATACATATATGTAAAAATATAAACTATTTAAAATATATAACAAAAAGAAAAACTATTAATGACTTAAGTAAGAAATGAAAGTGTAACAAATACTTAGCACGCGATGAATATTAAATACAACAACGGATATTAGAGACACAGATACTACAGGGGGGGAGGGGGGGGGGTATGGAAATTAACTACGAGACATGCAGCTCTAACATTAATAGAGCATATTTATTAGATAGAAAAATATTATAGATTTTATAAAACACCTGTGATTTTGACTGTAAATATACAGATTTCAGTCAATAAAAATACACAAAATAACGAAAAGAATATGTTTACTCGCAGTCAAAATAGTAAAAAAAAAACAATTAGTCCTTAGCTTGAAAGACACTGTGCGTCAATACTTTCAACTTGAGTAAACCTTACATTTCAGGCATATAATTCAAAAATAATATGGAAAATTGTAAATGCTGTATTTTAGATATGCTAGGATTATTACAAAAGTTGTAATTAAGTACTCTTATCAACATTTAACATTTTTTCAGTTTTATGTTTACAATACGCAAAAAATGAGTGTCCAAAGACTTTTGCACGACAGTGTATATCAAATATTAAATAGATGTAACATAATAATCGGGTGGAAAACGGTGGCTGTTGCTTGTGAGGGGGGGGGGGGTTAAAGAAAGTCGAAGAAGAGTTCAAAAATATAAAAATACGAAATATTTAAATTAATTGAGTTTTTAAATAAAAAATAACATTTGTATAGTAATAAAAATAATTTGCAATGTACTAAAAATTTTATTGCTTGTTAACAAGATACTTATTAAGATCACTATTAGGTATACGAGTACCTACAAGGTAGACATAGGTATTATATTAGTTGTTTTTAGTTTTTTATGTTATGTTAACATCTATTTTAATTAATATAATAATTTTCATATACATAATTTAAATAAAAAAATACTACTGTCTGTTTCATTTAAGTTTTGTGCTTTGACGGTGCGAATCGTGAAACCTACCGTCAAATCACCAGACAACCACTGCAGACTTAAATGAAACAGACTATACACTCTAATGCAGTGTTTATACCGAAAAAAACAAAACAGCAACACGGTGTTTTAAAACACTTCGTATTTAAAAATGTATAGGGTTTATTGCACTTTTATAAAAAATACACGAATGTGCTGTTTTGTTAATTCGGTGTAAACACAGCATAACCATTGGCTTCTGGGTACAAGCCACGTTTTCCTCGGTCGTAAAAAAATAGATTTTATACCAAGCATCCAAAAATCACTTTTACTTGAAACAATTATTATTTTATTACAACAACTGTCATTTTAATTCAATTATCTAAAAAGATAAAAAAAACACCAATACAAAAAAATGAGTTAATTATGTGCAGAAGAAAACAATAGGCCGATGATACGGGCGTTATTTCCTTTCTACGCGCGCTGCTGTTGTGTCACGCGCGAACAGACGTAGAAAGCGCGGTAACAACGTGTAACACGCATAGAGATAGTACCATAGAGTCAGTAAGCCAGTCGAAAATCACAACTGTCAGTAGAAAGAGAAAAAAATAGAATGTGTACCGCTAAATAATCATGTTTTCGTAGAGATGGCGGTACACGAACTGTACGAAAGCGTCAAAAGACAAGGACACAAATACGTATACACATGAAGAATAGAATAGTACTTTTTTTTTCTCTTATTATTTCCGATTATCGTCCACTTACAGAAAGTGCTATGGCTCACTGCCTCTATGGTATTATCTCTATGGTAACACGCTGGTGCTTTATTAGAGCAACGTTCACGCTTCATTCATATCAACAACACATTCAATGTGGCTAACAACGAAAATACTAAGGTGAAAGTCAGGGGTCGGTGGGGTGTAATCATACTAAATAAGTTAGAGATAGTATTTATTTTATTATTTATAATTTTAATCATACTCTTAGACATAGATACATGGACTTGAAAACATAGCCGTGTCAAAAGAAAGAGATAGAAAGAAGTTTGGAAATATAATTGTCGTTACTTATACAGGAGTGTAACTGTTTCATTTTTAGCCCCGAATATTAAAAATATTAATATATTTGGATAAAGACGTTACATGATAAAAAATAACTAAAGTTATAAAATATTTTATTTATTAAAAATGATTACTGTTTTTTAAATAATATCAGTTTGGTATTTTTTGACCTAATTCTAATTTATTGTTGTTTTTGTTGCTTCATTATGTTACTTAATATAAAAAAAATTAATCTTATTAATTAAATCTTGTCTGTGATTGTTAGTGCAATTCACCTCATCATTTTTTAAAAACCACATGGTTTTGCTTTAAAACTATTTTTTTTATTAAACCTTTAATATCTGCACTACCAAAAATATTATCGGTTGACGGTATTTTGTAAATTGCCTCAACTTTTTTTATATTTAGTAAAAAAGATGATTGCTGCGAAATAAACAATTTGTTGCAAATAAAACATTTGTATTTTCCTTGCTACAAATCCTGACATATAACTAATTATTTCAATAATGTAATAATAATTAATGCCTTCATAAATACTCGGAATATTGTATTCGTGTTCATATGAAATAACTACGCGATGATTTTTGTTACCTATATTTTTATTAATTTTACAAATATTGACTGTATGTAAATAAATAAATATACGACAGAAATACTACCTCGAACTATAGTAAACTACCAATCAGATGCTTAGATATAGATATTTTGCAAACTACACTGCATCTCTCTCTCACTTTTAGAACAAATGTTACACCATTATGTTAATACAGAGATATGATTATAATTTTTATCTAACTGACTTTCATTTTTATAAATTTGTATATTTTTTAATAAAATATTTTATTTGTATTGTTATAGGTATACCATCATTGTCTTTACGGTACCAGATACGATTTCTTATGTGCCAACTTCACTGCCTTCGATCAAAAGACTTTCATTTGTCACTTTGCATCTGAAGTGGACTGTGATAACTCACCGAAATATTACCATAGGTAAATTCAATCATCTAACAAAATACAAACGTCAATAACTATATAATATTCAAACATTTCAGAAACGATGCACTGTACGAAGCCACTACAACTACAACCACGACAACTACAACTGTAAAACCACCTGTGACACAACCTCCACCACCTGCTGTAAGACCTGGTGGTGGTAGACGTCGCAGGCCATCGTACAGACCACGCAGACCACAGTACGACTATTACGACGAAGTAGAGGAATACGGCGATCAGTATTACTATGACGAAGAACCGGTTAGGTCGAGGAGAAGAAAGAGACCAAGGCCAAGACGTCCTCCAAGTGATTTCGATGACTTTGAAGATGATTATGACGAACGCTTTGATAGACGAGGTGAGATACAATATTGCAAACATTATTTTAGACTTTTCAGTAGAGTAAAGTCAGTATTTATGATTTAGGTAAGAAAACTATAATAATGATATTTAAAATCAGTACTTATCATTTCATTAGACAGAGAATTTAATCTTTTAATTGAGTAAGAAAAAATAGAATTCTTAAATTAAAAAAATAATAATAATAATTAAAAAATCTAAGACAATCGAAAATCAGCCTCCAAAATACAGTAGTCCATATTACACGCTTGTTATAGTACGGGATTTTTATTTTGTTGTTTTTATTTAAAACTTATATGTTGTCACTGTAAAAAAATAGCAGTGGCGTAGCAAAGAGTACGCGGGCAGAACCTTCGTAAGAGGTACCTCATTAAGTGGACACCATCATGAAGATTTGTACTTAAAAAAAGGGATTTTTGCGGAAGTGGATAGTTGTTAAGTACTACATGAGTAATATACTTTTCATTCTCTTTGCCTCACCTCGATTTTGATTAATTATTACACTTCATTGCCATATAATACCCCATAGTCCATAATACCCACAATAACTTGTATTTAAAAAAAATGTTATTGCCAAGGCAACAATTATTACGTGGATTAAAAGCACTGTACATACGACCAATCCATATACCTACATGTTTTAACAGCAATATAATTAACTAGCGGAATCCCGCGGCTTCGCTCGCGTAAACTTCGAAACTAATTAGAACCCTCTATAAGTAATAGGGGATGACATATTACATTTTTTTTATATTGATTTTTATTCATTACTTATAAAAAAACGTAAATATCCCGGATCTTAGTTAAAATATTTTTTTTAAACTAACCCCCGTCTACTCTCGCCATTAGGGGTTGAATATCAAATTCTTTTATTGCAGATTAAATCCATCCTAGTTCCCGTCGAACATTCATTTTTAATTGAATATTAATTTGTCCGAATTTACTTTAATATCATCAACAGTTATTATTATTATTCCCATAGGGGTTGAATTTTCGTAACTGATATTTCTCTTGTAGAGTACCTACTTATGCCATGTTTCATTCGGTGAATACAAAAAAAAATTATTTTACAAATTTTTCCACCACCCTAGCACCTTAGGGGTTAAATTTTGGGAAATGCTGAAATAAATGTTTCACTATTTATATTTTAGAGTATGTTCGATAAGTTTCAATTAAATGCGAACAAAAAAAATATTTTTTTATATAAACTTTGACACCCTGTTTTAACCCCGTAGGGGTTGAATTTCGATAAATCTCTTCTTAGTGGGTGCTCATATCATAAAAGGAAGACACCTACGAAATTTCACGTTTCTAGGTCCAGGGGTTTGGGCTGTACGTTGATATATGAGTGAGTGAGTGAGTGAGTGAGTGAGTGAGTGGTTAAGGACAAACTCTTTTATAGATATAGATTTAAACAATTTAATACAATAAAAATTTAAACTAACTTATCTTAACAAAAATAATCAAAAATTACAAATTTCATTAAATTGCTCTCAATAACACACCAGCATTCCAAACACTGTCATGTCAACTAACGCAGTTATTTAGAGGTGTAAGTAAGCTTAGATACATACTACTTGTGTTTATAAAATGTAAAATAGAGCAAAAAAAGGTGGTGTCTATATTACCCGCCTGGTCTATATATACTCTACTAATAACTATTATATATAAACAGGTTATGAAGATCGCCGAAGACCTGAAAACCGACGCAAACCTGAAGACGACAGATTAAGTTCAGATGAAGATAGAAGAATGCCAGAAGATAGTAGACGAAGACCGAGCGATGATGATAGGATGGGTTTAGAAGAAGATAGAAGAAGACCAAGTGATGAAAGAAGGAGGCCAGAGAGTGATAGAAGACGACCAGATAAAGATAGACGTAGGCCAGATGATGATAGGCGGTCTTTTGAAGAGCGTAGACGGCCTGCAGATGATAGAAAAAGGAAACCTGTAGATATGGATAAAGATGATAGAGATGTGTATGAGGATGAATATGAAAGACGTCCTCTTTATGACAGGAAGAAGCCTCCGTACAATAGACGACCATCCGATGAACGAAGAAACATGAATAGAAGACCTAATGATGAAAGAAGGGGATATAATGAGGACAGAAGAGATACAGATGAAAGGAGACCCTTGAAAGAATATGATGATTACGATAGACCAATACCCAAAAGGAAAAATTCAGGTATTACTTCATACTTGTACACTGCCATGCAAACGTTTTTGAACACCTGTGATTTTGAATGTAAATATACAGATTTCAGTCATTAAAAATACACAAAATAGCGAAAAGAATATGTTTACTCGCAGTCAAAATAGTAAAAAAAAAATATTCTGTCCGCGCAACCACCGCGGTAAGCGAATTTTATTTGATAAAAAAAATAAAATAAAAAATAATTAAATGTGTAAAAAAAAGTTGGCTCTGAAATTTTTTAAATTTTTTATTGATTATTAACTTTTTACTCTACATAATAAACAAAAAAATAAAATAAAAAACTTGTAAAAAAAAAGTTCCACATCGGGACTCGAACTCGGCATTCTTAGTTTACAATCTCTACAATATTTTTTTTGTTTTTAAAATATCAACCAAACGGTACTTTATATCGAAAAATCACAAGAGACATAATACTTTTGTTTTATTGAGAGAATTACAAAACATATTTGATATTATCAATCCGATATTTAATACCCGAGATATGATTTTTTTTCGGTTTTGAATGGCCGCCATTTTGAAATCCATAAAGGAATTTCGCTGACTAACGAACTTAACCGAGGTATTCGTGAGATTGATTTTTCAACCAAGTTTCAAAAAGATCGGAAGTAATCCTGGAAGGCTAGAGAGTCCACTCGAAAAAATATATATATATATATATATATATATATATATATATATATATATATATATATATATATATATATATATATATATATATATATATACATAAAATTTTTAACGAACCTCATTTTCGTGATCTCGAGATCAAGTTTGATAAAGATATATAGTTTTTTTTCCGAAGTTGCGTCATGATGGTGATAGCAATAGCTATATTTTTCTTCGAAAAATTCGCTAAAACGATTTCTCGTTAGCTTGAAAGACACTGTGCGTCAATACTTTCAACTTGAGTAAACCTGACCTTTCAGACATATACATAATTAAAAAATGTTCCTTAACATGGAAAATTGTGAATGCTATATTTTAGATATGCTAGGATTATTACAAAAATTGTAATTAAGTACTCTAGATTTTTTTAATCAACCATTTGTGCAGTTTTGTATTTACAATACGCAAAAAAATGAGTGTCCAAACACTTTTGCACGGCACTATATAAATATTTAAATATTTTTATACTGTTATTTTAATTGCAAAAAAAAATTTCAGATGAAGACGAAGGTAGAAGATATCGACCCACTGGCACGGACAGTTACAGTCCTAATCTCGAAGTAACCGTGAAACCATCCAGTTCAAGTTCTATTTACAGCAAACCACGTGCACCTCCACGTATTCGACGACCTGTCCCAATCAACGAACGAGACAAGTTTGATTACACATCAACCAAAGGCCCAAAAGCTTCACGAGTATCAGTGAAAGATGAATACTACGATGACGAATACGAAGACGAACCTTTACCACCAAAGCCAAGACAACAACAACACAGCAAACCAGTATCTGAATCTAGAAAACCAGATGTACCTAATTATGAAACAAGAAAACCTGTAGACATAACTGATTACGATTCTTCAGAAGATTTATCGAGTACAAATAAGTACAGCAGAGGTAGAAGACCTGCTGTTGAAACAACAGAAAACGTTTACAGAACATCCTCACAAAAACCTATACAATCACGACAGAACTTTAGACAGAATAGAAGACCTAGTTCTCCATACAGTCCTAAAAAGAATTTAGAACCTATAATAGATGAACCAATTCGTGAAGATATAATCGAGGAATTAAAACCAAGTCCGAAGAGAAACACTAACAATTTTAAATATAACGATAGACGAACTCAAAAACCTGACACAGAAGAAATTATCCCATATGAAGAAACAATAAAACCGAGTAGAAGCCATCAGAAACCTACTAAAATTCCTGATATTGAAGCTCCATACGAAGATAGAACCAAACCATCTGAATCTTACTGGAAGAGACCATCAACATCTACTACAAGACCAACAGCGAGTAGCGCAAAACCGATTCAGGATCAACCATACGAAGATGAATATTACTACGATGATGAAGAATACGATACAGTGATATCATCTCATCCTGCAGACACTCCAACAAACAAGAACAAATACAGTCCACCTGCTCAAACAGAATCAACAACGGTAAGACAAATAGATAACACACCTAAAACTGTAGTTAAAGTTGTAAAGAGACCATTCCTACCGAGTCGTGGTGGAAATCCTTTAGCAAGTCGAGGTCTACAGCCTGTAGGAAGTAGAGCGTTGGAAGTTAACCCAACTACCAGAAGACCTGTGGCCGGTATTTCAACAACACTCTCACCTTCGAGTGATGAATACATAAATGATGACGATGATTATTATACTTCGGTTGAAAATGAAGAACAAGAAACTACTAAATTACAAACGACTAATACAAGAAATCAACAACAGCAAAGGTATAATATAAAGAATAATTTCAATACAGAATCTAACCAAAATCAGAAACCTGAATCAAACAATTATCGAGGGTCACAAACTTATACATCAGCAAAACAGACTCCAGTTTCTTCTTTCTCGATTAATTCTGGAGGACTTGTGAAAGATAAATCTGTTGATAATAATAATAATAACTATCAGAAAGCTTCGGATTTTCGTCCCAGCCCTGGTTTCCAATCGGATCCCTTCAAGGGTGAAACCAGGCCAATATCAACTACTTTAAGACCAGTCCAAACACAAAACGAACAGATTGAATCTTTGAGAAACCCTTTAGATATTAATGAGAATGAATATGACGTTACTTTGAACGATGCGTTGAATCCAACTATCCCGAACATTGTAAGGCATTCCCCTGTTGGATTCCAGAATTATAACGGGTATCAAAGACAAAGGTATGTCAGTTTTGATCCGTTAAGTGCAGCATCTTCTAATATAGCTTATCAAGTTCACGAAGCTCCTAGTGATTGGATTGGACAGTTTGTAGAAAGGTATTTGAATGAAGAATAATTATCTGTTTATCGAAATAAATAGAGAAAAGTTTGAAAAAAAATATTAAAAAATAAAGAAGCATATAAAATTTAATATCATTTTATTATTTACGTACTTATTTGATTCATGTGGGTACCTATATCACTTTTGATTATTTTCAAAAAATATTGTATAAAAAAATCTGTATAAAATAAATAATTTATTTTTAAAACACTTCTAGAGACCCCTTCTACAAAAAATCAATAATATTTAAAAGTGATATAGCTACTTTGATCAAACAGGTACATTTTCTTATGTAAAAAGCTCTCTGTAAATACGATATTATTTGCAATTAAAATTTAAATATATGCTTCTTGAAACTAAAATATAAAGAATATTTTTTAACTATCACAACGAATATTTCTTTTTGGTTTTTTGCTTTCGTGAATTTAAATTCATGTAAAGCGAATTGTTGCTCATGTAATATGATATTAAAACCAGTGGAGGGGGTTCGTTAATTTTAAGGTAATAATATTTCTAAACACTTACTATTTCTATACACTATACATAGCATTAATATAATAGCCATTACTTTACCCCATTAACGCCAAAAAAAACATGCAAAATATTTTTTTAATGAAATTAAGTACATATTCAATATATTTAACTAAATATACAACACAAACTTGTTTTTAATATTTCGAAAAAATAAATAACAGTGTGTACTCAAGCGAGTAAATTGGGCAGATATGAAGTCTATTTTGTGTGAGACTGATTTTCTGATATCATTTTTATTTAGATAAATTTCATTTAAAAGTTATATGTATATTTAAGTTATTTCATATGATTTGAACAAATTAGTTGGATAAAATATATTAGCATACAACGTACCTCTTTTCATAAAAAAATTATTGAGAACAATTAAAACACGTTTAAACACTAAAGATTTCGGTCACGGTAACAAATAGTATTATCTTTCCTCTTTAAAATGAGTTTTAACTTTTTACTGTACGATTTTTTTAGCCGAGATATACTAGTTTGAAGATATTTTTGTTAATAGAGTGTAGTATAGTAGATACAATGAACTTTACTACATATATTTTCAAAGTAGTATATTTCGGTAAAGAAAAATCGCATTCTAAAATATAAAAAAACATTTTAAAGAGAAAAGACAGTACTATTTGAAATCATGAAAGAAAACGTCAGAAAAAATTTACCTACTTAGTAAAAAAATTCCTCGACATTGCCAAAATCGTTATTTGTGGAACTTTTAGCTTCGGATATCTAAAAAACCTGACGTGATGGAATCATTTGGGCAACGAATTCGGTTTCGACATAACAAATACCTTTTAAATCACCTATTAAAAATTCTGTGAATTTGTATACAGCGGGCGTTAATGGGTTAAATACATATATTGCTATTATCTACAATAATACGTATTTATTTTTATTCCATATTTCGAGTCTTGTATAATTTGTTTTACTGAACCCACCCGCCACTGGAGTAAATGGAGGAATATTTGATGTATGTTTGTTTATGTACATACTACACATAAGTGGGCTCTCACACCGGAGCAATATAGCAACTTATAACTAGCGATATTATTGCTATCTGTCAATATACATTGAATCGGACATACTGTCTCACACCAAAGCAATATGATATCGCTATATTGCTAGTTGCTAATTGGTAGTTGCTGTGTTGCTATATTGCTCCGGCGTGAGAGCCCACTTATACATACATTAGATATTCGGCAGAGTTTTGCCAGAATCGTTTAGTCATTTTTACGGTAGATAGGTAGATTATATTTCAAAGTTTGTAATATTTTGTATTCGTTTGTAACAAGATGAAGAAAGTTTTGTGATTTTGACTGTATATTTTTTATTTACTATTGATATATGTTTAATTATAATAATACAAAATTTAGGAACAGAAATATATATTTTTATTTATTTGTATATGGTTTTATTTATTTAAACCTTCATTAATCCTTTCTTGATCATTCTAGAGTAAGGTCGTATAAATATGCACCTAAATCAATTAAATTACTATTACCAAGTATTTTATAACAAAATCACTTAAATCAGCAAATTCATTGTGGGATTTGCTAAACTGTATAATTTATAGTGAAACCTCTCAAAACGTATTATTCCCATCTAACCCCTTACGTACAAGTATTTACTACCTACTATTTCATTGAAAATATTTTTTTATAGATATAAATACACTGAAGAAAAAAAAACAGTGAAGCCAACACTGCCACGTAGTTGCCCGATATTAATCTGAATGAGAGAAAACATATTTGTGATAGATATACTTTCGTTGAGGCAACTACGAGAACAACATTTGGTTCCGTTGAGCTAACTACGCCCACATAGTTGTACTAAATACAATAAATATTTGAATAAACGAAATAATCGTTGATTCTATACAAATTACGCTGTACGAAATATTTTCTACAATTGAATTAAAAGTTCTCAATATATTGGTATAAACAACACTGAATTGAATTAAAGGAAAAACTTATTTGAAGACTGTTGTAAGTTAACTCTCACTAACAGTGTGTTTTAAGTTTCTAATGTATATATAATATATACACCAAATGGGGTATATTTACATAGTAAGTAAGTTTATGTATATGTATTACACACACATAATGTATCTATTTATCTATCCATTGTTACTTTACCAGATGGCGCTAAACGAACGAGGTGTACCCCCCCCCCCCCCCCAAGTGTGTTTAATAAAATTATGTGTTGAGAATTTATAATATGTTTGTTGGTTTGTTAGTTAAATTAAACAATGCAATATCGCGCGATATATTTGGAGGGGGGGGTACCCCCCCCCCCCTTGGGCTACTGAAGCGGATCGTTTATTCAAATATAAGAATGAATTGATACAAAATCCATAGTTCATTGAGCTAAACAAAGAAAACTGTAAATCCAATTATTTTACATAGTTAATTTAAGTATTTTTTCTTAATACAACAATATATATTGTTTGTTCAACCGACAAATAATTTCAACCATAAATATCAGTTACTTAGACTAAATGAACATTATTTACTTCAACTACATATTGTAGTTGCCTGAACGAATTTTTTCAACGGTGCAGCGTTGTTGACGCAACAACGGCGCGTCACTCACCGCATCCACAAACGTACCGTTGTTGACTCAACTACGTTTTCTTTAGGTGTACTATACTTTTTTTTCAGTGTATATAAACACAGATAAAACGTTAATTTAAGCATTAAACTGACGTTTAGGGGGGGGGGGGGGAAGACCAAAGTGATATTAATATACATTTTAATAAATTTTATAAATAATTAGCTTGCAATCAAATCAAAGTATATTTCCAGTGCGACTGACATCTGCATTATGATATTTTACAAATTATCATTTTAGACAAAATCCATATAGACAACAGTGTCGGAACTAGAAACTTGGGGACCCCAGGGCAGAGTGTGTGTAAGAGTCCCCCCCTTAAAAAAAACTGAATACCTTTTTTGTCGACACCTAACTATTTATACATCTTAATGTAAACTTTTTGACACTGCTGTGGGGGCCCCTATATTTAGGGGGCCCAGGACGTTGCCCTGGCTGTCCCCGGTGGTAGTTACGGCGCTGATAGACAACACAAGCCATATATAACTAAATTATGTACCTTGTAAAAAGATGTTGCTTTCTTTTAGTCGAGACTCAATTTCTTTTCAATACACATTGATTTTATTAATCAAATTGACTTAAAACGGCTTAAATGTCCCGTATTACAAATAAAAGTTGCGTATTACACATTAGGCATTTTAGGCGACCTGGCAACTGCCTAAGGCTCTGATAAAGGGGACCACAAGCTGATAAAGTGGCTACAATATAAATAAAATTATTTAAAAAATATGTTTTTTTGACAAAAATTTTGATAAAAAATTTGTTAATTTAAAAATACTTTGAAATGTTTATTAACAATTTAGCGCATGCGCAGTAAGTACAGTGCTAGTATATACATAAAAAAATCTTATATGTTTCAAGTAAATTCAAATAACACTGTTTTTAAATTCCAAAAACAAATCTCAAATAATTAAAACCCCTGCTTATACAAAATTAGGGGCATTATAAATAATCAAAACTTGATTATTTCCTTGTTATCGGTAAAACCAAAATTCCCGCTCAAAATGCGCAGTAGTGGCATTGCGGCAACTGTGTGACTGCTTTAAAATCAATATGAAACATAGCAGACGTACATACGCTGTCTTTGTCACACTCACTGTTCTCTAACACTGGTGTAACAAAGAGACAAAGTACTATAAATACCCTAGTAGACTCTACATATATACACATATATATATTAATATATCCCCAATGCCGGAATATCGTATACAGTTTTCAGTGTTTAGTTATGCGCTTAGAAAACAACATAGTTATCTGTAAAACAGTAACAACAACGAGGAAAGAAGTAACAATGATGAAGATGGTCAGATTGAAATGAGTTTGTTGTGTTTAATGGAACAATTATTTGTTGTAATGAGGTGCTGCAATTTGACAAGTATTTATTATTGTTAATTGTCACCGCTCGCTGGTTTCAATAATCGAATTATACAAAATGAATTGGATTATCTTCCTATCAAGTAAGTAAAACACATACAATATTTATGTACATATACAAATGCTACTGTCTCATCTCAATAAATGTAGTTTTGAGGAAATAGGAATTTAAGTAAATCAAAATTGTAAAGGAAGTATAGGGAAAAGGACTGATACAGAGTGTTTAATTTAAATATTTCAGTATTTATGTTTGAAAAATAGTAACTATTAAAAAACGCTTAATGATTAAGTATTTAAAAAATAAAATAAAAAAGTAGGTACACGAAGTACATTAATGATATATAGTAATTTGGAATCATTCTACATATTTATCTCAAATATGACATTTTTTGAGCTGTGACACTTTTTTGCGGGGGTGCGATGTATTCAGAACTGTGCAAAAAAAATTGACACAACTAAATAAATGTAGTTTTGAGGAAATAGGAATGAATGAAATTATAACAATTTAGGTAAATCAAAATTGTAAAGGTAGTTTAGGAAAATGACTGATACACAGTGTTTAATTTAAATATTTCAGTATTCCTGTGATGTTTGAAAAATAGTAACTATTCAAACGCTTAAAATGTGACATTTTTTTAGAATATGCTAGTTTTGTTGACGGTAGGTACACGAACTACATTAATGACAATTTTTTAGTAGAAATATATAGTATTTGGAATCATTCTACATATTTATCTCAAATATGATATTTTTTGAGTTGTAACACTTTTTTTGAAGGGGTACGATATATACATATAATACCCTACTGAAGAGTTTTGATTAAATTAATATTTAAATATAATTATGTATACAAGCATTTTCAATTAATGATTATTACAGAAGACTATAACTTTAAATAAAAGAGATTAAATAATATTTCTCATTTATATTTATCCTTAATCATGTATTAAAATAAAAAATCATTTTCAGTGATTTGAAATTTTTTAAAATAAAACGATATACCTATATTTATATTTAAAGTATCTATTTTTAAAATAGATAATAGTTTTTTTCATTAAATTAATATCAATATCATTTTTAGTGATTTGTAATTTATAAAAAAAGACAACGATTTTGTATACATATTTTTATATTTAATGTATTTATTTTAAAATAGATACTATTTTGCTAATATAACGGTTATTATAAGTAGGTATCAATGAATATGTTATCATATTTATATAAAATACAATAATTTCTTATCGATTTTATAAATAGCCACATTTTTAGTAAAAAATGACATTTTTTATATATAAATATTCAACAGTAAGTAAATATTTGTAGACAAATATGTATATTTATAAATGTGAACCATTGTACCATTCTTTCATAATAATAGTTCATATAAATTTAAAAATATATGTAGTTTTTTTTTTTTTTTTTAATAAGGAAATATTAAATTTCAAGAAGAATTAATTGTTTTAATGCATGTAAAGAGAAGAACATACAAAATTATATTAATTCGTTGTTTATATAGCATTTATGTATATGTAACATTATTTAAAATTAAATGTAAGGTCATGGCTGAAATATTTTTAAATTATTAAAGAAGGGGCCCAATTGCTTAAATAATTAAACCCACTTTTGATACTTGTATTTTTTCATAGAACAAAAAATCAGATGTTTTATTATATTAAAGCGGTATCTTCTTCAAACATTTTAAGCCTAAAAATTTTCAGAAAAGTAAAAAATATTAGCATGTAAAAATAATTTTATTGTCATCTCAAACATTATTTTAAATCGGCGCCCATGGAAATTCGGAAACAAAATTTTGTTAAAGACTGATGTTCTAATATCCCCCATACACATGTAGAAAGGTTTACTTGAGCCAAGTAAACCTTGTTTTGTATATAACAAAAACAATATTTTCTTAAGATAAGAAACATACTCTTAAACCAACTATAGTATTCTTGGACGAAGAAATAATGTAGTTGGATTAAGAGTACTTTTCTTATATTAAGAAAATATTGTTTTCGTTATATACAAAATAAGATTTTCTTAGTGCAATACAATTTTTTTTTGTGTGTACCTTCATAAAAAAGCATTTTTGTATTTCCTACACATCTGAATATAAATTCTTTGAATTATACGTTTATATGTTTTTTATCGTGGCTTTAGTCGTTTAGTAGCGGTCTAAATTAAATTATCTAAAAAATTAACATATCAAGGACCTTTTTTGCTCTTCAAAGTTAAAAATAAAAAACTGACATTCCGCCCTTAGCCCCAACATTCTTTAATCTTCCACTGCGAACAGTTGATCGTATACAAAGTATACATAATATCTTTAAAAAACAAATATTGTTATGTATAAGTAAAACGCTATTGTCTTTGATATTATTTGATTATTATTAAGTATCGGTTGATTGAGTTTATTGGCTCCTTTAAGTGTACGCCACCCTGCCGCGCGCGTAGTGGTGGTGGCGCATTACGTGTTAACAACCCAACCGTTGCGGCAATTTAGTTAATTAGTCAATACTGTGTGAGATGAATTGAAACGCGGCGACAATGATTTTAATTAAAGCTACTTAAACTATATCACACATGTTACAAAACACTATAAAATAAAAAACTAGATACCTATCTAAATACTTAACTCAATTTGTCTTGGACCATCTTTAAATAATAATTAACACTAATAACTATTTTTTGTTTCTTGGAAACATACATATTTCTTCTATGCTCATATTTTTAAATAAATTACAGTAGATATCGGTTATAAGTACATCGAAGGGACCGGTCAAATTAGGTCATAAATAACCGGCTAATATACAATTATATGAAATTCAGTTGGTCTTTATTTTGAGCCGTTAAAACCGATTAACCGGAGTCGTTAAAAACAGATTTCTACTGTAGTTTAGAAGTTACAGGCATGAAAATCAGTTATTCCAAATTTGCATAATTTTCTGTCACTTTAAATAAATATTTAACAATTAAAGGTATAATAAACTACCCAAAACATAACTCATGATTTAAAATGTATAACATATTGTGTACCTACAAAATAAATTGAAAGTTACATAATTTAATTTACGGTTCCCTATTAAAAAAATGAATTTTTGAAATTTAAATTTTATTTTACTGGACACTCTTACATGAATTGTAGGTGGTAAAGAATTAAAGGTAATATTATATTTAAATACAAGAATCAATATCCATAATCAAACTCGAAATAATTTTTTAAAATAATTTTATAGAAATGTAAATAATTTTAACCATTTTCAAAAATATTGGACCACACTGTATTTTTCTATATATCATTTCATAATGTGCATTTTTACATATCATTTAAATATTGTCTCACTGTAAAAAATGAGGTATTAAACTTATATATACGACAGTTCTCTTGAAGTTTTTTAACAGATATTTGCATGAACAGTTATCGTTTTTACTGAAGGTTAGTAAATATATTTTATATTAGTAAAATGGTCTATTAAAAGTGATCCAGCACTTTTTTAGAATAGTCAAGCAACCATTTAATTCAATTCTGGACCACTTGATATGGATTGACCCTAAATATACTTTACATACCTTTGTTTTTACTTCCTATAAATGAAACTATCTATTAAAAACTCCAAGAGAACTGTCATATAAGTTTGATACCTCATTTGAGAGTGCTTGCTAGTTAGCTAGCTCCTTAATATACCAGACATATTGTAAATAATACTATTTATGTTTTAATATCATTATAAATCTCGTATTTTCTGTTTCATACCAAATATAGAATTTTGTTTTATTATTTTAGTATGAAAACAGTAATAATATTTCTTTACGCAATATACCGGGCCATTTCCTGTGTCGTACACGTGTTATTTAAAATATTAACAACCCCTATAGCGAGAGAGGGTATATGAGATGTATGTAGATCAATAATACCAACCTTACAGTTACAGGTGGTAAAGAAAGACAACGGACTACACGACATTTCAAATATTCTACAAAACAATTCAAACACGAAGTAAACTATTATTTAGTTATCATATATTATCAGTATCGTATGTATATGATTAGTATAGATTCTCTATATTTTGGTTTTTAGACTTTTAAAACATTTGTACTACCTAATTTTGAATAGTAATAAAACAATTTATTTAGTTAATACATAGTTTACAATGTTTACTTACATTACGCGAGAAATAATCACGTAGACAATAAGTAGTTAAACCACGCAGATTATATGTTTTATGCACTTTAAAACTCAAAAAAAAATCCCAAAAAAAAAAATTTGTATAAGTTACAGTTGATGTTTATAACTTATGTATTTTGTAACACTAATTTCACCCACTTCCCGTTGAGATATTTAGCTGAAATTTGGTATAGATACATGTATGTAGATCCTGAAAGACAATGCATTTTAATAAAATAAAAATGTAAGACAATTTTGAAAATTTTTACTTAATACAAATTAAAATAGAAATTTTGGGAAAAGAGAATTATTTTTTGACCCACTGTGCACTGGTTCGATTTGAAATATTCTTTATTAGTGGGAAGATTAGATCCAAAGTGACTGACAATGAGAAAGAAATATTTAGTGTCGTTAAAAAATGACATTTAACTCATACGACATATATTATAATTTATATAGGGTTCAATTAGTTTTAAATACAAATAGTCCGCGATATTTATACTCAATAGATAACTTATTACAGTCGTTTATATAATATTTATTTATGTCCCTTATGAACATTAATATAACGACATCATTTCAGATTGAAATAGTATAGTTTATCATTGATGATTTAAATATAAAACATCAATAGGTTAAAAAGACGCCTCAGGAAATAAAAAAAGAAAATACTTTTGAAGTGTGTAAGTAACATTAAATATGTCAGCAATGATACAAAATAAAAATAAAATGATGTAAAGTGTAATGTTTATTATACTTACCGTATTTTTGTTACACATATTAATGTAAACTTTATAATGTAGGTAGTAGATATGTATACATATACAGGGTGTTATTATGGAAATAAAACTTTAGGAATTTTTATTTCGAAGAGTAAAAAACTACTGCTTACTTGTAGAGTCAATCAAGTTCAAAATCGTTAAAACTTTAAAACTCACAAAAATAACACCGATTCAGGGGCGTATTTAGGGGGTGGGATAAGGTGATCAATCCCCCCCCCATGTCTACGAAAATTATAAGATGATTATGATATACTAGCTTTTTTTCAATAATGTATACATCTAAGTGAAAAAGATGATTTATATAATGAAAAATATAACTTTATGTGATTTAATATTGTCACCCCCCCCCCCCCCCAACGCAAAAAGCTATATACGCCACTGCACCGATTTGATTCGAAATCAAAAACATTCCAGTTGTCGGTCGAATTTTCGATGAGAAAATATTACCTTGAGGGTTTTGTTGGGGGTCGCTGATTAAGAATACGTTGTCAAAATACGGATTTTCCAGGAATTTTCCATTTTTTTTTTGTAAATTATTGAAATTAATAGAAATGTGTTTTAAATTTTACAAAAATTTTCTTGATTTTTTTGTAGACGTTTAGTATATTTGATATTACTCAATACGTCTCAAATAAGCACAAAAAACTAGTCAAGATTGATTGTATATGAAATTTCATAGTAAATTGAGAAATAATGCAAAGAATGTGCTCCAAATTTTTTGTACTATTATAAATATAAGTATTTCAAACAACTATGCAAAATTTCATCAATGTTCAATAAATTAAAAATATGTATTTTATGAGTTATACATTTTTGCGTTCAAATGTCACAGTTAATTTGTTAAATAAGTTATTTACTTAATTGAAAATTAACATTTTTCAACTAAAAATTATTACTTATTATACTAAATTCTTAACAAACAGAAAAACACTTGACTTTTCCCGTTTTTTCAGGAGAATTTTTACCGTTTTTCCCTGTCTTTTATTTAAAATTTATATAAAAAACCTATAAAAAAAAGACACATGCTTTCATTTAAATTTTAATAGATAACTGTTTAAATATTTGCGAGAATTTGTGTGGTTTTTGCATTTTTATAAAAAATTTCCTGACTTCCAACCAAATTCCCTGACTTTTCCCTGACATTTCCGTGTATAACAAAATTCCCTTACTTTTCCCGGTTTTCCAGAAACTGGCCACCCTGTAATAATATGGTTTAAACAATATTTCAAAATGTATCAAAATTGGTGCTGTTTCCGAAGATTCATGAGTAAAAAACCTTTATTGACTCGACTACTTATACAGATAAACTTTTCAGCCAAAAGTTTAGAAAATGTTGGATATTTAACAAATGAATGTATCCAACGCAAATTATGTCATTTAAAATATGTAAATTTAGAGAAAAAATACAACAGAAACAAACTCTGTTATTGTTTTAAATCACTCAACTTTTTAAAGCAAAAAATTATCTCGGTTTAAACTTTCATATTTTTTCCACATTGAACCAAATCCACAAAACTAAAATTATTGTTTAAAAATAACAACAAACTTACCCACAAAATGTTATTGCCCCCTCCTTTCAGTTAATTTTTTTTTGTAAACACAACTTACTTTACGAAATATATAATTCGTAACATTTTATTTTGAACCGCCGGTATATTAATACCTACTTTACAAAACGGGGAACTTAATTTAGAATCCCGTGACGTCATTAATTCTAAATATATACATTCCTGCATCACACAAGGAGTGAGAGGAACAACGGCCTTGTGTATGTATGTATTGATAAACAGTTACTTTGGCAATTGATCCGAATCAATCGAATTCAGCTTTTACATAAAATGTGAATGTATGTAAATAAAAATATAAAAAAAACATGTATGTTTAACGTTCAGTTCTTAAAGTGTGTTTATTAATAGAAATACTTGAGTGTCCACTGTTGTTACAATAATATGAGTTTTATTTTTCATTTTGATACAAGGTACAGGGGTGTACGCGTTTTTTTTTTAATGAACCGTTCCAATTTTGCATAAGATTAATGCGGCTATTACACTATCAAATAAATATATCAAAGAACTTTGACAAAGATTTGATCATATATTAAATTATAAGAAATTTCGTAGCCGAAACCGTCCACGAATACTTTTCAGTCGTTATTTTATTTATCTGTCAAGAAACTTTGATTAAATATAAGAAACTGTAATTATCTATGATAAAAGAAATATTATGAAGGTAAATATTACGTAAATATTATAAAAGTTGACATATTACGCTGTAATATTTCTTTGATCAAAGAAATTTTATTACATTTCTTTGATAGTGTAATATCCGCCTTAGAAATGGATGAGAGAATAGTGCAGCTAACGTGTATATGCTTAAAAATGCTTTAAAATAATGAAATTGAACCCCCAAAACCCCAACCTTCCATAAATCATGCTCAATAAATTAGTTAGAGACAGTAGCATTTACTATATGTATGTTATAATTTCAAGTGTTTTTTTTCTTTTATCAATTTATTTCTAGTATTGGGTGTAGTGACGTCACAAGCCTGTACGAAGAAATGTAAGTCAATGTTTGAAAGGCAAAACATCTTAAATATAGTGAACGAATGTATTCTTGTAATGGTCGAAACGATCTCGAGTTCCAGCAATATTCAATTTATAATATTTATCAATGTGGATAACTTCAACGATCTCTTACATAATTCCCTTAACCCCGATCGCCATGTTTATTTCCCCCTGCTATGATTGTCCCATTAGCAACTTCCCATTCTATCTTGTGTTTCACTGTGCACCTTCATACTCACAATACATTTTTCAAATAACAATCAAACACGAAGTATGTAGCTGTCTTAAAAGGCTAATTTAATCAAATTACACATTATTTCTGTTGATATTTAATTTCAAGGAAAAAAAAGTCAAATACTTTAAAGTATATATAATTATTTAAAAACTGTTTTTTATTTTTCTATTTAAATTTGAATGGGCAACATTACATACAGCTACGTAGACTTTGAAAGAAACCCGCAATAATTAAAAGCAACACATTTTGATCTCATTCATTTTAATCAACAGATTCTAAAGAACTAATTGACATATGTAGTTACCATAAAGATATAGCATTTAAATTCATAAAATAATATAATTTCAGAAATATGTACATACGTACGTTCTTTCACTGACTGGTTTAATAAAAATACCTTAATTAAGTTATTTTGCCTTTCAACTGCGCGTGTTTTTGTTTACTAACAGTATTATATGTTGCATAGTGACGTGTCTAACATTTAATTAGGGCTGTAGTGTCTGTATTATACAAAGACCTACGGCTCTGATGAAAACTGCATATTACTGAAGTCAAACTAACATGAAATAAATTTAATAATAATTATTTTTTCAGTTTTGTATAAATTTTAACTTTTTAAATACAGTAATCCCTTTATTTACCCGGTTTCTATTTTATATGTTTACTAATCTATATATACTATACTAGACACCGGTTTGTCACCACGTATTTATGTATAACAAAACTCGGGTAGGTATTCACTGAATTTTACTTTTCATAATTTGTATTTATTCTGTAACATATTTGGGTCAATTTTTTAGTAAATGGGGGAAAATAAACCTAAAGAATTACAGTTTTTTCTTTGTATATGTACATCCCGAATAGTAAGCGACAATATATTTATTATAAAATATATTTTACTCTATCTGAAACTGTAATAATATAATTTTAGGGTGTAATGTTTGCAGTTTATCCATCAATTTATATTGAGTATCTGCAAACATTATTATAACGGGGAAACTGTAGTTTCTTAGTCACTTAAACTAAAATTGCACTTTTGCCACACGTGTTTCGACTTCACAAGAAGTCCTCATCAGGAGCCTAACGATTCCAGTGACATAGCATTTTGTCGTAAAGGTGCAATTTTAGTTTAAGTGATTATTACAACAGTTTCAGACTGTAATAAATATTGTTGTCGCACTTACTATCCGGAAAAACTGAAATTATTCAGGTTTCTTTTTTTCCGTTTACTTAACAGTGAATTTCTGTCATTAAAAATTTGATTAATTTTGAATAAACATATTTTTTTGACAGTCAAAAACTTTTTTTTGTTGCTGTCAGAAACCTTCTCACCAAGATTAAAATATTAAAATATTTTTTACACACGGCTTTCTATTTGCTCTATGTTATACGTGCTGTTTTCACAGAACCAATTAACCACGTAAAGCGAAGGATTATTGTATTTTAATTTATATCTAGTATAATATTAGATATATAAGTTTGTGTTGTAATATCAGTGTGTAAGTAACCTCCTCCTCCCTAAATAACCCAATGTCTTGTATAGTATATCTATTAACGTTGTTGTGTTGTTGCAGTTGTTACCACAACCCTGTTGTCGGCGCTAATACAACTAACATCCGCAGAGTGTCAGAGTGAGTAATCCATTAATCAACTAACTACATATTATACCTACATACATATTTAAACCAAGAAGAAATCAGCTCGAATAAAAAATGCCTCGCTTTCATAAATAACGATACTTATCTAACCTACAGCAAAATTAGCTAGCTAGGAAACACTATCAAATGAGGTATTAATTGTGTAATATGGATTTGCTATGGAATTTAGATGAGTGATACTTTACTATACATATGCCCGGTATTATCAACCAATTTAAAGCTCCTTTAGCGCTAAATGCTCCTTTAAAGTAAATTTGATGTATTACAAACGTGATTTGAATCAATGAAAAATAGACATAATATACGTTGTAAAGAAATACTGTAGATAATTTAAAATCTATTTAATTAAATTTATTATGCTTGCATAAGTTAGTTAAAGGAGCATTTAGTTAAAGTTGATAATACTGGGCGTTAATCCAGTAACTTTAGATTTTCACTAGGAAAAAATTCACAGAGTTGAATTTTTGTATACACCTTCATTTTGTCTTTATAAATAAGTTATCAAAAGTCCCCATCGATCCCCTGTGAGCATACTTTTTTACAGCCCACAAAAGGTGCTAACAATTAGTTTTAGCTAGATATATCTGTATATATTGACTGTATGACTAAAATAGTTATTATCAAATATAAAGATTAGAAAATTATCTACAAAAAAGATCTAACTTTAATCGTTTTCACGTATTATGGGGGTATTCTAGTCTAAAAATATAAAACATCGATTTTATTTTTTTGCATTTTATTAATAAATAGGGTTTCAAAGAAGATATGTACAAACCCTATACCCAAATTCCCAAAATTTTATTAGTTAACAAGCCTTTCAACGAGGTACTAATTCTTTGTTATTATCTATGGATTTGTTATAGAATTTAGATGAGTGATACTTGACTAGAGTATTGTAACACAGTTGGTGCACTCTGACTGTACGTGCTATAATTATCATAATATCACCACTGTTTTAACACCCTTGTTTGTGTTTATATACAACACGTGCGTGAAACTTGTCAAAGTCTTCATGAAACTACAAGAGAACTGTCATATAAGTTTGATACCTCATTTGAGAGTGCTTGTTAGCTATATAGAGCTCCTTTATAATACCGGAAATTAGATCTTAATTCAAGTTATCTCCGTAAAAAAAACACCTGTCAAGTGAAAGCACATTTCCTTCTTTTTGCTTAATTCTAATTTATCTTTGTAAGTAAAGGAATGTTTTACTTCAAAAGTTTTTATAGAAAATGTAATTCTCTACAAAAAAGGTTTTAATGTATTATTAAGAAAGATTTTTATAAGGGAATACATATATGTATATTTCATTCTTAGAGAAACTTTTGATTATATTAAATAAGTATTTTTATGAAAAATCTCAAGAAATCATGAAAAGTCAACGTGACAAAAACATTCATATAATTTTTTTTTTCCTTAGAAATTTCATAATATAGAAAACATAGCATTATGATAAATTGCTGAGAACATTACTGAAAATAAATTTAACATTAATATCGTCAAGAGAATATTAATTAATTAAATTCTGTTGAAAATACAAAAGCTTTATTGTTCATTTGTGATTCTTGTAAAGAAATTAGTTCCAGCTTATTACTTGGACGCATCCCGTGTTTGTATCTGCAATTAATTAATAATTCAAATACATAAATATCGATAGTCTTAAGTCATAACATGATAACGGACATGTTAACCAGTTATTTGAAACTTATTGTTAGTTATAATCAATAGTTAGTTACATATAGACAATGGAAGTATTTTAATGTAGACTGTATCCAAGAAACCGAAAAAATAAGTAAATCGCGTATTAATCTTAAAATATATAAATTACGTGTCACATGTTCCTCTGCGATGGACTCCTAAACTACTTAACCGATTTTAATCAAATTTGTACACCGTGTGCAGTTTGATCCAACTTGAAACATAGGAGGCCTCCTATGGGAAATGGGGGGGGGGGTGGAATTTTGGAATTTTTCCTTTGCTTTTGTTATGAAACAAATGGAAAATTCCATGTCAACGGGAAATACCCTATTCACAGAATAGGTCTATTTGTTAAAAAATGTGATCAATGTAAAAAATCCATGAACGATTTGGCTCCGATAGAGGTTGTTTGTCAATATGATAATTTTTTACTAATATGGAAATATCCACGTTTATCTTATTATTTGACAAATTAAAATTTTTTTTAGATAAACATGAAGATATATTTTTCAAATTAATAAAATATCCTAAATAAGATTTTTTTATTATTATATTGAGGAAATATTGTTATATTATCAAGATAAATTTATTCCTTCTAAAATTTTTCGTATCTTTTTATTGCATTGAGTTAGAAACTTGAATATTTTACAGTACTATGAGGCTGTAAACCTTAGTATTTCATATTAATTACAACTAGAAACCTCTAACCGTTCCTGAGAAAAATGTACAAACAGACACAGACAACAAAGTGATCCTATAAGGATTCCGTTTATTTCTAAAGCTTAATAAGTCTGTCTTGTAAAACATTAAGCCAATAATAATATCTGGTCTTAAAAAATTATTATCAACCTATAGGTTTACAATTTGTACAACTTTTCTTCGATATATAAAGTCAGGGACGTACGAAAATAAATATATATGCAATTATAATAAACATTTTTCAAATATACTGGAATCGTTCAATGCAATATTTGACGAAATCTTGGCAAATATAACATTTTTGTATTCGCAGCGTGCGCGATGACAGCGCCAAATAACGGGTGAACTTTAGTAGCAACTTGGGTGGACTTTGACGTACTAACAAACAAATAATTTTAATAAAATATCGTAATATATACATTTTAGACGATTATTTATGACTATTGGCTATGTGCACGAAGTATACTAGCGCCGCTAGCAGCGGGTAATAGAGAAGGATTGGATGGATTGAACTCTCTTTTTATCATTGTTTAATATGTTTAATACCGTGAATTTTTTTATTAAACAAATATCATTTAATTTAGCTGTTTGCATATAATATAAATAGTATAGCATAAAAGGTACGTGAAAATTATATATTTTGAGTATCTTTTTTTCTTTAATTATGACGTATAATAGAGAAATAATTAATTCGTTTACATTGACAGCATAACCTCAAATTTTGGCGCCGATAATTTTACAATATTGCTCACCACGAACACTCGCATCGACATTATTTCTAACTCCACCCCCTTGCACATAGTCTATAGTGGGATTAACCATGTTGACCTTTCTATTTTCAGTTAAAAACGAGCCTATTAAAATGACAGTTAGTCCACCCAAAGTGTTATTTTTCGCCACGTCGTGCGCTGTGATCGATTTCGTTTCCTCCGCTACTTACTTTGCACCCAGCGAATAGGAAAAAAAAGAAAAATCTAGAGTACTTAATTTGGACGACATTGGCGTATGTTTTTACGACACGTCTTGCTATTCGTTAAACGAGCAGACGACACAGTTCTGTCAATATAACATCGTATAGTTATTTGTTGTGTAGTAACTCGATCCCCGGTATTACGCCCGTTCCAATATTTATGTTATTTTTATTACACACGCAGTGTCTTCTGTGCAAATAACAAATACATCATAGACGTACGTAAATAAAACGCTAAAGTAGATATAATATGGATGATCGATAACGAAATAATATTTTTTGTAGAAAAAATGATTTATGAAAAAAATTTTTTTTCTAAAGGATCCTGCAGAATCCTTATGGGAAACAATATTCGGCCAAACTCTTTAAAACTTTGGTTTCAGAGAGTTTGAGTTTTTAGGACTTAATGCCTATTGAGACTTTTGATTTACTCATCAAGGATTATCAGAATCCAAAGTTTCAAATACACAAAAAAACTCTATTGAATATTTGAGATGGAAAAATGTTTAATAAATTTATCGTGTAATAATATTTCTTCAAAATAATAATAAAAAATTTTCTTATTTGAGGATATTTTATTAATTTGAAAAAATATATATTGATGATCTAAAAATCTTTTCATTCAAATTAATAAATAATTTATTACACCAACTAACGAAACTCTCAAATAGATTAAACATAATGGTTGCATTAATAAATATTTATCAGTGTGGATATTTTTTACACCACCCAACTAGTGAAAGTGCAATTTTCGATATGGTAAATTCAGTGATGTCATATATTAAGTATTTTTTTGTATTTAAAATATATGTTTTCAATACGAAACAAAATTTTCACCGTGATAAGAACATTGTTAGTAATAATATACATTTATCAATAAGATAAACGTGGATATTTCCACTTTGGTAAAAAATTATCATATTAACAAATAACCTCTATCGGAGCCAAATCGATCACGGATTTTTTAACACCACATAGACAAATTATTTTATCTGTGTAGTTTCCCATAAGGATTCTGTGGGGTCCTTTTTAACGACAAAACGTTAACAGAATTTATAATACCGTTTAGGACGCATATATAGGCCTATACCCAGCAGTGGCTGACAGAAAAAATATTCATTTATTTCCTTAATTTTACTTATACTTAACTAATATACTTTATAATATTTAGACTTAAGAAATGCATTTAATTTAACAATTATTTCATTATATTATGTACATATATTTATAGTTTTATACTAAATAATTTATTATGTTTAAATATTTTTTCTTTTGTAAATCAAACTCATGTTAGGTTAGGTTATTATTAGGACGCATATAGTCGTATGGTTTAAAGTCCCAAAGTACTAAATCGCAGTTTTTTAAATTTTCTTTTGTACAATAATTAGAGCCGATAACACAAAAATGTCAAACTTAAAAAAAAGTTAATTTGTGTGCAAACTTGCCAACAAATAGACTATATCATATTACCTCTCATTAATCTAATGAAAATGAATTTTCATACAGATCACCAATATTTACATAACATTATATTAAACAATAATTAAGCTATTGTAGGTACATAGGTATATTACATTACAAGTAGGTGCGTCATGAAGTTATTAATTCTGTTAATGTGTTTATCTCTTCTATAGAGAACTAATCATCATTAATCATACATACAAGTATCTCTCGTTTCAATTTGGTGACATGTTTTTCAATAAACACAAACGAGAGAACTTCCCCATCCACCACCTGCACCCCAGACCCCCCCTCCCCAAGTCATTATACAAAGAAAAAAGCTGTGGGATACGACATTAGATAAAATTATACTAGAATTTGATGAACGTGAGCGTAATGTATCGTAATATTATTAAATGTAACGTATGTATATCTTGTCTGTTACATTATATTATATTGTAGTCTAGACACGATACTTAATGATTTAATAATTAGGTACATACTCCTTTTCACACATTTATAATACCCTTTTGCTTAATACAATGATCTATAATTTCTATAAGATATAATATGAAATATACATAGATAAGTATGTACCTTTTATATACTTTAATTTTATGTAAGGGGGTGTCCATTAATAACGTAAGACTTTAGAAGGAAGGAAAAGGGGGAGGGGTAAAACTATACGTGGGTGAAAGGATCAAAAGTGGTTCCTGAACTGATAGAAATTTTGCCAACCATAACGGAAGGATTGGAAAAATTTTGAATTTTCACAAAACGGCGGATCTTAGTTAAAGTTCTTTATTCGACTAAAATTTCACTCGTATTTTCGGCTATAAAAAAATAATCGTCAAAAAAAATCCTTCGTCTATCCGGAGGACAATTATGTATAGAAAAAGTGAGACAAATTTCAAACTAATCGGCAAAGCTGTTCTCAAGTTACAGTGATCACCGACTTCGAAAACATGGTTTCAAGAAAAAGCGCACAGTTGCCGCTACCTGTCTACTTGAATACATTAGAGATGGCTCCGTTCAAAGTTATATATCTCCATAAACAACAGTCAGATTTGTCTGAAATTTTTAGAGAATACTTTTGAAATATTCTACTTTAAGAAAATTCTAACTCGGTCTAATGAAAATAATAATAGCCGTTTAAATTCGTATAATCTATCAAAATTCTAACCGTATTATAATGTGTAATCCAGTGGTCCCCAACCTTTTTGTACCTAAGAGCACATTCTAGAATACTGGCTGGACGGCGGGCACCATTTATTTTTTCAAGGTGCCCACATGAAAATCGCGATTTTCACTCAGGCGTTTCTCATGACTAAACTAAAAAAAGGCAGACATATGCTCTTGCTGACTTTTTGATGGAAAAGTTTGTAATCTACAAAAAGGTTCAGAGGCATTTTTCCATATATTTCTTAGTTCCTACGTAAGCCGTGACTGGTAAAAAATGCTATTCTTAAAACTTTGATCATTGTTTATATATTGTTGAACGAATTTGTGCATATTTGATATATGCACAAATGTTTTTTATTAACAAATCTGCATCAACAAAATATTTTTAATTTATCTTTAGAATTAATGTAATTGCGTATAGCCAGAAAAATGTTAAATGGTTACATATTTTTCTGGTTGTACTTTACAAATATTTTTTTCAAATAAATACGCTTATATTTCTGTAATTAGTTACTAAAAATACAAAACAAATTACATAACATGAAATTAAAATTTTTTTTATCGTTCAGTCAGCGGCGGGCACACGTAAAACGGTCGGCGGGCACAATGGTGCCCGCGGGCATAGGGTTGGGGACCACTGGTGTAATCAATTCCTGAGAGAGTTTCGATGGGACCTGAGTAAAACAAGATATCAAGGGCCCAATACCCCTAAATTTCGAGAGCGTATCTGTATAGTATCCTTAACTTTAGTAAGTAAACAATCTATATGATTATTTCGCAGATAGACATATGATATAAATTAAGGTCTCCTAAGTCCTAACCCCCATTCTACCTAGGCCTGTGTGCAGTAGCGTAGATAGGTTTTGCGATGGGGGGGGGGGGGGATATGAAAGTATTAAATCTCATAAAGTTATATTTAACATTATGAAAACCATCTTTTATGTGTGGCAACGTACAAAAATTTTCATCATTGAAAAAATACTCGTATATCATAATCAACTTAAGATTTTCCTAGACTCATGGGAGGGGAGGGAATTATCCCCTTAATCCCCCCACTGCCTGTGTGTATAATAGTTAGCCAATCAGTTAGCCAACCTGTTTGTTGGGTCGTTTATGTTCACAGCCCGCCAGATCTACTGCTATGAATGCGACAGCTACACGGATCTACGGTGTCGGGATCCTTTCAACTACACGGTGTTACCGCGGGACCAGCCACCACTGATGACGTGCAACGGATGCTGTGTCAAGATGGTCCGCCACGCCAAATCCGGTAAGGACGCGGAACCTGAACGGCGTGAGTATCGCACCATCGAAACACTCTATAGTATATTATGTATATATATGTGAGCTTCGTGCGATCGGAAACGCCATTACCACTATAGTATGTCTATGGTATTATAAAGAATTCGATCGAGAGCAAAGCTAATTAGATTTCAACTAACGCTATCTATGATGATTTTACGTGTCTCCTATTTCCAAAAAAATACTTATTTCTGCACAAAATAAAGGTTTAATTGCAGAAATTGACTCTTTTAAAACAAAATTTTGAATTTGACGCCAAAACTCACACAGGTGACGTTTGAGAGTTGTGACGTCACACTCCTTGTTAACAATAATCAAATATTCAGAGTTAGACAATAATTTAATTATTTTGTGTGTTAAAAATGAATTACAAAGTATATAAGTTCTTAAATAAGGTATGTACCTAATAATCTTGTAAGAGGAATTGATATTTGTCTAAAATAAAAGACGTTTACTGATACGTGACGTCATTCGCTCTGACTGATGTTCCATTTAACATGGCGGCAGATTGTTGTATTTTGCATTTTTATTTTAACAAAAATTATATTAATCTCGCTTTTAATATAAAAATAAATACATTTTTTATAATCTTTTAAACCTATTTCATTACTTAAAATCATAATTTCAATGATACTTTGTTACTGGCAACATGTCTATTGACTTTTTATCGGTTTTTACTATCTAATATGACTGGCGCTCTCGATGACGTTAAACCGATTTTGACTGTATTTTTGAAACGGTTGGTAATAGAAAAAAATGTTTTAAATAAAAATTGTAGATAATAGATAATGTAAGCTATCTTTTATGGTCTATTCATTTTTTTGCAAGAATATAATTCTTTATTTATTAAACTCATATAGATGTAGCGTTAAATAGAAACCAGCGACTTAAAATAAGTAGTGACAATTGTACCCCATAGCATTTACAAAACTATACACTATACATTTTTAACCCTTCATAACGATTTAACATTTCGCAGATAGGGTACGTTAGTCAAATGTGAATAAGTTTTGTTCTGGAGCAAATACTTTATATTACCGGGACATATTTATTAACTATATATTGTTTAATATTTGAGAGTAAATAGTTAATTGATTGTGATTTGGTAGTTTTGGCGCGTCTGGCCGACTCATATATGTGTGGTATTTTGCGGTGTTGTATCGATGTTGCCTTGCTTGCGACCGTTCTTGCGATTCACCCGGTTCGATTCTCGCGTATTCGAGTCCATGTCATTCCTGAGGGTTATCAGAGTCCATTAACAGAATTTGTATGTATTGCAAAATTCAAAATTCCTTAAGAATACTGTATCTTTACCCCCCCCCCCAACCCTTAGTTATTTTTAATTATCAACAACCAGCATCTACACAAGTTACAACCTCAAAAACAAAATGTGTGCTCTACAAACACAATATAAAGATTTGGTTTCGAAAAATGTAGTTTTTAATTTATATTGAGAACACATGTATCTACATTTAATGGAATATTTTACTTTGTTACTTATTAAAAGCAAAAAAAAGTTTAATTTAATTTGAAAATTGAAATAGACAGAACGGTATATAATAGTAACATGTACTAATTTGTACTGCTGTAATGGCAGAGCTAGTTTTTCATTATTTTCAATAATTTACACGTGAATATATTTGTTTTATAATTTTTATAGTATTTAAAAGGGTTTATTTTTCAAATAATTAGTTTTTAAAACGTCCCTATATAGCCAATTGTATAGAATTTCAATAAATAGAGCACTTTCGGCAAGTTCTCTCATTTAAAAACTCTATTTTTAATATCCAACTACTCAAAAACCATACGTCCAATATTTTAAGTAAAATATATGAGTTATCCATAAATAACGACTTTTATCTATACATTGCTCTAATGATCGAGTAAACTTAAATGTAAGAGTTTTTCTCACCTCAGGAATGAAGGGTTAAAGTTAAATATTATTAAGTAGCAATAAAACAGTCACAAATATCCGGATGAATCGCATCACCTTACACATTAAATGTACATACCTATTGTATTTTATCTGTTATTAATTATAATGATAAAAAGACCAATTAACATAATTATATTACATTACTCCTCAAATCGGCCAACGTTTAAACTTCAAGGTAAGCATTTTATGTATTTTTATTTTATTTCAAAATATATATTTTAAAAGTCAAATTGACAGGGGGACCCTGTGTTACATACAACCCCTTTTATATACATACATACATACATACTGCTATATAGGCTTCTATATATGTAATGTTTGTTTATAAAATTAAAAGAAGTGTGCTTCAGTTTGCATGTTTGATGTCAAACTTATATATTAGAAAATATGTAATGTATTTTTATCCGATACGAATATTTTACAATGGAATTTTAATATAAAAACATACTATCTTAAAGAGGTACGCAGGTTCGAATCCCGTACATGTTATTAAGGTAGTAGACCGGTGTGATGGGTCAAAAAAATTTCGATTTTTTTTTACATTTTTCGGAAGAACCACATTTTAAAAATATGCTCTTAAATTTTCAGACCAAAATTTAGAATATTTCCAAAGTTACAGGCATTTATCGTTCGACGAGTGCACATTGCTATAAGATGGGAAACAAACGTTTTAGCGTTTTTCTCGAAACCATGTTTTTGAAATTTCGGGGAAGCACTGACTCAAAACTATTCAACCGATTTGGCTCAAAATTTAACTAGTTATTCTACATACACATATCTAAATACCTAACCTTTAAAACATTTAATTTTTTAATAATAAATTAATTTTTTTAAACATTTTATCAACAAAAAAAATTACATTTTGAGAACTTTTTTTTCATAAGTCCGCTATTTTTTTATTTTTTATTATGTATATTATTGGTTAGTTCATTAAAATAAGGTCTACACAATAATACTATTTTTGATTTTTTCATTTCAAATGACTACGGAAGGCTGTGTGCTTCCCCGAAACAGCTCATCATTCTTTAGAGGACTCCACTTTGACATTACATATTGTAAATAAATAAATGGAAAATTAAATAAAAAAAAAATTTTTGTATCATTTAAAGTACTAAAATAAATATGTAAAAGTTACAAAACGATCGTATATTATTTACTTGTTAAAATAAGGTCACGAAAAAAAGTCGAAATTTCGGCCGTCACACCGGTCTACTACCTTAAATAATATATTGTACAGTACAACCTCTATTATTCATTTTCCTCACTCTTGACGCTAGTTTGTTATTAATAAAATTCAAAAATAAATTGATTCAATGCTTTATCAAGTATGTAGATTGTAGAGGGTAGAAGGGAAAAACACTTTTATCTAGAAGTTGTCATGTTCTTATATTATATACGTTTAGATAGGTTTTATTTCATTACTGTACAATATTATTTTTTACGTTATTAAATATTGAAATAATCAATTCTTTTGAACATAATGAGAGTGAAAGACAAAATAACTAAAGTATAGATAGATCTACATTAGATTTGTATATAACTTAAGTTGTTTTCCTTTTAAGTACACAAATAATGTATCTAACTGTTATATTTTCCCCAATTATTTAAATGTTTAGTTAAGAACTTTCATGTAACAAAAGTGGTTATTAAACTTACAAACAAAAATTTAAAAAATTAAGCACCTTTACAAAAATACTTAAAATATTAGTTAAGTACAAATACTCGCGTTTTATTAAGTACTTAAGTACAAGTACAATTACTCCGAAAAATATATAAGTATAAGCACTTAAACACTTGTATTTATATAAGTACATGCACAACTCTGATTTAAATATATTTATTAAATGTACTTAATTGTATTTTTAATGCATTAAGGGCGTTTGTAAAAGTACTTAAGGGGCTATACCAGTGTGAACGCTGGAAATTTAGGTGATTTTTGGAAGAAAAATACTCAATGAAATATTTTGGAAAATTGAGAATATATTTGACTATATTAGACGTGTGTTCCATAATTTTTTCACGTAAAAATATCGATATCTAAGCGACTTATGCGCTGTCTTCGGAGGCGCCAAAAAATATCTCCTCTACTGCGGCTATGATTCCGGACGATGGAGTAGTTGAAATTGAAAAAAGAAAAATGTCGTTAAAGTGGAAGGTATTTCGTGTACGATGACCTATGATTTTCGAAAAATATCAAAATCTAACAAAATGGCGTAGTTATGAAAAAAAAGTATGTTTTATTACCTATAAAATGGTCGTAATTTTAATGCCAAATTGTCAATTTTTATCCAATCAAAAATATCCTAGGTCATGGTATAGTAAATATATTCAAGGGTACTCAGTTAAAATTTCAAGTAAATCGGATAATTGCTCTTTGAGTTACAATGTCAGCAAATTTTAAAAACCTCATTTCGAGATTTAACTATCGATTTTTACAAGATAAAATTAAATTTACCATAAAAACTACTAATCAGCTATACCTGGCCCATAATTATATGGGCCAGGTATAGCTGATTAGTCCATTAGGACCCTCTTCTTCCTCGAATAATGCCTCCAAAAAGGCAAAAAAAAAATGATTTTTTGAAAATTTCACACTGGTATGGCCCCAGTACAATTTTCTCTAAAATATTTATAAAAGTAAGTACTTAATTACATTTTTGATGTTTGTAAAAGTACATAAGTACACTTTTATCTAAAATACTGATAAAAGTATTTAATTATATTTTAATGTACGTTTGTAAAAGTACTTAATTACATATTTAATGTACTTAAGTACGTTTGTAAAAGTACTTAAGTACACTTTTATCTAAAATACCGATAAAAGTACTTAATTACATATTTAATGTACTTAAGTACGTTTCTAAAAGTACTTAATTACATTTTTAATATACTTAAGTACGTTTGTAAAAGTACTTAAGTACACTTTTATTTAAACTACTGATAAAAGTACTTAATTACATTTTTAATATACTTAAGTACGTTTGTAAAAGAGTACACTTTTCTCTAAAAAACTTGTAGTTAAGTGCGGCGATAACTTAAGTTAAGGTTGTGGTGAGTGGTTGGTGTGCCACGTACTGCACCGGTGTGACGCTGTTGTTTGTTGTTTGTGTGTTGCAGCGTTCGAGATGGTGAGACGCACGTGCACATCGCAGCTACAGATCAACCTGTTCATGGTGGACCACGTGTGCATGATGGAAAGTAGCGGAAATGGCCACATGTGTTTCTGCGAGGAGGACATGTGTAACACCGCGGCCCCCTCCCTCCCGTTACCACACCCAATAATCCCAGTGCTCGTGCCCGCCCTGCTGATCGCCACCGCCGCAGGCCACCGCGCATGCGTAGAGCGATAGGCCTGGGATGTAGAGAGGCTCTCTTGTGCTCGTCGTCATTATTATTATTACACACAAATACAGATTGTTTCTTACCTATATAGACATTGAGCGGGTTTCTAAACTAACAACAAATAAATCGGACCGGCGGCGCCGCTTAAAACACCACTTAACTAGCTTTCATTTGATTTATATATATCACATCTTACAGTCAAGACAATATTTTACTTATAACCTTTTTTATAATTTAATTCTTGAAATATTTTGAAAAATAATAATCCAATTTTGATGATTTTTATAAGGGACCATCTACTTACCAGACTTGACTAATAAACCAAGTTTCATTTAAATCCGTTCAGTAGTTCATTAGTTAAGCGCGCGACAAAGATTCAGAGGACATACAGATATTGCACGAATCACGTTTTCGTTTAAAGTTTTTTTTAAGGTGTTTGACTGTAAGAATAGTACATATATAATATATCAATTTAAAGCTAATTAATAGCTCTTTTATTTGATGTCTAGCTCATTTTAATAGCTGTATCGGTTATTGAGATGTAAGGTTCGAAAATCGGTCCGTTTTTTTTTACCCATAAAGTTTTCCCCCAATATTTTATTTTGCATGAATTTTCATCTTTCTAAGTATTTTTTATTGCATTATTTTGTGGTTAGTTTTATCTAACTTAAAATTTATGTTTTTAAATTCGATTTTTCATATGAACATATCTTCAATAATAACTTTAAAAAATATTGATTACATTGCACTGTTCTAATCTAAAGACTGCTTCTTAGTTTTACGCCAAAGATTTGAACACGTTATAATTTTTCAAGAAAAAAAGAAAATATAATAATAAAAAAAAAATTAAACTATACCCAACCCCCCCCCCCACCCACGAAATCCGCTCAGTGTCTATTTTGTTTATGCAGTTTCATTTTCAACAGCTTCAAAATGTAGTGTTTGAACTGATTTTTTTTTTCTATTAATTATATTCAATGCCTATTTAGATATAAACCTAAGCAAGGGGTACTCAAAATGTGTGCAACTTAAACATTTTGTTAGATGAGATATATACAGGATGGTCCAAAAGTCACAATCGTAATAATTCACTTTTATTCTTTCATAAACAGAAAACACACTTTTTATTTATTAGTTTTGAAAATTACATCCAAATTACAATCACCATTTTGAGCTTCACACTGACGCGCTATTTCTAAGGCGTGAATCATCATCTGTCGTAATGTTTCTTGGCTTATTCCTTTAAGGATGTTGGCCTTCAATTGCTGAATAGTTCGAGTATTGTTACGGGGTATACTTTATCTTTCAAATACCCCCACAGAAAGAAGTCTGGAACAGTTAATTTTAAACTGCCGGAATAAACAAAGTATAGTTTTTTATGTGGTGGTTTTCTGATCCCAAAATTACGAGTGTAGATTCTTTGCGTTAGCACTAATAATTTGAAATCAAATTAGAAAAAAAATTAATTGTAAAAATTTATTTGAATTTTAAATGGTGTTGTGACTTTTGGGTCACCTGTATGTATACATATTATGATATATATTTAAATGCACGAATAATTTAGATATATGCATCTTTAATGAAACATTTTGAGTACCTTTTATTTAAACACTGTAGATTTACTAAAAGTATTACAATTTTTGACCAAAAACGGTTGTGTCTAGATAAGTACAATTTTTTTAATTTTTTAATTTCCCGATGTAAATTTACAGTATTTAAACAAAAAGAGAAAAGAATTAAAAATGATTGAATATTAAAGTGGTTAACCGCGAGTAAATATCAATTATATTTTACAGATTAGAGATAATTGACAATATAATATTTTGAATTAAATGTTGTTTGAAAAAACATAAAACTGCTTTAATATTAAGAGTTCTTAAAATAATATATAAGATTTGGAAACGTTGTATATATTTCTTAAAAAACCAAACAAACATATTTAAAATGTAGATTAAACAAATTAATTATTTTTTATTATTTAATTTGTTTATATGGACCATTACTAAATAGTTTAGTTATTTACTAACATATTTCATCTTTTCTGTATTTATCTACTGTAGATCATCATAAAAAAAGACATTTCATCTAAAACAGAGAGTATTTTATTACAAAAAAAAATTATAAATTTTCTCACAAAAATTTTTTGGCGTAAAAATAATATTTTTTTTTAACAATTATGTTAAAATATGGTCTACAAAAAATACTTTTGTATTATCCTAGGAGGTTTTTAGCATGCTGAAACCGAATTCGTTGCCCAATTGGCTTCATAACGTCAGGATTTTGAGATATTTTAACTTAAAAGTTCCGTTGACAATTTTAAAGAATTTATTACCAAGTAGATACTTTTTTTCTAAAGTTTTCGGTCACGGTAACAAATAGTATTGACTTTTCTCTTTAAAATGAGTTTTAAGTTTTTACTGTACGATTTTTTTAGCCGAGAAGTACTAGTTTGAAGATATAGAGTGTAGTATAGTATACCTACACAATGAACTTTACTACATATATTTTCAAAATAGTATATTTCGGTTAAGAAAAATCGCACAGTGAAATGTAAAAAATCATTTTAAAGAGAAAACATAGTACTATTCGAAATCATGAAAGAAAACTTCAGAAAAAAATTACCTACTTAGTAATAAATTCCCCAACATTGCCAAAATGGGACTTTTAGGTTCGAATAACTAAAAAAACCTGACGTGATGGAACCATTTAGGCAACGAATTCGATTTCAGCATAACGAATACCTTCTAAATCACCTTTTCAGATCTCTAGTAGATTTTTTTACAGACCAGTCTTATTGACAATCCTATAGAACCGACGGTACAGTTGTTATCGTCCCAGTCTCAATTTAAACATTTTTTTGATGATACTAATCGGTTGGACTATTAAAAAATAGAAACTCTAAAATTATTTCGAATATATAACATACTCTCTGTATTAAAAAACGAGTTTTGAACAACATTTTACTGGCATGGGGGCTGCAGAATGCTTTTTAATTGAATTTATTAATAATATAACATATATATTATTATTTTATTTACTATTACACACTTCTGCATCTTATTAATAATACATTTATTATCGTTTTTAGTTTCTCAAATATTCAAATGGCTTTACTATTACTTAAGTTAAAGTCTATATAAATAGTAAACTAAAAACGATGGTAATATTAATCAACATTTCTCACCATTACACTTTTATAGCTCAAAAAACTCATCCTGTATCGAAAAAAAATATAGTATTTATAGTTAAAATATTTGTGTCAAAATGAAAAGACATAATATAGCATATCAGTATAGAAGAAAATAAAAAAGTTTTTTAAATTGTTATTATTATATAATAAAAATACAAATACATGTTGTACAACCCGGGAAAAAATTGTAGATCTACAGAGATCTCTACTCAGATCTCTGTAGATCTCTATTTTTAAATAACATCATATTTTTCACTGATTTTTGATCTGTGGAAACTTGCAAAGATCTAAAATGATCTACAAAGATCTCTAAAGGTTGTAACGTTGAAAAATCATGATTTTTCAACGTTACAATGATCTACAGAGATCTTGTAGATCGTTGTAGATCTTTGAGAGTCTCCACAGATCAAAAACTATTGAAAAATATGATGCTGTCTCAAAATTCAGATCTGTCGAGATCTGATTAGATCTCTACAGATCTACAATTTTTCCCGGGAATTCATATTATTTTGCTCAAACATGTATACTGTTTTTTCAAATATTAATTTAACTAATATCAGACAGATGATAATTAAAAAAAAAAGCAACTCAAATTTTGTAATTTGTCTATAAACTACGTTACGCTCTTTACGTCACAATACCCCCCCCCCCCCCTTTCTAATAAATGTGACGTCACTTATTGTCTGACCCCCCAAACCTTTGATCAACTTGCGTACGTAGTTAATATGACAGTCCCTTTTATTAGAACCACAATTTAATAAATTTATTGTATTATGCATATAATATAATTATAGATAGAATTAAAACTAAAAGTATTTTTATCTCGATATTTGAGTTACACAGAAAAAAAAACTGTATTGGACCAAGAAAACCTTGTTTTGTATATAAAGAAAACAATATTTTGTTAATATAAGAAACATACTCTTAATCCAACTACGTTATTCCTTCGTTCAAGAATACTATAGTTGGTTTAAGAGATTATTGCTTATCTTAAGAAAATATTGTTTTCGTTATATACAAAACAAGGTTTACTTGGTTTGAGAAATCCTTTCTACCAATGTACACTTGGTATAATTCGTGTCTAGATGAAAATACTTTTAGACAGATATTTTCACATATTTTTGATTCGCATGTTTAGCTGCATGAACAAGTTACTTATACTACCAAAATATATAAAAAACTACTAAAAAGCGTTTTAAATAATTGAAAATGCATGGAACACACTATTTAAATAATATATTATAGCATGAAAATAGTTCAAATTATTCGCTTTTTCCAATGCACAAAAATAAATACAATATAATTACACATGGTTGCTCCAAAATAAAGAAAAACAACAGTTTTTTCAGTTTCACGCAAAAAAAAAACAACAATTAAAATTGCAAACAGGAATTTTGTGTTTAATTCATCCATTTCTAGCAAAAATGGGTAGATTAAATTTGAGCGTAGTGAAAAGTTTATACCCCCCCCCCCTTACCCCCTCTCTAAATATTTCTGAGCATAGATTAATGTCTAGTATTATAAAGGGGCTATAGCAAATTTGTAAGCTAGATAGCACTCGAAAAAAAAGTTATTAATTTTGTTATAGTATCTTTGAATTTGCTATGGAATTTAGAGCAGTGGTACTTCAACGTATATTGTCGCAACTCTAACTGTATACAATAATAAACATAATATCACCACTGTTGTTAGTGTTAAAGGGGATAGAGTCACTGTGACGGGTCAAAAAATTGTCAATGTTTCGGAATTTTTTTCACAGATATAACTAATTATTTTTGAATCAGGTAAAGGACATTTTATTAAGTATATATTCAATTTATTTAATATCAATTTTTAATGAAAAATATTAAATATTTACAAAGTTATGAGCCTCGATGTGACGACCAAAAAAAATTTTTTTCTCTAAGGTTCAATTGAAATTTCGAGAAGGGTTCTATGAAAAAAATAAATAAAACTTTTATCAATATCTATATGAATGTAGCTATCGTTGCACATAACCGTTTTATTTTATTTAATTTTTTCAGAAAATGGCGATCGTTTGATTTTTTTTTTCATTTTTAAAACTAATTTTTTTATTAGAGCGATTTTAAAAATAGTAATTATCAAAATTTCAAAAATCGACTACATGCAACGATAGCTACTACAATTACGAAAATTATATTTAAAAAAAAAAATGAAATCGGTTCATTAGTCTTTGAGGAATCGTGTCGACCAGGTAGAAAAATGCCATTTCTAGATAAACGTGTTTAATGTTTTTGTTATATCATAACCGGCCGCGCTACCTCGTCTCACTAAATTGACTGTAACTCCGTCAATTTTCGGAATTTAAACTCAATTTTTTGTATACATATTTATGAATATGTACACTTTACAAAATTGTAAGAAAAAATTTTTTTTTCCGTCACAGTGACTTTCCCCCTTAATCATCCAAGAGAACTGTCATATAAGTTTGATTTCTCATTTGAGAGTGCTAGCAAGTTTGCAAATTCGCCAGCCCTTTTATAATACAAGACATAAGTATTTTTTTTATCTAATTTTTCTCGCTGTATAAATTTAAAAAATGTGATATTAATTTATAGTAGACTTGCAAATAGTATAAATAATTAAATAAACAATTTCTTTATAGGTATAAATAAAGATTGCACATTTATTGTAGGAGGATTTTGCAATTTTAATTAAATATTGAAATACATGTGGCCTAATTCACGATATTTTAATCATTGTACACGTTCGAACTTGCTCTGTTTTTGTTAGAGATCGACACCCTCGAAAGTACACATGCTACATATAAATAATCACGTATTTTCTTTGGTGTCTTCGCAAAAACCGAGTACAGATTATATTATACATATAATATATTATATATATTTTCTTAGATAGGCTAGCTGTAAATTTCAATTGTATACAGTATATATTATTATACTTTAGGGTAGTAGATTTGTTCTTTTTCATTGATAATGTCATTTATATTATATAATATATATCACAATTATTATATATAGATAATGTATATAAGTTCAGATCATGCCATTATACATATATATACACCACTGTTATTATTATTATTATTATTATTATGTTAATGTAAAATAATAAATTTTGTTAATAATCTATTTTTTTTCTTATTTTATTTATTTGGTGACATAGTATTCTGGAACTATAAATCACACTAACTTCATTTTAGTGAAATGTTATCAAAAAAAAAAATTTCAGATAAGAGTTACACGGTTTGGAGGGGGACATAGACGTATGAGGATGAAATTTTTTTAGGTGGTATTTTCAAGATGTTATGAAGGTCAACATCATTTTTTTAAATAGGAACCTATAGTTTTTATCAAGTATTTATTTTACGTGAAAAAACACGTATCATTCATTGAAAACTTTTTTTGAACTTAAACCTTTCCAAGATATCTAACAAAATAATTCGAAATTTTGAACTTTCAATATTTTTTTACTCATTAACCATCACTTAAAATGGGACATCCTTTATAGTCTAGTTTTATCTGTTAAAATATCAAATTATTTAAACACATCGTTTAATGGTTACATCATTTCAAGTAAAAAAACATCTGCGAAGTAAATGCACAATGCTTCCTCGTGCTTAATTCATCAAAGGTATAGTTAATTATTGAACAATTTAAATAAAAAACGATAAAGTATTCAGATGAACTGCCTGTCATTGGTTAACCATTTAATTTTCATACAATTTTAATAAAAAATATTAATTCAACATTTTTCTGTATACACACCTCGTTATTATAATTTATATGGTATAATTTTTTGACAATTTCAATCAAAATCATTATTTTTCTGCAATACAAATGTCAAAATGGCATTTAATATGTTAAAGTAAATAGCAATTAAAAAAAACCAACTTAAAAAAATAAGTATTTTGGAATATTACCCCTCCCCCTTACACACGGTTTTAATAATTTTAAAATGGGATCGTCCTCAAACTAGACCCAACCAACCAACCAAGTTTCATTAATATCGGTTAAGTGGTTCGTGAGTTATGCGTGTAGCAAGGATTAGGGGACAGACAGACAGACAGACACGGAACAAAAAGTGTTTATCTTGACCTGAAACGGATTTTAAAACCATCACGAAGCTTCTCGTATCTTCGATATTGCGAGGAAGCAAAATTGATTTTTTTACGTTAGAAATCTTGCTTTTCAAATACAAGCTATAACATGAAACTAGACTAAATAATACACATTTTAAGACTAATCTGAAGTCGGTATGATTTGTAGTTCCATAGTTCTAAGTCGTCAAACATGATACATTTTTTATTCATCATTTTTTCCTAGAATCCAAAGCAATTATGCATACTAAATATTAATTCACTTTGATTTCTGAATGGTTCATATTATTAAATAGTTTTAACATAACTATCAATACAATGTCTAAGGTATTACGTATAACCTAAAACAGTCAATTATGCTATGATTATAAATAGACTTGATTATATTTTGTGCAGAATAAATTACACCTGTAATGTTTATTTTCATTTACAAAACAAGCATTCAGTGACGCGGGATTACAATGAATAATAAAATCTGTTATCTGTATTTGAGTTTCCCTTTACGCAGTCAATACGTACTACTACATAATAATTCTTCAAGGTCCAAAAGTCAGATAAATGTTATCAGTTAACCTTACTTGCAAACTGGAAACCAAGTATCTTAAATATAAGTAAATGGTGTGAGAAATAAGTTACAAATTTACTAAACCAATGTTGAAATTACGTTTTCCTATTAAGAGAAAAGGCAAAGGTGAGTACATTTCTGTTATTTCGTAAAAACAATACATACTTTTCAATACGCTTGACAGATTGGAACTTTATTAAAGTCATATTGCGCATGCGCTTCCGTCAATGTAAAAAAACTTAGACCATGTATATGTGCATGGATTTATTTCTAATAAATTTTTTTGAATTAATTAAATATAGAAAAAATCTATAAAAATATACAATGTGACTCCGAATATTTTTTTAATAAAGGAGGTTCAGTCCTGATTGAATTTAAATTAATTTTTCACTTTTTCTTCAGATAATAGTGATAATACTGTATATTATATAACATAATTTTATTATTTTTAATTTTAGATTAATATTAATTAATTTTTTGGACTAATTTAGTCAATATCTTTACTATGTAGACTAAAAAAAATCAATTTCTACAAAGTTATCAGATATTAATGAAATTTTGTACAGAAGTCTAATTTTTTTACATATAATTATAAACAATTTTTTTTATAATTTTTTACTATGTAGACTAAAAAAATCAATTTCTACAAAGTTATCAGATATTAATGAAATTTTGTACAGAAGTGTAATTTTTTTACATATAATTATAAACAATTTTTTTTATAACTTTTTACTATGTAGACTAAAAAAATCAATTTCTACAAAGTTATCTGATACCAATCTTTTGTACAGAAGTAAAATTGTTTAATATGAATAAAAGTTATTTATTACATTTTGTTATTAAATAAACAAAAAAGATACTTTATCTGAAAATATATAAATATATATTTTAAACTATCATTTAATATTTAAAGAGGTTTCGGTCAAACTCTTTGAAACTTTGGATTCTGATAGCCCTTGATGAATTGATCAAAAGTGTCAATGGGCACTAAGTCCTAAAAACTCAAACTTTTAAGATATAGCCCTCTGAAGTTGGAGATCATGATTGACTTTAATTTACAATTTTTTTTTAAGAACCTTAAATTTCGCTTAACTATTTATATGTGTTCCCAAAGACGTCTATAATCGATTTCCACCATAAAAAAGTCAACTTTTCAATTCATTGAGAAATGACAACACTTAAATCTTATTGTTACGTTTTTTTTATTATAAACAAATCCAATTGTTTTATAATAAAAAACGTAACAATAAGATTTAAGTACTGTCATTGGCTAAAGAATTTAAAAGTTTACTTTTTTATGGTGACAATCGATTATATAAGTCTTTGGGAACACATACAAATTGTTGTGCGAAAATTAAGGTTCTACAACTTTTTTTATTGTAAATTAAAGGTGAGTATGATCCCCAACTTCAGAGGGCTATATCTTAAAAGTTTGAGTTTTTAGGACTTAGTGCCCATTGACACTTTTAATCTACGCATCAAGGACTATCAGAATCCAAAGTTTCAAAGAGTTTAACCGAAACCCCTTTCCCATAAGGATTTTGCGGAGTCCTTTAAGACAAAAATTCGCTTTTATTCAAGCATGGATGGACCTCCCAAAAAACTGTCTAGATTAAAATTATAAATATATTGTAAAATAAACATAAACTAATATAAATATTTAAATTTGTAAACAGGTGCAGATATTTTATTAAATAAAGTCTATCATTATTCTGTAGTAAATAATGAAAAGACCCAGGTTACGTTTGGTAAATGTCTCATTGTTTCAAAACTATCGAGGTATGAATTCGAAAGAAACCGACTACACAAATTTAATGAACAAGAATTTGAAAAAATACTGCGAAACCGTGGCACTAATTATGATCAGCTAATGCATCATCACCATCTTACCAAGAAGTTTGAAATGAACGTTGCGAGAACTCTGTCAAAACTAGGAATTGAAACACAAATTAAAAACAGGCAAGTTTACTAATTATTATACTTTATAGTTTCTCAAACAACAGCTATATTGTTGGGTCTTTAAAGCTAACCTAACCATACTTTTTGTTATAACTAGAAATCTATACAATTTTATAAATCCGGCCCTGTCACTTTTCTATAAATTAGGTAAAGCAAATACAGGATGTCCCAGGACTGTGTCAAAGCTCAATATTTCATTTATTATAAGAATTGGAAGAAACCTTTAAATGCAAAAGTTGTCAAATACTCAGAAAAATGAATGCTTTTAGATTATCAAATAAAAAAATCCAGTTTGTATTTAAAAACACATAACTTTGATATGTAATGCAGTTATGGGACAGCTTGTATAAATGTAACTATTTTCAAATTATCCCACTCCTCTAGCTTCACAACTTTTGCATTTAAAGGTTTCTTCCAATTCTTATAATAAATGAAATATTGAGCTTTGACACAGTTCTGGGACATCCTGTATATCAAAAAAATCATGACCCTAGCTTTTATGAAAATAGGAGTACTTTTGATTTGTAAGTGAGTCAATAAATAAGTCAGGTCACTTAGTTAATAATTTAAATTATTTTTGATTGTTTAATTTTTATTATAACAATTAAAGCTAACCTAACCTATATTTATAATATAATGTTATATTTATACAGATTCAATTGCACAAAGCTACACATAGACTGGGCAGATGTAGTTTTACCAATTGGAGGTGACGGAACGTTTCTATTAGCCGCTAGTAAAGTGAAAGACAATAAAAAACCAGTGATTGGTTTAAATTCAGACCCGGTTAGATCTGAGGGATTTCTATGCTTGCCAAAAAAATATTCTTCAAACATTCAAGAGGCTATAGAAAAAATACTACAGGTAAAGTGTCTTTTACTTAAATAACACAACTGTAAAGAGTATTGCCTATATCAAAAATAACTAATTTACTATTTAGGGTAACTTCCGATGGCTTCTACGAAGTCGCATCCGAACAACGCTAGTAGGCCAAAAAATACAAGAAACTCCGACTGACTTATACCACAGAAACAAAATCAACAGAACTCTATCCAAAGACACCGGAGACATCAAGAAGATCTTACCATTTCTTGCATTGAATGAGGTTTTCATAGGCGAGACTCTATCAGCCAGAGTGTCACATCTAGAAATGACCCTAGACGATAATGAGATAGCTACGAGACTGAAGTCATCAGGTCTGTGTGTATCAACAGGCACTGGGTCAACGTCGTGGCATTTGAGTATCAACAGACTGCCAACACAGAGTGTAGCTGAACTTCTGAGACTGCTCAAGCTAGAGAAACGTGATGCTAAGATACTTGCTGACCAATATAATGCAAATCTAGTCTTCAATCCAGGTAATTATATGGATACTAGCTGCCCCGGTGAATGTTGTTTTGCCAAAAGATAATTGAGGGGTCTGCAGCAACAGTTGTGGGAAAATAAGAAAACTGTTTAAAAAATTGAGAATGTATTTAAATCGCGTTTGTATTCGTCCAATTATTATTTGTCACCAACCACATGTTTTGGCCAAATTCTATTGAGAAATTCTTCAAATTCGCAATTCTAGAGTCAATTTTATTCTGGAGTTAACTCCTTTTTGACCCAAATAGTTGAAAATTATTTTGTTTTTAAAGTAAGGAAGCATTGAATAAGAACAATTTTCAAGAAAATTAGTTTATTTAAAGAAAGAACACAGTAACGAATGTACTAACTAAATTCTAAGCCCAAAAACAAAGAGTTAACTCCATTTTGACCCAAGCAGCTAACTCATTCTAGCGGATACCTTGAGAATTATCAACGATAGGTAACTCTTTGTTGAACCAAACGAAAGAATAATTTATTTTCCCCCAAGAAACGGTTGTTAACTCTGTTTGGCCTAAAAATGGAGTTAACTCGTTGTTGCTGGAAACCCCTCAATTTGTTTTTACTTCCTATGCATGTAACAATCAGTCAAAAACTAAGGTGACCAATTATTTTTGGCACAAAAGGAGTAGTTTGTAGGTAATTTATAAAAAAAAATGCTGTCCAATTTAATAACCTTTTTTTTAGACGTTTAACTGTCATGTTCTGTCAATTCGACTATATATTTTTTTAAATAATATGAAATATTAGTAACTGTTGTAGTTTTTATGTTTTTGGAAGTAGAAAGGAGTATAAAATCACAAAAAGGAGTAGTTTGGGAGTGCAGTTTAAAAAGTTCAAAACTCCCTAAAGTAGTACGTTTGGTCACCTTACAAAAACTCCAAGAAAACTTATATATAAGTTTGATACTTCATCTGAGAATGTTTGCTAGCTAGCAAATTTTGCTATTATTTGCATTATTTTGTGTATTTTGACTATTTTGAGTATTTCAACCAATGTCTTAAATGCATTTTTGTATAATTTCACTATATTTTAACAATAAATATAAACTGTATTATAGGTTATATTAAAAACACATGTCCCACGTACCGAATAGATAAAATAAAATAATAAAATTACGTAGAATACCTGTTTAAATTAAACACAATTGAATATAAGAAATACACAACAAATCTTATCGATTTCAATGCAATTATCACCAAAATAATACATAGCCTTGCTATTAATATTTAATGAAAACCTTTAAACGTCAAAAAAAATATTTGATCAAGTCGTGTTTTATTTCCATGATGTCACAAGATAAAACTGTTATTTATATAAAAACATAGTAGACCATCGAATAACTAATTCCATGATTTACGGTTACACATTTTGGTAAATATCTCAACCCCACAGTCACCCATCGGGTCCAAAAAATCTATAAACCTTCCCGAACACCAAATGAACATATGGTGTGAATATGGCTTTGATACGTCCAGTAGTTTAGGCTTGATGATCACATTGATTTGTATATTAACCCATTAATCCCCAATATTGCGTAAACGAAACATTTAAAAAAAATTGTTTTTTTTTTTTAAATATCTCATTGATGAAGTGGCTTTTTTTGCTGCTAACATCGTTACACAAACTGTTTTAAACTATTTCACATTAAGTAATAACTTCTGTTTTTTCAACGTTTCGTAAACGCAACATTTTGTTGAAAAATAAAAAAAAACATGATTTTTTTAACCCTGGACGGGTAGACGTTCGTAATAATTACGACTACATTTACACAACGCCCTCTACAGGGAAATCATGACGGAGTGGGGAGCCGAGCGGGAAGATATGCCTCGTTTAATAGTTCGTCTTGAATCTCTGCCAAGGACAGGTGTCAGTGTTTGCTATTTTTCTAGAGAGAGCCATAGATCGACAAGTCACATCGTATCTTTCACGAAGGTCTACTCTTTTACGTAAATTTTAGTCGAAATATGTACGTAAAAGGATATGCTGTGAATGTGAAAAAGATCTCGATCGTCTCAATGCTTGATCCAATGATACTTTCTTTAGTTTGTCGATTCGCTGTAAACTTATATTACTAAGCTTATATTTTAATCTTTCGTATTTCGGTATTTTTGTAAATACATAAATCAAAAGATTTTAAAAGCAAAACTTTTTTTTTTGCCATAAATTTATTAGAAAACCAAAAATTATATAGTAGTAGTCAATTTTACAAACGTCTACTCTTGCCCGCTAAATTTTGACGTCTACCCGTCCAGGGATAACTTCAAAAACAGTTATTTAATATTTAGTAATAAAATGCAGTTAAAACATCAAATTAACTTTATTTTCTACCCTTGGGGATTAATGGGTTAAGATTCAATTTTTGTGTTTGCGAAATTAAAAATAAATAACTAGTGTATATTTTTAACAAATGTCTCTGTAATTTGTTAGATGATGCGAGGATGGGTTACACAATCCGGGATCTGATATCAGCCGGTGTGTGGCCATCACCGAAGGGAATAGAGCAACGTGGCTTTGCTAACAAAATACGTGTAAAGTCAGTGTGCTACGATGCAGGGCTAGTTATAGACGGGGGGATCTCGTATCGTTTCAACGACGGGACGGAGGCCGTGCTAGAGATTCATCCCGAAGACAGCCTCAGGACTGTTCAGATCGATGAATGAATGATTGTGAGATATGCCTGCTATTTTTTTTTTATCTAAAATTAAGTAAAAATCAAAATATTTACCTTTACTGTTGCAAAAATTATCGAAATATCCAACAATGGAAATGAATATATCCAAACAGTTCACATTTATCAAATTTATCACTTTTGTCGTTCACTGAATGATAAAACCGCACAATACATTATTATTTATCACTTTTTTACAAGTTTAAATGATTTTTTCACAATTTTTTTCCCGTTTAACTGAAAATTCACGAACTTAACTGTCATTACAAGTTTTCTAACTAAAAAAAGTTTGTATCCAAGGTAATGTTGTATGGATTCAACACCAGATGGTGTTAGGGGTAAAAACCATAGAGATAATAAACATAGAGGCAGTAAGCCAGCCGAAAATACTAACTTGATACTAAAATTAAATGATACAGAAAGAGAAAAGAATATCTGAACCGCTATCTATCTTTGTCAAACAAATATGTTCACACTTTTCTTTCTCTTATTATTTACGATTATCGTCCACTTACAGAAAGTGCTATGGCTCACTAGCTCTATGGTATTATCTCTATGGTAAAAACTGAAAACAGTAAAAACGTAGATTTATTGAATTTTGAAATTGAATATTTAAAGAGCGATGAATAATTGGTTGTGAAATATGCCTGCTATTTTTTTTTATCTAAAACTAAGTCAAAATCAAAACATTTACTTTTACTGTTGCAAAAATTATCGAAATATATCCAACAATTGAAACAGTTCACATTTATCACTTTTGTCGTTCACTGAATGATAAAACCACACATTGCATTATTTTTTATCACTTTTTTACAAGTTTAAATGATTTTTTCACATTTTTTTCCCGTTTAACTGAAAATACACGAACTTAACTGTCAAAATAAGTTTTCTAACTAAAAAAGGTTTATATCCAGGGTAATGTTGTATAGATTCAGCACTAGATGGCGCTAGTGGTAAAAAACTAAAAACAGTAAAAATGTAGATTGATTGAATTTTGAAATTGAATATTTAAAGAGCTAGTCTATTAATTTTGTTGTTATGATTATTGTTGTTGAATTATTTATTTTATTTTATACATGAATTGGTTTGTTATAACTGATATATTATGTAGAATTGTCAGTTATAAATATGATAAAAGTTAAATAAAGAAACGTGATATATTTTTTCATACAATATTTTAATAACAATTCGATTTACAATCAGTAAAATCATATATAGGTATGACACTGCTAAATATAATAATGTGTAATATTTAATAAATATATATTATAATATATGATATAAATACAGAACATATTGTTTTCAATATTTTATACAACAAATAAATTATAACAGATTTCAGGTAAACATTTTATAATAATTGATGAATAAATATATTTTACAAATACATAGATTTTTTTTTCATTGTAAAAAAAATATTTTTTTTTTCAAAATTGAAATATTTTTTTTAAATTATTGTCAAATTGCATACAGGAGAAAAGTAAGTATAAATAATTAATTTATTTTCTTATAAAAAATAATCGTTGTGAGAAAAATTATAAAAAGTTTTTTTTTTCGTATATAAAATTTCAGTCATATAAATAAATAAAATTAAATAAATAATGATCACAAAACAGAGAACGAAATAAAACGTGCTATTTAAAAAAAAAAAACGTCCTATGCTTTCTGGAAAACATATTTTACTCAATATGGAAATTTTGAAAATTTATATTTAATTTTTTAATTCTAGCACGTTTTATTTCAAACAGTACAAATAAATTGTAAGTACATTATATTACAAAATACACATATAACTATTATAATTAACATCCACTACAAAAAATATATTTGGAAATTTTCATTTATTCTGAATACACCACTATGTTATTTTCATTATTCTTATATTGGCAGAACTGAGTTTCTACGTCTTCATATAAAATGTAAAAGCTATCAGCTAATTGTTCCCATAACTATCTAACATACTACATATTTTACAATTTAGAGCTTGTACTATATAAAGCAAATTATAATCATTATTCAATTAATACTTTAACATTTTTACATTGTCGTAATTTTGAACAGTTTGAGGGTCATTGATTAATAAACGGTGGAAATAGAGACAGACGAATACACTGTTAATTGATATGAGAGAAATGGATATATGTTGCTTTAATTTGCTGCCCCCATGTGGCGAAATCGAGAACTAGTATGACATTTTAAATTGAATATGGTTTATTCTTTTCGGTTTTTTATAAGTTTTGTGTGTTTCTGTGTTTTAAATATAGTGTTAAAGTATTTCAGAATTATCAATAGTTAAGGTAATACCTTATTTTGTATTTGTGCAGTGTATTTTTTATTTATTTTACTTTTTATATGTATTGGTAACTTAAGAACTTAAGAGGTTTTTGTAGTTAGTTGAATTCATAATATTATTTAATCCATATCTATTTAACATACTCCATATTCTATAATTTAAAGGCTGTTCTATACTAAGCAAATTATAATAATAATAAAATAAATACATTAACATTTTTTCATTGTCGTATTTTTGAACAGTTTGAGGGTCATGGACAAATAAACGGTGGAAATAGAGACAGATGAATACACTTAATTGGTATGAGAGAAATGGACATAAGTTACTTTATTGTGCTGCCCTCATGTGGTGAAATCGAGAACTAGTTTGACAAAATTCAAAATGGTTGATTGTTTTCGGTTGTTTTATAAAAGTTAAAAGTAGTTTTTTTTATAAGTTTTATGTGTTGATGTGTATTAAATTTAGTGTTAAAGTGTTCCAGAATCAACAATAGTTAAAGTGATACGTTATTTTTTATTTGTATAGTGTATATCTCATTTATTTTACTTTTTATATGCATTGGTAACTTAAGTACTTTAGAAATCTTTATAATCATAATATTATTAAACCCATAATTATTTAACATATTTCATATTCTTCAATTTAAAGGCTGTTTGTTCTATATTATGCAAATTATAATAATAATTACATAATTAAATATTTTAACATTTTTTCATTGTCGTATTTTTGAACAGTTTGAAAGAGACAGATATACACTACTGATTGGTATGAGAGAGATGGACATATATTACTATAATTTACTGCCCCCAAGTGGTGAAATCGAGAACTAGTTTGACAAAATTGAAAATGGTTGATTGTTTTCGGTTGTCTCATAAAAGTAGTGTTTTTTATAAGTTTTGTGTGTTTATGTGTTTTAAATTTAGTGTTAAAGTGTTCCAGAATCAACAATAGTTAAGGTAATACGTTATTTTGTATTTGTATAGTGTATATCTCATTTATTTTACTTTTTATATGTATTAGGTAACTTGCTACAAGTTTTTGTAGTTGAAATCATAATATTATGTAAGTTAGGTAAAATATGTCGAGTACAATATTGTCTAATTTATTATTTGATCCCTTATAAATATAATAATACGTTTATTATATTTTTAATTCATCATTGTGGTGTATACAGTTTTTATTTATATAATATTTAATTCATAAAAAAAGGAAAATACTTGTAAAATCGTAAAAAACGATTTGGTGGTACAAGTAATATGTTATTTTGACGGTCTTATTTTAAAATAATGTACAAATTCATATTATAACGAAAGATACAGTTTTATTACCGTCTAAAAGTGTATTGGTTTGGTAAGATCAACTATTGAAAAAATATTCTTCGGTTTTGATACCCATTAAATGGACTTATTTAGTTTTAGACATTTCGTTAGAGTCACCAGAGCTGTCGTGAGCTGTTTTGACGCCCCTCCCTCTAAAAAATAATTAAGAAAAAATATACGATTTGTAATTTATGAAAATACACTCATATTTTTACAAAAATAAATTTAAAAAAATCATTTTGAAGAGTGAATTTTTTTTTTGTTAGAGGGGTTAAAAAGTAGGCATTTTTAATTAAAATTTAGTGGAAAGGGTATATAGTCAGTTTATTAAATGCTTTTTAGATTTGTATCAGAGAGCTTTAAATTCAAAATTGTTGAAACATATACTCAACAATTAAGGGGTTTGCAGCAACAACGAGTTAACTCCATTTTTAGGCCAAACAGAGTTAACAACCGTTTCTTGGGGGAAAAAAATCATTCTTTCGTTTGGTTGATAGTTCTCAAGGTATCCGCTAGAATGAGTTAGATGCTTCATTAGCTTGGGTAAAAATAGAGTTAACTCCAGGAGCTGACTTTTTGTTTTTGGACTTAGAATTTAGTTAGTACACTCGTTACTGTGTTCTTTCTTTAAATAAACTAATTTTCTTGAAAATTGTTCTTATTCAATGCTTCCTTACTTTAAAAACAAAATAATTTTCAACTATTTGGGTCAAAAAGGAGTTAACTCCAGAATAAAATTGACTCTAGAATTGCGAATTTGACGAATTTCTCGATGGAATTTGACCAAAACATGTGGTCGATGACAAATAATAATTGGACGAAGACAAAGGCGATTTAAATACATTCTCCATATTTTAAACAGTTTTTTCTATTTTCCCACAAATTATAAAAACTGGAGTTAACTCCTTGTTGCTGCAAACCCTTCAATTGGTGTCCTAAGTATTTGCCTATATTACCTCTATGCCCTATCACGATAGCTCTATGTGTGTGTGTGTGTGTGTGTGTGTGTGTATAATGCATTGGCGTATCTATAATAATTTAATAAAAAAATATTTTAAAATTTCAATAGCGATCTAATTTAAAATACTTAATAATAATAATAAATAATAATATAGCTTCTTTTATAATATATAATACAGATATTTACATATAGCATAAGCTATTACCTTTTACATTACTATCAAACTCACTGTTTGACAACTTTATTATAATATTTATTATAATTATAATAATATAATACATAAGCTACAATCTGAAATATTCTTTTTCAATACAATTGTTGTTTAAAAACGATTAAAGCTTTATCCAAGTAACATGAATGTGAGACAAATGAACACAAATAGACCCTTGTATACTTTATTATATTATTTAACTCACTATTAAACCCCAAACCACCCATAGATCTTCCCATCAAAAAAATTAAAATACATACCTAAAAAATTATGAATCTTTTTTAAAAATATATAAAAAAATTCTATAGATTTTATTATGTTTTTTTTTCTGCAGGCTTTCGTGGCCGTTAAATTTTCGTCTAATTTTTTTACTTGATATTTTGACTCATATTGGAATTTTCTTCAGAAATGTTTTTTAAGAAGATTCCGATACGAGAGTCAAAACGTTAAGTAAGAAAATACGATAACGTGGACAATAGGGTGGCCCTTAATTTACTTATTTTCAAATTTCTTTTGAAAATAAAACCCCCTCCAAAATTTTTTAAGTGTACGAAAAAAATAATGTATATACTTATAAAATTTTTAAGTGATTGGATATTAATAACACGTGCTACCGAGCGATCGATTATTAACACGTAAAGTGCATTTGATTTTTTCAATTTTTTCCTTTAAACAGCTGTATCTTTGTGAAAATTGAATGGATTTTGATGTTCTAAAACGCATTTTAAAGCTGCCACTTTCTAGTTTTTGTACCTTTGATTCGATTTTTTTTATCGCTTCTCACTTCTTCTTGAAAGATTTAAGAAAAGTGAAAGAAGCCTAAAATTTAATAATTCAAAAATGGCGTACCAAACTTATACAATAGGTTGGAAAAATTTATTTGAGCAAAAAACTTTATATAAACATACCTCCGAAAATTTTTCGTAAGAGAATTACAGTCACCTAAAAAAAATTTGAACAAAATTTTCGGGGGGCTATAACATTCTTACGAAAAATTTTTGGACACTTATTTAAATAAAGTTTTTTGCTTAAAATAATTATTTTAACCTATTGTTGAAGTTTGGCATGCCAATTTTGAATAATTAAATTTTAGGCTTCTTTCACTTTTTTGAAATCTCTTAAGGAGTAGTGGGAAGTGATAAAAAAATCGAATAAAAGGTACAAAAACTAAAAAGTGTCAGCTCTAAAATACGTTTCAGAACATCAAAATCCATGCAATTTTCACAAAGATACAGCTGTTTAAAGAAAAATTGAAAAAATTAAATGCATTATACGTGTTAATATTCGATCGCTCGGTGGCACGTGTTAATAACATCCAATCACTTTAAAATTTTGTATGCACTATTTTTTTCGTACTTTTAAGAAATTTGAGGAGGTGACCTTAAAGAAATTCGAAAATAAGAAAATTAAAGGCCACCCTAGTAGACAGTAGCCTGAATATTTAATTGGTATAGGCTTTATTGTGTTATAAAGTAAACAAATTAAGTACACAGAAAAAAACTGTATTGGACAAAGAAAACCTTGTTTTGTATATAACGAAAACAATATTTTCTTAATATAAGAAACATACTCTTAATCCAACTACGTTATTCCTTCGTTCAAGAATACTATAGTTGGTTTAAGAGATAATTGCTTATCTTAACAAAATATTGTTTTCGTTATATACAAAACAAGGTTTACTTGGTTTGACAAATCTTTTCTACCAGTGTACAAGGTATATATTTTGACATTCGTAGTAAAATGCTAAGAAACAACTGTATTGCCGGATCAATAATAATATAAGTATAAAGTATACAAATGTCTGTTTGTGAAACACATGTCCCAAATATCTAGTGTCTTCACTAATTTATTGATATAATAATTATACAATACGTATGTACCAACAATTTTAACAATGAAGGACGCAAATGTTTGTAGACAAAATATACTCAAGCATTTTATATATTAATATATACGTTAGCATTATCTAAAACACTCATTTAATATAGGAACGACTTCCAAACGACCGAGATTCAAATTGACATGGGGTAATTGTGTTATTAAATACAAAAATATCATTTTAAAATGTGCTACATTCGTTTCTAATTTTCGATAAGTGTGAAATAATAAACGTCGTTGAATAAAACATTAACTTAACTTACGATACTTGAAGTCTCAGTCTCAGTAATTTGAACAGAAAATTAAGGTTATATGTACGTCTAGCACACTGTAAAAAAAAGATTTGATTTCGAAAAATGTTGTTTTTAATTTATATTGAGAACACATATACCTACATTTAATGGAATATTTTACTTTGTTAATTTTATTTAAAGTAAAACAAAGTTTAATTTAATTTGAAAATTGAAATAGAACGGTATATAATAGTAACATGTACTAATTTGTACTGCTGTAATGGCAGAGCTAGTTTTTCATTATTTTCAATAAATTACACGTGAATATATTTGTTTTATAATTTTTATAAGTTTGGAATAATTAGTTTTTAAAACGTCTCTTTATAACCAATTGTGTAGAATTTCAATAAATAGAGCACTAGTTCTCTCATTTATCGTGTGTTAAAAACTCTATTTTTAATATCCAATTACTCAAAAACCATACGTCCAATATTTTATATAAAAATTAGTAAAATATATGAGTTATCCATAAATAACTATCGGTATTTTTTCGTTATTTTACCATATTACTGAGATTTGAAGTTCGTAAATCGGATTTTTTTTTTGGGGATAATTTCTATGTATTAAAATAAACAAATGAATATTGTTTGTTTGTTTTTTGAAGGGGGTTGGGGGAGGGGGGGCTGGTAATGTCTACACGCGATTCTTAGCAATAAGTGTCTAAGTATGTCCTGGCAGTATTGAAGCTACAATTTGTAAATATATAGATATATATATTTTAAGTACATTTTTTTTTACTTTATTTACAAACACTGAATATTATTTAAAATTATGTATAGTTTTTTTTCGTATTGATATTATTTCAGTCTAGAGTCTAGATTATCAGAAAGAATTAAATTAAATACAGTTTTCGATTGGTTTTTCTTATTGTTAGTTTTTCTTTATACAGAGTGATTTATAACTAGTGTGAAAAAAATTAAAAGTAGATCGAAGATGTTATTTTAAGCAAAAAACTGTATGTGAACATGTGTCCGGAAATTCTTTGTGAGGGAGCTACAGTCTTCCAAAGATTACAGTTATGAAATTTGATATCTAATTTAGTATTAATAAGTGTTGTCAATTTCCAGTTTCAAACAATAATAATTTAGTACAGGAGTTTGTACCGATTTTTATCAAGTATTTTTTTTGTTCTTTATTTTTTTTTCTGAGTTGGGTACTTGTAAAAGATTATGTGACACAAAATACACAAAAATATACTTTGTTTATTTTTTATAAGATCAACCGTTATCGAAAAATATTGATAAAAAGAATTTTACTTAAAACGGGTGCTTCAAATTACCAAAAAATAAATGGGTTTTAAATGAACACTAATTTTGAACAAAATCTTTGGAAGGCTGTAGCTCCTTCACGAAGAATTTCCGGACACATGTTCACATAAAGTTTTTTGCTTAAAATAAAATCGATCTACTGTTAATTTTTTTACACTAGTTATAAATCATCCTGTATATGTATTCGTATATAACACGAGACTGAATAACAGACGAGACTGCTGTCAAATAAATTAAGCTAGTGTAGTCACGTTCTGTAAAAAATAATGTTCCAGTCTCGTGCGAAGCCCTAATTAAAATAGAAATTCACATACATATACAAAAAAAAATTATTGAAAAATACTTAAATATGTACAATATAGGTAATATGAAACAAATACATTTTTATTTTTTGTAGGTAATAAAAATATAAAACATTGATTCTTAATTAAATATAGGTAATAATCAGCTTGTTCTTAACCGTCTTGTTCAGTGTTTAGGAGGGGGGAGGGGGGCTATTTTGGAAGAATAAATTGAATTTTGAAATGTGGTAGTTTCATTTTATTAAAAGACAAACCTGAAAGATATTTTTCATATATTATGGGATCATTTTAAATCTTTACCAAATTACTCATAATTTCATAACTTTGAAGTCATATAGGTATAATAATTTTTCGGGTTTAAAATTATTTTAAAAGATTTAAAATGGAAAGTCACCCCCCCCCCTCACCGAAATGGATTCAACACCGACCCTTTATTATTTTCTAGCTCTTTAATACGTAAAAAATTATTTGATAGTTGTATAGTTTTGAAGTTAATAAAAATAATTATTAAGCTAAATATTGGGAAAAGCCAAGAACATTTTGCTGTAATTTTAATGAATATTTTTGTTTTTACTAAAATAACATATTTCCTAAATTACTTATATAAATGTTTTTATATTTTTTATAATATGTATATATGTTATATTTACACGATTTTGGTGTCTATGTTTTTTTTTAAATTTATTTCGAACCTATCTGGCACAAGCAGATGTGTAATTTTTTTTTTAAACTAAAGTATTATAGAAAAAGATTTTTTGAACTCACCAAAAATGTTCAAAATTAAAATTATCATTTCTAATGCAAATCCAGAGTGCCTTCCAAAAAATATAATATATATTTTTTAATTTTAGTTTTAAAATTGAAATAACGTGTCACATCTACTTGACCAGTTTTGTTTGACTTAAGTGAACGAATAAGTACATAACTGTTCTTTAGTTATTGGGTAGCACCAAGACAACATAAAGATATGTAAGATTTTTTATTAATAGTTTATAAATGAAATATATATTTATATTTGTTTTATTATCACAAGATGTCTAACATTATTTTAAAAATTGGTTTTTATCTATTATTTATATATACTTTATACAGGGTGGCCCAACTAAAACGAAACAACTGCATTTTTGATCATTTAAAATAAGATTTTGAAAACACGTCGATTTTGCTTTCAAGGGAGACATCTTTTGCTATAAAATGTTTGCAAGAATCTTTTCAACCCTCAGCGCTTTGAGTACAACCTTTAAAATTTTAAATAGCATGATGGGGCAAGTGATACCTCATTTGAAAGGTTTTTTCATTCTAAATAAGGAATTTTTTTTTTAAATCTGTTTAGTTTTAGTTAAGTTATTTACATTTTTAGTTCCATGAATGCAATGATTTTCTGATCAACAAAACAAACATTTACAACTAAAATTCAAAACAAAGAAGGCTTATTGTTTTATCAAATAATTCAAAAATTTCCAAATTGAACATTTATTGAATTAATTAAAGTTTTGGATGCTGGTAATTTTTTTTGAATTATTTGATAAGACAATAAGCCCACTTTGTTTTGAATTTTAGTTGTAAATGTTTGTTTTGTTGATCAGAAAATCAATGCATTCACGGAGCTAAAAATGTAAATAACTTTACTAAAACTAAACAGATTTGAAAAAAAAAAACAAACAAAAAAACACCTCATTTGGAATGAAAAAACCTTTCAAATGAGGTATCACTTGCCCTATCATGCTATTTAAAATTATAAGGGTTGTGCTCATAGCGCTGAGGGTTGAAAAAATTCTTGCAAAAATTTTATAGCAAAAGATGTCCCCCTTGAAAGAAAAATCGACGTGTTCGAGCGTTTTTTCAAAATCTTATTTTAAATGACCAAAAACGCGGTCGTTTCTTTTTAGTTGGGCCACCCTGTATATTACGAGCATGATTTAAAAGAAAAAAACAACATATAATAATAATAATATGATTATTCTACTATGAAACATTCAGAAGCCGATAAGATTAAGTCTATACAAAAATCTTACTTTTAATTATTGAACCAAAAGAGTCGATAATGAAGCAATTGATTGACTTAATCAAATTGGCAACATAGCTAGTGTTTTTTCACTTTGTAACTTTTCTATGGTCTCAAATTTTTTTTGGTCTTTTTCCCAATCAGATGATAATCTTGTACAATTTTTTTTATACAATCTGTATCACTTTTCATTTCATTTATAAACAATATTTTACTAAACATGTTTTTTTTTTCGTTCGTGATATTTGTAATACATTTATTTATCAATGATTTTTTTTAAATATTATATTTTAATATAGATATAATTAAAAAGATCACATTGTTTTTAAAATATCATATAATACTGTAAATTCATTTAACCCATTAACTACTAGTTGATTAAAATAAAGCTCATTTCGAAACATAGATTTGAAATTCAGTTATATTATTTTTTATAAAGTTCAGATTTTTTATATTAATATAACATATTAGTGTAAAAATATATTAACGAAATGAGATCTATATATTGTAAAAACACCCAATTATTTTTTTACACGGTTTTGTTTTCACACGGTCTAGAAAAAAAATTGATTCCGTTTTTACACGATTTCATTCGATTTAGCACGATTAAAAAAAGCTATTTGATTTTTTTTAAACAAAAATATTTTTATTAACCGTATTTTTTTTATCTGTTATTTATAAAATATGTAGTTAGGGAATTCCCCTTTCTAATTTGTTTTCATAGCAGCTTAAGTATATATTTTAGTTTTTTGTTTAGTTTCAATAAAATTGAAAGTGTTTTATAACGTGAAAAAAGTTTAAATCGATAAGAATACTATTTTTTACAGGGTTGAAGGGTATGGAACCAATACCCTTTTTTTTCTATGTACTTCGTGTATTTTTTTATACGGTTTTTAGGGTTCCGTAGAAAACTAGAAACCCTTATAGTTTCTCCATGTCCGTCCGTCCGTCCGTCTTCAAAAATTTTGAGATAATAAGATGAAATTTGGTATACGGTCGTAGATGAATGACCCAAAAACAGAAATGATAAGATTTTTGAAAAAAATAATTTTTTTGGACCCCCTTTCCATAAAATGAAAAGTGTTTTCAAAAAATTTTTTTCACCTACCCCATTGAATGGGGTGTCGTTTGATAGGTCTTCTAAAATGCAACAAAAAATGTATCAGAACCTTTTGATTTTAACCCTTTGATCATGATGTATTTGCTCTCCAAAGTCGTTAAAAAAGCGTCCCCCCCGTCTATTTTCTAAACTGTCAATTTAAAAAATCTGAAAAAAATCCAGAATGTAGATTTTAATTAGTACTTTCACTGAAAATTATAACGAACATTGTCAAATATATTTTGGACCCCCTATCATAGATTGAAAAGTTAACTCACATTTTTTTCATTTACCCCATTGAGTGGGGTGTCATTTGATAGGTCTCCTAAAATGCAATAATATAAGCTAAATGACTTTTTGATTTTACGAAAAATTTGAAAAAAAATCTTTTTTTATAAATCGTAGTGAGAATGACTACGGAACCCTATCATGTGCGTGCCCAACACGCACTTGCCCGTTTTATTTCTGGAACGTATTTACCGTGTAAAAAACAGAATTAGGTGAACAAATCGATTCCTCGTATATTCGAAGCTTATTACATTTTTGTCACTTAATAAAATCAAGTATTTCGTTTATTAAGTAGGTAGTTAATAGGTTTTTTCACATAATAATATATTTATGTCATTTATTAAAATTTAAAAGATATAAACCGTACCTATTTGGCAAATTCAGTAGGTACAGTCGAAACTGTTTATAACGACATCGTTTAATACAACATATTATCGGTTTAACGACTCAAAATAAAACTCCCGACTGAAATCTATGATATAATTGTCTTTTTACCAGTTATTACGACCTAATATGACAACAGGTCTTTTCGATGTCGTTATAACAGATTTCGACTGTATTTTGATTCTTTTTTAGAAAAGAGAAGTTTTAAACATTATAAATTCAGAGATTCCCCGAACTTTATCGGTTTGGTTTACGTAAATATACTTTTTTTTTTACTTTGACCTTCTCTGAACTCTTTCTGAATATTTTTATCAAGATGTCTATGAGTCTGTCATTCAAAAACGATAAAATTTTAGTTTTTTATCTAGGAAGAAAATATTCTAATTTTGAAAACGATCTTATAACCGTAAACGGATGTTTAATTCTTGTCTAGTTTTGAATTTTGATAAACAAATAGGCTTTAGTTATAATATAGTATACAACAAAGTGATTATTAAACTTGGAGGGGGTCATGTCAGTGACGTAGATGGCTTCTTGCAATGTGGGGGGGGGGGGGTATGACAGTATTAAATTTCCATAAAGTTGAATTTTTCTTTATGAAAATCATTTTTCATGTGGTGCAAACTACAAAAATTGGTTATATTTTTCACTTACAAGGGAACCTTTTCAAGTTGAAAATTCATATCGTGTTTAAACTTTGTATATAGTTAGAGGAGGTCAAGTTAAGTAACAAAAAAAAATATCATAACTGCGGTAAAATGGTTTAATGGGGTGAAACACCCCTTTGAAAATGTGCAATATAATCATATTTTTTCAAATAACTCTGATGAAAATTTAAAAAAATCTACAATACAAAATTTTCATGTTTTTTTATGTTCTTTCGAATGGCGACAGTCAAAATTCGAAAAAAACCCGTTAACCCCCACCTCCCACCCACATTTCATAGGTTCAATTTTTTAGAATTTTGACTATCGCCATTCGAAAGAGCATAAGAAATCATGAAAATTTTGTATTTTAGATTTTTTTAAATTTTCATTAGTTTCAGAGTTATTTAAAAAAATATGATTATTTTGCACATTTTCATAGGGGAGGTGTTTCACCCCCTTAAACCGTTTTACCGCAGCTGTGATAATTTTTTTCTTACTAACCTTGACCTCCTCTAACTATATACAAAGTTTAAACTCGATACGAATTTTCGACATGAAAAGGTTCCCTTATTAGATGTATTATTATTGAAAAAATACTCGTGTATCATAACCATCTTATAATTTTTGTATTGGGGGGGGGGGGGCGATTGATCCCCTTACCCCCCCCCCCTAACTACGCCACTGAGTCATGTTATTTTATTAAAACTTCTCAATATGTTTATTTCTTCATAATATACATTGGCTTTTGTGTGTAAGCCTGAAGACTCATAATATACATATTAATGGAGATTTGCCAAATATAGATACGGAAGTACATAATATGTAAACTACACATTAGTTTGGTTGCGCGGTTTAAAACAAGAGTCCACGACGTTAATGTCACTGTGTAGGTAATGTGTACATATACAAGCGGCGTCCTCACTTACATGGTCCCTATATATTATACATACATACACAAACTAACACACACACACACATTCTACCTCTTGAAGAAACGGAAGAAGCCCTTACCTTTCTCAGAGGGCGACGCCATCAACATTGGAATTTGGTTTTTGTGCGTAATGTTGATCTGAAATTTTAAGGATTTAAAAAAAAAAAAAAGAGTATATGGTAAAATATCAGAGTTTTTTTTAGGATTTATTGGGGTTGAAAATTGAAAGAAATTTTATACAGTGCTGGGCAAAAATCTTTTGACACTCATTTTTTTGTGTATTGTAAATATAAAACTGAAAAAATGGTTGATAAAAAATTACAACTTTTGTAATAATCCTAGCATATTAAAATACAGCATTTACTATTTTCTATGTTATTTTTAAATTATATGCCTGAAAGGTGAGGTTTACTCACGTGAAAAGTATTGACGCACAGTGTCTTTCAAGCTAACGAGAAATTGTTTTTTTTACTATTTTGATTGCAAGTAAACATATTTTTTTCTCTATTTTGTGTATTTTTATTGACTGAAATCTGTATATTTACATTCAAAATCACAGCTGTCCAAACACTTTTGAACGACAGTGTATACTTTTCGAATTTAAGGGTATTTTTTATATTTTTGAATGTTCTTTATAACCACACCGCTGTTGACTAAAAAATGTTTTTTTTGCAATTTTGAAAAGATTCCAACATTAAAAATAAATATGAACCCAAAACATCTAAAAGTAAAAATAAATTTATGAATGTTCTTTTACAAACACCAATAACTTGTTGACTTTTGCAATATTTTCCAAAACTGTACATATTTTTCGAGAAAAAAAATCTTAAGGTAGTTGGTCCGTAAACATGTTTTCGTCAGATTTTGTTTAAATTGCACAGGAATATTCCCTAGATTAATATCTGAAAAATAGCCTATTTTTATTAAAATTGACCATCTCAAAGTCATGAAAAACGATCTCAAAGTTTATATTTTTAACACAGCTTATATGGACTAACCGTACACTAACGTAACGTTTTATTAGATAAAATTTAAACGTAGCGTCAGTTTTTCATAAAAAACTGACATGTTGTATATTTATATGAAAGAAAACAGTATACAAAAAATTGGAATTATTGACCATCCCGTTATTAAGATTTAACCAGATTTAACTACCAAACCATCACATAAATTACAGTATTGTTGACAATGTGGCAACAACGTATTCATTTGATTATAGTAAAAAATACACGAAATAATGAAATAATTTTTTACAAAATATGATAAATGGATTGAAGGGAATTACAATCGATTTCATTAATTATTAATATATTCTGTGGTAGTTTAGATGATAAAATATAATCATTTGACAAGTAGTTAATAGTAGATAATGTACAGCGTTGCCATGATCAATTCTCTAAATTAAAAATATGTACTCATGGCCTAATGTGATCACATTATGATGGACCAACTACCTTAAGTAAAAATTTATTATAAAAAGTACGATCTACCTACTCTTAAATTTATTAATATTTATTAGATAAATGATAAACTGCCGGTAACTATCGTTTTGTTAGTCGTATACTGACCGTGCAAGGTGGCTGCATCCACGGCTCGCCGTCTATCTGCATCGGGAACGTCTTGCGTGTCTTGATCGTTACGAAACTGCACTGGGCCAATCTTCGCCCGCTACCCCTTAGCCCGGTCCTCACCTGACCCATGTGCAGACAGTTCTCGAGCCCGATCACTTCTATCAGATTATCGCCGATATCTTAACAAAATAAATAATACAATAATTACATTTCTTATGTAACATAGAACTCCGGAACTACAAATCATATCGATTTCAGATTAGTGTTAAAATGTGCACTATTTAGTCTAATTTCGTGTGTTAAAATTTTAAATCATTTCGATAAATTGTTTAGAAGTTGTAGCCCTTTAAGGTAATACGTCTAGCACACTGTAAAAAAATATTTGGTTTCGAAAAATGTTGTTTTTAATTTATATTCAGAACGCATGTACCTACATTTAATGGAATATTTTACTTTGTTAATTATTAAAAGTATTAATTTGAAAATTGAAATAGACAGAACGGTATATAATAGTAACATGTACTAATTTGTACTGCTGTAATGGCAGAGCTAGTTTTTCATTATTTTGAATAAATTACACGTGAATATATTTATTTTATAATTATTATAGTATTTAAAAGGGTTGAAGTTTGGAATAATTAGTTTATAAAACGTCTTTATATAGCCGATTGTGTTGAATTTCAATAAATAGAGCACTTTCGGCAAGTTCTCTCATTTATCGTGTGTTAAAATCTTTATTTTTAATATCCTATTACTCAAAAACCATACGTCCAATATTTTAAGTAAAATATATGAGTTATCCATAAATAACGACTTTTATCTATACATTGCTCTAATGATCGAATAACTTTAAGTAAAGTACATAAAAAATACCGATAGTACATTTTTTTAAAACTATTATTAGTATCGAAACATATGATTCGTAAATCGGATAATTTTGTTAATTTATTAATTACCTTGAATAGCTACACTTAAATCGACAGAATTGAAACTACTTGTACTGAGTTCTTTATCTCTTGCTTTTTTTCTTTTGAATTTTTTACTCGCCGAAGATGCTCGCTTCTTGCTGAGGTGTTCACCCCATAGATTCGAACCGCCGTGAGTGTAGGGTATGTTCAGTAAAGCGATACCTTGTAACGGAGGCCCGTTAGCCAAGTCTAAAGAAACTCCATCACACTGAAATAAATAATTAATAGTGAAATATAGTATTTGATTATACTGGTTAACAAAAAAATTCCTAGAGAACTGAATATGTGATTTAGAAGGTATTTGTTATGCTGAAACCGAATTCGTTGCCCAAATGGTTCCATCACGTCAGGTTTTTGAGATATCCGAACTTAAAAGTCCCATTTTGGCAACGTTGAGGAATTTATTACTAAGTAGGTAATTTTTTTCTGAAGTTTTCTTTCATGATTTCAAATAGTACTATCTTTTCTCTTTAAAATGAATTTTTACTTTTCACTATGCGAATTTTTTTCACCGAAATATACTATTTTGAAGATATATGTAGTCAAGTTCATTGTATCTATAATATTACACTCTATCATATCTTCAAACTAGTACATCTCAGCTAAAAAAAATCATACAGTAAAAAGTTAAAACTCTTTCTAAAGAGGAAAGATAATACTATTTGTTACCGTGACCGAAAACATTAGAAAAAAAAATTATCTATTTGGTAATAAATTCTTTAACATTGCCAATGGGACTTTTAGGTTAGAATATCTCAAAACCCAGACGTGATGAAACCAATTGGGCAACAAATTCGGTTTCGGCATGCCAAAAGCCTTCTAAATTACTTATTCAGACTTCTGTTACATTACTAAAGTATTTTTTTTGTTGATAAGTGTTTTTTTTTTTTTTTTAAATATTTTCTTACCACGACTTCTAAAAACTCGTGAAGATTTTTACAAGATGCAGAAAACTGTTCTGATGTCGCGTACTCAAAGTACCACAGTTTGTTTTTCATGCGACTGTTGAATTTTTCGGGATTCTTTTCTCGTTCTAGATGGAATTTAACACATATTGCGGCGTCCTGAAATTTAAATATTTATACACACTCGTGAAAAAAATTAAATAAATTTTAATTTCTTAAAAAATGTTTTACACTTAAAAAGTTGTAACTTTAGTCAAAATAATCACTATGAAATTTTCTAAAAAGGAAATTAAACATTTTTGGAATACATGAAATTTTTTATACTTTGTCAATTTTTTAAAAATTTTTGCAAAATAAAAAATATATTTTTTGAAAAAATCTTAAATTAGACATTTCAAGCTTTAATATATTTTCTAAAAAAAACTTTATTGTGATAAAATTTATTGTATTACATTATAGCAGCTGTTCTTAAACTTATGTAGTTTAGGTACCTCTGACCCCCATTTGAACAAGTATTTTTCAGGGACCCCCCAGATAGAAAAACAAATAAGGTTGATAGTAATTAATCACTGGTAAATCGAATTGTAAAAGTACTTAATTTTTTGCCAAACCTGTATCACAGACCACCTCGTCTAGGTTATTATAATTTTGTACCTATGTCCTTAAATGGATTTTTTACGTACTTTTGTTTTTTTTTTTATTCTTTATGGTAATTGCATTTTATTTGTGAAATATAAAAAAAATTAAAAATAAAAATGAATGTTTTTGAAATTACGTTATTATTTTTATGACAAATTGATGTTTGATGCGTGAAATATTACTCAAAAATTTTGTGATTTCGATTTGATTAAAAGTACGTTTATTATATAGAAAATGTTGTGAAAAGTCGAAATTTTCAAACCGCAGGTCTGTATCTTTAACCGTTCTCGAGATATAGCCTCTCAAAGTTTTAGTTTTTTAAAAATTTTGATGAAAAATGGCTGTAACTTTTGAATGTGTGGTTGGAATTAATTTTCGTTCACGAATTTGAAATCAGCGTGCCAAAATCTATATAATGACATGTATAATACTTTGAAATTCGACAAAAATAATTTTGTGAAAAATCGACTTTTTTTTAAGGTATACCCCTTGGAAAAATTTCGATTTTTGGTCAAAATTTTTTTTGTAAAATTTTAAAGTAATACACATATCATTATATAGATTTTGACACGCTGATTTCAAATTCGTCGACAAAAATCAAATCCGACAACATGTTCAAAAGTTACGACCATTTTTCTCAAAAATTTTGAAAAAATTAAAACTTTGAGAGGCTATAACTCGAGAACGGTTTGAGATACAGACCTGCGGTTTGAAAATTTCAACTTCTCATGTCATTTTCTATACAATAAACATACTTTTAACCAATTCGAAAACACAACATTTTTTAGTAAAATTTCATGGTTAAAATTTAAACATTTCATAGAAATTTAACTCAAATACAAGAGAAAACTAAAGGAGAGTCAAAACTAACCCATATTTCAACTGTACATATAGCAGATTGCTTTAAAAAGATCTATTAAAATAATTTTATAAACTATCACTATGATAATAAGGTACTAATTAATCACTGTTAAATAGAAATGTAAAAGCACTTTAATTTATGTCAAACATGTTTCACGGTACCCCCAGCAAAAGTTCTGCGGACCCTAGTTAAAGAACCTCTGCATTATAGAATTTTAATTTAACACATTTGTTTAAATAATCTAATGATGTTTTTTAAGGATCTATTAAAACGATTTAAAATATTTATTTACTATTATAATTTGGGTATTCGCAGCGTGCGCGATGACAGCGCCAACTAACGGGTGGACTTTGACGTACTAACAAACAAATAATTTCAATAAAATATCGTAATATATACATTTTAGACGATTATTTATGACTACTAGCTATGTGCACGAAGTTTATTAGCGCCGCTAGCAGCGGGTAATAGAGAAGGATTGAATGGATTCAACTCTCTTTTTATCATTGTTTAATATGTTTAATACCGTGAAATTTTTTATTAAACAAATATCATTTAATTTAGCTGTTTGCATATAATATAAATAGTATAGCATAAAAGGTACGTGAAAATTATTTATTTTGGGTATCTTTTTCTCTTTAATTATGACGTATAATAGAGAAATAATTAATTCGTTTACATTGACAGCATAACCTCAAATTTTGGTGCCGATAATTTTACAATATTGCTCACCACGAACACTCGCATCGACATTATTTCTAACTCCACCCCCTTGCACATAGTCTATAGTGGAAATAACCATGTTGACCTTTCTATTTTCAGTTAAAAACGAGTCTATTAAAAATGACAGTTAGTCCACCCAAAGTGTTATTTTTTGCCACGTTGTGCGCTGTGATCGATTTCGTTTCCCCCACTACCTACTTTGCACCCAGCGAATATAATACGGTTTTTATTAACCGGAGTATATCCTAGTTTATTTTAAGTTATTAAACTTACAACGCCGATAGAGAAGTAGTTGTTGATGATATTGTACGGTATCTTATCCGTGGCATTTTTCTTTTCTTCCTCTTTTCTTTGTTCCACATCCGTGACCTCTATAAGCCACCGGTCCATCATGACGACAGTGGCGCGCTCTATCTTGTCCAGTAGTTTATACAGAGATTCACCCTCGTAACCGCCGCCCCATCTCAAACACCGCGCTAGATCGTTTCCGGTTCCCAAAGGTATAACACCAACAGCTGGCTGGGACTCCATTTGTACCCGGTCTAAAACAATAACAAATATGTGTGAATATGTGGATAATATGAATCTAATGAACCACCTGGACATTATCTAAATAGTAAAATTACCCGAAAACCTCTAGAAGAAGATCTATTTTTGAAACTATAAGCCCCACGCTTACTATGAATCTAATGCACCACGTGGACACCATCTCAATAACACGAATACATGAAAACCTTGTGAAGAAGACTTCTTACCCATAGTTTCCAGCACCCAGCCGACGGTGCCGTCGCCACCACAGCATATCACCTTGAAGTTGGGCACGTCTTTGAACATGGTGAGTCCCTGCATCGGGCCACCGGTAGCGAGGTTGTGGACCTGACGCGGGTTCAGTACGTACTGGAACTTCTGGAGCATCTTGGCGCCCTGTCTGCCGCCAGACTTGGGGTTGATGAACACTAGCAACGGGCACGTGTTCAACAATGGTGTGATCTGGAACGACATCGGTTGCTGTGCGGGCGGTTGCGGTGTTTGTAGTAATATTCCCTGGAGAAGATGTGTTTTAAAATTCTGCTATACAGTTAAGGGGTTATACCAGTGTGAACGCTGGAAATTTTTTGGAAGAAAAATTCTCAATGAAATATTTTGGAAAATTGAGAATATATTTAGCTATATTAGACGTGTATTCCATAATTTTTTCACGTAAAAATATCGACTTCGGAGGCGCCAAAAAAAATCTCTTCCACTGCGGCCATGATTCCGGACGATGGAGTAGTTGAAATTGAAAAAAGAAAAAATGTCGTTAAGTTGGAAGGTATTTCCTGTACGATGAACTACGATTTTCGAAAAATATCAAAATCTAACAAAGTGGCGTAGTTATGAAAAAAAGTATGTTTTATTGCCTATTGTCTTATTTTTAATGCCAAATCGTCAATTTTTATCCAATCAAAAATATCCTAGTTCATCGTAAAGTAAATATATTCAAGAGTACTCAGTTCAAATTTCAAGTAATTGGGATAACTGCTCTTTGAGTTACAATGTCAGCAAATTTGAAAAATCTCATTTCGAGAAAAACGCATTCAAAGAAATAACTATCGATTTCATATCTGCGAGCGGTCGTTATTTAGAAGGCTGCTGTTTGGAGAGTATTAGAGATACGGCCTTGAAATTTTCACAGAATATTCTTGCAACTATAAACTCTCCAAAAAGTAAAAAAAAATGATTTTTTGAAAATTACACACTGGTATGGCCCAATTAAAGTTATATGTATTGTATTCGAACTAACCTGAGATGAATTTGTAGAATCTGACTGGCTGTGTCTGGAGCCGCCGCGTTTGTAGTCGCGGCCGAGAGAGCGCTGGCGGTCTAACACCACAGGACATATAGCACTAGGTGGGAGGATGTGTATTGCGTAATCACCGAGGTTACATTCTGTCTTCACCTGGGACACGCACTTGTTGTGCAGCTGCAAAATATAACATTATTTTCTACTGTCAACATAAATGTTTTGATTTTTTTCTTTCTAACGAGACTCACACCGTCGCTTATCTAAAAACACCGCTCAAGTCATTTTGACCAACTTTACAGGAGAGCGAAAAAACCGTGTATGTTTTATATAGGCTACCAGCTTGCACGCTGTCATTATTTTTTGAATTCTGGTTTCTTATTGGCCGAAACGTTTAGAAATCCAATGACATTCAAATGTAAAAACCGCTAATTTTCGACTTGAGCGGTGTTGTTAGATAAGCGACGATATTATTAATGAAATAAATACTGTTTTGTAGAGGAAGAAATAGTCAAAGAAAATTGTATGTTTATTTTTTACGTACAAAGTAAAATGACGCACCATTTTGATATTACAAACATAGCAATGTACGGGTTGAACCCATAACCCATTAACTAATTTTAAAAACTATTTTATGATGATCTTACGCGTCTCCTATTTAAAAAAAAAATACTTATTTCTACACAAAATAATGTTTAATCGCAAAAATTTACTCTTTTAAAACTAATTTTGAATTTGACGCAAAAACGCTTGCAGGTTACATTTGAGAGTTGTGACGTCACACTCATTGTCAATTTTGTGTGTTAAAAATGAATTCCAAAGTATATAACTTAATTCTTAAATAATATAATGTATGTTCCTAATAATCTTGTACGAATCTAAAATATTTGTCTAAAATAAAAGACGTTTACTGATGCGTGATGTCATTCGCTCTGATTGGTGTTCCATTTAACATGGTGGCAGATTGCTGTATTTTTTGTATTTTTATTTTTACAAAAATTATATTAATCTCACTTTTAATATAAATAAATCATTTTTTTAGAATCTTTTAAACCTATTTCATTATTTAAAATCATAATTTCAACTATACTTTGTTAATGGCATCATGTCTATTAGAATTCTAGAAAGAGACAGGTATTGGCTACATATTCGCTTTGTCTCTGTTACATTTTTTCACTAGTATTGACTTCACAATTATTAAACAATATATACTGATTCACGTTATTGAGGTGAAAAGAAACAAATGTAATATACTGTGTATTATATACTGACCGTTATCTGACACCATCTGCAGTGCAAGCCGGTGATGCCGTTGTACGACTTGATTGTCTTCTTGCACTTTGAACATTTGCCGTGACAGTTACCCTCGACCCAGTGATGTACCATGTGCTGTGATGTTTTCTTGCTCTTGACGTATGTCGCTATACAGCTAGCCGGTGCGCGCTGGACACAACGCTCGTGTACAGTGTACTTACAGACTGCAACACACACACACACACATACAGGAAGTGAGGGCGTGTGCGTGACCGGGATACTGACTAACATACTTAAGACTGACATGACTGAGTCATTGTCGTGTTTCCCCGCAGTGGTGGATTCAGATGGGTTTGTTTTTGTGTTTAAAATAATAAAAATGTAAGATGTAAAATTTGTCTGACAAAAGTAATTCACAATGGAACGTTTTCAAGTAAAAAAATTCGTATCGAGTTTAAATTTTGTATATAGTTAGAGCAGGTCAAGGTATGTAAGAAAAAAAATTATCTAGCTGCGGTAAAGCGGTTTAAGGGGGTGAAACATCCCTATAAAAATGTGCAAAATAATCAATTTTTTTCAATCTGTTTAGTATTAGTCAAGTTATTTACATTTTGAATTCCATAAATGCAATGATTTTCTGATCAAAAAACAAATATTTACAACTAAAATTCAAAACAAAGTAGGCTTATTAATTCAATAAATGTCCAAACTGGATGTTTTTGAATTATTTGATAAGAAAATAAGCCTACTTTGTTTTGAATTTTAGTTGTAAATATTTGTTTTTTGATCCGAAAATCATTGCATTTATGGAATTCAAAATGTAAATAACTTGACTAATACTAAACAGATTTGCAAGAATCAAATAGCACCGTATTTAGAATGAAAAAACCTTTCAAATCTGTTATCACTTTCCCTATCATGCTATTTAAAATTTTAAGGGTTGTGCGCTGAGGGTTGAAAATATTCTTCAAAAAATTTTCTAGCAAAAGATGTCCCCCTTGAAAGCAAAATCAACATGGTCTAGTTTTTTTTTTTCAAAATCTTATTTTAAATGCTCGTTTTGTTTTACTTGGGCCACCCTGTATATAATACTTACAAACACAGCAGAGCCCCTTCTTGCCGAGACCGACTAGCATATTGAGACACAGATTACAGTAGGCTGGCTTGCTGAAGTGTTTGAGCCTCCACAGGTGATTACCGTCCTCTTTGACGTCGTCGTCTAGTCCGAGTAGAACGAGCAGTGGTATTGTCGTCATACCACCTCGCTTCCACTCCTCCAGAGACACTGTACCATCTGCGTCGTAGTCTATCTCTACCATCATGTCTTGTAGAATCTATATCGCCAATTATTCAATTATATAAAATATTTTGTAGAGAATTATATTCTCTATAATCTAGTCAAGTATTTGTATTCAACGTTACCAGGACTTACGTATATAGTCGTATCAACAGTAGATTAAGAAAAATATTTTAAGTAAAAAACTTCTAATAAACATGTGTCCGGAAATTTTTCGTTAGCGAACTACAGCCCTTTAAAGATTTGGCTCAAAATGAGTTTTTATTTAACATCTATATAGAATCCTTTGTGATACAATTATGAAATTTGGTATTCTGTTTAGTAATATAAGTGTTATCGATTTCTCGTATTAACTAATTATAATTTAGACTAGGGATGTATGGGGTCAGTGGGTCCATCGATTTTTATCTAGTATTTTTTGTTCTTTAATTTTTTTTATAAAGTTCGATACTTATTTAAGGTTATATGACACAAATTACGCAAGAACAACTTTGCTTATTTGTCATAGGATAAACCGTTTTCGAGAAATGTCGATGGAAAAGAAAGCATGCAGAATTTAACTTAATACGGATGCTTCAAATTGCAAATAATAAATTTATATTCTTGTTCTATGATAAAAATTAAGACAAAAAGTTAGCATAAGTATACCTCAAAAATGCATCCTTATCAACAAATAAGTAGTAATTTTTAGTTTCGTTTTTTAGTCAAGTTAGTAAAGTACATATTACAGTAATATAACTGGCTATATGTAGAACTTAGAGAATTCATATTACGAGGTTTCTTTATATGAGCTTAACATATTTTTCTCAATATACTGTTTTTTACGACAGTTTAAGTTTTTAGATTATTTATGTAAATAATTATATTTCCTACAGTATTGTCTTTAAACATATATTTGGTAGATACGTTATAAACAAAATGCATTGTATATTATGGGGTAGGGTGTTCCAAAAAAAGTCGATAATTTTTTTTTTCGATTGCATGTGAAATTCTTGTTATATATGCTATAAAAAAAATTCTGTAAAAATTTGAGCCCTTAATATCAACTTGAAGAACTCCATCACCGAATTTGAAGATTTACCATTGATTTAACATGGAAAAATGATTTTTTAACGTTCATTTCTCCTGCAAACTATGTAGAACATTATTTTTCGGAAAAACCATGGCTGATCCTTCTTCAGTATTAAATTCTGTAAAAAAAGCTCTTAGGGTCCAGTCTCAAACGTCAACCCTCTCGTTTTTATTTGCGTTAAAAAATACAGATTTTTTGAAATTTAAAAACGAGAGGGTTGACGTTAGAGACTGGACCCTAAGAGCTTTTTTTGGAACACCCTATTATGGGGGTTGGAATGGGGGTATGTATGTATGTTGTATACTGACCGGTTTAAGTTCAGAGACGTCCCAGCCTAGGTATTCAGCGACTGTCATCATCTGGTTAACGATGCAGTCCATTTCATTTGTGTCGAGTACTCCGTTACCGTCTGTGTCGTACAGTCTGAACATAACTGTGTACAAAATAACATTCATTTTTATAAAATTATTAATTGGATTTGAAAGATAAAATATCAAGCTTTTCACATATTCTTTAACCTTTAACATGCTCACAAAGTCAAAATGTTGCTTAGACATTATATAACTTTGTGCATTTTGGGCACGCACTTGATAGGGTTCCATAGTCATTTTAGCTAAAATTTTCTTTCGAAATTAAAACTCCGTTAGGCGCATAGATGCGTAAGCCACTGTATCTGATTTGCTATAACTTACAATATTGCACTTATTTACTTCAGCTAACTAACTAAGAATGTACATGATAGTGTTTACTATATAACAGCTACTCAAAAGGGCACTTGTGTAAATAAGGTATAAGTATTAACTGTAACATTTTTTAAAGAGTAATTTACGTATATAATCCACAAGGCTAACGGAGGATTAACTACAATATATTTTCGTTATGATTATAATTGAAAGTATCATACTAATTAAAAGCTACTTTCTAGATTTTTTCAGATTTTTTAATAATAAAATTAAAAGTTATAACTTCTACCCAGAAGCCAAATGTCAACTATATAATATTAGTTTAGAATATATTTTATTTAAAAACTACAAGTTATTTTCAACAGAAAAATAACTTAAAAACATCGTTTATCGAAAAACATTTTACAAAAAAACATGAAATCAATAAAAATCCATAAACGGTAATGTTCTAAGTTCAATGTGGCCGTGTGGCATAATTTGAATGTTTCTTTTGGACAAAAACAAATGCAGATCGCTGTTGCATTTCGTTGTTTTCAAACTTTTACTTGAGAGTTGAAATGTTTACCCCGATGTTGAAAAGTTTGTACAATTTATCGGACGCAGGACGCAAAGTAAGAGTCGAGTTTTATTTCTTTTAGTTTGTCGCAAATAAAATATCAATTTATTCGGATTGGTTTACTTTTACCGATATTAAAAAATAAGTTTCTTCTTCATTACAATAATAAAAATTCATGACCTTAGGTCAGGGGGTCAACAACCTTTTTAAAAACAATTGAACCACGTGTAGAGTTTTGAAATGTTATTTTAATTGTATGAACGACAAAAAATTCACAAAAAATGCACGTGAATTTTCTATAATGAATATTTATTTGAAGCGCAGGTATACCGGGTGTCCCAGATAACTTTTCCAGCATGAGGATCTCAGTATCTATAAGAGATACAGGTTTGGTTAAATCAGATCAATTATTTGTATGAAAGGGGCAAGTATTATTACACAAAAAAATATTCATAATTCTATGTAGTTTAGGCGGTAAACCCAAAAAACTGAAAAATCGGAATTTCTTTTAATGGCTATAACTTTTTTGTTAAAGTAGATAGGTACTTTTTGTTTGCGGTTTCTTAAAGCACTTTTTTGTGTAGAATTGATTGGTGTATTTAGATTTTTAATATCACTTTTAGTTTCCGAGATACAAGCCCTAACTTCAGTTTTTCTTATGGGCCACTAAGTTGGCTATGGCATATTTGAACGTGTTTTTTACTCTACTTTCAAACGATGTGTCACTTGCCATATTTATTATCGAAAAAAAAATTATAATATATTTTTTCAAATAGTTCATTGTTTCAAATATTCATTTGTTATTTTGATTGTTGTTATTGTGATTTTTGTTTACAATTTTTGTTTTTCATGGCTCACTTAAATGTTTGTAATAAAATACTTCATAAATATCACTAATAATTAGTATTTCGACTTTTTTTCAATAATAAATATGGCAAGTGACATATCGTTGTAAAGTAGAGTAAAAAACACGTTCAAATATGCCATAGGCAACTTAGCGGCCCATAAGAAAAACTGAAGTTAGGGCTTGTATCTCGGAAACTAAAAGTGATATTAAAAATCTAAATCCACCAATCAATTGTATACAAAAAAGTGCTTTAAGAAACCGCAAACAAAAAGTACCTATCTACTTTAACAAAAAAGTTATAGCCATTTAAAGAATTTCCGAATTTTCAGTTTTTTGGGTATACAGCCTGAACCATATAGAATTATGAATATTTTTTTGTGTAATAATACTCGCCCCTTTCATACAAATAATTCATCTCATTTAACCAAACCTGTATCTCTTATAGATACTGAGATCCCCATGCTGGAAAAGTTATCTGGGACACCCGGTATATGATGACTGATTTAAAAAAAATTAAAAATTAATAATTAAAAACTATGATGATCTAACGTGTCTCCTATTTCCAAAAAAATACTTATTTCTGCACAAAATAAAAGTTTAATCGCAAAAATTGACTATTTTAAAACTAATTTTGAATTTGACGCCAAAACGCTCGCAGGTGACATTTGAGAGTTGTGACGTCACACTCATTGTCAACAATAATCAAACATTCAGAGTTACGACAATAATTTAATTATTTTGTGTGTTAAAAATGAATTCCAAAGTATATGAGCTCTTAAATAACTAATAACTTTGTAAGATGAATTTATATTTGTCTAAAATAAAAGTCAATCACTTGACGTTTACTGATGCGTGACGTCTTTTGCTCTGATTGGTGTTCCATTTAACATGGCGGCGGATTGCTGTATATTGCATTTTTATTTTAACATCAATCTCGCCTTTAATATAAAAATAAATACATTTTTATAATCTTTTTAACATGTTTCATTATTTAAAATCATATAATTTAAACGATACTTTGTTACTGGCATAATAAGCGTCATGTTTCAGAATTTATTAATTTGAATAGAATAATAGATGACGAACAAAAATATTCTGAAACCGAAAGGCTCGAGGGTTGTGTTGGAAAGAGGGAGGGGGTGTATGGGGTGGCAAAGGTAAACAATATTTAGAATTTTAAAATTTGTAACTTAATTAACAAATTATACAAGAGAGCTAATTAAGAAAGTTGTATGGTGGCGGCGTTTACTCACATTCTAATTTGTCCTCCGGTCTGCCGGCCTCGAGTAGAGAGAGATAGCAGACAATGTCTTTGAGTGGTACCTTGACGGAATGTACATCTATCGCGTTCTGTCGGGAGACAATGTGTCTCAACTCTGTGTGTCAAACAAAAAACAAACACAATCTTTACGATAACAATTCATGCTTCAATTTTATATACAAAATATTAAATTTCTATATTGTTATGTATCAGACTCTGTATAGACGTTTATTGGTAGCAAAATATTGCAAATTCATTACGTAATGAGATTTGAAATGTGCGGTTTTTATTAAAAAACAGGGTTAAGGGACTATACCAGCGTGAACGCTGGAAATTTGGGTGATTTTCGAAAATTTTTTGGAAGAAAAATACTCAATGAAATATTTAGGAAAATTAAGAATATATTAAGCTATATTAGAGATGTATTCCATAATTTTTTTACGTAAAAATATCGATATCTAAGCGACTTAGGAGGCGCAAAAAAAATCTCCTCCACTGCGGCCATGATTCCGGGTAGTTGAAATTGAAAAATGAAATAATATCGTTAAACTGGTAGGTCTTTCCTGTACGATGACCTAAGATTTTCGAAAAATATCGAAATCTAGCAAAATGGCGTAGTTATGAAAAAAAGTCTGTTTTATTGCCTATAAAATGGTCGTATTTTTAATGCCAAATCGTCAATTTTCATCCAATCAAAAATATCCTAGTTTATCGCAGAGTAAATATATTCAAGAGTACTCGGTCCAAATTTCAAGAAAATCGGATAATTGCTCTTTGAGTTACAATGTCAGCAAATTCGAAAAATATCATTTCGAGAAAAACGCATTTAACGTCAGCTCCTGGGCATTTCATATCTGCGAGCGGTCGCTCTTTAGAAGGCTGCTGTTTGGAGATTATTAGAGATACGCCCTTGAAATTTTCACAGAATATTCTTGAAACTATAAACTCTCCAAATAGGCAAAAAAATTAATTGATTTTTTGAAAATTTCACACTGGTATGACACCAAATTCCTGGACAATATTAATAATAATATTTACATATAGAGTCCATATAAAAATGTTAATGTACTAACTGACCGTCTAGTTTTCCATTGTTAACGAGCAGTAGACTGTTGTTGCTCTTTCTGGATGAGTTTCTGGATACCTGGCTGTGACTGGGTGACGAGTCTATCGCGGTACCTCCGGGGGCCGAGCCGACGACACCTCCGCTCGACGGCGCCATTGCCCGGTCGAGCAACGCGTCGTGACACGAGTAAGACGTGTGGGTCACGGTCAACATCGGGTGCACACTGCCTAAAATTCATAAAATTCACGTCTATTAATAATTATTTATATATTTTAATAATAATTTATTTGCACATTGACTAATGTATATAAAATGTGATATATGCGTCAAATATGATACAAATAAATACAGTGCAGTACCTATTTACTTGTGAAATATAATCAAGAGCATTATGGGTAGTAAAAAATAAATTCACAATTTTTTAATCAAGTTTAATTTTAATTTTATTAAGGTGAGATATGAACTGATGGTAAATAAAGCATTTAAAACTTTCAATAGATGACAAAGTAATTCGATGACGCTGCCATGCAAATTTTTTTGGACACCTGTAATTTTGAATGTAAATATACAGATTTCAGTCAATAAAAATACACAAAATAGCGAAAAGAATATGTTTACTCGCAGTCAAAATAGTAAAAAAACAATTTCTCGTTAGCTTGAAAGACACTGTGCGTCAATACTTTCAACTTGAGTAAACCTGACCTTTCAGACATATAATTCAAAAATAACATGGAAAATTGTAAATGCTGTATTTTAGATATGCTAGGATTATTACAAAAGCTGTAATTAAGTACTGTTATCAACATTTAACCATTTTTGCAGTTTTATATTTACAATACGCAAAAAATGAGTGTCTAAAGACTTTTGCACGGCAGTCTAGGTACATAAAATTACATTTAACCTGGTATTGCATTTGCCTCACTTTACCTTACATTATGTTTAACACGTAATAGACAAATAAAATAAAAAATTGATGCATACATTTGTATTTAATAGTTATTGAATCAACAGTTTAATTTATCTCAATATTGAATGACAACACTGGACATTAGACTTTCAAAAGAGCCATGAAAATGTCCGACACTAGCAATGTTTGGGACGAAACGTTGGACTTAAACCGATACGTATTATAATGCCCAATTTGTCATAATTATTACACTCTTTCTGTTATTATGAATTTAATATGGAAATGTTTTGAATTATGATCTATAATGAATATATTATGTTTTCTGCTCTGGTTGAAGTTATTTATCGTTTGTGCTACGATGTAAATTGTAAACAACAAATCAAACACGAGTATTTATTTAGTCTTTTGACATTCTAAAGTGGCTTTCATCTAAAGTAAACGTAAACATTGCGTTCCTTTTTCAGTATTAAATTGAAAATATAAATGTAATCGTCTTACACACTAAACGAAATCTTAACTAGATATTTGTATTTAAGGTAGTTGGTCCGTAAACATGTTTTCGTCAGATTTTGTTTAAATTGCACAGGAATATTTCCTAGATTAATATCTGAAAAATAGCCCATTTTTATTAAAATTGACCATCTCAAAGTCATGAAAAACTATCCCAAAGTTTGTATTTTTAACACAGGTTATATGGACTAATCGTACACTAACGTAACGTTTTATTAGATAAAATTTAAACGTAGCGTCAGATTTTCATAAAAAAACTGACATGTTGTATTTATATGAAAGAAAACAGTATACAAAAAATTGGAATTATTGACCATCCCGTTATTAAGATTTAACCAGATTTAACTACCAAACCATCACATAAATTACAGTATTGTTGACAATGTGGCAACAACGTATTCATTTGATTATAGTAAAAAATACACGAAATGATGAAATATTTTTTTTACAAAATATGATAAGTGGATTGAAGGGAATTATAATCGATTTAATTAATTATATTATTAATATATTCTGTGGTAGTTTAGATGATAAAATATAATCATTTGACTAGTAGTTAATAGTAGATAATATACAGCGTTGCCATGATCATTTCTCTAAATTAAAAATATGTACTCATGGCCTAATGTGATCACATTATGATGGACCAACTACCTTAACCCTTTAGCCTCTATGTAGACAACATTTCCCAAACTATTATATCTGACTATATTTGTTAAAATAATTATATTAAAATATACATATTTTCTACTTATAGAAAAACTAAATGTTATCCACCTGGATTTTTTTATCTTCGAGATAAAAAGTGGCTTATGTCCTTTCTAAGGATGTAAGCTATCTCCCTGTAAAATTTCATCAAGATCGGTTTAGCTGTTTATCCGTTAAAATGTAAAATAGACAGAGTTACTTTCGTTGTATTTTAATTTTAAAATTATTTTATTTTTCGTTTTTGTGTTGTTTTGAAATCCATGATCATATTTTGATAAAATTTATATGGGACCATTTCGGGAGTATACTCTTTCAAACAAACAAAAATCAACCAAATTGGTGCATATTTGTCCGAATTATGTCCAAAAATATATATTGTTGAATTGAAAAATTTATATTTTTTAAAGTCGATGAAAAAATTAAAAAGAGGCGCTTAGAGGTAAAGAATAAAGAACTATTATAGAAGCTTTGGTGTCTATTTATTTATTTTAAATATACATGAAAGAATATGATATTAGTTTTATAATTATCTACGTAATTTGGAATGAAAACATTGATATTTATCTTTGAGGATGTAATAAGTAGGTATGGTACATACGCGCCAACTATTTAACAAGATTATATCGCATATAAACACAGACACACAAGACGCCCCTTTCATTACATTTCCAAGAATTAACAAAAATAACAATATTTGATGATAATTTACTGGAATATATTTTCTAAATTCGTGTTATTCAAACGTTATCTTATTTATGATAGATAATATGATAAATTGTTTAGTTATAATAGATCATGTAGTTATTGCAGATATATCAATAATTTACCTATATAAAGAGTTGTCCTTAGTGATTAGTTTTTTAACTGACACCCTGTTATACAATATTTAAATTTTAAATGAATATTTAGGTAGTTCATGGTTTAAGATAATGCCGCATCAAAACGCAAGAAAAATCTCTACAATTAAGTCCAAAATCAAAAAATGTTTAATTGCTTATTGATATTATTAACTAATACTTATAACAATTATTTATCAAATACATCAATAGACTCATTATATTTATAATAAATGCGGTCACCCTTAGTCATTATTGTTGGTGAGGGTAATTTTTTTTTTTAATTTGGTCAAACGTCACGTTTGATATGTAATTGTCAAAGACTTTTAATAGTTTGCCACGATCGTCACTTATTCTTAAGTAAGTTATTGTGATTTCATCTTATTTGTTGTCTTTTTTGAAATTTTTTGGAAATTTTTTGAAATATTTTGTAAATTAACTAACATTTTTCTAATTTTCTTTTGGTTTACGAAATTTGATGTTAAATAGCTTGTTAATTTTATATTTTAGTATTCATTTTCGCAAAATATTTTTTTAACTATCTGGTATCAATTACCGCGGGCTGATCCTAAAGAGTTATAGAAATGAACAGTTATTGATATTGCTTTTCATATAACAGCACAGTATAAAGTTTAATATTACGTGTGTGTGTGTGTGTAAACGATAGAGCAATATGCAGATGGGGGTTGTTTTGAAATTACCCTATTATCAACACTAACTAAGGTTTCCTTCTTGTGTGTGTGAGACGCCTTTACCGCCCGCACAGTTTTCTGTATATAACGTCGCTCTATACTCGTATACTAATTGATTACATTATAATGGATTGGTTGTAATTACATGAATTAATTTCGTTATAGATTCATTTAAAATACCACACACACGCCTACACACACACACGCCTATACTAACACGCAGAGGTTTCATTGACTTCTAGATGATTGTTCGATATGTGGTTGAATTGGAAAACCGATTTGATTGATTTTATCACAAAATATATATGTATACTTACTGCTGAGAAATCTGCAGTTTATAATGTTGTATATATTACTACAGTTATTAACCTTTTCAGGCTTTTCGCTCTCAGAAAACTAGTATAAAAGGTATATTATATCATTGATTGATCATAGGCAAAGTGTCGATCACAGAGTGAGTCAATATATTGGCTTTTCGGCCCGGAAGGGAACAACCCGTGTTAAAAATTTCAAATTCGAAAAAATATTATTTTAACAAGTAGGTACCATAACATTTTTTATTATACAAATATATGTTTTCGATGTATTTTTCGACGCTTAATCAAAATCTGACTTCAAAAATACATTAAACCCAAAAATAACCCCTATAATAGGGTAAAAATTACTTCTTTGCCTCGCGATTTTAATTTATTTGAAAGTGCAAATATACGTTTTCGATGTATTTTAATCTAAAAACAAAAATTGAAGATTTTCTGGTGCGCCAAAATATTGGTTTTTCAGTCCTCTAGAGCAGTGGTTCATAAACTTATGTGGTCTAGGGACCCCCTTTTTGAACAATTATTTTCCAGGGACCCCCATCCCTGATAGAAAAACAAAAAAAGGTCGTTAGATACTAATTAATCACTGATAAATAGAAATATAAAAGTACTTTATGTAAATTTATGTTTTGCCAAAAATGTTTCACGGACCCCAGTAAAAGTTTGGCGGCCCCCCGGGGGTGGAAGGTATGGGCTATAAGGGTAGGGGTTAAAATTCAGTACTTTTTGTTTTCTAGGGTTACGAGAAAGTAAAGTTATTGTGTATGTCTGTCTGTCCGTCTGCGGTGTAATTAGAGACAACTGGATCTATTGAGTTGAAAATTTGAATATATATTACTGAATATCCCAGATAAATTTTTTAGCATGGATCTCAGTGATTTGGTTAAATAATTTCTACGTTGATTTGGTGGTAAATAAATAATATTTTTTTTATTTAAATAGCGATAACTTTTTTGCCAATGTAGATAGAAACTTATCGATTCTGGTTTTTAAGGCGTTTTTATGTAGTATAGTGCTGTTAGAATTTTTATACCAAACTTAGTTTCTGAGTTAAGATGTAACGCGCCCCCGCAAAAAAGTGTTACAACTCAAAAAATGTCATATTTGAGATAAATATGTAGAATGATTCCAAATTATTATATATTTCTACTAAATAATTGTCATTAATGTAGTTCGTGTACCTACCGTCAACAAAACTACCATATTCTAAATAAATGTCACATTTTAAATACTTAATCACTAAGCGTTTTAATAGTTACTATTTTTCAAACATCACAGGAATATTGAAATATTTAAATTAAATACTGTGTATCAGTCCTTTTCCTAAACTACCTTTACAATTTTGATTTATCTAAATTATTATAATTTAATTTATTCCTATTTCCTCAAAACTACATTTTTTTAGTTGTGATACTTTTTTCTATAGGAGTGCGATAGTTGAACGTGTTTTATTTTACTTTTCCTTATGAATGAAATATCAATCACGTTTTCGATACGTATTGTTTGGGTACTGCTGTTGTTGTTTGTTTGTTAAAGAACAATTGAAATGTAAACAACATCACGCGATCATAAACACTTGACATTTAGATTTGATTGGGTCAGAGTAGGCGGGCGGCCAAACTACGCAGTTTAATTGTTTTAATGTATTTTTAAGCAGCCAGTGTTTTGTTAAATATTCCACACAGAACAATGGCACACTATCTATACCTCCTTTGTATTCAACATTAATATTATAAATGGTATAGATTATTAATTAATCGATTGTAATTTACTTTATACACAAATTAGTTATTTGAAAATGTTGTGTAATGATAATGAAGCAGATAAACAAAAGAATATGATATCTGGAATGATATAATTAATATAATTAATATCTATGTAAAACTGAATTCAATGTAGCAAGTGGATTGAGTTAAATACGTATACTTACTAATTAAAGGGATGCTCTTAATTGTTTATTAACGTTCGTAGCAATCATTTAATTTAAATTATTAAACAAAAGGAAGTACCCATTAATTATGTAAAGATGATTTTTGAAAGGTTTATAAGATTTTGACGACAACTAACTCCCCTTTCCCCATCTTTATCTTGCTAACGTAAAGTTTTCGACTCTTTACTTTAAAATATATATGGGTCAGTCCGCGGTGACGGTCGTGACATTTCAACTCGGATTGGAGTTAATAATTTCTAAATAATACTAGTAAATAACATGGTTTTACCTTTTTTCTGTAGATCTTAATGCAATACATGTATATTGAAAGAATAAAAAGTCTACAGTTATTTTACATAAAAATGTCAGCGTTCAAAGCTCTGTGACGGTTGTGACGCTAACTATTGCAAGTTTTGCAACCTCTATCCAAAAACCCGAAAGTTTAGCGAAAATATTGAAGTTACTTTATAATAATCATACTTTAATATGTTACGAATTAATTATTTTTTAGTTACACAAGAGCGTCAGGTAAATACGTAATCTATTTAACTGGTTATTACCCAATAAACATTGTGACGGTTGTGACAGAAAATTGTGACGGTCGTGACACGTTGAATAAAAGGATACAATAAGAGTACTATTTGTGTGTTTAATTGCTTATTGATACTATGAACTAATACTTATAACAATTATTTATCAAATACATCAATAGACTCATTAAATTTATAATAAATGCGGTTACCCTTAGTCATTATTGTTGGTGAGGGTAATTTTTTTTTAATTCGGTCAAACGTCACGTTTGATATGTAATTGTCAAAGACTTTTAATAGTTTGCCACGAGCGTCACTTATTGTCAAGTAAGTTATTGCGATTTCACCTTATTTGTTGTCTTTTTCTAAATTTAAAAAAAAAATTTGTAATATTTTGAAAATTAATTAAAAAAGGATTGTGTGGTTTTATGAAACCACGGTAAAAGTGAAACTTTTTTTTCACATTATAGACATTTAACTAAAAATTTTCGGAATAATAAATTGAAGCACTCATAATTGAAATAAATCCATAAACAACAACATGCACCAGCAAAAAGTTCTAATAATACTAATAAATTCTATATAAAAACCAAGATCTTTTTTCCTTTTTCTATAAGCACGTGCTCTGTCGGCGTTCTGTTTTTTACGGCGTAAAATTAATTGATCGTCATTCATTTTTGCACTATTCTTTCTCGTTGATCAGTTTTTTGGACTCACTAGCTGTGTCGTTGTTTACCAAAAGCAAATAAATAACAACATTTACATTAAACACTGACAAATTACAATACAAACTTACTAAATATGTATAATAGCACACAGTACATAAACTGTCATACAATGAATGGCTGTGCTTGTTCCACGCATGCGCAGTCCAAACGTTACGCGACATGCAACACACAGACGAAAAAGTTTGAGACGATGTAATAAAAGTTTCACTTTAAAAATTTTAATTTTCTTTTGGTTTATGAAAATTGATGTTAAATAGCATGTTAATTTCATATTTTAGTATTCATTTTCGTAAAATATTTTTTTAACTATCTGGTATCGATTACTGCGGACTGACTTCAAGGTATTATTTCTTTTATAGAATGTTGTAAGAATTTAAAAAATGATACAAATTCTTTTATAACTTAATAGAAGTTATACTAACTGTATGTATATTGTGTTAATAATGTTTTTTATAGTTTTCTTGTATATGCCCGAAGCTCAGTGCGAAGTTATATTAAATAATTTAAATGTGTTTAAAATATGCATTGTAGCTAGCACATGCTTTTGTGTATACAATAGGTAGGTACTATACTCTACTATAGAATCCTTTTGACTGCAAGTGTTCTGCATTTCAAAATGTAAACGTGAAACATATGTATGTATTGTTATGCAATTTTGATGAAACTTAATATTTATGTCTTTGTTTCAAACAAATGTCAGAGTATGTACATACTCGTAGTGGGTACTTACTGTATATTCTAAGTAAAACACGTAGGTATGTGTATATATTTAAAAATTAAAGAAGCTACCAAAGGAGTCTGAGGACTTTTTCATACGTAAAAAATACAACGAGGAAAATTATAGAAAATAACATTATCAAAAACTTTTATCTAAATTATTTTTTATTTCTTCAGTAAAATGTATAGAAAGTAAATTAGAGATTGTAATATTATTTACAGTTTTTATCTAAAACATTCTTTTCTAATGCGAAGCGTTTTAAAAATAATATGAAAAATTCGAAAACTGACAAAAATATGAAAACCACGAAATGCAACAGCGATATCTGCATTTTTTTTGTCCAAAAAAACATTCAAATTATACCACATAGAACTTATAATAGAACATAACCATTTATGAATTTTTATTGATTTTTTTTTGTAAAATGCTTTTCGACAAACGATGTTTCTAAGTTATTTCTCTGTTCAAAATAATTTGTAGATTAATGTTAGTAAAATATTAAAATCAGCACATTTCAATTTTCTGTACCGAATTATGCGATAGTAATTTCATTGATAAATGAAATATGAAAACATAATAAAGAATAAAAAAGAACATTAAACGGCATTTAAATAATAAATAGAGACGGTCCTGTAACGCGAGACATCCCGAGCGTGGTAATCTTTAATTAAAGTTACAAACACAATTAGTTTGTTCCAGACCACCTTAACTTTGTTTCTGTGACTCAGACACCCCCCCCCCCTTTCTTCCCCTTTCCACCAACCACTTCCTATCTAACTCATCCAATGTACAAAATATTCTCAACTGTATTTTTTTAATTTATTTATAATTTTAAAATATAAGTAGGTATACGTATTTTTCTTTTAAAGTTATTCGATCATTACAGCAATGTATAGATAAAGTATAAAATTTTAATATGTTATTTATGGAAAACTCTTATATTTTATTTAAAATATTGGACGTATGGTTTTTGAGTAATTGGATATTAAAAATAGTTTTTAATAAACGATAAATGAGAGAACTTGCCGAAAGTGTTCTATTTATTGAAATTCTACACAATTGGCTATATAGAGACGTTTTAAAAACTAATTATTCCAAACTTAATACTATAATAATTATAAAACAAATATATTCACGTGTAATTTATTGAAAATAATGAAAAACTAGCTCTACCATTACAGCAGTACAAATTAGTACATGTTACTATTATATACCGTTCTGTCTATTTCAATTTTCAAATTAACACTTAATTAACAAAATAAAGTATTCCAGGTACATGTGTTCTGAATATAAATTAAAAACAACATTTTTCGAAACCAATTCATTTTTACAGTGTGCTAAACGTATAACCTTAGATCAGCGTTTCTCAACCTTTTAGCACTTGCGACCCAATTTTCAATCACAATTCTCATCGCGCCCCTCTTTCCCCCACCCTCATATAAAAATTTTCACTGAAAAATAGATCTCAGCTAAATATAAAAAAATGCTTTGAGTGTCAATTTCTAATATTAAACCTTCTTTCGAAAAACTTTGCTCTGCAAGACAGGCCCAAGGGAGTCACTAATAATAATCTTATGTTAAATTTAATATTGATAAGTTAATTATTAAATAAGGTACCTTCGGGTATTAATGCCTATCGGGTAATAAGGCCTAGGAGTCAAAAAATACGTTTAAAACTCTCGCACGCACTCATAAACCCCATACACCCAAAAAAGAAATTAGTAAGTATTACAGCGCGGCATAGTACAAAATCGCTTCGAACCGTCAAATTGTAAAATTTACAAACTATTACTAATGAATCCGGCCAAGTGCTAGGAAAATGAGCTAAAATTACAATGTTTACAGTATCTACTGCTTATTTTATTTTGTATTTACTTGATTTACAAAACGAAGTTGTAATTTTTGCTTAAGTTCTTGTAAATTTTATAATTTGACGGTTCGAAGCGATTTTGTACTATGCCGCGCTGTAATACTTACTAATTTCTTTTTTGAGTGTACACATATACATTAAGTGTAAACATGTTGATTTAATTACGTAACTTCGCAGTTCACCATACCCTGCCACCAATTTTAACTTTTGTTTCGAAAAGTGGAGAAAAGTTCAAATAGTAAAAAATTGTTGAAAATGATTGTAAGTTATTTTCTATATTAATACATTAAACTAAAAAGTTTGTGTTTAAAAACAATCTATGTTTATTATATTTCATTAAATATGTATATATTGTTTCTTTTCGTCGTTCTTAATATAATTTTTTTTATTCCAAAATTTATTGGACCTGCGGGTAATAAGGCCTATCTATAAAATTAGTATCTAAATCTAATCTTCAGCAAAAAAAAATGTTCGTTTTGAATAAATTAAAATGCAATATGGCATTGCTACGGTTGTGGAGAAGACAGGATAGCTGATATGAGGAAGTGCAGTCGATGCAGCAAATGATATTACAAGAGAATGTGTCGGTCTAACAACATATGATGCAGATGTTTTTGATTACCCTAATAGCTGTGATTACAGTAATTATTACTGTTAAAACTATTTACAATGTTTAATTTGATCTCAATTTCCAAATCTATGTTGACACTTAGTGTAATTTTGAAGATTTTAACATTAGGCCTCATTATACTACTATAGTATAATAAGGCCTATTTATGGTAGTTTTTTAAAATGATTATTTTTATTTTGGTTATTGATAGAATTTATCTTATTTTTGTTTTAGTTTATTTATAAGACACAGAGAGACTGATTGATAATAAATTTTCTTGATTGCATGCTATATTTTTCATTTTATTTGAATTTTAAGCTTAGCTAGGCCTTATTACCCGCAGGTACCTTACATTGTGCAGTACTGATACATTCCTATTTATAAGTGTATTATATCAGTGTAAATTGAAACGTGTATTTTATTTTTTATTATGTCAGAATGTATTTTATTGCTTTTCTTTCAGTAAATTAAATACATTTTTTAATAATATTTTTTCTCATTTTTTTCTCGATATGCTCGCGCCCCCCATTCAGTTTTATCGCGCCCCACAGGTTGAGAATCACTGCCTTAGATGTTTGAAAATAATTAATTTTTTTGTTCAGAATGATAACCGGATTTAATTTTGGGGATCGCTGTTTTTTGAGTAGAATCCGGGACTCGGACAAGATTTATATAGTTGAAAATGACAGTGAGTCCGCGTATTCATTTCTCTCGTTATATTTCACAAAGCCTTATAACTTTTGCAATAACACTTGAATATAGTACAAGTGGAACGATTCTTTGATGGCGGACGTAAAAAATAAATGAATTTCTTACGGCAGTGCTTTAGCAGTTTTAAAACGTACGGAATAATATTACAAGTCGACGAAAATATGCTCTCATAATAAGTCTCTGTATTATTTGCTGGAGAATTTCCAGATAATGCAAAATTATCTGACATTTATTTGAAAAGTTTGCGCCGATATATTTTTATATCTGTGTTTTTTTTTATAGACTTGAAAATAATATACAGTAGAAAACGGTTATATCGAAATCGTTTAATACGACGCGACATATCGGTTTTAACGACTCAAAATAAGTCCAACTGAATCCCATATAATTGTATTTTTATCGGTTTTTTTACAACTATCGGTTTTTACGACCTAATATGACCGGTCCCTTAGATGTCGTTATAACCGATTTCGACTGTATTTATTTAAAAAAAAATAATTCGGGTTGAAATTGTTTCGTTTTGGCGAAATTTCGTCATAGTTTACTGTATTTTGACACAAAATAATTATGTTAAAACCTCTGTTATATCGGATATTATAAAGAATTTGCACAGAAAAAAAAAATTCGATCTTATTGATAATTTGAAATGGAAAAATGCTTAATAAATTTATCTTGTTAATGTAACAATATTTTCTCAATATAATAATAAAAAAAAATCTTATTGAGGATATTTTATTCATTTGAAAAATATATCTTCATGTTTATCTAAAAATTTTGTCATTTGTCAAATTAATAAATTATTTATTACACCAACTAACGAAACTCTTAAATAGATTAAACATAATGGTTGCATTAATAAATATTTATCAGTGTGAATATTTTTGACACCACCCAACTAGTGAAAGTGCAATTTTCGATATGGTAAATTCAGTGATATCATTTTTATTAAATATTTAAAATATATGTTTTCAATACGTAACAAAATTTCCACCGTAATAAGAACATTGTTAATAATAATATACATTTATCAATAAGATAAACGTGGATATTTCTATATTGATAAAAAATTATCATATTAACAAACAACCTCTTTCGGAGCAAAATCGATCACGAATTTTTTACATTGATCACTTTTTTGAACACAAAGACAAACTAATTTTTTTTGTGTGCTCTAAAGCTATTTGCGATCTGTCAAATCGTTATCGAAATTATTATATAAATTACTAATGATTCAAAAAGCCTAGGCTTGATATTCATTTCCCCCCTCCCCCCCGGCTATAAAATTAGCAATATTGCGTTAATTTAGTGGTTGTTCCCAGGAGTGCCACCCCTTTTACCGCCCATTCGGGACGCCCATGATTGGATGTAATTATTGTTAACAATTTAATCTGATATAGTGAATGTAATACCTAACCTATACTCGTATATATCAGTTTTACGGTTGTTTTGACACTTTTACCCCGAGATTTTATGTCCAATTAAATTTTTATGCATTCCCGATATTAATCAATTTTATCTAATGATTGCATATAGTGCAGTTTTATTTTATTTATAGCTATAATAGTTTTTGTTTAATGCAGTTTTATATACATTGTTTACATGACGTTTTATTAGTGTATGTTCAAAACGGTTTTTTCTTTGACCAATATTTTTATATTATTTTTGTTTTAAAAGGTTGCAAATTTGAGATTTTTCTGTTTTGGAAGGACCCCACAATATCCTTATGGGAAACTGACTTCCGCTAAATTGATTAATTTTTTGATATGTTGCGTATTTTGTCCTTCTGATCAAATGTCTCAATACACAAAAAAAATCTGTATTGGACCAAGAAAACCTTGTTTTGTATATAACGAAAACAATATTTTCTTAATATAAGAAACATACTCTTAATCCAACTACGTTATTCCTTCGTTTAATGTCGCTATCCCATTTGTTACTTTAAGTAATTTAAGCAGCTGTTTAGGGTGCCAGCTTAGAAAAAAATCGTATATGGATCACAGGCAGTTTGATACCTATTAATAAATATTAATATTTGTTTATTTAATATAATAAAGAAATAAATACATTTTCGTAAATAGACTTTAAGATCATCTCTATTACAATATATATTGACTGACATTAAAATATTTTTTAATTATTGAATCTATAGACTGTAAAGGCTGAGTAGTTAAAAAAACATAGATTTATAATGAAATAATTTGGAGCACTAAATTGATAACCACAATTTTTTGGTTGATGTTTTTTTGGGTCGAGTAAATATATAGTTAAAATATCGAAGATTGAGGTTAAATGAATGATTATGAATGAATGAACATGAGTGAGTGAGTGAGTGAGTGAGTGAGTGAGTGAGTGAGTGAGTGAATGAGTGAGTGAGTAACTGACTCTTTGTTTTTGGGCTTAGAATTTAGTCAGTACACTCGTTACTGTGTTCTTTCTTGAAATAAACTAATTTTCTTGAAAATTGTTCTTATTCAATGCTTCCTTACTTTTAAAAGAAAATAATTTTCAACTATTTGGGCCAAAAAGGAGTTAACTCCAGAATTTGACTCTAGAATTGCGAATTTGACGAATTTCTCAATGGAATTTGGCCAAAACATGTGGTCGGTGACAAATAATAATTGGACGTAGACAAACGCGATTTAAATACATTCTCCATTTTTTAAACAGTTTTTTTCTATTTTCCCACAAATTATAAAAACTGGAGTTAACTCCTCGTTGCTGCATACCCCTTATTTTAAATGTGGCTTTCTATGATTAAAAAGGTTTCCCACCACTGTGTTAGTAGTTAGTATATACAGGCCCTGAGAGAGCTTCAACGGGGCCCGGGCCAATCCAAATTTTGGGGGTCCCTCTCCCTTCCCGAGCGTAAGGACATTCTAAACAAATTTCGTACTAGTAAAAAATTCTTATTACTTTCTGATATTATTTTAGTATTAAAAATCAGGGCGGTTTAAAGAAAATTTTCCTTTTTTGTACGGAAATGTGTATCTTTTTTGTAGTATATTTATGTTTTTTAAATAACCCCTGTTAAAAATAGTATAAGTATCAAACAAATATGTAAACATGTAAAATATAATTCGCTATCAGGGCGCTGGAGCCCCTGAGATACAGGGGGCCAGGCCATAAGGCCCTCCTAGCCCCTCTCTATCTGCGCCTGAGTATATACATAACAAATTTTTCATTGACGTTTTTTGGGTCGAGTAAATATATAGTTAAAATATCGAAGAATGAGGTTAAATAAATGAATGATTATGAATGAATGAATGAACATCGGTGAGTGAGTGAGTGAGTAGTTTCCCATTGATTGTAACTGAAAGTGTACACACACACACACACACAGACACACACGTGTGCCGTGTTTCTATATTTGGAAACACGATCGCACAGACATACATACATATGTACCCGGTGTATTTTTGATTGTTGACATAGAACGAGGACTGTAACACAGAGTGAGATTGGGGGGGGGGGAGGCTGGAGGGGGGGTCTGGAGATGAACTAAATGTGCCCGGAGCGTTTTTATTTTATTTTGAAATATATGTAATATCTACGTCCCTTTTTTTTTGTTCGTGTATAGGTATACATTTGTAATCTGTATAAAAATAACTTTGTGTGTGGAATGTCAGTCCATTCATATTATGTTGTGCTGTATTTGTAATATTTGTAACACAACGTGTCATTTCTTGTGTGTGTGTGTGTGTATGTAAGGCTTTCGCTGTCACGTAAGGGGAGATGGGGCACATAAATACAGAGGTTGTTAACTACCATAATTAATTATAATTGTAATTTTATGAGTTTTTTTTAGTTTTCATAATAAAACGTATCAATCTGCCCTCATTCCCCCTACACAGAAAAAAATAATTTGTCTATATGTTAAAAATATGATCAATGTAAAAAATTGATTGATTTGGCTCCGTTAGAGGTTGTTTGTTAATATGATAATTTTTTACCAATATGGAAATATCCACGTTTATCTTATTAATAAATGTATATTATTACTATAATGTTCTTATTTTGTTTCGTGTTGGAAACATATATTTTAAATACAAAAAAGTACTTAATAAATGACACCACTAAATTTACCATATCGAAAATTGCACTTTCACTAGTTGGGTGGTGTAAAAAATATTCACACTAATAAATATTTATTAATACAACCATTATGTTTAATCTATTTGAGAATTTCGTTAGTTGGTGTAGCAAATTATTTATTAATTTGACAAATGAAAAGAATTTTAGATAAACATGAAGATTATATTTTTAAATGAAAAAAATATTCTCAATAAGATTTTTTTTAATATTATTATATTGAGGAAATATTTTTATATTAACAAGATAAATTTTTAAGCATTTTCCATCTCAAATTTTAAATATGATCGAGTTTTTTTTGTGGATTAAAAGCAATGTTCATACAGTCAAACGCTACACCTGCATTTTTAAACAGCAATATAAACAATTAAATACGATACCGGACATTCGAAGAAGATATTGCACACGGTAACTGCAGTTTAGTCCATCTCAAATTTTAAATATGATCGAGTTTTTATTTGTGTAAGAAGTATATATTACCCTACCTGTTCTTGTCCTTGCTGACGTATCCGAGTCACTGCGATGGTGTCCTAGCGAATGTAGTTTCTCAGTAAGTCCGTGTATCTTCTCAGCTAGAAACCCACGTCCCTCCTCCTGGCTGACGATAGCGTTGACGTTAGGCGTCGAGCCCTTCGTGTGCGACGTGATAGGCGCGCACGCCGTTGTCGAGCTGAGCACCGCCATCTCCTGCAGCGGAGAAATAGACACTTTCTTACTTGTCGTTGTTGTGTTTGCTGTTGTAAAGAACTCGCGGTTCGTTACCTTGAACGCCTTGCCGTCTACGTGAGGCGCCCCGCTAGATGAGGCCGCGCCCGAGCCGCAGCCCTGTCCCAGCCACTTGAAGAACGACAGGAACAGATGACGCGCCAGGTCCTCCGGTGTGTTCACTTCAAGGAATGTGTCCAGGAATTTCTTGAAGCCGTCGTAGTCGATTTCCTGGAACAAATTTATATTTATTAAATTTTTTATACTTCTTAAAATATATTGTAAAATTGAATTACACGTTTTGAGAGGTCTCGAATTGAATAAGACTATTAGTTCAATAATGAATATGTTCACTATACAACGTGCGACGATAGAACGTCCAAATAGGCACGATGACTAATTAAAAAAAAACTATTCTTTGATGATCTAACGCAGTGGTTTCCAAACTTTATGTAACTACGCCTCCCCTTAAAAAAATTAATCTCTGGCGCCTCCCCCCCCCCTCTTTATTTCATAAACTTATACAGACATATTTTAAAAAGGTATAAAATGTATTTTTTTGCGTAAAATTTATTTTTAATGCGATGAATATGCTTGTTTATTAGCACAAGCTTCATTAAAACTAGGTCTTATTAAGGGGAGTGATTTCACTCTGAATTTTTTATGATAATTCTATCAGTATTGCTTTTTCAATAATAGTTGTCAGTTAAAAACTACACAGTAACGTCCCTTTCAGAAACAGATAGTATGTATAATGTATATGTATACAAAAATAATGTTGTTATAAAAGTTTATTTATAATTATCTATTTTTTATTTATGCATATTAATGTGATGTTATGAAAATTAAATTTCTGTTAGACTTTTAGCGCCTCCCTTTGTACTTGTCCGCGCCTCCCAGTTTGGAAATCACTGATCTAACGTGTCTCCTATACTTATTTCTGCAGAAAATAAAGGTTTAATCGCAAAAATTGACTCTAATTTTGAATTTGACGCCAAAACGCTCGCAGGTGACATTTGAGAGTTGTGACGTCACACTCCTTGTCAACAATAATCAAATATTCAGAGTTAGATAATAATTTAATTATTTTGTGTGTTAAAAATGAATTTCAAAGTATATAAGTTCTTAAATAAATAATCTTGTAAGAGGAATTGATATTTGTCTAAAATAAAAGAAGTTTACTGATGCGTGACGTCATTCGCTCTGACTGGTGTTCCATTTAACATCGCGGCGGATTGCTGTATTTTGTATTTTTATTTTATCAAAAATTATATTAATTTTGCTTTTAATATAAAAATAAATACATTTTTTAGAATTTTTAATCATTATTTAAAATGATAATTTCAATGATACTTTGTTATTGGCGCCATGCCTATTGACGCGGTTTATACCCAGAAGCCACGATCAATAACAAAATCTCCACGGAAACTTAAAGTTTGTATAATTTTTTATATACATTCCAAATTTCAGCTGATTCGGTCCAGTAGTTTTACGACAAACGGACAAAATCGAAACACATTTATTTTTGACAGTAATGAAATGTTGAACATTTACTAAACGACCCAGTTTCCTTTATATGTACATATCTTTAAAATGACGCATACGATAATTTGATGTATATTTATAAACTGTAGAGTGTAGAGCAGCGGTTCTTAACCTTTTTTAGCTTGCGTACCCCTTGGCAGTTCATTATCCTAAATTGTACCCCTTATATTAGAAAATTGTTCATAATTTAAATACTTGTACTTGTTATTATTTTAAACTTGTTCTAACACTAAGAAATAACAATAACGTGTCAAGGAGTGTGCCCAAAATGTTTTTTAATAAAAAATTAAAAGAGTTTTTTTAGATACATAATTTTTTAATAAAAAAAAAACACAATAAATATAAACTATTATAAATATAAAGTTAAATATTCGCAATTTTACATTAATTTTAACTTAACTTATTATATTCAGTGAGATCCTTGTGCTTGCTTTGAGGCACATAGTTTTTTGAAATCAGGTTCGATTGATGCAAGGTACAATCTTAAATCTGGAGCTGCATTCAGCGTTCAACGTTGAAAATTCGGTTATATTTAAAAATATTTGAAAATTAATTGTTGAAAGTAGGTATTGCGATTTGTAATACAAAATAATCTGCCGTGTGCCACAGGACTTTCTTATACATAATAATGACAGTAAACAGTGTACGTGATAAAATTATAGATAATAATATTACCTACAATTTTCAACTTGGCCATTTTTCTCTAATTCGCACTGTTTCAGTGTAATTCGAAAAATTCAAAAATCGATGTAGGTAAACATCCGTTTCCGGTTGAATGTTCGTTTTCAAAAATAGGAGGTTTTCTTCCCAGGCAAAAATCAATCTTAAGTATAAAATTCCACCTTTCTACGATTTGTCGTATTTGAGTTACAGCGTCTACAGACAGACCGACAGACAGACACACAGACATCATGGCGAAAATAGTCAGAATGGATTCAGGGAAGATCAAAATTGATAATTCCATCAAAAACCGAATTTCGAAAAAAATCGCGTTTACTATACTATACTATATGTATATTTCATATACATTGGTATAAGAAAGTAAAAATAACGTTGAGTGTCGCTTCTGTATATTTATTGTTCTGTAATTTAATGTGAAAAGTTACGTAACAGCGGGAAACTGAATCGAGACGAGAGGAGAATAGTTATATTTTTAACATCGGCCATTACTTACTCATTTTTTTTCGCGTACCCCCAAGTCATGAAACGCGTACCCCTAGGGGTACGCGTACCACGGGTTAAGAATCGCTGGTGTAGAGTGTTGTAGAGCCTCTCATAAGTTGTCATTAATTATTAATTTCTGCGCGCACAAAGTCGCTCTTGAATAGCAACGCGGGGATTATGCACAAACTCTAAAAGAGCGGATTTAAAAACATCCATCAACTACGTCAATGAGCTTTAGTGGGGGGGGGGTAGTGGGGGTAGGGGGGGAGGACATTAACATAAAGGATCATTGCCACCAGTTTCCATTGAATCGTCGTTGATCCTTGAGTCACAGGATTTTTATTACGGTGAGTGTTTGATAAAAATTCATTCTCTGTAGTATTCGACCGCGAAAGGATTTTCATCGTAAGGAAAATACCTTGTGTGTGTGTGTGTGTGTGTGTGTGTGTGTGTGTGTGTGACAGCGGTACTGAAACTAATGGGGGGGGGGAGGGGGTGCTTTTGTGTTGTGTTTTGTGAGGACTATGAACAGCGTCTTTTAAAATTGTGGTTTTAGTAGATTTGACAAGTTATAAAAGCCACTGGTAAAAACACAATTAAAATAAAAAATTTTCAATAATATTTTCAACCCTCAGCGCTATGAGCACAACCCTTAAAATTTTAAATAGCATGATAGGGCAAGTGATACCTCATTTGAAAGGTTTTTTCATTCTTAATACGGTGCTTTTTGCCTTTTTCAAATCTGTTTAGTTTTAGTAAAGTTATTTACATTTTAAATTCCATAAATGCAATGTTTTTCTGATCAAAAAACAAACATTTACGACTAAAATTCAAAACAAAGTAGGCTTATTATCTTATCAAATAATTCAAAACCATTCTATTTGGTTATTTATTGAAATAATTAATGTTTTGGTATCAAATGATAAAAAAAAATTACCAACATCCAAAACTTTAATTAGTTCAATAAATGTACAACAAATTGGATGATTTTGAATTATTTGATATGAAAATAAGCCTACTTTGTTTGGAATTTTAGTTGTAAATATTTGTTTTTTGATCAGAAAATCATTGCATTTATGGAATTTAAAATGTAAATAACATGACTAAAACTTAATAGATTTGAAAAAAGCAAAAAGTACCGTATTAAGAATGAAAAAACCTTTCAAATGAGGTATCACTTGCCCTATCATGCTATTTAAAATTTTAAGGGTTGCGCTAATAACGCTTAGGGTTGAAAAGATTCTTGCAAAAATTTTATGGCAAAAGATGTCCCCCTTGAAAGCAAAATCGACGTGTTCGAGCTTTTTTTCAAAATCTTATTTTAAATGACCAAAAGCGCGCCCGTTTCGTTTTACTTGGGCCACCCTGTATAAAGAAATATATATGAACTGAAAATGATAAGTTATGTAAGTATTAAGACATGTAGCTATATTTTAAAGGGAACAAAGAGCAGACTAAATACATTTACCAAATAGAAGAAAGCTGTATATATACGACCGCGCATCGCAGAAAACAGTTTTACATTTTTTTTTCTTGCAAATAAGATTTGATCCTCTTGTGCACGTTTGTGAATATAAATGAATCGTCTGTAGTTCTCTACAAAAACAGTAACGAAAAAACCATAACAAAGCACATAAAAAACATTGAGCAGCAAATACTCCGTAATGGAGTGAAGCTCGTTACCATTTATATAAAAATTCTGCAGTAGCTATTATTGTATTAATCTTTAGCGCAATGGGGACCCGGGGATATGAATTTAATCTGCAATAAACCTATTAAACATTATTGTTTTCACGTTAACCTAACCTACACTCATCAAAAAATTAAAGGATAATTTTAAAAATATGCTACTATACCGGGTGTCCCAGATAACTTTTCCAGCATGGAGATCTCAGTATCTATAAGAGATACAGGTTTGGTTAAATCAGATCAATTATTTGTATGAAAGGGGTGAGTATTATTACACCAAAAAATATTCATAATTCTATGTGGTTTAGGCGGTATACCCAAAAAACTGAAAATTCGGAATTTCTTCAAAAGGCTATAACTTTTTTGTTAAACTAGGTAGGTACTTTTTGTTTGCGGTTTCTTAAAGCACTTTTTTGTGTAGAATTGATTGGTGTATTTAGATTTTTAATATCACTTTTAGTTTACGAGTTACAAGCCCTAACTTTAGTTTTTCTTATGGGCCGCTAAGTTGGCTATGGCATATTTGAACGTGTTTTTTACTCTACTTTACAACGATGTGTCACTTGCCATATTTATTATCTAAAAAAAATTATAATATATTTTTTCAAATAGTTCATTGTTTCAAATATTCATTTGTTATTTTGATTGTTGTTATTGTGATTTTTGTTTACAATTTTTGTTTTTCATGGCTCACTTAAAAGTTTGTATTAAAATACTTCATAAATATCATTGATATTTAGTATTTCGACTTTTTTTTAGATAATAAATATGGCAAGTGACATATCGTTGTAAAGTAGAGTAAAAAACACGTTTAAATACGCCATAGCCAACTTAGCGGCCCATAAGAAAAACTAAAGTTAGGGCTTGTAACTCGGAAACTAAAAGTGATATAAAAAATCTAAATACACCAATCAATTCTACACAAAAAGTGCTTTAAGAAACCGCAAACAAAAAGTACCTATCTAGTTTAACAAAAAAGTTATAGCCTTTTGAAGAAATTCCGAATTTTCAGTTTTTTGGGTATACCGCCTAAACCACATAGAATTATGAATATTTTTTGGTGTAATAATACTCACCCCTTTCATACAAATAATTGATCTGATTTAACCAAACCTGTATCTCTTATAGGTACTGAGATCCCCATGCTGGAAAAGTTATCTGGGACACCCGGTATTAGAAAGTTTTTTTTTTTTAAATTAAATTTTTTTTTCTGTATGTCTCCCTCTGAGAAGTTTGGCTGCATACACTCCTGATGTAAAATAAAGTATCCGTTTTGAAGATATGTATGTATACAAGGTGTTTCAGACCACCCGTTCACTATGTTTTACGCCCAAACTATTGAAGATAGAGTTTTAGAATAAAAAATTTATCATATATGTATATCAACCCTAAAGAATTTCAGGAAAATATTTTAACCCCCTAAAACCACTCCTTAGGGGGTAGTTTGAGGGGTACATACCCGTTTCTCAGTAAAATCAAATGAAATGGTATATCAAAAGGTACATATTTGTAAAGATCATAAAAAAATAAGAAACTTTCATAAAACAAAAATTTCATACTATCAATTATTTAAAAAATATGGCGACTTGTTCTAAAATTTTAGGGTTTTACTAAAAGTGCTCTAATTTCGTTAAATATTAATGGAATTTTATATTTTTTTCAAATTTAGAAAGCAGAAATAATGATCTTTGTAAAGATGTATGAGTATTTGAGATTTTAATAGTTTAAAGTGTCATACGCGACATACAAAAAATTCAAAAGTTCAACTAGGGATAATTCAAAATTTTCAAATACAATGGTATATTTATTAGTAATTTTTCTTAAAGAAGATATGTAAATTAACAACTTTTGTTAAAAAAATTATAATTTAAAGTTTTCATTTTTCAAGTTTGGGCGTAAAACATAGTGGACGGGTGGTCTGGAACACCCTGTATATAGGTATAGGGTAGTGTCTGATATCGATGGCGGTTACAAGTCCCGCGGGTTTTAATTAACCAAGCGTGTTTTTTACGGTTTTTCCCATCCCGTTGTCTCGTCGTACGTATAGTCCCGGACAGCGTGAGCGATGTGTCTTCTAATTAGAGATCTCGTTTCGTTTGATCTATGAACGACGGCTCCAGTTCTCATGTTATATATCATTAATACACTCGACCGTTTTACTCATTATACAGGGTTACACATTAGGAGTGGATATCGACTTTATTTTCGAAACTATAAAAGTTAGAACAATATTTTCAATCGTAACAACTCTTCAATTAGCATTTGGAAGAATAATAAAAAATCATCCAACCCCCATCCACACTCGCATCGCCCACAGGCCTCCCAACTTTGAAATTTCAAATGGAACCCCCCATATTTTATTTCAGAATTTAAAAGGTCAATTTTATTAATGAACATTTTACTTCAAACAATTTTTTCTATGATGGACCATTTCGGAAATATTGGGTAATATTTCTATTTTTTTATTGTATAGTATTTTGGTCACATTAGGAGTGGATATCGACTTTATTTTCGAAACTATAAATGTTAGAACAATATTTCAAATCGTAACTACTCTTCAATTAGCATTTGGAAGAGTAATTTAAAATCATGCAACCCCCATCCATACTCGCATCGCCCACACGCCTCTCAACTTTGAAATTTCAAATGGACCCCCCATATTTTATTTCAGATTTTGAAAGATTAATTTTATTAATGAACATTTTACTATAAGCAATTTTTTATATCACGGACCATTTAAGAAATATTAGGCAATATTTCTATTTTTTTTAGGGTATAGTATTTTTGTCACATTAGGGTGGACATCGACATTATAACAGTATTTTTATTTGTGTGGACGATGCGAATATGGGTGGGGGTAGTAATAATTCGAAATATTACTCTAACTATTAAAGTTCCGAAATTAAAGTCGATATCCACTCTTAATGTGACAAAAATACTATACCCTAAAAAATACACATTTTGCGCAATATTTCTTAAATGGTCCATGATATAAAAAATTTCTCTAAGTAAAATGTTCATTAATAAAATTGATCTTTCAAATTCTGAAATAAAATATGGGGGGTTCCATTTGAAATTTCAAAGTTGGGAGGCCTGTGGGCGATGCGAGTGTGGATGGGGGTTGCATGATTTTTATTATTCTTCCAAATGCTAATTGAAGGGTAGTTACGATTTGAAATATTGTTCTAACTTTTATAGTTTCGAAAATAAAGTCGATATCCACTCCTAATGTGTAACCCTGTATAGTATACCACCCTTTACAGCATGCAGTATTGTAATGCGGTAAACGCTATTGTCTCATTATTCAATAATAATAATCATTTATTATTCATTTTTAATTATGTTTAAAAATTCAATAGAATTTAAAATATTCAAGTTGGTGAATAGGGTTTTTGACTCAGTTTTAAAAATATACACCTAATTCTGTTTTTATACGGTAGGTACGTTCCAGAAAAAACCGTGTAATAAAAAGACATGAAGTACATAAGTGGATAAGTTCCATATTCTTCAACTCTGTAAAAAATAGCTAAAATGAAATGATTCATACAAAAAAAAAACTATAAATTAAATTTTTATGTGCATTCATGTACAGTTTATTTCATAAAAATAAAAGGCAATTCAATTCTTAAAGTAAAAGTAACATATATATAAAATTATCGCAAGTTTAGGAACTGAAAACTCGTACAAGACTGAAATATATACTTAAGCTGCTATGAAAGTAAATTAGAAAGGGGAATTTCTAACTACATATTTTATAAATAACAGATAGAAAATAAAAAAAGGATTGTGTGGTTTTATGAAACCACGGTAAAAGTGAAACTTTTTTTTCACATTATAGGCATTTAACTAAAAATTTTCGGAATAATAAATTCAAGCACTCAAAATTGAAATAAATCCATAAACAACAACATGCACCAGCAAAAAGTTCTAATAATTCTAATAAATTCTATATAACAACCAAACAATTTCTGTCTCTTTCATTTGACACGGCTCTTTTTTCGAGTCAGATGCACTGTTCATTTCTTTATGTCTATGGCTCTGACGTATTTACCCCTACTCCGCGGCCGAGCGACATGCAACACACAGACGAAAAAGTTTGAGACGATGTAATAAAAGTTTCACTTTAATAATTTAAATAAAAAATTAACATGTCGTTTTTTCTTTTAATTTTTAATACAGAGTTTTCTTATTTTATGAGATATCAGAGAGAGGGGGGGGGGAGTGTATTTTCACCAGGTCTCTTCCTTATTCCCCCGCCATTGGCTCGCTTAAAATACATATTTTCTTCAAAATTTTAAAATTATTTTCAAAGTAAAATTATTTTAACATTTATAATTATTTTTGAACATTTTATTTTGTGTAAGTAAATGAAAGGGAGCAGCTAGGGCGGTAATGACCTTTGACTGCAGAGGAGCCAATGTCTTGATAATGTGGCGTAACGTGTTTCAATTGTAAAATTAACTTTTCTTCCGATTGGTTGTATTTGGAGTAGGTACCTAGTGTAGTTTTTGTTGCTTCTTTAACGATCTTTGTTGTTTCTCGTCGGCGGCTTCGCTTCATTTGGTTAACGCTGTTGTTATTGTATGTATATAAAAGCAAATCTTGTACATAATAAAAGACAGAGAGCCTAACTGTAGATATTCATGCGGAAGTGGTTTCGATATTATATAATATTTTTCGAATATTAATATAAGAAATTAATTTTAGCAATTTGTTTTTTGTAATACACATCCCCCTTCCTCTGAGGGGTTGAACTTCTTAGTGGGTGCTTACGTCATAAAAGGAAAACATCCATGAAATTTCACGTTTGATCTGGTCGGTGATGACCAAGACATTCATAACATATTTCTTTAGATACTTGTAGATGTATATAAAAATGATATACAGAGTTGGGCATTTAAAAATTTTATCTCAGAACCATCGCATATTTGATAAAAATGTTTAAACTAAAAAATTATTGGTTGTTAGAGAGTAATCGAATATTAATAATATTTTTTATTTTAGTGTGGCCTTCAAGGTTATTTGAAGACCAACGTTATTTTTTTTAAATAGGAACCTATAGTTTTAATTTAATAATCTTATTCTACGTGAAAAAACACGAATCTTTCATTGAATTTTTTTTTATCAACTTATATTAAGCTTTACATGATATCTAACAAAATAATTTCGAGATTTTTGCAAATTCAAGAATTTTTTATTCAAAAATCATCAACTTTAGAAAAAGTACAAAATAAAAAAAAATGTTTATTTCGTTCTAATAAAATTTTTTTAGATTTTTTTTTATATTTCATATTTTTCTTTTGCTGAAATAAAATAAATAGAAAAAGTTTTAAAATTTTTAAAAGAATTATCTAAGATTTATTAGACCACAAACATTTTTTTTATTTATACTCTTTTTCTAAATATTATGGTTTCTGAGTAAAAATGTTTGAAAGTCCAAAATCTCGAAATTATTTTACCAGATATCTTGGAAAAGGTTGTTCAAAAAAAAATTTGAATGAAAAATTCGTGTTTGTTCACGTAGAATAAGATTTTTAAATAAAAAATGTAGGTTACTATTTAAAAAAATGATGTTAACCTTCAAATATCCTTGAAGGCCACGCTAAAATAACAAATAAATATTACTATTCGATTACCCCCTCACAACCATACATTTTTTGGGTTTAAACATTTTTTTCAAATATGCGGTGGTTCTGAGATAAAATTCTGTAACACTTTAAATGCGCCACCCTATAGTAATTTTCTAAAATTTACTTTAGAGCGTATGAAGACTTCTCATACATTTATTATGCATTTATTTATAAATAAGAACACTTTCTACGTCTATGGTAAACATTTTATATTTAAGTAGGCTTAACAGTAATTACTCAAAAAATACTTTTTTTGTTGTTTCAGATCCTCCTCGATCGTGAGTTTCTCTCCCCAAAAAGGTAAGAAACACTTTAACAATATTTTGGTAACTCTGGTGTAGAGGTTATTTTTTATTCAAAAGACGCGCAAGCATTTTACTTGTAAAAACGATACAACGACATTGGCTCAGACGTAAACGAATTATAGATAATCCGATAAACGATAACGCCCCCACGTGTTATAAAGAGCCTGACTTGGGAGTAAAGGGCCCCGTTAAAATATAACAATTGCAAAAAATAATTTTTAGTTACGTTTTAGTCAGTTTTTCTTTGCCTATCGATTGATGTATTTAAAATTTAGAGATCTCTTATAAGTTGTGTTTTACAACCAACATATTCTGGACTTAATATGATTCATTTTAATAAAAAAAATTGTAGAAGTTCTTTATTACTTTCTACTTTTAATAATGTTGATAATCTTAGATTAGAGAATAAAGAATTTAAAGCATTATCTCTCTTAACGCCAATCAAATTCATACACAAACAAAAGATAATAAATAATTATTTTTTAAGGCACTCTGTGTGCCGTAAAGGTCCCGTTAAATGCATGAAATAAAAGGTGATAGTTTTCAAAACACCTATACATACAAATTAGAGTATATAGACCTGCCAAAAAATGCCTTTGTGATAGCTAATAAAAATAAATATAAATGTCACAACTCAAAAAACGTTATATTTGAAATAAATATGTAGAATGATTCCAAATTACTATATATTTCTACTAAAAAACTGTCATTAATGTAGTTCGTGTACCTACCGTCAACAAAACTAGCAAATTCTAAATAAATGTCACATTTAAAATACTTAATCACTAATAGTTTTAATAGTTACTATTTTTCAAACATCACAAGAATACTGAAATATTTAAATTAAACACTCTGTATCAGTCCTTTTCCTAAACTACCTTTACAATTTTTAATTACCTAAATTGTTTATAATTTCATTTATTCCTATTTCCTTAAAACTACATTTTTTAAGTGACACTTTTTTGCGATATAGTTTTTATAAACGTTTTAAAAATATTTTATTAATTTTATTTTCGAGCTATTGTAAAATTCCTGTAACCGTTCCTGTTTTGAGAATTTAAAACGTTGTTTCTGTACAATGGTGCTCCTGAAGATCAATGGGTTTGCCCCCCCCCCCCCCCGCTCGTTTCCCCTATATTGTGCACTACAGAGGAGTGTGTGATTTTATTTTATGTGCGCGTTCCATTTCACGCAACAATTCAACAGGACGCGGGTAGAATGTCATTACCCCCCCCCCCCCTTCCCAGAATAACTACAAACACGTACATGTACGCATGCAATGTGTTAGTTTGAGCAAATGGGCTCTAAATAGTCATTTCATACAGACCCCTCCACCGCCTATTAGGAGAAAATATGTCTGATGCAATATTAAAAAAAAAACACACTGAAATTTTTTTTGTCAAGTACGGGTCAAGCATCGAGTATTAATGTCTCGTACCGCATATATATTCCCATTTTTTTCAATATTATTTTTGCAGTTATGGGGTCTGAATATTTTTGCATTTTTTATAAGTTAAACGAAGAAAATGAATCATAAATTTCTTATTGGTTCATCATTTATTATAATTATACAAAATCTCAGCTTTTTAGGTCTAACGATTCAATTAAGACAGACAGACAATATATTAATTTCATAATGTTCAGTATTATAAAGGAGTTAGCAACTACTTTCAAATGAGGTATCAAAATTATATGACAGTTCTCTTGTAGTTTCATGAAGACTTTGACAAGTTTCACGCACGTGTTGTATGTAAACACTAACAAGGGTGTTAAAACAGTGGTGATATTATTTTAATTATAGCACGTACAGTCAGAGTCTGCACCAACTGTGTTACAATACTCTAGTCAAGTATCACTCATCTAAATTACAAAACAAATCCATAGATAATAACAAAGAATTAGTACCTCGTTGAAAGTGCTTGTTAACTAACAAACTTTGTTAGTCCTTTTTTCAGATTTCCGTACACGAAAAAAAATAAACCTGAAGAATTACAGTTTTTCTCTGTATAGTAAATATATACTCTGTATATAAAAGAGGACAAAATAGGGTTACTCTTCCTACCATTCAGAAAACTCCTCGGAAAAAGGTCAGTTTATTTTTGGCAATCGAAAATTTTATAAAAATTAATTTTTAAAATTAAAATGAAATTTTAATTCAGTTTTATGTTTTCAATTTCACTCATAGTACAATCAAAGCGTCGTAAAAAATAAGGCAACCGTGCATTTTGGGTAGGCAGCAATTTTTTTAGGTGGGTTCGTAGAGGGATCATCCGTGACTCTAAAACTCATTTTTCGGGTTCCCGAAAGATATTGTTTTTCCGTAATCTTGAAAATAAGGGTGCAATTAGTTTTTTTATTTATCTCCGTAACAGTCAGCTTATCAAAAAAAATTTAAGAAGCATTTTAAAGGTAATCGAAGTATCTATAACTTTTATTCATAACTTTTTGGCTTAACATTAAAAATAAAAATGTTATGAGCAAAAAAGGATAAAAAAATAGGGGATGAAAATCTTTAAGGCAATATAACTATTGTATTTTTAGTCCTACAAAAAAAGTACTTCTGACCTTTTTTGTAGAACGTTTCTTAACAAACAATTTAATCTATTCATTTTTTTATTTAATTTATTTTTATTGATGTTTCAGCGTTGTTAAGGGAGGTAAATTGAAAGTATATGAGTTACGTAGGTACAAAAAATTGTTGATACAAAAAAAAGTTTCAAATAAAAGTTGTTCGCTATAATATTTCCTACAACTTCTATTATGAAAAAAATATTAAAATTTCATTTGTTTATCCGCTAAGCAACAAAAGTGGCTAAAAGCACAATTTATTAAGTTTTAATATCTAATTAATTATAATGATTTTTTTTAAGTTGTTACGCCCGGAAAATTAACAATTTATAGTTAAGCACATTCATTGTAAATTTGGTATTGATATCTTGAACTGTTATTGTTTTATTAAACTGTTAATAAATTGTCTTTTGATTAACAGTAAAAAAATTACTATAAACTTTTTTTTTGTACAACTGTTTATATGGGTTTCGGAAAAATTATATAAGTGGTTGCCAACATAAAAAAGTCAATTATTCATTTGTTTGGAAAATGGTGACGCTTTAATATTATTGTCAGATATTTTACAACAATAAGATTTCAGCATCACCATTTTCAAAACTATTGAATAATTGACTTTTTTATGTTGGCAATCACTTATATATGTACGTTTTTAGGAACCCATATAAACAATTATGCAAAAAAAGTTTATAGTAATTTTTTTACTGTTAATCAAAAGACAATTTATTAACAGTTTAATAAAACAATAACAGTTCAAGATATCAATACCAAATTTACAATGAATGTGCTTGACTATAAATTGTTAATTTTCCGGGCGTAACAACTTAAAAAAAATCATTATAATTAATTAGATATTAAAACTTAATAAATTGTGCTTTTAGCCACTTTTGTTGCTTAGCGGATAAACAAATGAAATTTTAATATTTTTTTTCATAATAGAAGTTGTAGGAAATATTATAGCGAACAACTTTTATTTGAAACTTTTTTTTGTATCAACAATTTTTTGTACCTACGTAACTCATATACTTTCAATTTACCTCCCTTAACAACGCTGAAACATCAATAAAAATAAATTAAATAAAAAAATGAATAGATTAAATTGTTTGTTAAGAAACGTTCTACAAAAAAGGTCAGAAGTACTTTTTTTGTAGGACTAAAAATACAATAGTTATATTGCCTTAAAGATTTTCATCCCCTATTTTTTTATCCTTTTTTACTCATAACATTTTTATTTTTAATGTTAAGCCAAAAAGTTATGAATAAAAGTTATAGATACTTCGATTACCTTCAAAAATGCTTCTTAAATTTTTTTTGATAAGCTGACTGTTACGGAGATAAATAAAAAAACTAATTGCACCCTTATTTTCAAGATTACGGAAAAACAATATCTTTCGGGAACCCGAAAAATGAGTTTTAGAGTCACGGATGATCCCTCTACGAACCCACCTAAAAAAATTGCTGCCTACCCAAAATGCACGGTTAAATAACGCTTTGACTGTACTATCAGTTAATTTCAATAATAATTATTACTTGTGAAAAATAAAATATTTTTTTTTGTAATTTTTGAATAACATCTTTATTTTACCAAATAACAAAAAATGTGAACAAAAATTTTGAAAACTAAAATAGGGATAGTTATGACCAAAATAGAGAACATTAAGGGACAACCTATCATTATAAAATATTTATTAGATACAGTCGGAAACTGTTGTATTGTAATAATATTTGCAGATACTCAATATAAATTGATGTATAAACTGCAAACGTTACAAAATTAAATTATTACAGTTTCAGAGAGTAAAATATAATAGGTTGTCGTTTACTATCTGAGATGTACATACAGCGAAAAATTGTAATTCTTTAGGTTTCTTTTTTCCATGTATACAGAACTCTAAAAACTAATAATAATAAAATCAAAGATATACGATTAGGTAATAGACTTGTGCAAATTATCTTAAATAACATTAATATACTTATGTATAGGTACCTACGGCTACTTGTATATAACATTAATGAGTTGTCCGTTTAATGTACGAGCGAGCGAGCGAGTGCGGCTATTTGATATTTTGTACCTACGTCGAATGATGAACGCCACAGATAATTAGAATCTGTGTGTTTATTGTTATATACGTACAACAACACTCGCTGTAAACATTTACCGCTAATGGGGAACGTGATATATGGATGGAGGAGGGGGGGGGGGTTATTATTGCTATAACGACAGCCACAGCATATACCTACTTGCTATATACTCTCTATAGCCATAGCCTTGTTCTGTTTTTTTTTGTGTGTATTGTTTCCAAATGTTATAGCATATGATGCGAAAGGCAGCTGATAATTTTTACGGTGCTTTGCTAAAACGAATTTCAACCGAATATCCGGTATTTAATACAGTAGAAACCGGTTATAACAACATCGGTTAAGGCTGTTCATGCCGATTTTTCCGAAACTAAATTCTACGAGATGTCGCCACCGTAGAAAACAAAAATTATTTGCACAAGTCTAGCCCTGAGGGTATATGACAGATACAAGTAATTCAGTGACAATTGACGATCGAATGAAAAACGGGATATTCTCGAAATTAAACAGAGATGAAGCTACAAAGGATAGAACTGGTTCTTATGTTTTTAGGCTTACATTCAATATTTTCAAATGAAAATTGCATGATTATTATAAAATTAGAAAGCTTAAACAAATATCTATGTCGTGGTATATTTTTTTCTCCGTATTTTTCAAGAATTTGTGTTTTATATTGAGTTTTATCATATCAAGAAAAATACACACATTTTCAGATTTTTTTTATTAATATATAAAAAAATAAAATTGAAAAATTAAGTATATCATAACATAGAAAAATTAATCTAGTTTATCACTGTATTTTTTCCTAAATGATTTATTAATACTGGTCAGAGCTGAACTTAAAATACAAAACCGTAATTTCTCTATAATAATTCTTATGGCAATTCAAATAGCATGTTCAGCCTTAAAACAATACTATTGTATATTTGTATAATGTATATTGTTTGTATAAACAATATTATTTCTTGCTATAAGTAAACTTTTTGTATTCATCTATAGAACATAATAAACACGGTCGTGTTAGTAAAAACATTTATATACGTATATTGTTTGTAAAACGAAAGAACAAGTAAAAAACTAAAACGTTCATTGACTCGTCCAATAAACTGAAGCTTTTGAAATGAAAACGCTTTCTATTCTACATACACTCGGCTAGAACTTGAAACAAAAACAAGGAGAGCAAATATAACACCGCATAACACCGTCCTCACTGACTGACTGAATATTTCTTGTTTTCTTCTAACAAAACAGACCAATTTTCAAATTACACCACTATTTTATAAAACTTTCATTTCCCTTTTTATATGCCACGACAATCACTTTATGGTTGGAAAACAATGTAATATAACTATTGCATAGCTTCATTCTGAATGTTATTTGGTTGAAGTAATTGATTGAAAAAATAAATAGGTACTATACGAATTTAAATGTTTGTATATAGAAAAAAAATTTTTTTTTTTACAATATCGCAAAAACAAGAGCTGATTGAGCAAAATGGTGATCATTTTTGGATTCAGCGTGTCCAAATTATACACTATACTGTCAAACCGACACATTACATTTTTATATATCAATAACGGAGAATATTGATATATAAGACAATGAGGTTACTGGTAGCTTCATGTTTTGTCGCGATCTTAAATTTAGTACAGCGCGAGCATTCGTGCGAATAGGACATGTACCAGTACACGACATCAATTGGTCTGTAAGACCGACGCGGGTATAGGCAGGGCTGTCGAGAGAGGGGGGGGGAGACGGGAGGAATCCCCCCGGGCCCGGCCTTCCTAAAGGGGCCCGTAAGTCTTATTCATCAATAAAATTTACAATTATAATTAATAAGTAAATTTCTTAATTTAACATAACAATAAAACTCTCAATTCAAGAAAGTGGACTTCTTTCTTTTTACATTTCTATTCAATACCTTGATATACAAACTTATATTTATATAGCTTGTTATTAAAACCAGTGCCGGATTTACCAATAAGCAAAAGAAGCAATTGGTTAGGGCACCCGACCATAGGGGGCACCATGATGGGGCATCATCGTAAAATTGTGAAAAATGTTGGTGAGGAGCTAAAAAAAAAAGGTCTTCAGGGCACCACGTAGGGTAAATCCGGCACTGATTACAACAATTTGTTTCAAAAACAATTTTCCGAACATTTCTCAACCCTTTCCTTCATTCAGCAGATTCTGTAGTTGTTTTTCATGGGTGGGGGGGGGGGCATAATTTTTGTCCCCCGGGCCCGGATTTTCTCTCGACGGCCCTGGGTATAGGTGTTACTGTGTTACACTTTTGAGTATACAGTGGTGTCTCGCATAACGAACGCTGCGCACAACGAACTTTCTGTTCGTTCATTACGCGACTCACACAACGAACCTCGTTTCGCTCAACGAACTGAATCGTGTTTAATTTTGCCGCCCGAACGCTCCTACGTATCACGAAGTCGCCCGAACTTCCAAGATCGCACGCAGTCGATGCTCAAACTTGCATGAAAATGCATCAACGCGCGTCAATCGTTGTTTTCTGTGCTTAACTCACACACCTGTTTGTTTTAATAAATGTAATTTTGTGTGTCTATATTATGAGTTCTTAAAAAATCAGGAAGGCGATTTCTGTTGAAATGAAACAAGAAATAATTAGAAAGAGGATTTGACCCCGCAAGCTTCGGTATCTCCTAAATCTGATTATGACTAAAAAATAAAAAACGTGTGAACATTCTTTTTTATGTTACAGTACCATATTTTATGCTACAGAACGAATTAAATTTTTTAACATGTATTGTTATGGGAAAACGCATTTCACATAACGAACTTGCTCCCGGAACGAATAAAGTTCGTTATGCGAGGCACCACTGTATATATGCTCCGAATGCTATGGTGAAAAATTGGTTGAGAATAGTTTATAAGACATATGTAATTTATTCCTCGTGTTGTTATTTTAAAGTTTTTAGAAATATTTTTAGTTGTTTTAAAAAAAAATTTTTTTTTCAAGTTTTCGTAGCTCGTTCAAAAAAGTAACTTTTTTTCAGAGACTGTAATAAAAGAATGTTAGTCACTAATTAAATCAAAATACTGTCTACAACTTTAGTTTATTTATTTGAACACATCCTTTACTACTAATAAAAATTAATTTTACTAGGCTGTAAAAAAAGGATAAAAAACAGGCTCTAGAACTTTTGGTTCAAAAGACCGTGCGCTAATCAGCCATATAGGAAGGTTAAAAACATGTTGTATATCCTGCAACAAATTTTTTTTTCGGCGTATGTTATTAATTTTCATATGTCATAATAAATACAGTGAAATGAAAAAAATAATAAAATTCAATAAAATTAATTAGTGGAGAAATACCTATTTCATATTTTCTTCATTGTATATAGAGTTATATGCATGATATATGTATTAATACGATATATGTACGTTCATATGAGTATATTTATTTGTTTGTATAATTTAACTGAAAGGTTTATAATTTTAAGAGAAACAATCTCACGTACGATCTAATTTGAATTTAAATTATTCAAGAAAGTTGAAAGTGTTGTAACAGCACAGCGCAAATGTTTGTGTTGTAACGAGGGGGGGGGGGGTTGGTAGGGGTTAGGTTGTAACTTTTAGACCAGAATGTTGTACAGTATAACAATGTGTAAGGGTCACTGAGATTCTTGGAACTTGAAACAACTACACTTTGTGTTTATGTTTTGTAACAACAGAAATATGCATGTTGGTTGGTTGGTTTTTATTGTAGTTCTACTCAACAGTTTATAAACTTCTCGGGGTTCTGAGTATAAGTATGTACCTACTTATTTACTCATCATACACTGCGATGCAAAAATGTTTGGACAGCTGTGATTTTGAATGTAAATATACAGATTTCAGTCAATAAAAATACACAAAATAGTGAAAAGAATATGTTTACTCGCAGTCAAAATAGTAAAAAAATAATTTCTCGTTAGCTTGAAAGACACTGTGCGTCAATACTTTCAACTTGAGTAAACCTGACCTTTCAGACATATAATTCAAAAATAACATGGAATTTAGATATGCTAGGATTATTACAAAAGTTGTAATTAAGTAGGTACTATTATCAACTTTTTAACATTTTTGCAGTTTTATATTTACAATACGCAAAAAATAGTCAGATCTTACTAACTAACCAAATTTCGTTATAATTCGCTCAGTGGTTCATGAGTTATGCGTGTGACAAGCCAGACTGAACGAAAACTGTTTGTTTTGACTCTGAAACGTAAATATCTAATCAAAATATTGAAATCGGCGAACTAAAAAAAAGAATGAATTTATTGTCAACATTCGTCTGTGAACTTCATTCGTTAATATATATTTTTGAATTTCTTTTATAAATTGATAGAAAATATATACGTCAAATATATGATTTTTAATTCATTCTATTCTGGGGGGGGGGGGGGGTCATGTATGGAAAATTAACCATTTCTTACAATTAAATTCATAAATAATCAATGTACCTAATAAAAAATCCCAAACTTTAATTACGCTTTTCAAAAAATCCTTCTAAACGATCCATCAAAACGATTAGATAATATAACGAATATTGATTTTTAATTCATTCTATTCTAGAGGGGGGGGGGGGTCATGCACGGAAAATTAACCATCCCTTACAATTAAATTCATAAATAATCAATGTTATAAAAAAATCCAAAACTTTAATTATATTTTTCAAAAAACCCTATAACTTTTAAACGATTCATCGAAACCATTTAAAATTTAGACACGTAAAACTAGATAATATAACGAATATTTGAACACTAGTCTGAAGTATGTGTAATGTATAATTCCAGAGTTGTATGTCACTAAACTTTATATATATGTATGTAGAATTTGTATAGTTGTAACGAGCACAGTGATATTATCTAGTAAAAGACTTGTGGGTATTGCCACCTTTGTGGTTATACATAGTACCCACCTACTTGTTAAAAGCAATGACAGACAAGATGATTATAACATGTGTGTGTAAGTCTCTATGGGTATATCTCTCTCACTCTTTGCAGCAATGCGCGGTGTCCGTGTAACGGAACGCCGCCGTATAACGCCGCGCGCTCTCTAACGATTCTACTCGGAAACAATTCATATTTCCTAAATTCCTCCGACACTTTTATATATACCTCCCTTCCTCGACAAGAGCGTATGTCTGCAGTTTTTGTTATTTCGTTTTGTTTTTAGTACCTGAGTGTATTTGGGGCTGTTTGGAAAGTATAGTAAGGGCTAGAACACTTATAAATATATTATGGTTGTTGTTCACTGAAAGTCGTGGCATCTAGCGAAATTTAGCATGAACTACAGGGTTTTGATATGTCGGTAAAAAAGAACAAATAGATCTGGAAACAATTTATAATATTAGGCAAGAATAGAAGATTCATTTTTAACAACTATTATTATTATAAATAAAAACATTAAATGTAATCAATAATCACTTGATATTTACAACGCGCGTCAGTTTTCAATACCACGTTTTTATATTTCAAAGATCGCGCCAAATGCGCTGTTACCATATCGTATATTTACGTCATGTGTTCGGGAATTTATCAAAGTTAAAAATTAATAATTATTTAAGGAGATGGTAAATCATTCTAAAATTTTATATACACATTCCTTAGTTACCAATCTATAACATATCCGTTTTTGGTTAAAATCTGACGTTTAGTTTTAATACACGAATTAAATGAATATCGAATTCCAGGTTGATCCCTATGCGTGCAATGTATAAGAGGCCAACTTTGCACGTTTATAATTAATAAACGAAATGGTAAACTGACCTAAAAATTTTTTTATAAATGCGAACTAGCTTACTTAACACAATATTAAAATTTTAACAAATTCTGTAGTGATCGATTTTAGTGAACAACAACCTTAAACATATTCAATTCTTTTAAAAATTAACAGAAAATGCTGTGAACCTGGGGACAGAATCAACTTCTGAAAAAAATTAACAGAAAAGTCGATAGAATTAAAAATAAACTAAATGAAAAATTACAATGTCATACTGGTAAATTTTAATATACTACCTATTAAAATTTATTTACTCTGAAAAAGTAATATACGCTATTCTTTAATTTAATTTCTTGCATATGAAAATTTGACGTACATTCTCTATAATTTAACTATGTTTCTATATTACTTTTCATATCTGACCTATCGCCAAAATAGAAACTTCTATACAGTATATTGAATTGTAGTAGACGTGCTTTTAAATTTTACCATGTCGGGTGTTAAAAATTTCTAGGATCAATTTCGTCCTCTCGTTAACATGTTTTTCATGTTAAAAATTAACATACAATTTTTTCAGTTTACATATAAGATACAGGCATCAGTCTTGGATATTTTTTTAATATTAAATGTACTAAATTAGAAATATTTATTGATATTTGATGACTGTCATTACTGAATCATAATCTATAGACACTTAACTGTATTACAGCTTAATTTGGTGACAATCGGCCAATAGGTGTCAAAATGGTAAAACATTTAAACTAATTATAAGTGATATATATTTATTAATTAATTATTATATTATCATAGAATTTGCTTTACATTGTTTATAATTTTACGATTCTTTATTTTATAACTTTTGTGTCGTAGTACTTATCATTTTGCAATCATTACCAAGTTTCCATTATTGATTTTACTTAATCGATTACTGGAGAGAAAAAAACGTAAAAAAATAAAAAGTGCAAAAGTTTTTGGACACCTGTGATTTTGAATGTAAATATACAGATTTCAGTCAATAAAAATACACAAAATAGCGAAAATAATATGTTTGCTCTCAGTCAAAATAGAAAAAAAAACAAATTTTCGTTAGCTTGAAAGACACTGTGCGTCAATACTTTCAACTTGAGTAAACCTGGCATATAATTCAAAAATAACATGTAAAATTGTAAATGCTGTATTTTAGATATGCTAGGATTATTACAAAAGTTGTAATTAAGTACTCTTATCCAGTAGCGTAACTATAGAAATAGGGGCCCCAGACAATTTTTCAGAAGGGGGCCTTTGACAGGATTTTTTTACACTATTCCCTCCCCCCACAATAATAATTATTGTTTAGAATTTTGAAGGGATAAAATCCATAAATATTTGAGGTATGGATACGGAGACGTTCGAGAAAAATTGATTTATATGTAAAAAAAAAAATACAATATTAAAATGAAAAACAGTCAATAACACGCCAAATTTTAAAGTTTTTGAGATTTTGATATTTAATTTTAGAATTTTAAAATAAAATAACTGAAAAATCAGCTTTTTCACCAAAAACTGTATTGATTGTTTCGATTCTAAAAAAAAAACAGCAATTAAAAAAAATATTTCACTACCGGAGAATCTAACCGGCCAGATCGGCGGTAGTTACGCCACTGCTCTTGTCAATATTTAAGATTTTTTATCAACCATTTTTGCAGTTTTATATTTACAATACGCAAAAAATGAGTGTACAAAGACTATTGCACGGCAGTGTAATTAAAAAAAAAAAAAAAACTATATTTGCGAATTCTAGTAATTAAATTGATTTAATAAAGAGTTACTTGTTTTATAATTAGTTAACATGAGTTCATGATAATTACAAAAAACAATACACTCATAAAGCAGTCAAGACTTGTGCCCAGTGGCCAGTACTTTATATAATTGTTTGCTGATCTAGAGACTCTACAGACAACTACCTATATCTAGTTGCAGCACTACTATATAAACTGCCCTCTAAATAAATCAGGTATTTGCCCCTACCCCCACCCCCACTCGCTGTCCACGCTCTAGTGCAGTCGGAGCGGTATATTATTCACTACCCTCGTAGGAATTTTGTGCCGTTTTCCTTGAGCTAACATTCTTATTACATTTTACTGTGAACACCCAGGGCTGCCAACTGTGAATGCATCAATGTTAAAATACTTTTGTGTCTTGGTTGGCTGGTTGGTTGGTTTGGATCAGTGGTTCCCAAACTCTTTTGGCCCACGGACCCCTTTACATAGTCAAAACTTGCCCACGGACCCCCTTTCATAGTCAAAACTTTCCCACAGACCCTGGGTGAAAAACTACTAAATTTTGACACGCGCAGTTGATTTTAGTACCACTTCGCCAATTTTTATTCGATTACGTTGAAATTTTAACACAATGAAGAAGATAGATAAAGCTACTAATTTAGTGAATAACATTAAAATTGTTTGTGTTAATGCGCTTTGAATTTTAAAAATTGCCGAATTTTTGCTAAAAAATAGATTTTTTTTCGTTTAAAAAATGATTTTCTAATGGAATAACTTTATGAATGTATATAATTTAAGGTTTTTTAGTTCAATTAGGACCCATAGCTTCATTCTGAATGATCTTTGTTTGAAGTCATTGATTCAAAAAATATATACCGGGTGTCCAAGATAAGCGTGCAATGCATGGGGATATCCTAAACGGTAAGAGATACAGATGTGGTTAAATGAGATGAATTATTTGTAAGAAAGGGGTGAGTATTACAACGTCAAAAATTATTAATAATTTTATGTGGTTCAGGCGGTATACCAAAAAAACTGAAAATTCGGAATTTCTTTAAATGACTATAAATTTTTTGGCAAAGTAGATAGGTACTTTTTGTTTACGGTTTCTTAAAGCACTTTTTTGTTTAGAATTGTTTGGTGTATTCAGAATTTTTATATCACTTTTAGTTTCCGAGTTACAAGCCCTAACTTTAGTTTTTCTTATGGGCCGCCAAGTTGGCTATATCATATTTGAACGTGTTTTTTACTCTACTTTACAACGATATGTCGCATGACATACTTATTATAGAAAATAAGTCGAAGTACTAAATACTGGTGATATTTATAAAGTATTTTATTACAAACATTTAAGTAAGCCATGAAAAACAAAAATTGTTAAACAAAAATCGCAATAACAACAATGAAAATAACAAATGCATATTTAAAAACAATAAACTATTACAAAAAAAAGGTTTTTAAATTTTTTTAATAATAAGTATGACATGTGACATATCATTGTAAAGTAGAGTAAAAAACAAGTTCGAATATGATATAGCCAACTTGGCGGCCCATAAGAAAAACTAAAGTTAGGGCTTGTAACTCGGAAACTAAAAGTGATATAAAAATTCTGAATACACCAAACAATTCTAAACAAAAAAGTGCTTTAAGAAACCGTAAACAAAAAGTACCTATCTACTTTGCCAAAAAAGTTATAGTCATTTAAAGAAATTCCGAATTTTCAGTTTTTTGGGTATACCGCCTGAACCACATAAAATTATTAATATTTTTTGATGTTGTAATACTCACCCCTTTCTTACAAATAATTCATCTCATTTAACCACATCTGTATCTCTTACCGTTTAGGATATCCCCATGCATTGCACGCTTATCTTGGACACCCTGTATACGAATTTGAATGTTTGCATATCGAAAAAACATTTTTTTTGCAATATTGCAAAAACAAAAGCTGATTGAGCAAAATGGTGGTCATTTTTGGATTTAGCGTGTCCAAATTACCCTAAAAAAGTTGTTATATGCCCTGCAGCAAAATGGCTGTCGGCCAGTGTATCTTATTCATTGTTATTTATTTTAACTATTATTATTTTAATTATTAATAAAAATGTGCGCGGACCCCCTGACGTTGTTCAGGGACCCCCAAATCGATTTTAATTTTCCACGGACCCCCTGAACGATGCCAGGGACCACTTTGGGAACCACTGGTTTGGATGCAGCGCGCCTCTATATATTTTATTTAACTGTGTAAAGAATGAATGTACCAGAAATGTTATTATGATATTTTTAAGACGTATAAAATATGAACATAAAAAATATATGTAAATTTTGATTTTTGTCCGGTATTATCAACTAATTTAAAGCTCCTTTAGTGCTAAATGCTCCTTTAAAGTAAATTTGGTGTATTACAAACGTGATTTAAATCAATATTTAAGCTCTCAATGAAAAATAGACATAATATACGTTGTGAAGAAATACTGCAGATAATTTAAAATCTATTTAATTAAATGTATTATGCTTGGATCTGTTGATAAAATGACAGTTAGTTAAAGGAGCATTTAGTGCAAGTTGATAATACTGGGCGTTTATCTTGTTCAGAATTAATTTAACTATATTTAATCCATTAGTTCCCAGTGTCCTATTTATAGGACATCATATTTTCTAATTTTTAGTCTCTGACATAATAACGTTGTTAATTTGATTTACATTAATAATATGTTTTTTAAGTCTCTCTATTTACAATAATTTTTAAAACGAACTCTAGAGTTAATTCAATGATAAATTTAAACACTTTTAAAATGACAGTGTAATTATTCCAGCTAGCTGACATTTATAGTTACAATTTTTTCACTTAGTAAAGCGTTTTTAAACTGACCAAACTATATGTATAAAATATTACTTATATGAGAGTGTAAATAAAGCATAACTATATCAATAATTTAAAAAATAAATCCAGGTACAGACTATCGTCGTTGAAAAAAGTGCTGTCCTATAAATATGACATTAGGTTCTCATGATAATAATCTAGTCTGCAATTGATAATTATTATGTCTTGTATTAAATTTATCTAGTTGGTTATATTTTCAACAAGAATTGAGAACTTGATCAAAAAATTCGAAGAAATAAAAAGTCGGGAAGTAAAACAACATTTTTTTGTTCAAAACGTCTTAAAAATTTGCTAGATACCAAGTACTCTCAAATGAGGTATTGATTTTGTGATAATATCTATGAATTTAATATAGAAGTTAGAGTAGTGATACTTGACTAGAGTATTGTAACACAGTTGGTGCAGACTCTGACTGTACGTGCTATAATTATCATAATATCACCACTGTGTGTGTGAAACTTGCCAAAGTCTTCATGAAACTACAAGAGAACTGTCATATAAGTTTGGTACCTCATTTGAGAGTGCTTGCTTTAATGATACAGGATATTATACTATATCTATCTGCGCGGTCTCAGATCGTTATGAATTTTAGATAAGTGATAACAAATAAATAATATTGTTCATGTTATTTTCTACGTCTGGAATCGTTAGAGGCTCCTGATGAGGACTTCTTGTGAAGTCGAAACACATCTGTGGTAAAGGTACAATTTTAGTTTAAGTGCAAGAAAAAACAACGATGTATCTTTGAAAATATGAACAAATGTTTAAGGTAGTTGGTCCATCATAATGTGATCACAGTAGGCCATGAGTTCATTTTTATAATTTAGAGAAATGATCATGGCAACGTTGCATATTTTCTACTATTAACTATTTGTCAGATGATTATATTTAATCATCTAAACTACCACAGAATATATTAATAACACTGGTCAACAGAAAATAAATGTTTTGGCGCAAAGTTAAGATAATGTTTTCTTGGGTAATTTTAGCTCACTGATTCCGAAAATGACCATTTTTTTTCTTAGGTCTAGTTTTCGAGATATTTGGAAAAAATCGTTTTTTCAAAAATGCAAAAATTAAAAAATTATAACCGTTGGTGTACGGTTAGTCCATATTTGCTGTATTAAAAATACAAACTTTGAGATCGTTTTTCATGACTGTGAGATGGTCAATTTTAATAAAAATGGGCTATTTTTCAGATATTAATCTAGGGAATATTCCTGTGCAATTTAATCAAAATCTGACTTAGACAATGTTAATGGACCAACTACCTTAATACCGCTGTTTCTTTTTTTCTTTACCCTGGGCAAGGAGTAGTATAGAAGAAGCAAATATAATCTGTTCTATATTGTATATATGTAGATTTGCATGCCGCGGTAGCGCGAGCGCTATCCATTAATATTAAATTCGTTTTAAGGTAATTTTTTTTGGTACGTTTGTTTGTTTGTTTGGTCGATTGGTTAAACTATGACACCTCTGCGCAAAACAACAGCAGCCAAAGTTCAATTTATCCGGTGTTAAAGTTTAAACAGACAGAAAATTGTAATATCTTTTGTACCTATATACACGTATACAGGATGTCCCAAATAACTTTTCCAGTATGGGGATCTCTATAAGAGATACAGGTTTAGTTAAATCAGATTAATTATTATTTGTAAGAAAGGGGTGAGTATTACTACACCAAAAAATATTCATAATCCTATGTGGTTTAGGCGGTATACTAAAAAAACTTAAAATTCGGAATTTCTTTAAATGGCTATAACTTTTTTGTTCAAGTAGATCTGTACTTTTTGTTTGTGGTTTCATAAGACACTTTTTTGTGATTGGTGTGTTTAGATTTTTTATATCACTTTTAGTTTTCGAGTTACAAGCCCTAACTTATGGGTCACTAAGTTTTGACAATAGCATATTTGAACGTGTATTTTACTCTACTTTACAACGATATGTAAGATCCCCATGCTGGAACATTATTTAACCCTTTATTGGCTAAGGGTGTCACGGCCAAAACCGTTTTCTATTGGAATTTATATTTATAATATATCGATTTTTTCATTTAATATGTATTTGGATCGCTTTGGCATCTGAACGACCCATATAATATCTATTAGGTCAACGATTTTAAAACTAGGGTCTGCTGAATTTTCGTCGGGGGTCCGTGTAACAGGTTTAGCATAAATTAAAGTATTTTTACATTTCTATTTATCAGTGATAAATAATTAATATCTAATGACTTTCTTTGTTTTTCTATCGGGGAGAGGAGGGGTGTCCCTATTCATAAGGGGGTTCCTAGACTACATAAGTTTAAGAACCGCTGTAGTAGATAATTATTTTTAGCTGACGCATATGTTCCGACGACAAATATTAAAGATTATTATAAAATAAATTTCTATCCCATTAGCTCTGGACCCACATCTCTCAAACTATATCTCGAACAAACACAAGTCTGCAGAATTGCGTTCGGGAAATTATACACCCCACCCCCTGTACCCCCTCCCCACCAAACCAGCCGTCTACGCACACTTGTGTACATAATCTAGGAAGAATGAGGGCGATCGGATGAAACCTCTATATAAAATATGTATATAGATAGGGAATACATACAAAAATTATGTTTTTCTTAAAATAAAAAAAGTAAAAATATATTATATGATTAATTTTTATTTGAATTGTATTAAATAAAGCAGGGTTTAACAATGGGGTCCAAGTGGACCCCCTGGGGGTCTATGGAAGTTTAAAAAGGGGTAAATTGGGAGTCTATGATAAATTTTTCTGTTTTAAAATTTTTAATTGCAATATTATTTGTACGTTTTCGACAAAATTGTAGTTTGTATTATATTTATATTTTTTAGAATCTAAAATTGTAAGGGGGTTTATAAAGAAAATCATTCTTTTAAATCGAGTCTAAATATTCTTCTTATGATTCCAAATAAACCTATCAAGTTTCATTTAAAAATATTTTCAAATATCGCAAAAATTTAGATTTATAAAAAAAAATTGATTGACGGCGCATTTTTGGGCAAACCATCGTAGAGAAAATAATTTTATCTCAAATTGTAGGGTTTTCTATGCCCTTTTAAATCTTAATATATATAAATTACGTGTCACATGTTCCTCCGCGATGGACTCCTAAACTACTTAACCGATTTTAATCAAATTTGTACACCGTGTGCAGTTTGATCCAACTTGAAATATAGGATAGCTTACATCTCAATTTATGATCGCAATATTATTTTATTGCAAATTATTTGTCTTTATCTGTTAGCTCCAAACGATTCTAACAGATGGTGACATCTGTTGACTGGATCGAGTAAGTATTCAATAGATGGCGCTATGTCAAACTTCCAAACGTTTCATATAACCTACAATTAATGTATAGGTTAACCACAGCAACGCGTGGCCGAGTCAGCTAGTGATATATATAAAATTGCTTCTACATATTGAAACAAAAAAGTTATTTAGGTTTCTCTGAACTGATTTTTTTATTACACTATCAGTGTAGGTATATGTAAAATTGCGTGTGCATTCTGGGAAAATTGAAAAATAATTATTTGCTATTTGTGAGATTTTATATATGCATATATGCACAAATAGTGAGGTATCAAAACTTGTGTGCATAATGCGGTGTTTACACCGATAAAAACAAAACAGAAACACGGGGTTTTTTGACAAAAAAGCAATGTATTTTTAAATACGAAGTATTTTAAAAACACAATGTTTCTGTTTTGTTTTTTCGGCGTAAACACCGCATAATGTTAAATAATCTGTGTCCCTGGAGCCTGCCCTGATATTCCCGGAGCCGCGGGCGGGTGAGAAAGATGATATAACAAATAGTAATTGTTTTTAGCAGCTCTATTCGCTCGATGAACGCATTATGTTATGTGTGTGTGTATTTATGAACGAGGCAGAAATAACCATAAAAATAATTACGTTAATAACAACGGCCTGGCTATGTTTTTTATTATATAAAAACAATTTCACATCTAAAAATAACGTCTGCAAAAATAAATATCATAATGGTTCATATTTCAACATAACCGGAAACCGACAGTGGCGCCTCACAGACATGCTCTACAAAAAATAACAAATTAAATAAATAATTGTTTTATAAATATATAAAAAAAACATCTGATTAATTCTGCAAACAGGTTTATTTTTCTAAGGAAATATTTTACTGTAGAAGTTGTAATAACGTTTCTTATAGAAAATTTAATTCTCTACAAAAAAGATTATATGAAATTTTCACGTAATATGCATATTTTTTGAAATATTTTAAAAAGAAGAAAAATTTTTTGGAGTTGAAATTATTTTTTTGTTTATTTCGATTTTGCACAAAAACTATTGAACCGATTATGATGGGACTTTCACTATTAGAAAGTCTAAGATCTTAAAATTAATTAATATTACATAATAATTGATTTACGGCAGGCCTGTACTAAGAAAAAAATATAATAAAAACATAAATTAAAATAAAAAAATAAAAAACAATATAGGATATATTACCTACATTTTCAGAGCAATCAGTTGCGCGAGTATTCAATGTTTTTAAAATACATACTAACGAAGCCGCGGGATAGTTTTATTTGATAGATTAAATAAAATTATTTACAACAAATAAATCTTTTAAAAAAAATCTAACGTGATTCAATAAAAATTTTCCAAGCTCTTTATAATGATCCAGATATGCTGCATAATTAATCCATAAAAATCAACGTTTTCATTACAAATTACGTCCGCGTTTTAGTCGTTCTGGCGCTAGTGTCGGACAGAGCTATACAGCTAGTTCTGTCTTTGTTCTCTATGACGTCATACCAGCGCCGGTCACTGACGTCACTGTTGACGTCATACATACACTGGCGCCGTCTTTATCCGGTGCAAGTGAGATAGAGATATATAGCAGTGATATGGAACGTGCGCTGGGATTCTTAACATTATTTGATTTATTTTGAATTTAATCGTTTTGAAAACATAAATGGTTAGGTACTACAGTCCCTGGCCATATTATTAGACCAAAGCTAAGAAATAAGTGTTTCATATTATTTTTGTTGTTTTATTGTAACACTGTTACCATTCCTTAACAGAACTCGTAGTTTTATACTTATGGTAACATTTAATCTAATTTTTGAAAGACTTACCACTTTCAAACTTAGATGGCAGCAGTGTTTACACGAAAACGTCAAATAATCAAATAACCGTCAAACAGAGTGTATCGTTTCAATTGTGTACAATACATAGTTCATCTTAATTAAACAAGTGATAGTGCTTCAAAAACGTGTAAAGTAAGTTCTTTGTTGATGCTTTAACATTTTTTGATAAAAATTTTATACAATTTTTGAGATTTGTAACAACAATAATAATAAAACTCATTATATTATATATGCTATTTCATAATTTAACGAAAACTGTCAAAAATTAAGGTGTATTGTAGTTAAAATGGCGAAAATGTGATTTTTCAGCTTTGGTCTAATAATATGGCCAGGGACTGTATCTACAAGATATGTTATAGAAATAAAAGGCAGTAAGTTATGATATTCTTTCTTATTTTCTTATTTTGATGTTGATATTTCTATGAAAAGTTCAAATTTGATGCATGGATTTTAACTAATTTTTTTTGAATTTTAGATTTCGTTAAAAGTATGTTTATTTTATAGAAAATGATGTGAAAAGTTTAAATTTTCAAACCGCAGGTCTGTATCTCACAACGTTCGCGAGATATGGCCTCTCAAAGTTTTAGTTTTTTAAAAATTTGGGAGAAAAATGGCTGTAACTTTTGAACGTGTGGTCGGATTTGATTTTCGTTGGCAAATTTGATATCAGGATGTCAAAATCTATGTAATGACATGTATAATACATCAAAATTCGACAAAAAAATTTCGTGAAAAATTGAAAAAATTCGAAGGGGTATACCTTAAAAAAATGTCGATTTTTAACAAATTTTTTTTTCTCGAGTTTTGATGTATTATACATATAGATTTTGACACGCTGATTTCAAATTCGTCGACAAAAATCAAATCTGACCACACGTTCAAAAGTTACAGCCATTTTTCTCCAAAATTTTAAAAAAATTAAAACTTTGAGAGGCCATATCTTGAGAACGTGATGAGATACAGACCTGCGGTTTGAAAATTTGAACTTTTCACATCATTTTCTATAAAATAAACATACTTTTAACGAAATCTAAAATTCAAATTTTTTTAGTTAAAATCCATACATCAAATTTAAAATTTTGATATAGATTTAGATCCTGCACGCAATAATTACGAATTGATATTGTAACTTTAGTAACAAACACGTGACCTACCCTAGTAAGAATTACAATATATTTTTTATAGTTTTTACTACGTCAAATAGCAATATTTCTTTTAAAAATCCGTATAGGAAACTTTTGCTATCGCAAGTCCGTGTGTTAAAATAGATGCAAAAAAATATCCTCGTGCTGAAAGTTTGGCATCACTTTAAATCCATCTTCTTCAACTTAGGCATCAGATAGCGTCGAAAAACAACTTTATATAATGTACAATATTATATATAATACTTTTTTACTTTTGCCGAAATAGTTTTTTTTAGGAAACCGACTTCCTTTTTATCTGTCATTCGTGTATATTTTTTTCTCTGTGCATTTCAACTTTGCGTTTAAAAGTACAGGAGAACCTCGATTGGGGTGTTAGATAAAAACGTTATTAGTATAAAGTGAGTTTATTAATAATTTAAATATGGATAACTCATATATTTTATTAATTTTTATTTAAAATATTGAACGTATGGTTTTTGAGTTAATTGGATATTAAAAATAGTGATTTTAACACACGATAAATGAGAGAACTTGCTGAAAGTGCTCTATTTATTTAAATTCTACACAATTGGCTATATAGAGACGTTTTAAAAACTAATTATTCAAAACTTCAACCCTTTTAAATACTATAATAATTATAAAACAAATATATTCACGTGTAATTTATTGAAAATAATGAAAAACTAGCTCTGCCATTACAGCAGTACAAATTAGTACATGTTACTATTATACAGGATGTCCAAGATAAGCGTGCAATGCATGGGGATATCCTAAACGGTAAGAGATACAGATGTGGTTAAATGAGATGAATTATTTGTAAGAAAGGGGTGAGTATTACAGCATCAATAAATATTAATAATAATTTTATGTGGTTCAGGCGGTATACCCAAAAAAACTGAAAATTCAGAATTTCTTTAAATGACTATAACTTTTTTGGCAAAGTAGATAGGTACTTTTTGTTTGCGGTTTCTTAAAGCACTTTTTTGAGTAGAATTGTTTGGTGTATTTAGAATTTTTATATCACTTTTAGTTTCCGAGTTACAAGTTTTTTAGTTTTGGCCCAAGATAATTACCTCAGGAGTTACTTTTATAAACCAAAAAATAATTTATCTTCAAACAATTGAATAGTTTTCTGTTTGGGGGGGGGGGTGATATATATTTATGGAGGTTGTACTGTAATGTGAAAGTTATCAGAATTGATAACTATAGTTATAATAATATTGAGTGTGAACAGAAAGTAAAATAAAGAATGTTGATTGAAAACTTATGGATAGAAATAACTTATAAATAATAATTATTATTCGATCTGAGGTCGTACATCATCTATTATCTATAATTAAAATCAGAGAAGGTTTTCCATGAAAAACACACGCCGAGATAGATAGTCATAAATCTGAATGAAGGGAATATATCTCAGGCATAGCATCTTCTCTGCAGACTGCAGACATTGTAGTGTAAAGGTGGTTGCAGAACACAACTATTTGAGTAGGAAATATCAACTTGTGTTAAAAATAGGTATTTGTTTTCTGCAACAAATGCAGTAAACTTTAAATTTAATTTTAGTTTAGAATATAGATAATACTTGCTCTTTATTTATCAAAGCTGATTAAATAGATTAATTGTAAGGGGCTGTCTGCTGAGTAAAACTATTTTTATAACTTATTTTAATAGTTTATATAATTTTTTTTGCGATTTGGTAGTACGAAAACTACGAAACCGATTTTAAGGTGTTAGGTGTAGTCAGAATTTTCAAGAAATCGATTTTATTTTTTTTTGCATTTTTGGAAGCTGCTACAACGGCTGAAGAACTATTATATGGCCCATTGATAGATGACTCGGTGTAAGTAATTAAATAATACGTATATTACTTTACGTAAATTGAGTGTAAAACTTTAAATGCGTTTTTCTCAAAACTATGTTTTTTGAACTGGTGACCACTGTAGCTCGAAAACCGCTCGGTAGATTTTAATGAAATTTATACAGCTTTTTGAAAACATGAAAAACTAGTGCCTGATCGAAGGATTTTTGTTTTGTTTTTTAATTTCGATTTGTTATAAACAATTAACTGTTGTTTTTTTCCCGAAAATCTGGAAAAAAAATTTCTGAGGCTGCCATTTTGTTAATTTAAGAAAGAAAAAAAAAGCTTTGATCAGGCACTAGATTATCTATTAATAAAACTAATTTTTTCTGTCCGATTGAATTTGAATGAATCTCCAAGGATAAGTGATAGTCACCGCAAGGAGCTTTGGTTGGAACTGGATCAACACAAACAGCCATTACTTTTAAAATTATTAATGTTTTTTTCTAAAATTTCTGTCAAGTCAAGTCGAAACCTTATTTAATGATGCTATGTTTTTACTTTTATAAAATAAAATAATTTACTGGCAAAAAAAATTATTTAAAATTGTCATTTTTTCATGTCTCTGACTACACCTAACCCCTTAAACATACAAAATACATTTGTAAATACTAGGTTTTATCCAGGTTTTCGCGTCTATCCGCCTGTATGCGAAATTTCAAAGTGTATTTTGATATTGACAGACAGACTGACTCACCTATAGGGTACCCATTCGTCTAGAATCATGAAATTTGACACAAAATAAATAAACGAAAAAATCATAAAATCATAAATTTCATATTATTTCGTGTATAACTTAATTTTGCGTTTTCTTTGATACAGCGGTGTCTACATAAAGTCGCCTACATACAAAAACACCTTAGGAATCTAGTCCATTTCAATAATTATGTTTTATATAACAGTACAGAACCCCGAGGGCGCGAGTCCTACTCTTACTTTTATTTCACTGCGCCTCCACCATGAAGATTATACTTACCAAAATTAAGAAATGTAATACTTGGTTATTTTTCTGTGTGTATATTGTATGATATTGTAGATGTATTTTGACGCGTGTGGGTTCTGCCTAAACGCGCGCGCGCGCGTGTGTGTGTGTGTGTGTGTGTGTGTGTGTGTGTGTGTGTGTGTGTGTGTGTGTGTGTGTGTGTGTGTATGACAGAGACACCACATCTTCTACAGAATTCTTATTATCTAACATTCTCTTATGCTGTGATCATTTTGTAGGGCTCCATAAAACACACAAACACATTGGAGCGTTTGGTTTCCGTGGCCTGAATAAAAGTGGTGCCATTTGTAGGAAACTCCCTTCCCCCCCCCCTCCCTTACAGACAAAATACCCATCTAGCCCTTAAATGTATACAGTGTGTTGATAAAGTAAGGAACAAAATTCATAACTGCATCATTTAATGTTTTCAAGCAAAACGTTCGGATAAGTCGATTAGTATTTTTACTTGCGGATTTTTTGGCATAAGAAAATTGTATACAGGGTGTCTCAAGAAGAACATACGCATAATTGATTTTTTTAAATGGAACACCCTATATATTATACCATTTTTGAATTATACAATAAATTCTGAACACTTTTTGTACAGCATACCATATCTCTAAAATCAGCGGTTTATGGACGTTTGAAATGTGTCTCAAGATGAATATATGCAGTCATCATTGATTTTGTTAATGGAACATACTGTATATTATACCATTTTTGAATTGTACAGTAAATTCTGTACACTTTTTGTACAACTTACCACAGCTCTAAAATCAGTGGTTTTTGAAATAATTTTATTTCTTTTGTATATTTTATTATTAAAGTTCATTAATTTTTTATTTATTTATAACATTTTTAACATGATTATTCCAAAAACCACTGATTTTAGAGCTGTGGTATGCTGTACAAAAAGTGTTCAGAATTTATCGTATAATTCAAAAATGGTATAATATACAGGATGTTCCATTAAAAAAAATCAATGATGACTGCATATATTCATCTTGAGCCACATTTCAAACGTCATTATTCAATAAACCGTTGATTTTAGAGATATGGTATGCTGTACAAAAAGTGTTCAGAATTTATCGTATAACTCAAAAATGGTATAATATATAGGGTGTTCCATTTAAAAAAAACAATTATGACTGCGTATGTTCTTCTTGAGACACCCTGTATACAATTTTCTTATGCCAAAAAATCCGCAAGTAAAAATACTAATCGACTTATCCGAACGTTTTGCTTGAAAACATTAAATGATGCAGTTATGAATTTTGTTCCTTACTTTATCAACACACTGTATATGGCAAGTAATGCAAGCAGAATGAAAATTTTGTTTTAATTTTTTTAAGACTCGATTTTTTATTTTTTAGTTATTTATATTTTTAGATGTGCTTTAACCCATTTAGACCTGAAACTATTTTTTCTAATTTTTATATTTTTTCGTGTTTTAATTTGACTTAGTGGATACTTGAAAATTAATAAAAAATATTTGTTTGTCTGGTGTACCATATGTGGTACGGTAGGTCTGAATGGGTTAATAGAACCCCTTCCTTTTTTATTTTACTCTAATGACAGTTAGTCGATGTTTGATTGATTTATATCAAACAAATTAAATTTTGTACAGAAAATTTTAAAAATCAATTGCTTTGAATTTATGGCAAAATTGTTGTAAATTGAATGAAAAAATAATTATTTTACTGTTTGAAATTTATGCTATAAATCTCTCCACCCCCACCCTACATTTTGCAAATCTGTCATTGTTTGGTTATTTTATATCAAACAAATTAGAGTTAAAATTTTTATACAAAATAAAATTAATAATTTATATTTTATAAATTTAAAATTTTTTTTTAGCTTCTCAAAATACATTTATTTAATGAAGAGTTTATAGCAGAGGTTACCATCTTTTTTCCTATTAGACCACTTTAAAAAAATGATTTTTTTATAGACCCCTTACATATTTAGATTCTATATAACATAAATATACTAGAATTTTGTTGAAAAAATATAAGTAGAAAAAAGTATCATTGTAATTGGAAAACAGTAAAATAAATTATAAAATTTAACGTCGATAATAGACCCCTGGAATACTATATATGCCCTTTTAAAACGTTGGGAATATCTGGCTTATAGGATTAAAGGAGAAAATGTATTTTTATGAAAGCATTTATTTTTTCAAATTTTATTAATTTTTTTTTAACACAATTTTTTTAACGTCTAAAAGAAAAAAGATTCAAACTAAACAAATCAATTTAAATCTGAAACTCTACTCTTACAAACGGCGTTAAGAGTTTTTATATACCATTTTTTTAAACCCTGTAAAAAATAAATTAAATTTCAATGGGCAAAAAAATATATATGTATTCAATATTTTAATCCTTAATGAAAGTATGTACCTATATTACATGATCATACAGGGTGGCCAGTTTCTGGAAAACCGGGAAAAGTAAGGGAGTTTTGCTATACAGGGAAATGTCAGGTTTGGTTAGAAATCAGAGAAAAAATGCCGATTTTCACAAATTCTCGCAAATATTTAAAGAGTGACGTTTTTTAAAGGTTTTTTTAGGTTTTTTATCAACATTTTTTAAATAAAAAACAGGGAAAAACGGTAAAAATTCTCCTGGAAAACCGGGAAAAGTCAGGGAAATTTGTTCCAGAGAAATACTGGCCAGTCTGTCATAATCCTACGTATAGACAATTTGTAGATATTTACACTAATTTGTATAACTAAGTTATCGATAGAAACCATCGTTCAATACTATAGATAGTTGTGGAGGGGGTGGGGCATCCTTTTGATCAAAAAGCTTGAAGAGTTTGGAAATAATCAATGTTGACGTGTATTGATGGTGTTAAAGGTCACAACTGGACCATTTGTCATGTGCCAGGACCGTGGTACTACTAAACTTTAACTATTTATTGTATCCTACCCCCCCCCCCCCCTTCTCGACAAGCTCCCGTCCAAATCAATATGATATTTTATTATTTAATTTCACATAAAATTTTTTATCAATTTTTATCCTTTGGGAAAAATTATATTTTGGTAATGTTTTTTTATTAAATAAAACTATGTAAAGTTATGGTACTTGATAAGGCGTTATTATAAAGTTAAATAAAATTAGAAAAAAATTTTTTTTAAAAACAAGCTTTTACATATGCACTAAAAAGTAAAAAATAAGTTTTTTTTTCACAAAGTCTTCCAGAATTCGTATGACTAAAAAAGCTTGTGGCGTTCATTTAATATTTAATGTAATATTTAGAAATATAAAAAATGTCGAAAATATCAATATAGGAAAAACTACATTTTCTACTATAAATTAATATTTTCAAATCTTCCATTAAATTGCATTAATATTATGTTAAAATGCATATATGTATAATATTGTATAATGTATATACAGGGTCCTCCAATAGTGCGTCCGGCATTGTTTTACGCCCAAACTATTGAAGATAGAGAGTTAGGATAAAAATTTTACTATATATATCGACCCTAAAGAATTTCAGGAAAATATTTTCAACCCCCTAAAACCGCTCCTTGGGGGGTAGTTTGAGGGGTACATGCCCGTTTCTCAGTAAAATCAAATGGAATGGTATATCAAAAAGTACATATTTGTAAAGATAATGAAAAAATAAGAAACTTTCGTAAAACAAAAATTTTCATACTTTCAATTGTTTAAAAAATATGGCGACTTGTTATCAAATTTTAGAGTTTTACTCAAAGTGCTCTAATTTCGTTAAATATTTATGGAATTTTATTATTATTTTAAATTTAGAAAGTGAAAATAATGAACTTTGTAAAGATGTATGATTATTTGAGATTTTAATAGTTTAAAGTGTCATACTCGACATACCAAAAATTGAAAAGTTCAATTAGGGATAATTCAAAATTTTTAAATACAATGGTATATCAATTAGTACTTTTTCTTAAAGAAGATATGTAAATAAACAGTTTTTGATAAAAAAAAAATAAAATTAAAAATTTTAATTTTCAGTTTTCAATTTTAAAATTATAATTTTAAAATTTAAATTTTCTTAACAAAAGTTGTTTATTTACATATCCTTTTTAAGAAAAAGTACTAATTGATATACCGTTGTATTTGAAAATTTCGAATTATCCCTAGTTGAACTTTTGAATTTTTGATATATCGCGTATGACACTTTAAACTATCAAAATCACAAATAATCATACATCTTTACAAAGTTCATTATTTCTACTTTCTAAATTTGAAAAAATAATAAAATTCCATTAATTTTTAACGAAATTAGAGCACTTTTAGTGAAACCCTAAAATTTGAGAACAAGTCGCCATATTTTTTAAACAATTGAAAGTATGAAAATTTTTGTTTTACAAAAGTTTCTTATTTTTTAATGATCTTTACAAATATGTACTTTTTGATATACCATTCCATTTGATTTAACTGAGAAACGGGTATGTACCCCTCAAACTACCCCCCAAGGAGCGGTTTTAGGGGGTTGAAAATATTTTCCTGAAATTCTTTAGGGTCAATATATATAACAAATTTTTTATCCTAACTCTCTATCTTCAATAGTTTGGGCGTAAAACAATGCCGGACACACTATTGGAGGACCCTGTATACATATCATATATGTATACATTAATATTTGGAAATCTAGATTCAAATAGGACAAAGAACCTTTTGCTAGTTTAATTTAGTATTTTAAATTCCTGGTTAATTTATCGCACATGAAAGAAATATTTAGTAATCTAGATTCAACATAGGAAAAAAGTCTTAACAGTATTTTATCTACCTTAAATTATTATTTCAAAATATTACATGAAATATTTGTAATTCTAGATTCAAAATAGAATTAAGGGCTAAGAGTTTCTCAATGGAAAAACTACATTAGCTACATTCAATGAATATTTCGAAATATTCCATAAAATTCCATATATGTACATAATTTATATCAAATATAATATAAAATATTATATCCTGTGAATATTTTGAAATTATATTCAACCTAAATGAATATTTTCAATTAATATTATTTAATTGTACATTAAATTCCTGGATAATTTGATATAAACTACAGGAATATTTTGGCTTCAAGATTTATCATATGAAAAAGGGCTAAGAAATACCGAAAAGAAATACTACCTTATCTATTTTATAAATTCATATTTCAAAACATTAACATACATTGAGTTTCAGGTTTATTTAGTATCAACATTACATTAATATTTGATCTACTATAGATTTTTCCAATATTGATATTTTCGACATTTTTTATATTTCTAAATATTACATTAAATATTAAATGAACGCCACAAGCTTTTTTAGTCATACGAATTCTGGAAGACTTTGTGAAAAAAAAACTTATTTTTTACTTTTTAGTGCATATGTAAAAGCTTGTTTTTAAAAAATTTTTTTTTTCTAATTTTATTTTATCCATTTTTAGTCTAAAGTTATTTATTTTTTACTATATTATATTATATTCATTGCATCATAAGACCAGGCCCAGATAGGGGGGGGGGGGGGCTAGGAGGGCCATATGGCCCGGGTCTTGGTATCAGGGGCCTCGGCGTCCCGAAAATTATTTATACTTTACATTTTTACATTTTTTGATACTAATACTATTTTTAATAGAGATTATTTAAAAAACATAAATATACTACAAAAAAACACACCTTTTAGAAAAAGTACTTAAAAAAACCTCACGGTTTTTAATACTAAATAATATCAGGAAGAAACAAGAATTTTACTAGTACGAAAGTTGTTTGGAATGTCCTTACGTTGAAGCTCTCTCAGGGTCTGCATAAGACTAAAAACCCTTTTTACTTCCATGTTCGAAGAAATGGAAGTATTGTTATTACAATACGTCAAAAAATCTTTAGTTTTTATTTTAAAATGAACACTAACGTTTTGATTGTATATTCGCTTTTTTAGAAATGAAGCGCAGATCCAGGGGAGGGGGCATGGTGAAATGACACCACACAAACCTAAAAAGTAAAGCAAATTAAATAGAAAAATGCTTATTAAATATACTAAAGTAAATTTTTTTGTCTATTTCACAGACCATGACCCCCTCCTCCATTGTAAAGTTAGACTCGCGTCTCTTAGAAAAACAATACCTACCTATTTAGATCTACAAAATTACACTAACATAAATTAATTTATATTTAATATTTTTCAATAATGCCATAACAATATAATACATATACATTACATGTATGCATATAGGATGATATAATAACAATAAAATGAGATACTATAATACATATTTATGTATACATACATTTAAATGAAGAAATAAAGCTAAAACGGCTAAATCTTTTCTATATGTCAATATAATCACTACAAATAAAATTTATAATACATACCTGATATTTATATAAAATTCGATAATTTTTCAATAATTTTCTTCAATTTATAATTTATAATCTTCAATAATAATTATCATTTCTATTATTATGAATTATTTGTATTATGAGTATTATATTGCAAAATATTTTGACAAAACATAATTTAATGTTATTGTCGAAGCAAACCATGGTTACGAAATAATTTGAATTATGAAATAATACTTGATCACGAAGGCAAGTTATTTTATTATATTAGATACATCAAAAAAGACCTTATAATGAAATAACATAGCTATAAAAATGATAAAAAAGTGCATTGTCACGGAGAATACACCATATTTGAAAATTTGATGAAAATCGTACGACGGGAAGTTGGTTAAAAAACGGTTCTAAGATTTGTACCACGGGACATAGTGACATACATAGCATTTGAGTTAAGTAAAAGCTTGTAAAAATGTACTCATTTTGATGAAAAAAACTTAAAAATTGAGATATCGCACTCCCACAAAAAAATGTGTCACAACTCAAAAAAATGTAGTTTTGAATAAATAGGAATAAATGAAATTATAACAATTTAGGTAAATCAAAATTGTAAAGGTAGTTTAGGAAAAGGACTGATACAGAGTATTTAATTTAAATATTTCAGTATTCCTGTGATGTTTGAAAAATGGTAACTGTTTGAAAAAACGCTTAGTGATTTAAGTATTTAAAATGTGACATTTTTGTAGAATATGCTAGTTTTTTGTTGACGGTAGGTACAGGAACTACATTAATGACAATTTTTAGTAGAAATATATAGTAATTTGAAATCATTCTACATATTTATCACAAATATTACATTTTTTGAGTTGTGACACTTTTTTGCGGGGGTGCGATATGTGATTAAATAAATAGTTTTGTTAATATTGGTCAACATTGACTGAACTCTGACATTATGTATACTTTGCTGGTTTGTTTCTTTTATAAAAAAAACTGACCGTTTACCCCCCTCCCCCCTCCTCCCCGAACGTCTTCTTAAAAACATCTTAGAAATTCATATTTCAAAAATTAGAAAATCTTATTTTTTTACAATAAATCGTATTGTTTTAAAACTGTAATAATAAAGTTATGTATGTATGTTACATACTACATGTACACGTATTCTATAAACGTTTTGAAAGAGCATAGAGACAAGAAGAATGTAAATATTTGAAAAACTTGATTTGCGAATTCAGTTGTTCAGTGACTGACTGACTCAGTCAAAGATAGAAATGTTTGAAATGTAGTTACCTACTTTGTATGTTTGACATAATAATTATGTACATATACTGAAAATCTGTCTGTGCGAATCTACCGTCAAATATTACCGCTTAAAAAACAGCATTATTTATATCTGCATTTCAAAACAATTAGGGATCAATATATTGATAGAAAAATACAGTAAATTGTCGTACAGATAATGGTACATAAAGTTTTTTACAAATAAAATTTAATTATTTTATTGCTTCCTCGCAATATCGATGATACGAGAAACTTTGTGATCGTTTTAAAATGTTTTTCAGAGTTATTGGTTTAATTTAAAGAAAACGTTTTGTTCGTAAATAAAAAATTGTTTAGATAAGATCTTTAATTATTATTAACTTCAATTTCAAAATGTTTTGTTATTAAGCAACAAATAATGAGTTGTGAAAAATATCATATTTCAAATTTAAAGAAATCACTTTTAAGGTAAAACTACTTGCTTTCGAACTACATCAACAGATTTTCTCTATAATACCCCCCCCCCGTGTACCTTAAACATAAATTGCAATTGAAGATGCGAGTTGAATTCACAAAAATTAACTTTATTTATGATTTGAATATTGAAAATAATATTTTATTTATAAATAAATACATTTTTTCAATATCTTGTATATTTATTAAGAAAAGTTTAAAATAAAATCATCCATACCTACCTACACAAGAGACGGAGGAGTTGTTTTGTTTGTTGGCCAATCTTTATAGAAAGTATTTAAAACTTTTCTAACTAAAAGCCGAACAATACATTTGTCTGAAATATATAATTATTTGTGAAGGTAATGGAGCAAACAGAATTTTTCTCAAAATAAACAAAAAACACAATAATATGTAGATGATGATGATGATATCGGTTTTCAAAATAATTACAAATCATGTTTTTATTTATCAACAACTTGAGAATTTAATCTGGCTCGAATTTCTTCATTAAAGAGAAAGAGAGATGTATATAGATAGAGAGAGAGGTATTATTGTGTTGGTGTTGACATTACACCACCGGGAACCGATATGGGATATTTTAATTAGGGTCGTCAGGAGCGTATACAGAGTGATTCAGCACTGTCGTGCCAAACTTAAACAGTAGATTGAGAAAAATATTTTAAGCAAAAAACTTCCAATAAACATGTGTCCGAAAATTTTTTGTAAGGGAACTACAGCCCTCCAAAGATTTTGCTCAAAATGAGTTTTTATTTAATATTTAGAGAACCCGTTGTTATAATATTATGAAATTTGGTATTCTGTTTAGTAATAATAAGTTTTATCGATTTCTTGTATTAAACAATTGTATGTAATTTAGACCAGGGATATATGGGGGCCAGTGGGCCCATCGATTTTTATCTATTATTTTTTGTTCTTTAATTTTTTTATAAAGTTGAGCACTTGTTTAAGGTTATATAACACAAAATACGCAAAAACATACTTTGCTTATAGATTGCCATTTTGGGTTCCCCTCAAAACCAAACAATTTTTATTTGAAACATTTTTTGGTTTAATTGATAGATAAAAAAAATTAGGAGGTGATAGATTAAAATGGGACATCCTGTATAACAAACAGTTTAAGATCAACCGGAAGTCTGCATGACCTATAGTTACAGAGTTCTAAGTTACCAAAAAAGAGGAATTTTTCAAAATTAATTATACTTACAAATTTTTTTTAGGTATTTTACGTAGAGGGCTATAAGTACTAAACGATTTGTTGAAATGTTATAAAATTTTAATACAACAAACTAGATTATATAACGAACAGTTTAAGATCAACCGGAAGTCTGCATAACCTATAATTACAGAGTTCTATGTTACCAAAAAAGAGGAATTTTTCAAAATTAATTTTTTATAGTTATTTTACTTAAAGGGCTATAACTGCTTAACAATTATTTGAAACGACATGCAATTTTAACACATGAAACTAGACATTCTTACGCACATTTCAAGACTAGTTTGGATTTTGTATCTTATATAGTTCTAGAGTAATATATCACTAAAACACGACACGTTTTTATTTTTATTTTGAGTATTAACAATTCCCTTTGTCACAATAATAGTCCAATTCGCATTTACATATAGACCCGAATTACGGATTTCCCATTTTCTAGTCGAGTGCACCAGAGGGCTCTATATGTTATCGATAATTACACGGTACAATTGCACCCCCTCCCTATTCACCCCCCCCCCTGAGTAGCGAACAATTCACATTACAATGAAATAATCCGAGAACAGACACACCGCAATTATAATGTCTACACGTTTACTATATAGTTAATAATAATATAATAGTTATTAGTTTTGTTCCGGGTTCTCTCTGCTTGTTATCTGATATTGCATATGAGGGGGGGGGGGTGGAGTGATAAAAGTTACATATTAACTATTATACGGGTATGCATGTATGTATATAATGTGTACAGTGTAGATAATAAAGAGCGAAATGTTGATTTTATTGTGTATTTAGAATTTTGTTTAATATTATGTTGTAGTGAGTTTTTTGGCTTTACTATAGCTAGATATTACTAAACGTAGGTATATATGCACCCTTTAACTCGACGTGGATTATATATAACAGGAAGGGGGGGGGGATATCTTCGGGGTTTATTTGGTAATTTTTCACTATTTTTATACTCGTTTATGATTTCATTTAAAATTCAAAATATTTTTTAAATATATTATTTTATTATTTTTTTATCAAGAGAGCAAACTGTTCCCTAAAACTCTTCTGGCGCACGAACCCCTTTTGATAGTCAAAACTTGCCCACGGACCCCCTTTCATAGTCAAAACTTTCCCACGGACCCTGGGTGAAAAACTACTAAATTTTGACACGCGCAGTTGATTTTAGTACCACTTCGCCAATTTTTATTCGATTACGTTGAAATTTTAACACAATGAAGAAGATAGATAAAGCTACTGATTCAGTGAATAACATTAAAATTGGACAAAACGTGTTTATGTTAATGCGCTTTGAATTTTGAAAATTGCCGAATTATTGCTAAAAAATGGATTTTTTTTTCGTTTAAAAAATGATTTTCGAGGGGAATAACTTTATGAATGTATATAATTTAAGGCTTTTTAGTTCAATTAGGACCCATAGCTTCATTCAGAATGATATTTGGTTGAAGTCATTGATTCAAAAAATATACTTACGAATTTGAATGTTTCCATAGGTATCGAAAAAAACATTTTTTTGAAATATTGCAAAAACAAGAGCTGATTGAGCAAAATGGTGTTCATTTTTTGATTCAACGTGTCCAAATTACCCTTAAAAAGTTGTTGTATGCCCTGCAGCAAAATGGCTGTCGGCCAGTGTAATTTATTCATTGTTATTTATTTTAACTTCCATATTAATGAAAATGTGCGCGGACCCCCTGACGTTGTTCAGGGACCCCCAAATCGATTTTAATTTTCCACGGACCCCCTGAACGATGCCAGGGACCCCTTTGGGTCCGTAGGGACCACTTTGGGAACCACTGGTCTAGATACACCGTTCTTTGTCTCGTCTAGCGTCCACACTACGATGTGAATTTCTCAGTCTCATCTTCGTTGTCCACCATGGAGGACTACTACTATCTACCACTCGATAGCTGTAGATAGACTGGGCCGTGTCTCGTCTATAGACATCGAGTGACGTCCACACTGCCAAAATGTTGCGCAACATGTCTAACGTTGCATGTGGTCTCCCATTCCAATCGGGAGACCTTAGACATGCGATTTTTGGTCTCGCAACAGGCCCGTAGACGGGGATTGGTCTATAGACATGTCTACGAGACAACCTTAGACACGTCTCAGAGACCAGAATCGCGCAACATGTCTACTAGTGTGTAATAGCTTTAAGAAAAATCATAACAATTTTTGTTTGGACACTGGTTTAGTTATAAATGTAGTAAATTAGGAATATTTATTGATATTTGATAACTGTCATCATTGAATCATAATCTATAGATATTTAACTATAAAACAGCCAAATTTAATAACAATCGGTCAATGTGTGTTAAAATGGTGGACATTTAAACTAAATTATTAGTGTAATATATTTATTAATTATTATATTATCATAGCATTTGCTTTACATTGTTTACAATTTTACCATTCTATATTTTATAACTTTTCTATCGTATGTAGTACCTACTTATCATTTTCACTATACAGATAATTTCACGCAAGAAAGTCACCAATTTGCAGACTTTAACGAATGAATTGTTAAATTTTAAATATACTTGATGTAGTTTTATTTTAATTACAATATTTATACATTTCTTAAATGGACTAACTGCTTTTGACTTCCGAATACAACTTGAACAAAGTATAAAATACAAAGCGTCTCACATTAATACTTATATTAAAGTGAGTTAAAAGTTTGTTCTCGGAATATTTACTTATGTATATAGTACAAAGGCTAGCATTTCGTTAATGTTTATTTATTCTTAACAGAACGAAGCTGATTGCATTTATGTATCGTATATACAAACTCTCAACTACTTCAATGTACGTATTGTAGTAGAGATATTGTACAACTGTACTTCTGTACTGTATACTTGCTTTATCAATTGCATAAAATTAAACTTGCAGCTTGCAGTCAACTTACATTTCTATTAGCTAGGTATATAATATAATATAATGTAGAATGCATATATAAGGAGAAGAAAGCAGTCTATTTTTAGGGTTCCGTAGAAAACTAGGAACCCTTATAGTTTCTCCATGTCCGTCCGTCCGTCCGTCTTCAACAATTTTGAGATAATAACATGAAATTTGGTATACGGTCGTAGATTGATGACCCAAAAACAGAAATGATAAGATTTTTGAAAATAAAATTTTTTTAGACCCCCCCTTCATAAAATGAAAAGTGTTTTCAAAAAAAAATTTTCACCTACACCATTGAGTGGGGTGTCGTTAGAAAGGTCTCATAAAATGCAATAAAAAATGTATTAGAACTTTTTGATTTTAACCCTTTAATCACGATGTATTTGCTCTCCAAAGTTGTTAAAAAAGCGTCCCCCCCCCTCTATTTTCTAAACTATCAATTTAAAAAATCTGAAAAAATTCCAGAATGTAGCTTTTAATTAGTACTTTCACTGAAAATTATAACGAACATTGTCAAAAATATTTTGGACCCCCCTTTCATAGACTGAAAATTAAACTTACATTTTTTTCCCCACTTACCCTATTGAGTGGGGTGTCATTTAATAGGTCTCGTAAAATGCAATAAAAAACGTCAAATAACTTTTTGATTTTAACCCTTCAGTCGCGATATATTTGCTTTTTAATGTCGCTATCAGAGCGTCCCCCCCCCTCTATTTTCTAAACTATCGATTCAAAAAATCTGAAAAAAATTCAGAATGTAGCTTTTAATTAGTACTTTCACTGAAAATTATAACGAACATTGTCAAAAATATTTTGGACCCCCTTTTCATAGATTGAAAAGTGAACTCACATTTTTTTCATTAACCCCATTGAGTGGGGTGTCATTTGATAGGTCTCCTAAAATGCAATAATAAAAGTCAAATGACTTTTTGATTTTAACCCTTCGGTCACGAAAATTTTGAAAAAACTATTTTTTTTATAAATCGTAGTGGGAATGACTACGGAACCCTATCATGTGCGTGCCCAACAAGCACTTGCCCGTTTTATTACTTTTTTTTTAAATAAAAATTGCAGTTGCCGATTAAAAATTTCAATTTTGTATCAGTTTTAACAAATATTGCACCCCGCAAAAAAGTGTCACAACAAAAAAAATATAGTTTTGAGAAAATCGGAATAAATGAAATTATAACAATTTAGGTAAATCAAAATTGTAAAGGTAGTTTAGGAAAAGGACTGATACAGAGTGTTTAATTGAAATATTTCAGTATTCCTGTGATGTTTGAAAAATAGTAACTATTAAAACGCTTAGTGATTAAGTATTTAAAATGTGACATTTTTGTAGAATATGGTAGTTTTGTTGACGGTAGGTACACGAACTACATTATTGATAAGTTTTAGTAGAAATATATATTAATTTGAAATCATTCTACATATGTATATTTATTTCAAATATGTTATTTTTTAAGTTCTGACACTTTTTTGCGGGGGTGCGATATGGACCTACCTGTTGTCAATTGAGTAACTTCTACAATTTACATTGTAATATTTATAATACACTATCGCCCAGTATTATCGACTTTAACTAAATACTTTAACTAACTGTCATATTATCAACAGATCCAAGCATAATACATTTAATTAAATAGATTTTAAATTATCTGCAGTATTTCTTTACAACGTATATTATGTCTATTTTTCATTGAAAGCTTAAATATTGATTTAAATCGCGTTTGTAATACACCAAATTTACTTTAAAGGAGCATTTAGTGCTAAAGGAGCTTTAAATTGGTTGATAATACTGGGCATATAAGTAAATATTATTTAATAATTATTCTTGAGTTGAATTATTTGTTAGTAAAGTGCTATACAAATTATTTAATTTCAGTTAGAAGACAATACAATAAATACAAAGATTGTGTAAAGTATTAATTATATTAATCGTATATTTGTTTACTAGTATAACAAATTAAACTATACCAATAATATAGATTTAGATCCTGCACACAATAATTACTAATTGATATTGTAACTTTAGTAATTTAACAAACACGTGACCTACCCTAGCAAAAATTACAATATTTTTTACCGCGTCTCAAGATTACTACGTCAATAATAATACAGTAAAAATCGGTTATAACGACATCGAAGAGACAGGTCATATTGGTCGTAAAAAGCGGATAGTCGTAATAACCGGTAAAAGTACAATTATATGGGATTCAGTTGGACTTTTATTTTGAGTCGTTAAAACCAATACGTCGTATAATAAACCGATGTCGTTATATCAGGTTTCTACTGTATTTCTTTAAAAATCAAGTTATTATAACTGAAATTGAGGTGCAGTATTTCAAAACCTTACAAATCCAAAATTTAAAATGTTCAGAATCTAACAAAAACGTTTAGCTACTGTAGTATTTATCTGATGGAAAAAAATTGTTTTGCTAAATTTTGGTTTTTCTTATGTACCTAATTTTAATACCTCTAATCATATAAAGAAATTATCAGATAAAAATCATGAAAGATCAATTTTTGCAAAAGTTTTGAAAACCGCCTGAACTTTACCTTTAATTTACTACGGGATTTGTAGTGTTTTGACAAACCGTAATATCACTATTCGATTCCTGGTGAAATTTACTAACAGAAACGGTTAAAAAATGTATTTTTTAAATTTTGGCGTTTGTCGCATTTTGCAAAACCTTGCCTCAATTTGAAACCACTATTGTATTTTATTTAGTACATGTAATATACATACAAATTCACACCTTCCGTGTATTACGGGGGTGTGTATGCGAGTGCTAAATAAGGCATTGACAAGGGGTGATGAAGAAAACAGGCGGGGGGAAGTGGGGGGGGGGGGGGGTAAAAACAAGTTCAGGATTAATGGTGTATTTGCGGTGGTGTGTCTCTAATTAAATCTAATTGAATGTTTTGTTTGTGCGTTATATAGAGACGGTGTCAGTTACAACCGGGGTGTAAGGGAGACAGGGGGAGGGGGTAGGTAAGGGGGTAGCCCTAAATTGTTTCCTACTTTGCATACAATCACGAATAACTTCATGCCAACGCCAAGAATACATGTACACAAATAATTATACTAAATATATACCTATACGTAATTAGAATAAGGAAGTAAATACCTACTCCCTTTATTAATAATATATGTACATATTACATATGTATGTACAGAAATGTTTAGTACAGTGGCGTAGATAGGGGGGATTAATCCCCCACCCATGAGTCTAATTTTTATAATATTCATAATGAAAAATAAAGATTTAATACTGTATATCCCCCCCCATGAGACTGAGACTGTGTTGCGAACGATAAATAAAAAAAAATAAAAAAATTCAAAGTCATGGCAAAAAAAGTCTTCAAAATTGGTAATGACTAAAAAAAAAGATATTCAAAATTAAATTTCTGTCCCCCCCCCCCATCGCAAAAAGCTAATCTACGCACCGCCTCCCCAATTATAAACAGGTATTTTTTGTACATTCATAAGTTTCAAGAATTTTGTGTTCTTATGCTGTGTTTATCAAAAAAAGCTGGGCGATATAAAGACAAATGTATGAATAAAAAAATTATGCAAAATAAGAAATGAAGTATAAATTGATATAAGATAAGAGTAGAAAAATTGTACATTAAATCAAATAAATATATAGAATTTTTGATAAACTACTTAACAATTTTATAAAAACAATAATTAATTAATTAAAAGCTATACATTTTGCCGCGTGAGCGCCCCGCGTTTTTATTGGTTTTAGTCATAAAAACCTGAAGTTTTTTTGATAGCTGAAAATTTATTTTTTACTTTTGAGTGCATTTTTAATAAAAGCTTGTTTTTAAAAAGTATTTTTTTATATATAATTTTTTAATATCCAATTACTCAAAAACCATACGTCCAATACTTAAAGTAAAATATTTTTAGACTTTTAATGATCGAATAACCTTAAGATTTTGTACTATAATAAGTAAGGCGCAGTATTTTAAATGAAAAGATAGGACATACATATTATTGTACAGTAAACGCACTTTTATTGCACATGCGACGCCTCGATAATGTGACGTCACACCGTCGTTGACGCCTGAAATAGACAAACACATACACATGCCAATTGACGTCACATACACACACGTAATCTTACGCAGCATATGTGCGTGTGTCTACAGAGTGGTCTATAAGTCACTGCTCATACAAAATTGTATTTTATAATTTTTATTTTTTATGTATTTCAGTATTCTAGACCTATCAAATTAGATATTTAAATGGAATTAAATTGGATGGCCACTGTGACGGAAAAAATATATAAATTTGTTTTCTTAGATTTCTTTAAAGTATATGTACAAAATGTACATATATTCATAAATATGTATACAAAAAATTGAGTTTAAATTTTGAAAATTGACGGAGTTACAGTTAAGTGAGATAAGGTAGCACGGCCGGTTATGATATAACAAAAACATTAAACACGTTTATCTTGGAATGACATTTTTCGACCTGTTCAACACGATTCCTCAAAGACTAATGAACCGATTTCATATTTAAAAAAAATAATTTTCGTAATTGTAGTGTATCTATCGTTGCACGTAACCGATTTTCGATATTTTGATAATTATTATTTTTAAAACCGCTCTAATAAAAAATAAAATTAAAAAAAAAACGGCTACGTGCAACGATAGCTACATTCATATAGATATCTATAAAAAAAAATCCCAAACATTGACAATTTTTTGACCCGCCACAGTGGCTATCCCATTTTTTATATTCGCCAGAATAATTTTAGTGTCGATCGATGGGTAATGATGAATAAAATATTAAATTTGCAAGGTTTTGGGCCCCCGGGAAATACACAAAAAAAAAATTAAAAACAAAAAAACTTGACCTCCTCTTATGTTTAAATCATCGATGCAGCGAAAACGATGTGAGCTAGAGCAAAAGTAAACAGGACCCGTTTGATAGAGAATGAAATTTTCTATAAAAAAACAATATTTTTCAAGTTAATAGTTTTTGTGTGATGATCGTCGAAAATCACATGACTAAAATGTAATTTTTGAAATATGTCAGCTATGTGCAGATCAGCTGTAAGAAGGAATATTGGTATTTAACGATTAATAAAAAAATTCACAAAATTCACTGTTTAACTAGATAATAAAAAAGTAGAAAATAAAACTTCAATATAGTTTTTTTATAAAGTTTTTAGCACCGTGATCTAAATTTTAAAACAGTAAGCTTTGTATCATTTCTTATTCTTCAAAGAAATAAATAAAGTTTAGTTTTTGTATTTTGAGGTAACTTATGAAATAACTCAATTCTTTTAGAAAATTATTTCACAGTTAGAAAGTTTATTTTATCCAATACTAGTTAACGTTTAACCTCTAGAGGGACGGAAAACCAATATTTTGACGCACTAGAAAATCTCCAATTTTTGTTTTTAGATTAAAATACATCGAAAACGTATATTAGCACTTCCAAATAAATAAAAATCGTTCACGTGAGACAAAGGGGTAGTCTTTACCCTATTAAAGGTTTTTTTTGGGTTTACTGTATTTTTGATGTCAGATTTGAATTCAGCGTCGAAAAATACATCGAAAGCGTATATTTGTATAATGAAAAAAGGTTATGTACTATTTAAAATAATATTTTAAATTTTTAACACGGGCTGTTCCCTTCCGGGTCGGAAAGCCAATATATTGGCTCACCCCGTGATCGACACTTTACCTATGATCAATCAATGATATAATATACCTATTATACCAGTTTTCTGAGAACGAAATGCCCCACGAATTTGGACACATCCTGTAGATGACCGTATGATGATGTCGTTAGGTATTGTTAAATTAAGCCTGAATAGAGAACAGAGACCGAGTTTGTGTAATGAAATGATAATATTAATTATATGTAATTTGAGCTGAACTTCCTTAAGGTAATTTATTCAATCTAACGTTTCAGATTTAACAATATTGAATCAAATCAACGACAACTTTAACGTATTTAATAAATATATCTACTATAGAAGCCACGGGACTTTCTTATACGTAATACTGACAGTGAACAGTGTACGTAATTCTTAATTTAATCAAACATATTTCTGACACACTAAAGATAGATTAACCCATTAAAGCCCGCCGTACACATTTGTGTACACCTCATTTCATAATTAGTACTGCTGTCTATGGGTATTAATTCACAATATTTCAGTTGGTAGAATTGCAACAAACAAAATCTGTTATTAGTTTCATAAGTGTTGTTTTAATTGTTCTCAATAATTTTTTATATGAAAAGAGGTACGTGGTATGCTAATATATTTTATCCAACTAGAGCATGTGATTTCGAATTTTGTTCAAATCATATGAAATAACTTAAATAAATATATAACATTACTTTTAAATGGAATTTATCTAAATAAAAATGATATCAGAAAAGCAGTCTCACACAAAATAGATTTCATATCTGCCCAATTTACTCGCTTGAGTACACACTGTTATTTTTTTGTTCTAAATATAAAAAAAAGTTTGTGTTGTATATTTAGTTAAATATATTGAATATGTACTTAATTTCATTTAAACATTTTTTTTGCATGTTTTTGTTTTCTTTTGGGCGTTAATGGGGTAAAATGAATGGGACATAAACTATATATAGATAAAATAATATTCTCTATTCATTTTGTATCATATACATATTTTTAAACGTACTTATTCAGGGTGGCCAGTTTCTGGAAAACCGGGAAAAGTAAGAGAGTTTGGTTGGAATTTTTTATAAAAATGCAAAAACCACAAAATTTCTCGGAAAATATAACAGTTTTTTCAAAATTCTAACTGGGTCTGCCCCCTTAAGTTTGCAGTAGTTATCGGGTGATTTGGCGGTAGGAATTGTGTATCATACATTCATACGGTCAAATCACCCAGAAGCCACTGCAAACTTAAATGAATCAACTATAAGGTCAAATTATGACAGTTAAAAGAAAACATGTGGCTTTTTTTAGGTTTTTTATCAAAATTTTCAATTAAAAAACAGGGAAAAACGGTAAAAATTCTCCTGAAAAACCGGGAATAGTCAAGGAAATTTGTTCCAGAGAAATACTGGCCACCCTGTAATTACTAAACAGGAAACGGATGTTCTCTTGTTTACTCTTGTTAATATTTTTGAATTTTCAAAATCATGCAAAATCCAGATAAGATTTAGTCAAAATGACAACTGAAAGAATCGTTTAATAATAATTAAAACGTATATGTTACACATTTTATGTTTGTTTCAGCTAAACAAACTAAACCTTGTAGGTAATTTGGTGTTAGAAGGTGTAGAGGGCTTATGTGGTTTTGGGGGGGGGGGGGGTATGGAGGGTCTAACGAATGAGTTTTCTTTGTGTATAAATAATCCTTGGACAAATAACCAAAGGTGTGTTTGCCGACGAGCGGGTTTAACCTGGATCCCGCCCGGAGTGCTCCGGCCGCGTTTATTGCTGCGTCCCTTTTTTAGTATAATAATTAGAGTTTGTTCACCCAAATGTTAATTTAGTAACTATGTGTGTACGTCAGACCGTCGGACACATACAACAACACTTTTGTAAGGTTCTATTTTTTATTATTATGGGAAATTTAGTAAGCGCGCAACCATAGTGTATTTTGGGTACAATTTAAGGTTATTTGATCATTAGAGCAATGTATAAAATTTGAATATGTTATTTATACCGGGTGTTTTTTAACTTTTCAGCGGATTATTTCCAAAATAACGAATTTTCAGAGAAAATTTTTCAGACAAAAGTTTCATAGCTTTGAGGGGGCTAAATATTGACAACATTTTAGGTTCAACTTTTCTTTTTCAAATGTAAACCCATATTTTTTGTTGCAGATTCGTAATTAACTAGGGAAAATAGGTATCTAAGTAACTTTTGTCTGAAACATTTTTTCTGAAAATATCATTTTTTTTTTTATATGGAGCAAAACAAACAGTAATTTCTGGATTTTAAATAATTTTTTACTCGAAAACTATTATTTTTTTTAAATATTCGCAAGAAGCAAAAAGTGCTTAGATTTCAACAAGAATTATCAGAGAATTTTTATTTATCTGTAATTCGTTTTTTTTTTTAATTTCGAAAAATTTCTTAAAAACAATTTTTTTTAAAATTAATAATAGTTTTTAAAAATTTTGAAAATCCTTGTATAAATCTAAACACTTCTTTTCTCTAGTAATTTTTCTTATAAATTGGTAATTTTCGAGAAAAAAATTATCTAAAATCCAGAAATTACTGTTTGTTTTGCTCCATATCATAAAAAATTGACATTTTCAGAAAAAATGTTTCAGACAAAAGTTACTTATTTTCCTAGTTAATTACGAATCTGCAAAAAAAAAATGGATTTACATTTGAAAAAGTTAAGTTGAAGCCACACCCAAGATAATTACCTCAGGAGCTATATTTTAATTCATATTAACATTCAAAGCCATGAAAAATTTTCTCTGAAAATTCGTTATTTTGGATATAATCCGCTGGAAAGTTCGTTGTGCGAGGCGTTCGTTGAGCGAGGCACCACTGTACATATATTTATTTGTTATAAATAGAGGAAGAGAAGGCCACTGCATATCTTTATACATATTTTCTTTGTATCGTGTTTTTCAATAGAATATATTCTGAAACCTACGTTTGAATAAGCTCTTTGCCATCTAATACGTGATATTAATACCGATGTAGGATTGTTGTACAATGTAGGCCACACACATACATACACACACACATATGTAGTTGGACCTTTTTGTGTTTTGTTTCTAACGATGTAAACATTTATAACTTCTTGTTTTTCGAACAAATTCTTTTACGTGTACTTATTTTATTTTGTGTAAAAGATCATAAGAAAATAATGAGTATATTTTTTTGTACCCAAAATAAACAAAATTTATATCTGCAGTCGGTGCCGTGGGACTTTCTTATACGTATTTACTGAACAATGTACGTATTTTTAAAATTTTATATAAAAAAATTAATTCCTGGAAAAACTGATATCAGTTTTTCTAGAAATAAAATAGTAAAACTGCCGTGCATAATAAGTGTTTAGACACCTGTGATTTTGAATGTAAATATACAGATTTCAGTTAATAAAAATACACAAAATAGTGAAAAGAATATGTTTACTCGCAGTCAAAATAGTAAAAAAAAAACAATTTTCGGGAAGACGAAATTTCATTCTGTGAAAAATTAATCGTTAACGTAGTAATATTTCATACCAACAGTATCAGAAATTACTATACCGTATGTTAAAATAATTATAAAACTTAAATAATTATTTGAACAAGTTATTAATAGTCAGATGAAAAAATTTCATTAATATTTTTATTTATTTACGATGCGTAGGAATGGGGAAAAAATAAAAAATTGCATAGATTGATGACAAAATTTTAATTCTAGAAATTTTGAACACCCGACATGGTAAAATTGAAAAGAACGTTTACTACAATTCAATATACTGTATAGCAGCTTCTATTTTGGCGATAGGCCAGATATGAAAAGTAATATAGAAACATAGTAAAATTATAATGAAAGTACGTGAAATTTTCATATGCAAGAAATTAAATTAAAGAATAGCGTATATTACTTTTTCAGGGTAAATAAATTTAAATAGGTACTATGTTAAAATTTACCAGTTTGTCTTTGTAATTTTTCATTTACTTTATTTTAAATTGTAGCAACTTTTCTGTTAATTTTTTTCAGAAGTTGATTCTGTCCTCAAGTTCATAACATTTTCTGTTAATTTTTAAAAGAATATTCTCTTCGTGTAAATAAACAGTAAAACTAAACCAAACAGAAGATACCCTTAAATTACATTTTTGTATTTACAATTATAACAATGAAGTTGGATTTTAATAAAAACGAGAAAAAAGTTATTAATTAAAATCGGCTATAATTTTAATTAATTTTAGTTTTAGTGAAACGTTTATAAATTTAAACCTTTAATTGATTTAATTAATTCATACATAGATATAGCTTATATCTATGTATATTGTATATGTATTATAGAACATAATACATACTCGTACATAGATAATAATAATCAATCAAAATTGTGATTATGATTTCCATTTTAAATCTGTAACTGTCATAATGACAATGCAATAATGGCATAAAGGTACCTACATACATACATAGTTAGTTAGTTTATAGGGAGGGGTAGATATTGGTGACATATTTGTTACAATAATAATTTCAATTAGGGATTGAATAATTGAACACTGGATAAAGTTTAATAATTATTTGTTTGTCATTTTTGACGGAGATAACATACGGCTAATACATACTCGTACACGGGTGTATAATTTACCTGTATATGGAATATAGGAAATCAATGTTACAGGACAATAATTTAAAATATATGTTTTCAATACGAAACAAAATTTTCGCCGTAATAAGAACATTGTTTATTTATAATATACATTCATAGGTGGGCACAGTTAATCGAAAAGTTAACTTCGTTAATCGTCAAAGCGTTAAAATTACGAAAATTTAACGGAAGTTAAAGTTAACTAAATTAACTGAAAATTTAACCGTTAAAAGTTAATCATCCAAAATGTTTGAAGACCTTTTTTTCTATTTCGACAACTTTCTTATGTACTTTTCATCAAACAACCAATGTAACGGACTGAAGTTAACGGAAGTAAAATTTAACGGAAGTTAACAAAAGCGTTAACATTTTTTTGAGTTAACTTAAAAGTTAATCCGTTAACCATTTTGTTAACTTCGTTAATTAACGATTAACGGATTAACGAGTTAATGCCCCACCTATGTGTACATTTATCAATAAGATAAACGTGGATATTTCCATATTAATAAAAAATTATCATATTAACAAACAACCTCTATCGGAGCCAAATCGATCACGGATTTTTTTACATTGATCACATTTTTTAACACATAGACAAATTATTTTTTTCTGTGTAACACATCTTTAGTAAACGTCGACCCCCCCCCCCCCCCCCATTCTAATTCGAGCCAGTATTGCGCCATGCACATACCGTGTATCAGCCTCACCGGTTTACCTATTATACAAATTATGATTGGATATACATAAATATAATTATTTCAATAGTTATGTGAAATGTAGGTTTATTGCAAACACAAATAACCGCGCGCTGCTGCATATACGACGGGATAATGTGTGTGTGTATGTATATGTATGACGTCATCGATATGTTTGTAAAAATAACTCGATAGAGGTGAAAATAACATCCAATATAAATATTTATCTGGAAACATGAATTTTTTGACGATTTATGTTTGCAATAGTTTTGATATATCGATGTATAATGTTTATATGTGTGTGTGTGTCTGTGTAGGTGTGTGTGAGAGCATTGGAAAATAGGCAAATAGAGTATTTTGTTTGATGATGATTAGCATCGTTAGGCTCCTGATGAGGACTTCTTGTGAAGTCGAAACACGTATCGAGTCACATAACATTTGTGGTAAAAGTGCATTTTTAGTTAGTGACTAAGAAACCACAGTTCCTCCGTTTTTTTCAAGTAAAAAAAATAAAAACTTAACTTTTTTTTTCTTTACATATGTTTCTCATCATGAAAACCGTTCACCCCTCTCTTCACTACCCCCCCTCCTCCTCCCTGTGTCTTGATTGTGAATCCTAAACACACAAAATATGCATGATCGGAAGGGTGTGCCATCGGAACGCCGGGGCGTGGGGGGTAGATACTATCTGAGAGTGCTATCTCACACACTTCCGGGTCGACGTAAAGATGACCCTCCCCCGTCCCCCACATGTGGCGACAAGGTGTGTCTAAACTTAGCGCGCGGGTTCACCCCCCCCCCTACTCACACGTGAACTAAAACTGAGGTTTGTCCGTCGCACGTTGTCTCTTATGGCAAGAATCGATAATGTTATATTTGTATAATAATGTGTGATGGTGTCGCAGTTTACGTATTTTGATTGAATTTGGTACATTTTTTACCTCCAAGTGAAGTATTGGCACCAGTTTTGGCCGCACAAACCTTTTAAGGAATTTTAAGTACACTGAAAAAATTTAATGTTAATTTTTTACATAAAAACCATGTTAGCGGGAGGACGAAATTTCATTCTGTGAAAAATTAATCGGTAACATAGTAATATTTCATACCAACAGTATCAAAAATTACTATACCGTACCTATGTTAAAATAATTATAAAACTTAAATAATTATTTTAACAAGTTATTAATAGTCAGATGAAAAATTTCATTAACATTTTTATTTATTTACGATGCGTAGGAATGGGAAAAAAATAAAAAATTGCATAAAAAAATGTTGATCCTAGAAGCCTGTTTTGACGGTAAAATGCACGATTCGTACCGTCAAAACCCCGGCAACTACTGCATTCTTAAGTGAAATAGAGTATAGGTAGTAGTAGTAAATTGTGTTGTGAAGTATTAATTAATAATCAAAATTAATGAGTAGTTAATTATTTCCCTTCTTTTTCTTCTATCAAGGGAAAAAAATTGAAAATTGATTGTGATTAAATATCTTATTTTAATAAAATTCGTTATTTTACAAGTCATTTTCTTATAATTTGTCTCAATAATAATTTTTCTTGCAGTTTTTAAATCAAAAATTGAAATATTTAAATATCCGGTATCCGGCCGGATAATGCGTTACTATCCGGTACTAAGCCGGATAACAAAATAAGGCCGGATAGGCCGGATATCAGATAGTTACCGGATATCCGTTTCATCTCTACTTTTTTCCTCCACAACAAATTCTTTATACTACCGGACATATTGCACATTATATTCAATATCTATTAATAGCATTTTTTTAAGAATATAACTCTGCACAGAAACGATCACGTTTAACCCCACAAAACCCACCCCTCTACCCCCACCATCTTGAAAATTAATTTCTTTGTTATTACGTATATTCTAATTTTCTGCATTCCTTTGAGAGATAGAGATAGAGTGTGAGAGAGACAGAAATACATTTATTCTCACTAATTAAATGTTTTCTTAACTTTATTTAAAAAGCTAACACAGGCATCACGTGGATAAATCTTTTGTAGAAAATTACAGCGAAATACAAAAGTACAAAAGAAGTTCGCCTGACATTGTTTTGTTGTGACCTTTGTATTATTTATTAGTAAATAAATACATAACGTTCTTATACGACGACGATAAATACCCACTGCGACGGGTCAAAAAATTGTCAATGTTTGAGAATTTTTTTCACAGATATTATACTAATTATTTTTGAATCAGGTAAAGGACATTTTATTAAGTATATATTCAACTTATTTAATATCAATTTTTATTGAAAAATATTAAATATTTACAAAGTTATGAGCCCTAAAAATTTTCTCTATGGTCGACTCGAAATTTCGAGAAGGGTTATATGAAAAAAAATAAATAAAAATTGTATCAATATCTATATGAATGTAGCTATCGTTGCACGTAGCCGTTTTATTTTATTTTATTTTTTCACAAAATGGCGATCGTTTGAATTTTTTTTTCATTTTTAAGACCTATTTTTTTTTTAATTAGAGCGGTTTTAAAAATAGTAATTATCAAAATTTCAAAAATCGGCTACGTGCAACGATAGCAACTACAATTACGAAAATTTAAAAAAAAAATTGAAATCGGTTCATTAGTCTTTGAGGAATCGTGTCGACCAGATCGAAAAATGGGCAAGATTTTTTTGAAAAGTTAGACAATTTGGCAACTCATTTGCCTCCTTCAAAAAGCGCAAAAATTGTATTTTTATAACTGACTTCTGTTATTATTCCACCATTTATTATAGGCTGTGACAGACAGGCAGGTAGGCAAGACATATAAATAAGTGTTTTTTCGAATACTAAAAAAATTACAAATTTTAACTTACTTACTATAATACACTAGGGTGGCCCTCATTTCCAAAAAAAATATTCTTGAAGGTCTTATGGTCTCATTTTATGCCAATGGATAAAAAACGAATTGTGACCAAATTTGAAGTCAATCGGATAACTTTTAACCGACGCGCAAGCCACTCGAAATCCCAAAAAATGCTAATATTTGATAATTTCTCAACTTTTTATGAAGTTAAATGCATTAATTCTTTTTTAAATTAATTATTATTTATTATTTTATAAAAGAACATTAAATTACCTTTTCAGCAAGTGCAAATTCGAACAAATCGGCTAAGAAATAACGAAGTTATTAAATATTATACCAAGTGGTACAGCGATCGTCTCTTGATATTTGAGCATATAAAATTATACAGTGCAAACGAGTTAATAATTTAATTATCAACGAAATCATTTTAAAAAGTGTTTAAAATAAGGGCTAATGTATCAGTTAGTGGCGTAGTAAATGAGGGGGGGGTACTCCCCCCCTCCCGAAATGTTCAATATTCTAAAAAAGACTTATGTTTTCAGAAAACATCAGTTCCAAATATATCCTTTATTAGATCGTACAACCGGGTGCTCTACTGTATTGTGCTCATTTTGAAAGGGTCTCGCTTTGCTTATCTGCGCATATAAGAAGAACAATTACATAGGATTTCTGTAATACCAACTTGGAAACTATTACTTCTTGAGATAAAGTTCAGGCAGCGACTTTGAGAATTTACTTTAGTTTCTATATGTCGTGTCTAACAGTGCCGCATTTACTAAAGTGCTACCCCCCCCCACTCTCCCCCTTCCCAAACTGTCTGAAATAATTCTACCTACAAAGAAAATAATAATTTGTCTATGTGTTAAAAAATGTGATCAATGCAAAAAATCCGTGATCTATTTGGGTTGTTTGTTAATATGATAATTTTTTTAACAATACGGAAATATCCACGTTTATCTTATTAATAAATGTATATTATTACTAACAATGTTCTTATTTTGTTTCGTATTGAAAACATATATTTTAAATACTTAATAAATGACATCACTGAATTTACCATATCGAAAATTGCACTTTCACTAGTTGGGTGGTGTAAAAAATATTCACACTGATAAATATTTATTAATACAACCATTATATTTAATCTATTTGAGAGTTTCGTTAGTTGGTGTAATAAATTATTTATTAATTTGACAAATGAAAAGATTTTTAGATAAACATGAAGATATATTTTTCAAATGAATAAAATATCCTCAATAAGATTTTTTTTTATTATTATATTGAGGAAATATTGTTATATTAACAATATTATATTGTGTAGCAATGGTTGAAACAAGACGATTTCTGACGAGGGCGAGAGTTGACTGCTGTCATCGCCCTGGTCTGAAATCGTCTTTGTTTCATCCCGTGCCACACACGCTATTTTTCATACCACATGTAATGAAACAATGAGTTTTGATTTCTGTAGCCAGTCGAAGTAAGACTATTTCAGACAAATAGCGCAGTAATATCTTATACTATTGCACACCCCAAGCAGGCTCTGCTTGGAAGTGTGTTCTACTCTCGTCCTAAAAAATTTTTTCGTATATAAATTGATAAAATGAGTATTATATCTTAAATTTCTTCAGTATCTCACTTACATTTTTACATTTTCTGATAGAAAACATTACAGTCTTCATTTTTGCTTAGTTTAATATCGATCGGTTTTAATTTTCTGTTATAAAAATATAAATAAAGTTCAATTTGTCGATTTAACCCGCTTTTTTGATAGAAACGCCGAACTACAGGTCACAATTCGAAATAAATTTGCACCAATCCTTTTGAATTCACTTCATCTATTATCAGAATAGAACCCTATTAAAACTCAACAAAATTGGATAACTAGAAGTAACGAAATATGCAGTTTATTTAAACAAAAATTCATATTTTGACAAGAAATTTTTTTACAAATAGAGTAGTTGCTATTTATAATTTATTAATAGTAGTAGGCGCTATTTCTTCATATGTCACTTCAAATTCCATAATTATTATATTGTGTTAATTAATATACAGGGTGATTCAGCACTGTCGTGCCAAACTTAAACCATAGATTGAGAAAAATATTTTAAGCAAAAAACATCCAATAAACATGTGTCCGGAAATTTTTGGTTAGGGAACTACAGCCCACCAAAGATTTTCATCAAAATGAGTTTTTATTTAATATCTAGATAACCCTTTGTGATAAAATTATGAAATTTGGTATTCTGTTTAGTAATAATAAGTGTTATCGATTTATCATATTAAACAATTATAATTTAGACCGGGGATGTATGGGGCCTGTGGGCCCATCAATTTTTATCAAGTATTTTTTGTTCTTTAATTATTTTATAAAGTTGGGTACTTATTTAAGGTTATATGACACAAAATACGTAAAAATATACTTTGCTTATTTGTCATAGGATAAACCGTTTTCGAGTAATATCGATAGAAAAGAAAGCATGCAGAATTTAACTTAATACGGATGCTCCAAATTACAAAAAATAAATTTATATTCTTGTTCTATGTTTAAAGGTAGGAAAAAAACTTCATATAAAGAAACCTCCTAATATGAATCCTCTAAGATCTATAGCCAGTTGTAATACTGTATTATGTACTTTAATAATTTGACTAAAAAAACGAAACTAAAAATGGCTATTTGTTGATAAGGATGCATTTTTTGAGGTATACTTATGTTAACTTTTTGTCTTAATTTTTATCATAGAACAAGAATATAAATTTATTATTTGTAATTTGAAGCATCCGTATTAAGTTAAATTCTGCATGATTTCTTTTCCATCGATATTCCTCGAAAACGGTTTATCCTACGACAAATAAGTAAAGTATGTTTTTGTGTATTGTGTATCATATAACCTTAAATAAGTGCCCAACTTTATAAAAATATTAAAGAACAAAAAATACTAGATTAAAATCGATGGGCCCACTGACCCCATACATCTCTAGTCTAAATTATAACTAGTTAATATGAGTAATCGATAACACTTATTAATACTAAACAGAATACCAAATTTCATAATTTTATCGCAAAGGGTTCTCTAGATATTAAATAAATACTCATTTTTAGTAAAATCTTTGGAGGCCTGTAGTTCCCTCACGAAAAATTTTCGGACACATGTTCATTAGAAGTTTTTTGTTTAAAATATTTTTCTTAATCTACGGTTTAAGTTTGGCACGACAGTGCTGAATCACCCTGTATAAATACATGTACATCGATACGTGCTGTATTTTAATTATTTTATTCAAAGCCAATCAATCTTTTTAATCAAGATAAAATCTGGTAAGTTTGCATTTTTAAAACAAATATATTATATACGTCATATAACCTATAAACGTTACATTGTTGTTTCATTTTAAATGCTCTGCTAGACATCAGGTGAACACAGCTGTTATCGCTGCAATATGTGGATGTATTTATCTTTTTAATTATTTTAATAATAGAATAATTCAGAAATAATATTGGCTTTTGTTTATTACAAATGCGATTCTGACAGACTTGAAATAAATAATAAATAAATGAATGTGCCGGGTAGAAACAACGTTGTTTCTTTGTTTTTGCCCGGCACAATCGCATTGGTCTGATATTGTCTTGTTTCGACTGACAAAACAGGGTTCAAAACTAGTTGTTTCAATGCATGTAATATGAAAAATAAATTTATTAAGCATTTCTGCATTTCAAATTTTCAATAAGATCGAGTTTTTTTTTCTTTGTACTGTTTTTTTACGCTATTAAAATGCTGAGAATCCGAGCTCAGATAAAGTACATAACGGCGGCGAGGACACCCGGATCACTTGATCAGAATTGACAGTCATAAATTTTCACCGATGATGTCATCTCCAGGCCTCCTTGATCTACGTTAAGGGTTCGTTCGCGTGAAAGGCGTGTGTTGGAGCGAGAGGGCGCAACGCGATACAGGTATGCAGCTGTATCGTGCCTCTCTGTCGGTGCGGATGCACGTTAGATAATGTCACGACATATTTTTACGTAGAACGGGGAAAAATGAAGAAAGATTTTTTGTGTTTTTAGTTCAGAAATGAAATCTTTTGTGTTTGAATTTAGTAAATATAGAAATTAATAAATCTAAAATATACTAAAAATATGTTTTCTCATCATGTTAGATTACAGTGGTTCCCAAAGTGGTCCCTACGGACCCCAAGGGGTCCCTGGCATCGTTCAGAGGGTACGTGGAAAATTAAAATCGATTTGGGGGTCCCTGAACAACGTCAGGGGTCCGCGCACATTTTTATTAATATGGAAGTTAAAATAAATAACAATGAATAAATTACACTGGCCGACAGCCATTTTGCTGCAGGGCATAAAACAACTTTGCAAGAGTAATTTGGACACGCTGAATCCAAAAATGACCACCATTTTGCTCAATCAGCTCTTGTTTTTGCAATATTGCAAAAAATGTTTTTTTCGATATGCAAACATTCAAATTCGTATATATATTTTTCGAATCAATGACTTCAACCAAAAATCATTCAGAATGAAGCTATGGGTCCTAATTGAACAAAAAAGCTTTAAATTATAGACATACATTCATAAAGTTATTTCCTTCGAAAATCATTTTTTTAAACGAAAAAAAATCTATTTTTTAGCAAAAATTCGGCAATTTTCAAAATTCAAAGCGCATTAACACAAATAATTTTTGTACAATTTTAATGTTATTCACCTAATTAGTAACTTTATCTATCTTCTTCATTGTGTTAAAATTTCAACGTAATCGAATAAAAATTGGCGAAGTGGTACTAAAATCAACTGCGCGTGTCAAAATTTAGTAGTTTTTCATCCAGGGTCCGTGGGAAAGTTTTGACTATGAAAGGGGGTCCGTGGGCAAGTTTTGACTATCAAAAGGGGTTCGTGGGCCAGAAGAGTTTGGGAACCACTGTGTTAGAACATACGAAAAAAATTTCAAAAATTATCAAATTTATTTTTTAATATCAACCATTTATACTCGGTTTCGATAAATGAGTTAACTGCTTAAATTTCTGGTAACTTTTGCTTGTATTTATTTGAAGAATTCATATTTTTTACTATATTTGCAAAAAAAAATTGAAAATTATATTTTAATTTCTAAACAGTTGGTTACACTTAAGTGAACTTAGGAACAGAGCAATCATAGTGACTGACTCATCATCACCCAGCTTAAACCAGGACCGTAACGTAGAAGCTCGGGGGCCCCGGGGTAGAGTGTGTGTGAGCCCCCCCCCCTCCCGCTATAGGTAAAATAAAAACTTAATACTTTTTTTTCATTAACACTTAAGTATTTTTGCATCTTATTAACTGTAACCGTTTGCAATGGATCGCCCCTATGCTCGGGGGTAGTTTCAACGCTGGTTTTAACCCACCTGAATCTAAAAACGTGAAAATTTAGGGGTGTTTTTCTTTTGTAATGAAGTAAAGCACCCACTGAGAACGGATTTTCTGAAAATTGATTTTTTTATTAAAAGAAATGTTCAAAAAAACGAATATAACGCGTACGAAGCCGCTTATTGTATGTTATTATTACAAATAATTGTGAGATGAACTATAAGTTACTATCGTTTGTGGAACCAGGCATTCATTTAATCGGATTTATAATAATAAAATAAAAAAAAAATATTTTTATTAAAATTTAAAAATTCGTTCATCCTTAAATTAAGAGATGAACTGTAGGTAACTATCGTTTATGGAACCAGGCATTCATATTGTCAGTTTAAACGGATATATAAATTAAAAAAAAATATTTTGATTAGAATTCAAGAAAAAAATCGTTCATCCTTAAATTAAATAATACTTCTATAAAAAAACCTGATATTTTTTCTTCACTTTCTTTTATCGTATATGAAAAGTATGCATCTATTCTCAATACATATGATTATATATACAATATACATGTATAGTGTATACATATATGTATATATAGACAGTGGCGTAGTTAGGGGAATCCCCCCCCCCATGAGTCTCAAAAAAATATAAAATGATCATAATATGCGAGTATTTTTTCAATAATGAAGAATATATAACTAATTTTTGTACTTTGTACCACAAAAAAGACGATTTTCTTAATGAAAAATATAATTGTGAGATTATGTCATATCCCCCTCCCCATCGCAAAGAGTTATCGACGCCACTGTATATACAGATACTAAAGTGGTATCTACTATATAAATAATATATGTACAGAGATATTCCGTGTGCAAAAAAAGAAAACTCCCTCCGGAGCCTTTGTGTGTCCGGATTTATTCCGCCCGCTCCGGTGAACGCGTCCGGTTTTGAAACCCGGAACAATGAGGTTTTGAATATGGCTGATAAATTTGTCACATACCATTGTTCAATGATCAGAAGTTCTAAATGTGTTTTTTGTCTTCATGATTTCACATTATATGTATTTTGTACTTACAAAATATAGATTTTATAATTAAATATTCGATCATTAGTGCAATGTATAGATAAAAGTCTAAAATTTTAATATGTTATTTATGGATAACTCATATATTTTACTTAAAATATTGGACGTATGGTTTTTGAGTAATTGGATATTAAAAATAGAGTTTTTAACACACGATAAATGAGAGAACTTGCCGCAAGTGCTCTATTTATTGAAAATCTACACAATTGGCTATATAGAGACGTTTTAAAAACTTATTATTCCAAACTTCAACCCTTTATAAAAATTATAAAACAAATATATTCACGTGTAATTTATTGAAAATAATGGAAAACTAGCTCTGCCATTACAGCAGTACAAATTAGTACATGTTACTATTATATACCGTTCTGTCTATTTCAATTTTCAAATTAAATTAAACTTTTTTTTACTTTTAATAATTAACAAAGTAAAATATTCCATTAAATGTAGGTACATGTGTTCTCAATATAAATTAAAAACAAAATTTTTGGAACCACATCTTTTTTTACAGTGTGCTAGACGTATAACCTTAATAGAAAAAAAATGTTTCAAATAAAAGTTGTAGAGAATGTTATTAACTATAATTTGTGTCCCAACTATTTTTCAGTATGATCAATATGACTAACCATTTTCATGGTATTAGTTTATGTATAATGTTGATGTCAGTGGCCGACTATGTGATGCCTTTTTTTAAATTTTGAAGACTTTTTTTGAGTCATTATCAATAACTTTATATTAACATTATAATAACTCTTTTAATGATCTTTTTGTTAGACATTAGCAATTTCGAATACCTTTTTTTTAGGTAAATCCGGCATGGGGGGGAGGGATATGACAGTATTGAATTTCCAAAGTTATATTTTTCATTATGAAAATCATCATCTTATAGTACAAAAATTGGACTCATGTGGGGATTGATTCCTTTACCCCCCCCCCCCCCTATCTACGCCACTGGTTGACGTACTATATAAAAGTTTTAAATTTTTTTGAAAAGACCCCACAGAATTATGCGTTGTAAAATGAATTTAATTTTATTTATTATCATGTCTGAATGAACACTTCTGCTTGTATATTCTACACTTGTTACAATGTTTACATCATAAAATACTCGTGTATGTTGTAATTATAGAACGAGGAATATTTTTAGCAGATGGAAAAAAACTCAAACACATGAAAAATGTTCATTTGTTTATTTAATTAATTACAATACATTTGAAATATTTCTATGTTTTCTCGTGCTGTCTTTAAACACATTAATCAATGATTATCGAGATGTATTTAACAAAGAAAAATATAAATAAAATCTTACTTGTTTTATGTTTTACAATAATGTTTTTTTAACGTAAATTTTTTTACTTGAGTTAATTTTTTTAAGACTTTTCAAAATTTCAAAACAACATCTTACGGTTGGGGTTATAAATAACTGTCCGCCATTGTTTATATATTTTTTTTAGTATATCAAACTGTCTGTAAGTAAATTTGAAAACTCGTGAACTAATTTTGTTGAAACTTAAAAAAAAATTAATCAAATGTCCGGTATCATAAATGGGCTAACAAAATTAGCTATAGCTAGCAAGTACTCTCAAATGAGGTATTAATTTTGTGGTGTTATCTATAGATTTACTATGTAATTTAGATGAGTGATACTTTACCACAGTATTGTAACACAGTTGGTGCAGACTTTGACTGTACGTGGTATAATTATCATAATATCACCACTGTTTTAACATATGTTTACTAGTGATATGTTTCACGAATGCGAATGCGAATATTAGCTGTCAATATTCGCGAATACGAATGCGAATATTGACTTTTTGTAAAAAAAGATAAAAAAAATTTATTTTATTTATTCCTTCGATTAAGTACAAGATTATACATTACTTTAACGAAATCCGTTTGGGTTTTTAATTTTAAATGATCCAGTCCAGAGATATCTTGGTCACCGCAAGACACCTTTTTTGAGAGGACCTCCTGGAGAACAGCTGTAGCAGCTTTCGAAATTATTATTTTTACAAATAAAAAAATATTAAAATACAATTAAAAGTTACCATAATATGTGTACAAATTTTTACATTAATAAATTTAAAAGTCTTCTCTTGAAAAAACTCTTTTTTCGCCTTCTGACCGTATATAATAAAACCCCTTAAATTTTTTTTCTAGCGTCACCCCTATACGAAATTGTCTAGCAACTGGACTGTTAAACATGTAGATACACCCCTACACTACACACATCCATTGTATAGTATTGTCAATATTCCTGGACACACTAATCGTTCTTGCATAAATAAATCTACAATACATACCTAGTACAATGTACTAATTGCAGGCACAGTACATTGTACTTATACCTATACTATATGTATACCTACATCATCAACAATGCATGTGTGTCTGCACGTATTATCACAGACAGACAGACAGACAGAAAGATAGACAGCGGCGCGGCAGGCATAGATAAATTATTTAACACCCGGAACTGAGCCGGAGAGACGATTGAGGCTGCATAGCAGTAGCTATACTATACTATACTGCCCTCTATTGTTGTTGTAATGAACTACCGGCTCTCACATGAAATATGTAAAACTTCAACACACATAGGTACATGTGTTCAAATGTTCATAGAGGTATATGTATGTTATAATACCTCCGCCAGTCAGTGTATATGCAGAGTAAACCGATTGAGAATGCCTTATTGTTGTTAGGAAATATCATATATGTATTATAACAGATTTTAGGTATAGTTGATAGTAATTAATCAACACCGAAATGTACTAAACTGCAGTTACATTGTGCAATATCTTCTTCTAATGTCCGGTATGGGGTATGATTATGTATCTATATCTATAAAAGAGTTTGTCCTTAACCACTCACTCACTCACTCACTCATATATCAACGTACAGCTCGAACCCCTGGACCTAGAAACGCGAAATTTTGTAGGTGCCTTCCTTTTATGATGCAAGCACCCACTAAGAAAGGATTTTTTGAAATTCAACCCCTACAGGGTTAAAACAGGGTGTCAAAGTTTATATAAAAAAAATATTTTTTTTGTTCGCATTTAATTGAAACTTATCATACTCTACAATATAAGTAATAAAACAGTTATTTCAGCATTTCCCAAAGTTTAACCCCTAAGGTGTTGGGGGGACGGGGAAATTTTGTAAAATATTTTTTTCCATGGGACGGGGACGATGATAGATTTAGACATGTATATCTGCATACCTGCTTTACTTATAAAAGTAAATTAAGGCAAAATAGTCATATGGCAAAAATGTAATATGTCAACCCCCATCACGTTTGGAGGGTTCTAATTAGTTTCGAAGTTTACGCGAGCGAAGCCGCGGGATTTCGCTAGTGTTATGATATAACAAAACATTAAACACGTTTATCTCGAAATGACATTTTTCGACTTGGTTGACACGATTCTTCAAAGACTAATGAACCGGTTTCATATTTTTTATAAAATAATTTTCGTAATTGTAGTAGCTACCGTTGCACATAGCTGATTTTTTTGAAATTTTGATAATTACTATTTTTAAAACCGCTCTAACAAAAAAAAATATAGGTCTTAAAAATGAAAAAAAAATTCAAACGATCGCCATTTTGTGAATAAAAAAAAACGGCTACGTGCAACGATAGATATTGATAAAATTTTTATTTATTTTTTTTCATATAACCCTTTTCGAAATTTCGAGTCGACCATAGAGAAAAAATTTTTTTTGGTCGTCACATCGAGGCTCATAAATTTGTAAATATTTAATATTTTTCAATAAAAATTGATATTAAATAAGTTGAATATATACTTAATAAAATGTCCTTTACCTGATTCAAAAATAATTAGTTATATCTGTAAAAAAAATCCCAAACATTGACAATTTTTTGACCCGTCACAGTGACTATCCACCTTAAATTCTCTATAATATTATAGTTTTCTTATATACCTAAAACATGAATAGTATTCCATATATACCGACTTTACTCTACTATGTGAAGTCTATAGGTAAGCTATAGCTATACTAAGAAAAGGAATGTAGAGTAAAAACAACCGACTGCATTAAAATGTCAGTTATTTTAATAAATAAAGGTATGTTTACAATTCAGAAGAACTATTTTAGAAATGAAAATACTTGATAATTTTAAACATAGATCAATATATATAGATAGGTATACCTGTTACTTGAAATGCGCTGTTATTTCCAATGCGTGTGGGGGGGGGGTGTATCTTCCACCCCATTTTATTGCACATTATTCACACGGTAGTCGGCCATTGTTATTCACTTCGCAATGTTATTGTGTTTTTTGTTGGTCATTGTTTACAATTCTTTTGTATCTTTCCACGTACCTACACACAGTTGTTGGGGGGGGGGGGGTAGTGGAAGTAACGGGGGTAGTTGGAGGGGGTTGTATAAATATGCAAGTAAAGAAAAGTTAGTTGAACTGAATTTAAACTGGAAATTTACTTTTAAGTACAGTTTTATGTTAAATCAATACAAATGTGTTAATTTAGGAGGGGGGGATTCAAATACCGTTCTTACATTTTTTTTGCGTTATATAATTTGTCATCAAACAACCAATGTAACGGACTTAAGTTAACGGCATACAACTAATTTAACGGAAGTTAACAAGAGCGTTAAGATTTTTTTGAGTTAATTTCAAAGTTAATCCGTTAAGCATTTTGTTAACTTCGTTAATTAACGGATTAACGAGTTAATGCCCACCTATGTTAGTCTTTATTACTTTCAGAATCCCAAAGAATACTCCGCAGTGAAGGTTTTATTATAATCGGTCCAGTGATTTTCGAGATAAAATAAAATTAAAATTAAAATTTAGAGTTAAAATTGATTATTACCCCATACGAATGTCATTAGTTGCACCACTGTTTAGTAAAACACACATTATACAGTAGAACTTCATCTGTACGTTTTTGAAGGAACTTGGGGGGGGGGGTATGGAATAACGAGAAAAACGTACTAATGAAATATTTTAACTTATTATACAGTAGAACTTCATTTGTACGGTTTTGAATGAACTGTGAGGGGGGGGGGGGGGGGGGTTGTCACAGATTAACGAGGAAAACTTTCTAAATATTTTAACATGAGGTTTTATAAAAAAAATTCCGAGACCTAAAAAAACGTATTAACGAGGTTCCACTGTATTATATAGTAGAACTTCATTTGTACGTTTTTGAATGAACAAGGGGGGGGGGCACATATTAACGAGGAAAACGTACTAATGAAATATTTGAACATGGGGTTTTATGAAAAACCTCTGAGACCTAAAAAACGTATTAACGAGGTTCCGCTGTATTTTCTATATTCGGTTTTTTTTTGTATGAATTTGTGTGTGTCAGAATTAAATGGTGTGTGCTTGTGAAGGGGTTAGGGGAACGTTGGGGGCAGGGGGGTGGTTAGTGATAATTCCATTTGTCGAACCGAGAGATTGCATCTTGTATGTTGTAATTGTAACCATTGTACTCGTATGTATGTATAACATTCGCCAGTTTTGTTGTTTGCTAATTTTTCACTGTGGGTTTTTATTTTTATCCACGTGATGATAAATCTATTGTTGATGCGTGCAACGATTTATTATTTGTTAAACTTTGTCACTGACAATTATATTAATTGAATATTTGTTTCTGTTTTTGATGGCACTCAATTTTTATTTTTATTTTTTGTGTGTGTGTATTTCTCGATGACTAGCAACGTTGTATTTTTGATTATTTATAAATGAGGTTGGCATGCACTACAGGGTGCGGGGTTAGTTTTGCGGGGAACGGTGTGGGTAAACGCCTATGAATAAGCATAGAGTAAAGGCAAGTTACACTGTCACAACCTTTATATGAATAAAACTGAAAAACATATTACATATACCTAAATATTATTGTAGCATTTAACGTTTTATATTTTGAACCAACATAAGGAGGTTGACACTATTGAGTGCGGGGCTGATGATGTGGGGAACGTTGCGGGTAAGTGTGGATAAGCAATAAGCATAAAGTAAGGCAAGGTGTGTCTCTCTTACTGATGTAAGCGAAATCACATAGATATGACTTTCTCACTTTTTTTCACACACTTATTATTTTTTAATTAAAAAATGCGGTTCCTAATCATAATGAAAATGTACAGATATCTTTGTAAATGAATAAAGAATGTATGTTTAAATTTTGATAAAATTCTCTCTGTCACATCACTTTGAAAAGTTCTGTAATGTCTCATATCATTATGCAGTTCTCATAAGAATGCATGTTATTTTGTTTATTTAATATCTGTTAGTTAAACTATTCTCCTAATAACCTAAGAATTAGTTGAAATATACATAAATGTCTTGTTATTTTTAAAGTATAATATAAATCTCTCTGTTATTTTTCTATAGTGTCAACCTCTTTAAGGTTATTCGATCAATAGATCAAAGTATAGATAAAAGTCTAAAATGTTAATATGTTATTTATGGATAACTCATATATTTTACTTAAAATATTGGACGTATGGTTTTTGAGTAATTGGATATTAAAAATAGAGTTTTTAACACATGATAAATGAGAGAACTAGTGCTCTATTTATTGAAATTCTACACAATTGGCTATATAGAGACGTTTTTAAAAACTAATTATTCGAAACTTCAAACCTTTTAAATACTATAAAAATTATAAAACAAATAACTTCACGTGTAATTTATTGAAAATAATGAAAAACTAGCTCTGCCATTACAGCAGTACAAATTAGTACATGTTACTATTATATACCGTTCTGTCTATTTCAATTTTCAAATTAAATTAAACTTCTTTTACTTTAAAAAATTACCAAAGCAAAATATTCCATTAAATGTAGGTACATGTGTTCTCAATATAAATTAAAAACAACATTTTTCCAAACCAAATCTTTTTTTACAGTGTGCTAGACGTATAACCTTAAGGACATCATTTTCTATCGATTTTCTTATTATAGATTAGACTATGAACCAAATTAGAAAATCCGCAATATTTAGTTTTGTTTCTGAATAATAAATATTAATTCTGTCATATCGAATTAAAACCTTTTCACTGTCGGGCATGTTGGGAGGTGTGTGTGTGTGTGTGTGTGTGTGTGTGTGTGTGTGAGAGTTGATCCCTTTAACCACAGATTAATATTCATTTGTCTGTAGAAACAATCGCTACACACACACACACACAGACAGACACACAGACAGTGATGATGAATAAAACAAGGTATCTTGATCCCAGCTGAATATTTTATAATAAACTCAACAGCAGCTAGCGTTTCCTCTAACGCCTTCCACCTTCATCATCACCCCATATTCCAGTGGCGGATTTGCCATAAGGCCCAGTAGGCCCGGGCCTAGGGCGGCCAGATATTAAGGGCGGCAAATCGTGCCAAAAAAAATCACTGATGATAACAAGAAATAACTCAAATGCAAAGTATCTTAATATTTTAAAGGCTCGCGTACCGTATGATTATAATCTTCCTAAATTTTTGCGTATCAAAGTATACATAATTTCGTACATCGTACATATAAAATATGTACACATACACCCGCCAGTAACTGTACAGGAGAAAGATCGTTTTCTTGTTTGCGCAGAGTTAAAAACTATTTACGCACAACAATGACGGAGCAGAGGTTAAACGATCTTGCTTTGCTTAACATAGAAGCTGATTTTTTAAGCAAATTGGATTGCGAAGATTTAATTAATGATTTTGCTGCGCTTAAGTGCAGATGAGTTTTGTAACACATTGTAAAACATTTATTTTATTAAAAACAAAACCTAAAACCGTTTTAAATGTTCAATCATCCCTGAAACCTCGGAAAATATTATATACTAGCTTTATAAGCTAGCTTTTAGTTAAACAATTTTCTGAATCAATTAAAAGTGGGAATAAAGTAAATTCATGAATTATGTATCTAGTCTATAATGATGGGTGCTGAGAAAGGGGCGGCACATGGCCTGGGGCCTAGAGCGGCTAGGACTGCAAATCCGCCACTGCCTTATTCACCCCCCCCCCCTACCCCTACGGCCTGAAATCTGTAGTACTCACATAAAATGGGTCTGCTCTGGTATATTTATGTATACGTATTCAAAAACTTTACCTATGTTGGTCGTGAATTTTAAAATCGTTATCGGTTAGAAAATAAAGGCTTCCAGAAATTATCTGCAGTCTTGTAGCTGATGTTAATTGTTAATTTAAAATACAGTGATGCCTCGCACAACGAACTTTCTGTTCGTAAATTACGCGACTCACACAACGAACCTTGCTTCACACAACGAACTGCATCGTATTTAATTTTGCCGCCCGAACGCTCCTACGTATCACGAAGTCGTCTGAACTTCCAAGGTCGCACGCAGTCGATGCTCAAACTTGCATGAACTGCATCAACGCGCGTCATTCGTTCTTTTCTGCGCTTAACTCACACACGTGTTTGTTTTAATAAATGTAATTTTGTGTGTAAGGATTTGACCCTGCAAGCCTAAATCTGAGTCTGACTAAAAAAAAAAAACGTGTGTACAATCTTTTTTATGTTACAGTACCATATTTTATGCTACAGAACGAATTAAAATTTTTAACATGTATTGTTATGGGAAAACGCGTTTCACATAACGAACTTTTCGCGAATTATTGAATTATGTTCGTAATTTTCCATGTTAAGGATTTTTTTTGAATTATATACCTGAAAGGTGAGGTTTACTCAAGTTGAAAGTATTGACGCACAGTGTCTTTCAAGCTAACGAGAAATTGTTTTTTTTTTTACTATTTTGACTGCGAGTAAACATATTCTTTTCGCTATTTTGTGTATTTTTATTGACTGAAATCTGTATATTTACATTCAAAATCACAGGTGTCCAAAGACTTTTGCACGGCAGTGTATTCTTTTTTTATCATATAAGAAATATTTATAATTTTAATTTTGAATAATTTTTCCCCTGCTTTTAATGTTTTATTTGAACTATTTACGGTGGTAATAGTGAGTAACAATAATACACTGACCCTCCATGTTACGATAATAAACGGTTGTTTACCCCCCCCCCCCAAACCATGAATACTAGTCTATTCAAATTAGTCGTAGCTGCAAAAATAACATAGACAGAATAAAAATAATAATTCAGTAGAAGGAACAAGAATGGAATCTGACAGACGTTCCCTATGCATAAGGATATTTTGTTTCATTTTTTTCACTGTGTACAGTATGATCATAAAGTTCTCGTACTGTAAATTTATATAATTTTTATTTTCTTATACTATTTTTGGTATAATTTTTGTAAAATTCGAGATTTCGATATTTCATGAATTCATTCTAAATGTTATTAGTTAGCCAAACACAATATAGAGTATAATATGTATAAGAAAGTCTCGTGACACCCAAGATCAACAAACATAATTTTTATAGCTTTTTACACAAATAATTATTAAATTTTTTGAATACCCGGTTTCATAAAAAGTTAATTCGACCCTAATTCATAATTCTGTGTAAAATTTATCAATTTCTATATTCATTCGAGTGTAATAAGTTTTCACAAAATATAGAAATCACGTAAATTTTCAAGTAAAAATTACTAATAACTTAAACAGTTGACAGAAATAACTATTTATTTACCTAATATTTTTTAATAAATATTTTATCAGGTTGTTTAATTTTTCTTTCCTCTTAATACTCCCCCCCCCTACCTACATTAACACTTAAAAGTGACGCCACTGTTCTACCGTCTACTCTAAAAAAAATCTTTTACCCAATATACCTATTACGTACGTACCTTTTCTAAATTCATGAATATGCTAACTAAGTTTTTTTTATGGAATATCTTGAACGTATATAAATGTAAAATATCACTAAATTATATTCTCTTAAAAAATGTTTAATAAAAGTACAAAGTCGATATGTTAAAATTAGATTACGCATTTTTTATGTAGGTACCTATATACATAGGTATATTATATATTTTTATATAAATTTTCTGCTCCGTATACATTTTTCGTTAATGAAATTTTCTAGCTACATTATTATACTGTGTATGAAATATTTTAAAAGTGTAATATAATTATTGTCTGAAATTTACATTTATGATTTTTATTTTCTTATAAGGTACTCAGTACTGGCACCGTATTGAATAATACATTATAATCTACATGTAGAATTTAACTGTAAAACAGCTTAATTTGATGAGAATCGGTCAATGGGTGTTAAAATGGTAAACATTTAAACTAATTATTAGTGTACTATATTAATTTATTAGCTGCTGACCCGGCCACGCGTTGCTGTGGTTAACCTATACTTTAATTGTAGGTTATATGAAACGTTTGGAAGTTTGACATAGCGCCATCTATTGAATAATTACTCAATCCAGTCAACAGATGTCACCATCTGTTTGAATCGTTTGGAGCTAACAGATAAAGACAAATAATTTGCAATAAAATAATATTGCGATAAAAAATTGAGATATAAGCTATCCTATCTTTCAAGTTGGATCAAACTGCACACGGTGTACAAATTTGATTAAAATCGGTTAAGTAGTTTAGGAGTCCATCGCGGACAAACATGTGACACGTAATTTATATATATTAAGATTAAGATTAACTACACTACTGGAAAAAATTAAAGGAACAAAAAAATTTCCTAATTTGATTTTTGAGAAGTTGTAACTTTGTGAAAAATAGTCGTATGGAGATTTAAAAAAAATGATTTTGAAGCTTTAAGTTTCTAGTTTTGAGATCTTTTGGCAAAATTTTATTGTGAGTTGCGGTTATTGCGCAATCATAAGAAATAAGGCGAGACAAAAATTAAAAAAAAAAAAAAAAAATTCTTGGGTCCATTTTTTGGGAAAATTTTTCTCAGTTAAATCAATACATTGATCAGTTAGCTTGTTTATTTAACTTTACTCTTCTTTTTTAAAATTCACTCTACGTTAATTTATCGTTAAGATATTTTACTTTAAATGAAAAAGGATCCTTTTGTCTTTGATCATCGATATTTAAGCAAATAATAATCGCACGGTAAATCTAAGGACGGTTTTGATAACATGAATAAATTCTCTACAATGACATACCATGATTTTTAAAGAACAAAATTTTTTTTATCCTCCAAATTAATTTGAAAAAAAAAAAAAAAACACGTAAAAAGCCATTTTTTTTTCGTTTTTTCCGTGTAAAAACAGAATTGGTTGTACCTTGCACTTAAGGTAACCTGGGAAAGTTTTGACTATGAAAGGGGGTCCGTGGGCCAAAAGAGTTTGGGAACCATTGATTTAGACAATGGAAATTATTGATACAAAAATCTAATTTAAATTTAACAAATGGGTTGATCGGATTGAATTGAATGTATTTAAAAGAAGAAGAAGATGAATAATAAGAAGCCGAGCGCTAGAGACCTTAATCCCGCAATAACAATAACGCTGACAATATAATTACAGTTAACATTGGAATAAAAACTCAAATTAAATTTAAATCCGGCGTCCCATTATGACAAATTAAAATTCACTCTATCTGTCGCTATAATCCTCTGTAAGGGTGGGGGGGGGGTAGCGAGGGGGTATACAGAGGGGGTATACTACCCTTCAAATATTTCAGAACTGTATAAAAATGTAACCAAATATATTTTACTAAGTACTAGGTTTTAAAAAATAAGTGAGACTGCACTAAACACTAAATATGTATCTTTTTCAATTTATCAAAGAAAATCACACATAGATCGGTTCAGCAGTAAATCATTAATTATATTTAATGTTACTGCACAGTAATTTAGTGGAGTTAAATTATTCATTACCTAATCTGATACTAAGGTTTTATAAAGGACCTAGCAAATTTGCTAGCACTCTCAAATGAAATATCTAATTTATATATGACAGTTCTCTTGGAGTTTTTTGATGAATTTGACAAGTTTCGCGCAAGCGTTGTATGTAAATACTCACACCGGTATTAAAACAGTGGTGATATTATGATAATTATACCACGTACAGTCAGAGTCTGCACCAACTGTGTCACAATACTGTAGTCAAGTATCACTCATCTATATTCCGTAGCAAATCCATAAATGCTATTACAAAATTATTAACATCATTTATGAATGCTAGTTAGCTTGTAAATTTTCTAGCCCCTTTATAATACCGGACGTTAGTCTTTCTTACAATCAAAGTCCGATCAAAATTGGTTCATTTGTTTTTGAGTTTTCTCGAAGTAAAAAAAAAATAGACAGAAATTCTGATTATATCTAAATTGATTTTATTGCTTAAATGTTATACAAATATTAGTCAGATTAGGTAAATTGTGTATTTGCAATGATTACAATAATAATAGTATAATATAGTACTGAAATAAACATATGAATAAACATAAAGAGACGAAAGACAGAATCCTTATGTCTTAAGATAAAATGTAAATGTACCAATAAAATTGAACGTTGGCTGTATAAGAGTTTTCCTAAGGCAGTGTGCTTTGAATCAGGGCTGTGGAGTCGGTACAAAAATCTACGACTCCGACTCCTTTATTTATCCAACGTTCGACTCCAGCTCCGACGCCGACTCTTTACTGTACAAAAATTAAAAAAAAAAAAACGTTTTCGGGAAATTTTTTTTTAGTGAATTCCGGTGATTCTGGTTCCGGCCAGAATTGAAAATTTCAAATCATTCTACTTCAAAATTCAAAACGAACAAAAAATATTAAATGTGTGAAGAAGTAAAAACTAGAGATGCCACGAATATTCGGCTACTATTCGGTATTCGGCCTATTCGGCTACTTTTTTTACTATTCGGTATTCGGCCGAATAGTTCTCAATATTCGGCCGAATACCGAATACCAAATCGTGAAAAATTTTTTACAAAAACTCAGCATATTTAATACTTAAAATCTATCAGTAGTCAGTTATGATGAATGAAAAAATTTTTTTAGCATTTGTTGTTACACAGATCTTGCTGTTACAAAACAAACAAACTTCCAGTTTATTGTCTTCACTAAAAATTTCATTATATTCCCAAATAGGTGATTTTTATTAAATGGTGCCATTTCGTAAAGCTTTTCACGAACAAACAGTAATATTTTTTAAGATAAACAGAGTATTACATTAAGGTGACCATCTGTCCTCATTTTTTATTTTCGAAACTTTTGTCCTCTTTTTTTTGTTATTTGGTAAAGATGTTATCCATAAAATTATAAAAAAATAAATATTTTATTTTTCTCAAAATTAATAATAATTATTGAAATTAATCATTATTGACTCAAAATTTTCGTCAATAATGATTATTAATTATACATTAATATTTTTAACTGTCTGGAATTGAAAAAATAAACCCGAATTAAAGTTTATAATTTCATTTTAATTATAAACTGAAAAAAATTATATATAATTCTGTTTTTGTATATTGTACAATATATACGAGTACAAATTTGCAAAAAAGTCCTATTAATTAAATTTTAAATTTTTATAAAATGTTCGAGGTCCAAAAATAATATGACCTTTTTCCGAGGAGTTTTCTGAATGGTAGGGAGGGTACTCCTATTTTATCCTCTTTTTTATTTTTATAATTCTAGTCACCTTAATTATATCTTAAACAAACAATCAATATATGTACCTACACACTTTTCTTGTAACAATCAACAAATAAATAATGCGTGTTGTGACACGACCTACTCGCAAATGAAACAAATATGCCCACGAAATGCACTAAGTGTCACCGAATATTCGGCCGCCGAATATTCGGCGCTTCGGCCGAGAGCCTAGCCGAATATTCGGTATTCGGTATTCGGCCAAATCACTATTCGTGGCATCTCTAGTAAAAACCATTGTTTACCGACTCCATCCAAAATTACTAAAACTCCGACTCCGACTCATCGACTCCGACTCCACAGCCCTGCTTTGAACACAGCGAAAGATGACGATGACAATCCGACTGTTTGTTCTACCCCCCCCCCCCCTCGTACCCCCTCCTCTCCAAACCCTAACCACTTCACTTCTCTCGTGGTCTTTTTAATTTTCAGGAAAATGTTCTCTCCACTCAAATATGGTTATGGGATAATTGATCTTTTTAATTTTTTTGTCTTTTATATTTATTAACGTTTTAATACGTCATTTTGGATGAGAAATGGTTGTTTATGTATTTTATGACTTTGAAAAAGGTGGGGGGGGGGGTTATAATAAATACATACGAATACATAGTTATTTATTTTAATTCGTCTTGGAGTAAAAGTTGAATGGTATAAAAGGCGATTTAGAAAATTATTTTGGTGAAGATTTGATGGTAAATTATATTAGAAGTCATCTCAGTTTTTTTTTAATGAGAGCTTTTATTTTTTTTATTGTAGAATTGTGTTCTCAGTAAAAAATAAATAAACTTTCATTGGGAAGAAAAATTCCAAGATATTTGAAAAGATTTTTTTAACTTTCAAGGATTTTTTACTCGATAACCAATAACAGCTTTAGAGAAAGAGTACAAAAAAACTTGGGAAATTTATTTTTAGCTTTTATGCTATTAAATTAATTAACCCATTAACGCCCAAAAGAAAACAAAAACATGCAAAATATTTTTTTAATGAAATTAACTACATATTCAATATATTTAACTAAATATACAACACAAACTTTTTTTTTTAATATTTAGAAAATAAAATAACAGTGTGTACTCAAGCGAGTAAATTAGGCAGATATGAAGTCTATTTTGTGTGAGACTGCTTTTCTGTAATCATTTTTATTTAGATAAATTTAATTTAAAAGTCATGTTATATGTATATTTAAGTTATTTCATATGATTTGAATAAAATTCGAAATCACATGCTCTAGTTGGATAAAATATATTAGCATACCACGTACCTCTTTTCATATAAAAATTATTGAAAACAATTAAAACAACACTTATGAAACTAATAACATTAATAAATTTTGTTTGTTGCACTTCTACCAACAGAAATATTGTGAATTAATATCCATAGAAAGCAGTAATAATTTAAACTAAGGTGTATACAAATGTGTACGGCGGGCGTTAATGGGTTAAGCAAAATGAACATTTAATATTAAATGATTTTCAAGTTTAACTACATTATAAATTACAATACACATTTTTTTCTTACTTTTTTTCACGAACAAGGGGCTCCTATTAAAAAAATGATAACCTCTAGAGTACTCTAGACAAAACCTTCATCAAAAATGATTTTGATAGCACCATCTGACGTCCCCCTTTTAACCCCCTTCTCTATCTTCATTTGTTTTTAAAGTATCACTTTGGGGAGATTACCTACATCTTCTTAATATATAAAACTCTTGGTGCGTATGTACCGGTAATCATCAGGCCTAAACCACTAGACGTATCGAAGCCATATTCACACCATATATTTGTTTGGTCTTCGGGAAGGTTTATAGATTTTTTGAACCCGGTAGGTGACTGTGGGGTCGAGATATTTACGAAAATGAGAAAAACCGTTCAATGGCTACTATGTTTTTTATATAAATAACAGTGACAAACAGGTATACTACGTAATTTTATTATTTTATTTTATCTATTCGGTACGTGGGACACATGTTTTTAACATAACCTACGATACAGTATATTTATATTCTTGAAATATAGTGAAATTATACAAAAATGCATGCACGACGACGTTTAAACATCGGTCCAAATACTCAAAATAGTCAGAATACACAAAATAACCCTAACAAATTTAACACCATAACAATGAGAAAGAAAGAGCATGCAAATTATCTTTTGGCAAAACAACGTTTGCCGGGGTAGCTAGTATTACATGAAAGTTAAAAAATAATGTCCCTGATACAAGACATTATAATATAAGAAACATATTGTTATATATTTTTTAAATTTATTTCCATTCACAAGCTATTTTCATAATAATGTATATAAAACGGATCGAGCCGCTTTCAAAACCAATACTCCTTTTGTGTGAAACGTGGTGAATATGGTATTAACACGTTCACAGCGGCCGCGGTATCAACTACGTCTGAAAACCAGACGCGCGAACCTTTACATGCATTTGTATCGTCTGTGGCAGATTTGCTGTCAGGTTATGGAATATCTGTGAGTGTTCCGGTTCGAACGTGTTAAAATACAGAACGGCGGGGGAGGGGGGTTGTTTCCAATACATGTTTACACCGTAAAGTATCCGATATTTCTCTTCTTTGTGTCGCTGTTAACGGTTTTTATATTTCTTTACATTTCAGATTTTTATTTTTTTATTTTAAAGTTTTCGATATTCAAACATAATCAAAAATTAATTATACTTTATTGTATTTATAAACTTTATGTATTATAAAGTATATAAAGTTTTTAAGAGGATTGTGTATTGAATTTGTTATGGATTTTTTTATAATTTTGTATGTAAATATAGTCAAATTATTAATTATCATTAACCATGTAACTATTTTCGATATTTATTATATTTTAAAGTGCCATTTTAAATCCACCATTTTGAATTTTGAAATTCTGACTTCAGTTTCGGATTCAACGACCCCTTAAACCCTTTTTAGCCTCTATTGATTTTTCAATTACTCCATTAGATTACGAGTAAATTGAATTTGTATAAATTTTTGCGCTAAATAACATTAATAATAAAAAAAATCCTTATATTTATAAAATAATTTCCAGTTGCAAGGAGTCCTGGGTAACCAATTTTTTTCATAGTTTTGACAATGATGTAGAAATAATATAAAATATTTCGTTTTTACAATTTTTATAGTCACCAAAATTGTTTTGTTTAGTTTAAAAGGGCTCCATGTCTCTGGCACCCCCTTTTTTGAAATTCGAATTTTATTATATGCAGTTCGTTTGTGCATGTTTGTGCAGGAAATCCTTTCGTTTGTGCCTTAACCCTTTAGGAGATATTCAAAAAAATCAAATGAGGGGCCGTAGACATGCGAGCCCCCTCTTTTTGGAAATTCGAATTTTACTATAACAGTTTTTTTACGAATAGCTCCTAAAGGGTTAAAGCATAAACGAATATAATTTCAGCACAAACGTGCACAAATGAAGCAGAAACGAACTTTACATTCAAAAATTTAAATTTCAAAAAAAGGGGTGCCAGAGACATGTTTTCGGTATTTTTAAATATAAATAACATGTAAAGGGTTAAAGCACAAACGATGAAAATTTCTGCACAAACGTGCACAAACGAAGCACAAACGACCTACATATATTAAATTTCGATTTTCGAAAAAAGGGGGGCTCGCATGTCTACGGCCCATCATTTGATTTTTTTGAATATCTCCTAAAGGGTTAAAGCACAAACGAAATGATTTCCTGCACAAACGTGCACAAACGAACTGCATATAATAAATTTCGAATTTCAAAAAAGGGGGTGCCAGAGGCATGGAGCTGTTTAAAAGTATTTAAAATAAAATAAATAATTAAACTTTTTTAATGTGGATTTTACTTGGGGTCATAGACATATTTCGAAAATAGAATCGTCTCAAAAGAAAGAGATAGATCATACTTTGGGTCTTTATTAAAATACTAGCGGCATCCCGCGGCTTCGCTCGCGTAAATTTCGAGGGGATACATTAAATTTTTTATATTGTTTTTTATTCATTACCTATAAAAAATCATAAACATAGCGGATCTTAGTTAAAAATAGCAAAAACCCAACCCCTGTCTACCCCCGCCATTATGGGTGGAATGTCGAAATTTTTATTTTAATATATGACTATTTTGCCCGAATTTACCTTTATAACTTAAGCAGGTATACAGATAAACATATCTAAAACCATCCCCGTCCCCATCCAATGCTATTAGGGGTTGAATGTCGAGCTTTCGTTTTTAATTGAATATTAATTTGTCCGAATTTACCTTAAAATCATAAACAGTTATGAATATATAAATATACCGAAATTTTACCCCCCCCCCCCATTCCCATAGGGGTTGAATTTTCGTAAATGCTATCTGTCTTGTAGAGTACCTACATACTTATGCCGTGTTTCATTCGGTGAATACAAAAATCTTACAAATTTTTCCACCCCCCCTAACACCTTAGGGGTTAAATTTTTGGAAGTGCTGAAATAACTGTTTCATAATTTATATTGTAGAGTATTTATGATAAGTTTCAATTAAATACGAACAAAAAAAATATTTTTTTATACAAACTTTGACACCTCGTTTTAACCCCGTAGGGGTTGAATTTCGAAAAATCCTTTCTTAGTGGGTGCTTACATCATAAAAGGAAGGCACCTACGAAATTTCATGTTTCTAGGTCCAGGGGTTTGGGCTGTACGTTGATATATGAGTGAGTGAGTGGTTAAGGACAAATTCTTTTATAGATATAGAAGATAAGTGTAAAAAAGATAGAGAGTATATTAACCCATTAGTTCCCAAGGGTAGAAAATAAAATTAATTTGATGTTTTAACTGTATTTTTGAAGTTAAAAAAAAATACATGTTTTTTTTTTTCAACAAAATGTAATTTCATCAATGAGATATTTAAAAAAAAAACACATTTTTTTTAAAATGTTACGTTTGGGGACTAATGGGTTAAATATGAACCAAATTCTACACATTTTGGTAATATAGAATATGCAGTCCATGCATTTATATCTATGATCAAGCCATTTTAAATAAAGTCTATGTATTTTTTTGTTTGTAAGTTTTTGCAGTGTTATGCAATTACCCTAGGATATCTATGAGTTGAAACGTGCTAGTATATTTTCTGTAGTGAACACAAAATGCATACATTTGTGACGCTTGCAATTACTAATTATAATATATCAATTATTAAAAATAGTGCAGTTTAATTATCGTAATAACATTTAAGTTTAATGTCATCTACATATATGTAGCTATACACCGCGAAAATATAGTATAACATAGTGATATCGTAACATAGTTTTACAAAGAATAAAAAGTGCATGTGCAACGTAATAGAAACCTCCATTTTATATATTTTTCTTTAATCAATTTGGTGAGTCGAATTTTATTAAACATACATATATATTTATTTTTGATTTGATTTAAATAAAAGATTACTCTTAGTGAAATATACTGTATATTTAATTAAAATACAGGACAACACCTATGAAAGTATGTTTTGTTTGAAGTTTGACTATTTTTTATTGTATTTGATATTTTAATTTAATTTTTTTAAACGTATTATTTATTATTAAAGTAATACAGAGTACAGAGGTTGTACTGTATAATATTTAGCTATATACCGCGAATATATAATCAAACATAGTGATATCATAACATAGTTTTACAAAGAATAAAAAGTGCATGTGCAACGTAATAGAAACCTCCATTTTATATATTTTTCTCTAATCAAATTGGTGAGTCGAATTTTATTAAACATATATATTTATTTTTGATTTGATTTAAATAAAAGATTACCCTTAGTGAAATATACTGTATATTTAATTAAAATACAGGACAACACCTATGAAAGTATGTTTTGTTTGAACTTTGACTATTTTTTATTGTATTTGATATTTTAATTTAATTTTTTAAAACGTATTATTTATTATTAAAGTAATACAGAGTACAGAGGTTGTACTGTATAATATGTAGCTATACACCGCGAAAATAAAGTCAAACATAGTGATATCGTAACATAGTTTTACAAAGAATAAAAAGTGCATGTGAGACGTAATAGAAACCTCCATTTTATATATTTTTCTCTAATCAAACTGGTGAGTCGAATTTTATTAAACATATATATTTATTTTTGATTTGATTTAAATAAAAGATTACCCTTAGTGAAATATACTGTATATTTAATTAAAGTACAGGACAACACCTATGAAAGTATGTTTTGTTTGAAGTTTGACTATTTTTAATGTATATGAAATTTTAATTTAATTTTTTAAAACTTATTATTTATTATTAAAGCAATATACAGAGTACAGAGGTTGTACTGTATAATATAATACCTGTGAAAGTACATTTTCTATCTAATTTGGTTGAAGTTTGATTATTTTTAATGTATATGAAATTTTAATTTAATTTTTTTAAACTTATTATTTATTAATAAAGTAATACACAGAGTACAGAGGTTGTATTGTATAATATAACACCTATGAAAGTACATTTAATTTTATATCTACTTTGGTTGAAGTTTTACTATTTTAATGTGTGTGTATATGAAATTTTAATTATTTTTAAACTTGTTAATTATTAAAGTTATAATACACAGAGTACAGAGGTTGTACTGTATAATATAAACACCTATGCAAGTACATTTTCTATCTAATTTGTTTGAAGTTTGACTGTTTTTAATGTATATGTTATTTTAATTTTTTTTAAAGCTATAATGTATTTATTATTAAAGTAATATACAGAGTACAGAGGTTGTACTGTATAATATACAAGTCAGGGAATTTTACTATACAGAGAAATGTCAGGGAATTTGGTTGGTAGCCAGGGAAGTTTTTATAAAAATGTAAAAATGCAAAAACCACACAAATTCTCGCAAATATTTGTAAGTGACCTTTTTTTATCTAAATTTTAAATAAAAAACAGGGAAAAATGGTAAAGAGAAATACTGGTCACCCTGTAGAGAGATAATTATGAAGGTTACGTTTTTATTTTTTTGTAAATATTTTATTCGTTTTTTTTTATTTTACCCTAAAGAAAGGATATTACATTTTTTCTTTTTAGGGTATTACTAACATAATTAAAAAAACTTGAAATTTGCTTCCTATAACAAGGTCGTTGCCCCCCTTATCTTTTATAAATTATGTTTTAAAAGTATGATTTGATTTTTTAATAATGTTGATATCGTTTAGGTTTCGTCTCATATCGGCGTACAGCCCCCTAAATACATAATAATAAACCATTTTCAAGAAATATCGAAGGAAAAGAAAGCATGTAGAATTTAACTTAATACGGATGCTTCAAATTACAAATAATAAATTTATATTCTTGTTCTATGATTAAAGGTAAGAAAAAAGTTCATAAAAAGAAACCTCCTAATATGAATCCTCTAAGATCTATAGCCAGTTCTATTACTGTTACATGTACTTTACTAACGACTAAAAAATGAAACTAAAAATGGCTATTTGTTGATAAGGATGCATTTTTTGAGGTATACTTTTTGATAGAACAAAAATATAAATTTATTATTTGTAATTTGAAGCATCTGTATTAAGTTAAATTCTGCATGCTTTCTTTTCCATCGAAATTTCTTGAAAACGGTTTATCCTATGACAAATAAGCAAAGTATATTTTGTGTCATATAATCTTAAATAAGTGCCCAACATTATAAAAAAATTAAATTAAAAAAAAAAACTAGATAAAAATCGATGGGCCCACTGGCCTCATACATCCCTAGTCTAAATTATAACTAGTTAATATGAGAAATCGATAACACTTATTATAAATAAACAGAATACCAAATTTCATTATTTTATCACAAAAGGTTCTCTAGATATCAAATAAAAACTCATTTTGAGCAAAATCTTTGGAGGGCTGTACTGCCGTGCTAAGCACAAAAGCGGTATCTCAAAAAAAATCGTAAAGTTGATTTTTATGGCATCAAATAGCTTAAAAAATACGAATCCAATGAACCAAGCCAAATAGCGGTATTGTATTTAAAACATATGAAAAAACCCTTAAAAAAGTTTTCCTTATCTCAGGTTTACCTTAAATCTCTAAGAGAATTAGAGGTATATCAATAATATGTAGGTAAATAACTGTATATTTTGATACCGCCGAAATTCCCAATGTAATGAATAAATTCCATTTAATAAATCAAAAAAACAATCTGTAAAGTAAAAATAAAACTATTTTAACAAAACTTTGATTTTCTCGAAACTCGCCTTTACTGAGATACCGCTTTTGTGCTTCGCACGGCAGTGTAGTTCCCTAAGGAACAATTTCCGGACACATGTTTATTGGAAGTTTTTTGTTTAAAATATTTTTCTCAATCTACTGTTTAAGTTTGGCACGACAGTGCTGAATCATCCTGTATATGAACGTAATCCGGTAACCTAAATGTCATGATCAAAAAAAAAAAAAAATGTTTTCATTTCATCAAACATGTGTCCTTTCAATAAAAATAAATAATACCTAAAAAAAAAAAAAAAATCTTAAAAAAAACTGCGCGTGGACCAAATGGAAAAATTTCGCCTTTCATCATCAAATATAAAAGAAGAAAAATAAGGTAATGCGGAGGTAAAGCCTTTAAACCGCTTTTCCCTGAGAATCTGGCCGACCTCGTGCGGCGCAAATGTTTATATGCCGTCACTTTGATCAGGTGTTCGAGTGGAAAAGTGGGGCTGGGGGAGGGTATGGGGGCATGCCACCCCCCCCCCCCCTCCCCCGACCACACTCTTCACGACACCTGTTTTTATCTCATGAATAAGAAAAATCGGAAGCGATTGGTACATTTAAGATCTCACCTCATATAGCACAAACAACAGCTTTCTAAAGTGGTTATTATACCTTTTTACTTTTTTATTTTGTAACGTAAGTATTTGTACACAAATGTGATCAATGTAAAAAATTCGTGATGGATTTGGCTCCGATAGAGGTTGTTTGTTAATATGATAATTTTTTACCAATATGGAAATATCCACGTTTATCTTATTGATAAATGTATATTATTACTTACAATGTTCTTATCAAGGTGAAAATTTTGTTTCGTATTGAAAACATATTTTAAATATAAAAAAATATTTTATAAATGACATCACACTGAATTTACCATATCGAAAATTGCAACATCTTGCAATCGCAGTTTCTAATCGGCGGGAAAGATGAAGCTCGTAATTTTTGTCTGAGACCAAAAAACCGAAGAAAATTTTTATATTTATATATTTTTCTTCTAGGTGAACTAAGAAAAACCCAAAAAATTGTAAAATTTCATGTTTGAAAAAAAAATCGTACTTTTTGCAAGAAAAAAAATCATTTCAACTTGCTAAAAAAGTTGAGTAGAGTTTTTTTTTCATGAATCTTTTTATTTCAAATTGAAGAGAATTTAAGACTGAAGACAACAAGCTTAGGTTCATTTCGATTGGTCATTTAGTTTTCTTGCAATCACGCCCGCCTGTTTAAAAAAATGATAAAAATGAAAACTCAAGAAAACACGCTTCAAAGTTTACGGTCAAAAAATGCAGTTAAACAGAGAGGAAATATATCATTATAATTTGTACTATAGCTTGACCCGGCGCTTATACAAATTCAAAATATTTTTTTAGACGATAAGTGAACCTTTTCAGGTACATTGTTTGGATTTATTCGACCGAGGGGAGGAGCGAGTGCTCGTGCTACCCGAGCACTCGTATAATCAACACCCCACTGCGTTTAGTGCTATAGCTTTGAAAATATTTCGAATTAGCCTATAAAACTTTACAGACATATTCTTAGATAAATTAGGAAGAGATTTAAGAAATAAAAAAATGGATTTTTTTAGACTCTAAAGCAGGATCCCGACTTAAACATTTTTCCATCTCAAATTTTCAATAAGATCGAGTTTTTTTTCTTCTGTGAATAATATATGCCTCTATGTACGGTCGTATCTCAAATTACGGCATGTATTTACTATATTATTGTTTCGAAATTACATTTCTTTAACTCTATTCAACTCCCAAATCTATTAAATATCACCGGTTTATGCAAATTCGTATCAAGATTACCACAAAATCCTCGAAACTTCAATATGACATTTTCTATTTCATATATGTGTCAAAAAGTTTCTTGAAAATATCTTTACCAGATAGAAAACAGTTTTACGTGTTTGGTTGGGGGTGTTATATAACATTTTCCACAACGCGTTGAGACGGTGGGGGGGGGGGGGTAAATGTGGCGTGACACAAGTCACACGCCGTTGGTCAAAACTGTTGAACAGAGTTATTTCATTTTCACGAAATTTTCTCGAATCCTTCGTGAAAATAAATGTGAAAACGCGTCCGATTCTATTACATTATTTTTTTTATATATTATATTTATTTATTTTATTTTTTCACGTTTCACCAACGTCGACATTTTCTAACAAATATTTTCAACGTGTTTATATTGTAAATCAATAAAACATAGGCTCTCAATAGGGCTTGTAAACCAGTTTAAAAAAAACCACCATTCAGCCACCAATCAACTCTTTTATTTAATTTGCTTCCTCGCAATATCGAAGATACGAGAAGCTTTGTTATCGTTTTAAAACGAGAAAAAAAAATTGTTCTCCGATTTTAAAAATTTTACCGGATCTATCTGTTTCAGGTCAAGACAAACACTTTTTGTTCCGTGTCTGTCTGTGTGTCCCCCAATCCTTGTCACACGCTTAACTCATGAACCACTGAACCGATATTAATGAAACTCGGTTGGTTGGTTGGGTCTAGTTTGAAGACGGTCCCATTTCAAAAGTATTAAAATCGTGTGTAAGGGGGAGGGGTGACATCCCAAAACATTTATTTTTTGATTTGAAAATATCTCAAGAAAGACACATGTTACGTGAAAATTTTATAGAACCTTTTTTGTAGAGCATTCAATTATCTATAATATAGATCACCTAATTTTTTTGTAAAATATTCCCTTACAAAGATCTATCTCAATTTGATTTAAGAAAATCGTCATTTGTTTTTTTAAATTACTATTTACTTTGACATATTAAATATCACTTTGTAGACCGGGCGCTGGATGGAGTTGAGTGTGCAAAATATGAGGACCGCATTCTGTGCATAGTTTTGAATTCAGGAAAGCTTGCAGATTATGATTCTTGATGTTGCCAGGAGGTTTATTGGTCCATTTCTTATTTATGGGCAATCAAAGATAACCCCCACCAGTGTTTTGAAATTAGCTTTATCTCAGCTCCTAGTTATCCGATTTCAATTTTCTTTAGTTTATTTTAAAGTTCTTATCGCGAAGATTATTTTTGTCATTATTCATTTTTCTCTAAATCTTAAGGGTCCCCCACAATTTTTGAAAATCTGAAAATTTCATTTTTCTTACGAACTTAATTGTTATATAACTTTTTATCGTGCCCAATATCATTTTTTTACTTCATATAAAAAAGAAAGATAATTTTTTCAGCACTTCATTGATATCAAGATAATACTGTTTAAATGAACACATTCTTTGGAAATCGTCAATTAAACTAAAAAATATACTAATTTTGGATCATTATATTCAATTTTATTTGAAAAAGTTCATAATAGAATATAATGTTTCTAACAAAAATTGTAGAGTACGTTATTTTCTACAGTTTATGTTCCATTCATTTTTTTGTATCTCTTACTAAATAAAATATATATATTTTTCAATTTATTTAATTAAAAAAAAAATTTTTTTTAAGTTCATAATAGAATAAAATTATTATAACAAAAGTTATAGAGATCATTATTATCTATAGTTTATGTTCTGTAATTTTTTTTATATTTGTCATCAGTAAGCCAGAATAATTTGTTTTATATAAGGAGATATACGTACAATTTTTTATTGTATAAGAAAGTTCAGTGTCATTCATGACAGATTTTACAATTTTTTAACCATCCCATATGAGAAATTTGACCCAAACAAAAAAATTCATATAATTAAAGGTATACTTAATATAGAATAATCCAAAATTAGTCCATTTTTCTTAGTTTAACTCGCGTTTTCAATGAAGTTGTTCATTAAAATAGTATTATCTTAATATCAATGAAATGCCGAAAAAATTATCTCTCTTTTTTATATGAAATAAAAAAATGATATTGGGCACGACAAAAAAGTTATATAAGAAATAGTTCGTAATAAAAGTGAAATTTTCAGATTTTCGAAAATTGTCGGGGACCCTTAAGATTTAGAGAAATATTAATAATGATAAAAAATAATCTTCTAATAAAGAACTCTAAAATAAATAAAAGAAAATTGAAATCGGATGACTAGGAGCTGAGATAAAGCTAATTTTATAACATCGATGGGAGTTATATTTGATAGCCCATATAACAGTGTTCTACACGGATTTTAAAGTGGCTCCCTATCTGGAAATCTTTCTTTTGACCTTATATATGACCACAGAAAGTGGCATACCTCAATCAAAAAACGCAGCGTTTTGGCTTTATTTGCCACGTACCAGACGTACTAGAAGGGCGGGGGAAAGGGAAAGGGGCCAACAATGCTGCCGGCAACATGTGTTTTTTTGTTGTTTGTTGTCACAGGTAAATGAATTTGAGCATAGTTGCCGGTCCTCACATTTTGCATACTCAACTTCCTTTGGCGCCTGCACTATTGACGTTTTAAATGTCATTTTGACATTCGTATAGCAGAAAAATAATGATTTTGATTGAAATTGTCAAAAAATTCAAAATATACGACATAATAACCAGGCGCGTATTAAGAAAAATGTCGAATTAATATTTTTTATTAAAATTGTATGAAAATTAAATAGTTAACCATTGACAGGCAGTTGATCTTAATACTTTATTGGTTTTTATTTAAATTGTTCTATAATTAACTACCTTTGATGAATTTAGCCCGAGGTAGCACTGTGCATTTACTTGGCAGCTGTATTTTATAAATTCTGTCAAGAAAAATACATTACTAAAACATTAAAATATAATTAAAATAGGTTTTTAAATACCTATGCGTTGATCCCTTTACATAAAATTATCTCTATATGAGTATTTATCTTTCGCTAACCCTGTTTTATAATTTGTCGCACGAATAATAATTTAATTAATTAAGAATTTATTATTACGACATATTTAAGGTTTATAATAATTTGACCACATTATTGTACATGTGTGTGCGTGTGTGTATGTGTGTGTGTGTGTGTGACTTACCCCATCGGGATTTAGCTGCCCTTCAATTCTCCCTGGACCACAGAATTCCAAAAGGACATCCTGCAGCTTTTTTGTCGAATCTGAAACAAAATTGTATTATTTGTAATTTTATTTATTTATTTTCAGAGGAGTTAAAAACACATGATTTTATAAAGTACTAACGGAATCCCGCGGCTTCGCTCGCGTAAACTTCGAAACTAATTATAAATAACCCTCTGTACGTGATAGGGGATGACATATTTACATTTTTTTAATCGACTTGTATTCATTACCTATAAAGAAACGTAAATACCTCGGATCTTAGTTAAAAATTGTAAAAACTAACCCACTGTCTACCCTTCCCATTAGGGGCTGAATATCGATTTTTTTTATTGCAGATTATTTTGCCCGACTCCACCATTATAACGTAAACAGCTATGCAGATAAACATATAAAAAACACAGACCCTGTCTACCCCCGCCAGTAGGGGTTGAATGTCGAAATTTTTATTTTAATAGATGACTATTTTGCCCGAATTTACCTTTATAAGTAAAGCAGATATGCAGATAAACATATCTAAATCCATCCTCGTCCCCGTCATTCAGTGAATACAAAAAAAAAAAAATATATTTTACAAATATTTCCACCCCTCCTAACAACTAAGTGGTTAAATTTTGGGAAATGCTGAAATAATTGTTTCAGTATTTATATTGTAATGTTCGATAAGATTCAATTAAATACGAATAAAAAAATATTTTTTTATATAAACTTTAACACCCTGTTTTAACCCCGTAGGGGTTGAATATCGAAAAATCCTTTCTTAGTGGGTGCTTACATCATAAAAGGAAGGCACCTACGAAATTTCATGTTACTAAGTCCAGGGGTTTGGGTTGTACGTTGATATATGAGTGAGTGAGTGGTTAAGGACAAACTCTTTTATAGATATAGATTAAAAATGGTTTGACAGAAATATTTATAAAAATCTTAGATATACATATTCTAGTTTACTAAAGATTTGTTAAATTTATTCTTCGCGTTCTGTTCGAGATTATGTTAATGTCGTTTTTTTATAAAAATGGAAAACAAAAAAAAACCTCTTGGAAATGCATATTATTTAAATTATAAATAAGTATAATCATGTATTAGTATCGTGTATCACCAGGGGCGTATTAAACGGGGGTGTATAACACCCGGACGTCAGGATCTTTGGGGGGGGGGGGTAAGCCTTTGGTACACAACTGATTTTTTGTATTTGATTTTTTTTATAATACATCAAGCAGAACAGTTAATACTTCAAGTTAAATAGGTACTAGAAAAAGTACTTTTTGGTACTTGAAGTACTTTATTTCAAGTATACTTCAAGTATTTTTGAATATACCTAATAAAATATTAAAAATAATAATTTGAAGTACACTTGAACTTGAATATAACAAAAATAACATAAATACTTTTAGTGAATAAATGAAACTGTTACTTCAAGTATATTTAGTGTAAACGAGTATGAGAGTTTTTGATATCATGTTAATTTTCCACATTTTGTTATCCCGGAAAAAAATTGTAGATCTGCAGAAATCTACTCAAATCTCGACTGATCTGCATTTTGAGACAAAATGATATTTTTCACTGGTTTTTGATTTGTGGAAATTTGCAGATATCTACAATGACTTACAAAGATCTAAAACGATCTACAAAGATCTCTAAAGATCGTTGTAGATCGTGATAGAGATCTGAGTAGATCTCTACAGATCTACAATTTTTCCCCGGGATTTTACGACGTAAAAATGAAAAGTATGTTTGTTATTAAAAAATAAAATAAAAATTATTTTAGCTATGCGATGTCTTGTTTGTTCTGCCCCCCCCCCCTTTGTCTTCACGTATTGTAACGCTATGTAATACCCCCCCCCCCCTCTATCTTCACATATTTCGTACGTATTTTATTATCCGTTGATTGTAAGAAGACATATCTTAATATATATAAATTACGTGTCACATTGTTTGTCCGCGATGGACTACTAAACTAATTAACCGATTTTAATCAAATTTGTACACCGTGTGCAGTTTGATCCAACTTGAAAGATAGGATAGCTTACATCTCAATTTATGATCGCAATATTATTTTATTGCAAATTATTTGTCTTTATCTGTTAGCTCCAAACGATTCTAACAGATGGTGACATCTGTTGACTGGATTGAGTAAGTATTCAATAGATGGCGCTATGTCAAACTTCCAAACGTTTCATATAACCTACAATTTAATAGCATAACCACCACATGTTGCTAAAGTATAGGTTAACCACAGCAACGCGTGGCCGGGTCAGCTAGTAGTATGATATGAAAGATTTAATTCTATAAATAACACAACTGAAAGTGCAACAATAGTATAACATATGTATTGTATGTAGTTAGTCGTTCTGGCATCTGGCGTTTGGTATTTCAATGTGAACATATGACGCGTTTTACAAAAACATGTGATATCATCAGACAGAGAGTATTTGTAGTATTTTATTGAATCCCCGGTTGATTCATATTTTTAGAAATAATAATACCTCTATAGTATACCTTTAGCTTCGTTTTCAAAATAAACATTTCCGCACGGTGAAAAAATTAAATAAAACAATATTGTGACGTGTTGTCAAACGCACTTTGTTTGTTTGTTTGTTACAGACAGACAGCCGGACGTGAAACAAACGCCGCTGATATCAAAACAAACAATGGTAGAATAAAAATGTGAATTTGTTTTTAATATACGTCATGTTTACATATTTATGTTTATTTTTTTCAACTAGCTAATTTTTCTAATTGATTTGTTTTTATAATATGTGTAGTGACTAGTAATAGGACCGGGGTTACCCGGGGATGTAAATTTAATCTGTAATAAACCTATTAAACATTGTTTTTACTTATTGCTTTAACTATTTACGCAGTGCAACCAAAGATATCTCTAGGACTTGATGAAATTTATGCAAAATATCTACAAATTATACACATAAACCTTCATCGTGAAATACTCTATCCATTAGTGAAAACCGGAGAAAAATCTGCTCAGTAGTTACTGAGAAAATCGTGCAAATAGACAGATATTTTATTTGAATATTTACTAACTGAATTCAGACTAAATGTTTTGAAAAATAATTCAAAAAATAGTTATTTAATTATGAGTTGTCATTTTGATGTAATGAGGAAAATTTTATATTTATATTTTCTGTAATTTTTTTTAAAAATTATTCGAATGTAATAATTAGGTACGCATGAATAATTTTTTTTTAGAATTAATATTTTTTAATACAAAAAATTGTATAAAAATTAAATGACAGTTGATTTGAATACTTTATTGGTGTTTATTTAAATTGTTCATTAATTAATTAACTACCCAAGGTTAATTTAGAAAGAGGAAGTACTGTCGTGCATTCATTTGGAATTTGTTTTTAACTACGGTCTCTTATTTCATGAGAAAAAAAATTAGTTAAATAATGTTTTGTATGACTTAAATTTTAAGGCAATTTTAAAAAAATATTAATAAATTTCCAGAATTGTTTACAACTAAATCAACAACCATAGAGAAAAAGTACAAAGACAAGCAAAAAATATTTATTTTGATCTAGTTTAACTTAATTAATTATTCTATGATAGCTTTTTCACGACAGGAGAAGCTTTGTGATTATTTTTAAAAACAGAGAAAATTTTGTTTTTCAATTTCAAATTTTTTACCTAAGACAAACGTTTTATTTACGTCTGTCTCCCGAATCCTTGCCACACGCATAACTCATGAACTATTCCACCGATTTTGATTAAATTTGGTTTACTAGTTGGATCTAGCTAGTAGATAACCCATATAAAATACATTAAAAACGTGCGTAGTGAGGAGGGGTGGTCTAAAAAATTTTTTTTAAATATTTTAATATTTTTATAATACAGTTCCAGACAAAAACTGTTAAGCTTCTGACGAGGACTTCTTGTGAAGTTGAAACACATGTCGTATTAAGGTGTATACTTTTTGGTTTAAATGACTAAGAAACCACATTTTCTTCGTTTTCCTGTAGTAAGCAAAACATTAACTATCTTATTTTGTATTTTTTTGCAGTTACCAAATCTTCACCCCCCCCCCCCCTGATGGGGAGAGAAAGCATCTTAGAATAACGGTGAGTATTAGAACACAATATTATACATATACTGTATTTACAAATTTAACTGCAGCGGGCGGCGCCACTGCTTTACAAGTGTAATTAACATCAAAGAGGTTTAGGTAATATTGCATTCTAGCGGGCGCAGTCGGTCGAGTGTGTACAGCAGTGATTTCCAGGACACTGTTTATGTCAGTGCTTCTTAAACTTTTTAACGTCACGGCCCCCAAAACAATTTTTTTTATTTATATAATTTAAGGGGTTAAATACAGTCAGAAGGCCAAAAACATTTTTTATTTGTAAAAATAATAATTTCGAAAGCTGCTACAGCTGTTCTCCAGGAGGTTCTCTCAAAAAAGGTGACCACGATATCTCTGGACTGCATCTTTTAAAATAAAAAACCCAAACGGATTTCTTTAAAATAATGTATAATCTTGTACTTAATCGAAGAAATAAGCAATATACATTTTTTGACAAAATGGCAGCTTCTCAAAAAAAAATTGATTTTCGACAAAAATTTTTACCTTAAATTCTTTATAAAATATATATATTTATCTGTGAGAAAAAACCTTCGATTAAATACTAAAAAATATACTTAAGAAACTTGTGTTAAGATTTGAGACTGATCACAGATTTGAGAAAAACGCGCTGCCGCTCGCTCCGACCTCTTACATTCAAACGCTCTGAGACGTCTTTACAAATATGCGTGTAACTTCGAATATAATCGCCGGATTTACTTAAAATTTTCTGTGTGTGTACTTAAATATATGTACATTACGAAAATGAAATAAAAATATATATATTTTTTTAAATTCTAACTGTATGTAACCCCTTAAGCAAGCTACATTTAAATTTATTTAATGATAGTAAATTAATTTGTTATATTTACGGTTCTTCACGGCCCCCTTGTGGAAAGGCCACGGCTCCCTAAGGGGTCCGCGGCCCACTACTTTAAGAAGCCCTGGTTTATGGAATGTCGGACGTCGACAAGTTATTATAAACTAACTATTAGAGAATGTTGTTTACAAAACATGATTTATCACAGGTTTTGTTAATCGTTCAATTATCGAGTCTCTGCCGCGTGTATAATGAACATTGCGCGATGCGGTGCGGTGTCGCGCTCTCTGATTGGAATCATGTATATGTATGTAGGTAAATACTAAATACATACATACACCAAATGTGCGCGCAGGTTTAATTTAATTAGTGTTCTAAATAGCAGGCGTATAGTAGCTACCAGACTGTTTATTTATTCAATAGTAAGGTACTAGCATCAGTCTTCCACGCTTTAATACCAATGTATACTGTTTTTAATTGTAATTTTCATGAAATCATGTTACTAATAAAACAACTAACTCTTTATTAAATCAATTTAATTACCAATAGTTTGTTTTTGTTATATTATAGCTTTTTATTTTGTTTTATGTTTTTTCTCCAGTAATGGATAAAGTGAAACCAGTAATGGGCACCCACTTGCTAATAATTACAAAAAGATAAGTACTACCTTAGATTAGGAAAGACTATGGATACATAAGAACCAATGCTAGTCCGTATATAAAAGTGTCACCAAAATTTTTCGTCGGCCATCTTAATTTGATGCTATTATAATATAATAATTAATAAATATATTACACAAATAATTTGTTTAAATTTTGACATCGACTAACCGATTGTCATCAAATTAAGCTGTTTTACAGATAACTGTCTACAGATTATGATTCAGTAATCACAGTTATCAAATATCAACAAATATTTATAATTTAGTAAATTTATAATTAAACAAGTGTCCAACATTAGGGTATGATCCATGACTGGTGCCAATAGTAATTGTATTTAAAATATTCGAGAGGTTGGTTAGTTTTTTATTAGGTCATCATTATCAATTATTCAAAAAAAATTTTTTTATTAAAAAAAAATTGCTATGGATACCACGGGACTTTCTTATACGTAATGTCGAGAGAGTGTATAGTGTATGTATTCATTATCTTATAAAAGGTATATTCCTGTTGAATTGATAAAATATATAAATAATGAAGAATGAAGACATAAATTTATTATAGAAAAAAATATTTTCTACATTTTTTATCGAAACCATTATTTTTTCTTGTTTCAAAAATAATTTTTAAAAATAAAAAATTGAAAATAAGGGGTAGATAAACTAAAATTAGTTAACTGATATAAACTGTAATAAAATATAAATAAAACTAAATAATAAATATTTATAACTTTAATCAAACGAATTCGTTGAAATAAATTACTAAAAAAAATTTATATATTCAACATTTAGCAAATTTGTGAATAAATTTGATAACTTGTATTATTTACCAAATAAACATTGGCATTTTTATCTGTTTTAATTAGGACAAGTTAATTCCAAACCAAAAAACTGTCAACTGTGTATATAAAATGTACAAAAAAATGTCAACGTTGTATTTTTTTAATTGACTTTTTTTATTAGTTTTTGAATCAGTGGTGAAATAATTGATTTAAATTAAAATCAATAAATTAAAGTGTTAGAAATTTTGGTAGGTAATCTATATTCCTCACGATGTATACATAAAAAATGATCGTGTAAACAACGTGTAAACTATAATGTGTAGACAATATTTTATAATTCACGATAAAAAAAATGGTTCATATTTGGACAATATTTTCATTGCGCACAAATATAAATACTTTCCTAATTTTGCTACTTCTAATATTATTGAAAAAAGTTATTTAGCATTTAATTTGTTAATTAGATACATCTTTCAATAAAACCTAAAAAACATTTTGCTTCCTCGCAATATCGAAGATACGAGAAGCTTCGTTATCGTTTTAAAACGAGAAAAAAAATTTGTTCTCCGATTTCAAAAATTTTACTTTATTTATCCGTTTCAGGTCAAGACAAACACTTTTTGTTCCGTGTCTGTCTGTCTGTGTGTTTGTTTGTGTGTCTGTCCCCCAATCCTTGTCACACGCTTAACTCATGAACCACTGAACCGATATTGATGAAACTTGGTTGGTTGGTTGGGTCTGGCTTGAGGACGGTCCCATTTCAAAAAAATTAAAATTGTGTGTAAGGAGGAGGGGTGACATCCAAAAAGATTTATTTTTTGAAGATATCTCAAGAAAGACACATGTTACGTGAAAATTTTATAGAACCTTTTTTGTAGAGCATTCAATTCTCTATAATATAGGTCACCTACCATTGTTGTAAAATATTCCCTTACAAAGGGAATTTGACTTAAGAAAATCGTCATTTGTTTTTTTAAAACTGCTATTTACTTTGACATATTAAATGTCACTTTGACGTTTTAAATGTCATTTTGACATTCGTATAGCAGAAAAATAATGATTTTGATTGAAATTATCAAAAAATTCAAAATATACGACATAATAACCAGACGCGTATTAAGAAAAATGTCAAATTAATTTTTTTTATTAAAATCGTATGAAAATTAAATGGTTAAATTGTTCAATAATTAACTACCTTTGATGAATTTAGCACGAGGCAGCACCGTGCATTTACAAGGCAGAGTATTTTTTAATGATGTTCTCTTCAAACAAACCGAAAAATAGTTTTTTGCAGAAAAAAATTATAATTTAAATAAAATTTTATAACCATGACCAATGTTTAAGCTTATTCGTACATTAGAGCAATGTGTAGATAAAAGTCTAAAATTTGAATTGTTATTTATGGATAACTCATATATTTTACTAATTTTTATTAAAAATATTGGACGTATGGTTTTTGAATAATTGGATATTAAAAAAATAGAGTTTTTAACACACGATAAATGAGAGAACTTACCGAAAGAGGTCTATTTATTGAAATTCTGCACAATTGGCTATATAAAGACGTTTTAAAAACTATTATTATTCCAAATTATTCGAAACTTCAACCCTTTTAAATACTATAAAAATTATAAAACAAATATATTCACGTGTAATTTATTAAAAATAATGAAAAACTAGCTCTGCCATTACAGAAGTACAAATTATTACATGTTACTATTATATACCGTTCTATTTAAATTTTCAAATTAAATTAAACATTTTTTACTTTAAATCAGCGATTCTCAACCTGTGGGGCGCGCCCCCCTGGGGGGGCGTAATAAAACTTAATTGGGGGGGGGGGGGGGGGCGAGAATATCGAAAAAAAAAAACGAGAAAAAATATTATTAAAAAATGTATTTAATTTACTGTAAGAAAAACAATAAAATACATTCTGACATAATAAAAACTAAAATACACGTTTACATTTACACTGATATAATACACTTATAAATAGGATTGTATCAGTACTGCACAATGTATTTAATAATAAACTTATTAATATTTAATTAAAAACAATTATTAGTGACTCCCTTGGGCCTGTCTTGCAGAAAAAAAGTTTTTCGGTTTAATATTAGAAATTGAAACTCTAAGCATTTTTTTAATTATATTTAGCTGAGATCTATTTTTCAGTGAAAATTATTGTATGCGGGGGGGGGGGGGGGCGTATGAGAATTATGATTGAAAATTGGGTCGCAAATACTAAAAGGTTGAGAAGCACTGATTTAAATACATAATTAACAAAGTAAAATATTCCATTAAATGTAGGTACTATAGTCTATTTCATTTAAGTTTGCAGTGGTGGGCGGGGATTAGACGGTACGATTCACACAGGAACTATTTTATAGCTAACAGAAAAGTTTTTTCACTAGAAATTTATTAAATCTTAAACCTTTCAGTGAATTTTTTTCAAACTTTCACTGTATTTAGATTCATCCTTCATACAAAGTATAGGCTAAAATTTATTTTCAACACATTTATAGTTTTTATGCTGTGATTTTTTTGTTTGGCAAAACGGGAAATAACTCGCATTTTAATTTATTACTGATTGTTGTAAATACTCAATAGTGTTTTTTTTCTTGACGTCAGACGTGTAATTTTTTTAAAACCACGTAATTTTTGGCATATCTGAACTGTCATATAACTTTTAATGGAATTTACAAGAAATTAAATTCACTTTTGTGTCATAAATATTAGTTTTCTTATATCCTAATGTCAACTGTAAATATACAAACATTTGTAAAATAACTAATCTGACAGTTTGAATTTAATTGCAATTATTTCCAAGGCAACATGATGTATTGCATTAGTGAAAATTGTGTTATTGTGAATTTATCTGGCGTTTTGACCAATCAGGAGCGCGTATTATACTTCCTATGCTAGCTACCGCTGCAATCTTAAATGAAATAGACTATAGTGATGTAACGAATATTCGCATTCGCATTCGCGAATATTCGCACATTTTTAAACATTCGTATTCGCATTCGCATTCGCAGGTAAAGTTGCGAATATTTTTGCGAATATAATATGATGTATTAATATATAAAAATAGTTAAATATCGTTTTAGTGCTCCAAATTATTTCATTGAAAATCTGTTTTATTTTAATATCTAGCCATAATCTATGGATACTGACAAGAAATTGCCAGAAATATTGTAATAGATCCGATTAAAAAGTATTTAAAAAAATTATTATAACAATTAAAAAAGGATTGTTTAGCTTTGTTTATTTAAAACGGTACATCACGTTTATCATAAATATTAAACATAAATTGTTTTTGTAAGTAAATAATAGCTTAAACCACGAAATATAAAATTATTTTAATTTTTATATTAGTGAAACGACTTTTCGACCAGTTTTATAGCAACTTCTGCTTGTATTTTATCCATTAATATCCATAGATAAGAACCCATTTAGATATTAAAACAAAATGATTTTTCATAAAATAATTTGGAGCACTAAAACGATAAATAACCATAAACATATCGTTTTTTAATCTATTTTATTCAGAAAACCTTCTTTTTTTTTCTTTTTTTTAGCTTTTTTTACAAAAAGTCAATATTCGTATTCGCATTCGCATTTGCGAATGTTTAAAATCATACATTCGTTACATCACTAGTAGGTACATGCGTTCTGAATATAAAATAAAAACAAAATTTTTCGAAACCAATTTTTTTACAGTGTGTTAAACGAATAACCTTAAGACTTAATTTAGAATGAAACTGAATTATTTAACAGGATTAATACATTACTGTATAACAGTGTCCATATCACCGTCCTAATGATTTCCAGTTAAATTCTCTTGTGGTTATTTTTGTGCTAAAAATAAAATAAAATAAAAAACAACAAAAGTCAGTATACGCGATACATTCGCAAATAAACCTCTCATGAAATATTAATGAATGCGATTAAAGTTAAAACATGTTTAATATTAATTTGAGATCAGGCAGGTACTACGTTGAAGTTTCCAACGGGGAGGCGTGTATTTTTTTTTTCATATAAAAAAAATCGGTTTCTGTGGAAATAGAATTACTTTGAAAACGTTTTCCCGCACCGTTTTCATAATTAGTGCCTTCGTACATCAAAGTGTACACGCAAGAACATCAACTGCGCTTTATTAAAATATCTAACAAAGTACCCACCCAACCCCCTTCTAACCCCTAATACCCCAAGCCCCTTCTGCTCCACCACTACCTACTACTTTTCATATTTTGTAAAACAGCCTTTGAGTGTGATAAAAATATTAAACCGTATATAAAAGAAAAATGTGTGTGTTAATATTAGTTCGACGATTTTAGGATAAAAAAAAATACTTCTACATTTTTAGTTTGTTTTAAAAATAAATTACAAACAGTTTTTATTAGTTTTGCTTCCTCGCAATATCGAAGATATGAGAAGCTTTGTTATCGTTTTAAAACGAGAACAAAAATTGTTCTCTGATTTTAAAATTTTTACCGGATCTGTCCGTTTCAGGTCAAGACAAACACTTTTTGTTCCGTGTCTGTCTGCCTGTCTGTCTCCCAATCCTTGTCACACGCATAACTCATGAACCACTTAACCGATATTAATGAAACTTGGTTGTTTGGTTGGGTCTGGTTTGAGGACGGCCTCATTTCAAAAGTATTAAAATTGTGTGTAAGGGGGAGGGGTGACATCACAAAATATGTATTTTTTGATTTGAAGATATCTCAAGAAAGACACATGTTACGTGAAAATTTTATAAAAACTTTTTTGTAGAGCATTCAATTTCCTATAATATAGATCACCTATGTTTGTTGTAAAATATTCCCTTACAAAGATTTATCTCAATTTGCTTTAAGAAAATCGTCATTTGTATTTTTAAATTGCTATTTACTTTGTCATATGAAATGTCATTTTGACGTTTATAATGTATAGCAGAAAAATAATGATTTTGATTGAAATTGTCCAAAAATTCAAAATATACGACATAATAACGAGGTGCGTATTAAGAAAAATGTCAAATTAAAATTTTTTATTAAAATCGTATGAAAATTGAATGGTTAACCAATGACAGGCAATTAATACTTTATCGGTTTTTATTTAAATTGTTCAATAATTAACTACATCTGATGAATTTAGCACGAGGAAGCACTGTGCATTTACTTGGCAGATGTTTTTTTCAATACAATAATTATTTCTGAATACAATTGGTAATGGTCACTGAATTTCTTAAGCTTAAACGATCCCCTGCCAACGTCCTTAATGGAAAAGTTGAACAATCATAATAGAATATATTTCCTTTTGTCTAAAAGTGAATATCAACAAAAGAAAGTAAATATATATAGTATAACATAATATTAATAACAATACAGTGTATTGATGGATGGTCTACAGGATTCTACGCGAATATAAGTAAGAAAGAGCATTCTTCAAGTTTTTCAATCATGAAGAAAATACGTACATAGTACTTACTGCACTATGTGATAGCTTATTCTTCTTTCTCTTCTATTTTGGTTATAGAAAAATGATAAATGGTTGTACGTGAAAAATAAATGTTATTTTAAATATGCTTGCATGGTTTTAGATATAAATAGTACAGGGTTGTACCTGCATGATTTGTTTAATTTAAATTAAAATCAGGCCCAAAAATGCATCCAAAACATTTTATTCCAATTATTTTTTATGGGGTATGAACAGTGTAAAATTTAAAAAAAATCAGTTTTTTTATTTGTTTATAAATTATTACTTTACACTCCAAAGAATATGTATCTCAAGTTTCAATTGAAAATTTCGAACGTCAAGTATTTGAAAAGAGCGCCAAATGTTGTCATGTTATAATATTCGATTTATTTCTTCCAAAATTTTACTCAAAATCACTTTTTTTGACCTGGTTGACAACATAACTAATTGTAAGACAGTTTTCGTTCAATCGATTTGATTCAAAATGGATTTTATAGAGGAAACGTACCTCTTCAGACGGACGTAGCCGTTTTTTAGGGTTCCGTAGAAAACTAGGAACCCTTATAGTTTCTCCATGTCCGTCCGTCCGTCCTGAAAAATTTTGTCATAATATGATGAAATTTGGTATACGGTCGTAGATTGATGACCCAATAACAGAAATGATAAGATTTTTGAAAATAAAAATTTTTTAGACCCCCCTTTTATAAAATGAAAAGTGTTATCAAAAAAAAAAAATTTCACCTACACCATTGAGTGGGGTGTCGTTAGAAAGGTCTTCTAAAATGCAACAAAAAATGTAACAGAAATTTTTAATTTTAACCCTTCGATCACGATGTATTATCTCTCCAAAGTCATTAAAAAAGCGTCCCCCCCCTCTATTTTCTAAACTATCAATTTAAAAAATCTGAAAAAAATCCAGAACGTAGATTTTAATTAGTACTTTCACTGAAAATTATAACGAACATTGTCAAAAATATTTTGGACCCCCTTTTCATAGATTGAAAAGTGAACTCACATTTTTTTCATCTACCCCATTGAGTGGGGTGTCATTTGATAGGTCTCCTAAAATGCAATAATAAAAGTCAAGTGACTTTTTGATTTTAACCCTTAAGTCACGAAAATTTTGAAAAATACTTTTTATAAATCGTAGTGAGAATGACTACGGAACCCTATCAAGTGCGTGCCTAACACGCACTTGCCCGTTTTATTTATAAACAATTTTACTAAAATAAACTGTAATCAACCAATAAGGATCGAGTATTCTGATATTTTTACATAGTAAGTAATTACGTCATACCAGTGACAGTTCTGCTAGACGCGGTTGCTATCACGTGATAAATAGGTTAAATATTACATTTTAAAATTAGGTTTATTATTAAAATACTGACTTACTTCACGTAAAAAACACATACATACCTACTACACTATTTAGAACACTATTTTAATATTTATTATTAATAGTGTCAAATACTATGGCTAGGCCATAAAATGCACACCCCTTAAACATAAAAAAATGTATTAACTTATAATATCAAATAAATACGGTATAGGTACAATATAATTGGTGAAACTTAAAAGGATGTTTGAAAAAAAGATTGGAGGTAATTAATATTATATAAATATATAATATGAAGTTTATCACTCATTAAGATTTTTTAGAAAATCAACAATGAATCTTGATATCAATCGATTATTACCTTTTTTTATTTAAATTTAGGATGTATTGTAATAAAACAACAATCATTTTAATTTACAATTTTTATATAACATATTTTTTTTGTAAAATGTATAAAGTAAATAAATTAATTAATATCTAATAATAATTAAAATGATAAATACATCCCCTTAATGCAGCGATAACAGCTGTGTTCACCTGATGTCTTGCATTTAAAATGAAACAACAATGTAACGTTTATAGGTTATATGACGTATATTATATATTTGTTTTAAAAATGCAAACTTACCAGATTTTATCTTGATTAAAAAGATTGATTGGCTTTGAATAAAAATACAGCACGTATCGATGTACATGCATTTATATATTAATTAACACAATATAATAATTATGGAATTTGAATTGACATATGAAGAAATAGCGCCTACTACTATTAATAAATTATAAATAGCAACTACTCTATTTGTAAAAAAATTTCTTGTCAAAATATGAATTTTTGTTTAAATAAACTGCAAATTTCGTTACTTCTAGTTATCCAATTTTGTTGAGTTTTAATAGGGTTCTATTCTGATAATAGATGAAGTGAATTCAAAAGGATTGGTGCAAATTTATTTCGAATTGAAGCCTGTAGTTCGGCGTTTCTATCAAAAAAGCGGGTTAAATCGACAAATTGAACTTTATTTATATTTTTATAACAGAAAATTAAAACCGATCGATATTAAACTAAGCAAAAATGGAGACTGTAATGTTTTCTATCAGAAAATGTAAAAATGTAAGTGAGATACTGAAGAAATTTAAGATATAATACTCATTTTATCAATTTATATACGAAAAAAATTTTTAGGACGAGAGTAGAACACACTTCCAAGCAGAGCCTGCTTGGGGTGTGCAATACCCTACTGTAATACATAGATAATAATATATTGGTGTTTGATTGGAGTTGATTTGTTTTAATAACAATAAACACAGTATTGTATTGTAGGGGGTGAGAAGGGGTGTTGATATTGAGGTCATTATTATGATAGACTTGAGTTAAATATTCATCAGATAATAATGTGTACAGTCTCGGGGTCATAGTGTTGCTATATTTACATAATAATATCTGTATAAATCAGAGAGAACTATTCATATTCCGATGTTTGTATATTTAGTAAAATAAATACGTAATAGGTATGTGTTGATGCTCTACTTTACTGCTCTATATTATAATAATCGATTTTGCTCTATATATTTAACTTACAACTTATATTTGCGTTTGTATATTTTTTAAGACCTGCGTCTCCATGATATGAAAACTTGGCCTGACAAGGAAAGATCCCGAGGTGTCAGACTCGGATTTTAATGAAACTTGGTAAAAATGTTCTTTGGGTAAAAATTAAGGACACCTATTTTTTTATACGTGCCCGTTTTAATATTTAGGGGGTGAAATCGGCCCTTGAAAATGAGGGTAAATTTTTTAATTTGTAAATAGCTCGTAAACCACTTGGAATAGTGACTTGTGTATAATGTAACATTTGTTTGGTATTACAAGAGCTATAAAATAGCATTAATGTGGTACCCCCTAAATATTTTATTTGGGGGGTATAATTGACACCCCTCAATTTTTTTCAAAAATTATTATTTTTTCTTTCATAAATCAATAGAGTGTAGTATTCTGAATACAATGATATCAAATTTCAAAATAACGTGTCTTCAAACTTCGGAGATATCGGCAGTTTTGTAGTTCGCCATATACTTTATACACTGTATAAAGATACTGCATGCCGCGCCGCGCACTGGTCAAAGCTATTGGAACATTTTTCAAAATAGTGTGGATCTATTATAAGGTGTGATATTAATTTGAAAATTCACAAATATCATTAATATGGGTTTATTTTAAATTATAAAGAGTACAAATTTTGTACTTTCTTCGCTACAGGGTATGCAACCCTTAAATTAAACAATGGAATGTAGCGATTTCAAGTATTGAAAAATTGGTTTTAAAAGTATTAATATAAATTATATAAATTAGTTACACTTACCCAAATTAAATACAGTAGAAGTTAAATATTAAAGGTAAATTTTATGGTTGAAAATATTTTTGAATTCTTTTAACCATATTAATAAACACTTTGTTTGATTCTATCAAACAATACCAATTATTTTAAAAACTATTAACATTTTCTCATATTTTCTTAAACTTGGGAGTGATGCGAGAGCGAGTATGACGTAAAATGTTAATTTATAAATTAGCTAGTACCTTAAGGATGCAATGAACAATTTAAAATAAAAAACATGAATATTATGAATGCCTTGGCATGAATAGTTTTAAAAACAAAATTTAACTCTTCGTAATTTAAAATAAACCCATATTGATGATATTTGTGAATTTTCAAATTAATATCACAACTTATAATAGATCCACACTACTTTGAAAAATGTTCCACTAGCTTTGACCAGTGCGCGGCGCGGCATGCAGTGTCTTTATACAGTGTATAAAGTATATGGCGAACTACAAAACTGCCGATATCTCCGAAGTTTGAAGACACGTTATTTTGAAATTTGATATCATTGTATTCAGAACACTACACTCTATTGATTTATGAAAGAAAAAATAATAATTTTTGAAAAAAATTGAGGGGTGTCAATTATACCCCCCAAATAAAATATTTAGGGGGTACCACATTAATGCTATTTTATAGCTCTTGTAATACCAAACAAATGTTACATTATACACAAGTCACTATTCCAAGTGGTTTACGAGCTATTTACAAATTAAAAAATTTACCCTCATTTTCAAGGGCCGATTTCACCCCCTAAATATTAAAACGGGCACGTATAAAAAAATAGGTGTCCTTAATTTTTTCCCAAAGAACATCTTTACCAAGTTTCATTAAAATCCGAGTCTGACACCTCGGGATCTTTCCTTGTGAGATTTAGAATGTTTGCCTTTGGATGGTTAACTGCACAGAAAAAAAGAAACCTAAAAAATTACAACCTATTATTATTAAATATTTTGTACAGTCTGAAACTGTATTTATATTTATACCTGATGATGGATTGTAATAACAATCCGAAATGTTGTACGAAAACAATAAATAAACACAGATCAGTCCGAGAAAACGATAAAACACAACTGTAATAATGTAATATAAATTGATAGATAAATTGCAAACATTACAGTTTGAAATTATATTATTAAAGTTTCAGAGAGTAAAATATATTTATTAATAAAAGGTTGTCGCTTATTATCCAGGATGTACATCAGAGGTTCCCAAAGTGGTCCCTACGGACCCCAAGGGGTCCCTGGCATCGTTCAGGGGGTCCGTGGAAAATTAAAATTGATTTGGAGGTCCCTGAACAACGTCAGGGGGTCCGCGCGCATTTTTATTAATATGGAAGTTAAAATAAATAACAATGAATAAATTACACTGGCCGACAGCCATTTTGCTGCAGGGAATACAACAACTTTTTAAGGGTAATTTGGACACGTTGAATCCAAAAATGACCACCATTATGCTCAATCAGCTCTTGTTTTTGCAATATTTCAAAAAAATGATTTTTTCGATATGCAAACATTCGAATTCGTATATATATTTTTTGAATCAATGACTTCAACCAAATATCATTCAGAATGAAGCTATGGGTCCTAATTGAACTAAAAAGCCTTAAATTATATACATTCATAAAGTTATTCCCTTCGAAAATCATTTTTTAAACGAAAAAAAAAAAATTATTTTTTAGCAAAAATTCGGCAATTTTCAAAATTCAAAGCGCATTAACACAAACACGTTTTGTCCAATTTTAATGTTATTCACTAAATTAGTAGCTTTATCTATCTTCTTCATTGTGTTAAAATTTCAACGTAATCGAATAAAAATTGCCGAAGTGGTACTAAAATCAACTTCGCGTGTCAAAACTTAGTAGTTTTTCACCCAGGGTCCGTGGGCAAGTTTTGACTATGAAAAGGGGTCCGTGGGCCAAAAGAGTTTGGGAACCACTGATGGACATACATGGAAAACCTGTAATTCTTTAGGTTTCTTTTTTTCCGTGTATGAATATCGCTATATTTCAATGTTTGATCTTAACAACATAAATGGAATAAGATTTTTAGTAAATTATATACATAAATGATTGTTTTAAAAACTAATACAACACGGATCAAACCACGAGCGGGTTGTTTATAGTCAGTGCTTCTTAAACTTTTTGACGTCGCGGCCCCCTTGTTCATATTGATAACTCACGGCCTCCCTATTTTTTTTTTAAACCCAGATGAGTTAAATTTTTTTTTCATTTTTATAATTTAATTGAGTGCATAATTTTTATATATTAACTTATTTAACGATAGTAAATTTATTTGTTATATTTGCAGTTCTTCGCGGCCCCTTTGTGGGAAGCCCACCACTTTAAGAAGCCCTGGTTTATAGTGTAGGGTTGTACCTACTTATGTTACTTACATGACGCTAAATCTTGTAGTTGTTGAAACTCCGCTGGTGATAGTTTGTCCCATTGCAACGCCATTTCTTTCTGAAACAAATATAAATATTTATTTTAATATGTTTGGATAATCATATTTAACATTTTGTTTATCTATTTATACTCGTAATAATAATATTTATGTTCCTGTAGACCACAGTTCGAGAAGCACTTGTTTACGTAATTTTACCAATGGATTTTCAAGTCATTTTTCAATTTGTATAATTGAATATTTTTCTACCTTGAAAATATTAAACGGTATTTCCATGCTGCAAATGAAAAGTGTATGTTCAAGACGGTTTTCTTTTTTACCATAATTTTTGTAAAATGTAAAAATATAAAAAAAAATCCGTGATCAATTTTGTCTCGATAGAAGTTGTTTTGTTAATATGATAATTTTTTACCAGTATGTAAATATCCACGTTTATCTTATTGACAAAATATTTTAAATACAAAAAAATACAAATAAATGACATCTCTGAATTTACCATATCGAAAATTGCACTTTCACTAGTTGGGTGGTGTAAAAAATATTCACACTGATAAATAATCATTAATACAACCATTATGTTTAATCTATTTGAGAGTTTTGTTAGTTAGTGTAATAAATTATTTATTAATTTGACAATTGAAAAGATTTTTAGAAAAACATGAAGATATATTTTTCAAATTCATAAAATATTCTTAATAAGATTTTTTTATTATTATTTTAAGGAAATATTGTTATAATAACAATCAAGCATTTTTCCATCTCAAATTTTCAATAAGATCAAGTTTTTTTTCTGTGTAGAAACCTAAACGAGACTCTCGTCTAGGCTTCTAATTTTCAGCCCTATATATAATCTTGATTTAATATCATTTAATTATATCAGTGTCTTATAAGGCAGTCCAATTCTGGTTTATTATTTGCCCACCGTAAATAATGTCAAGTCTTTTTTATGCATACAGTTCAGTAGCTATAAGGATGTGATAGACAGACAGACAGACAGACATGATATCGTTACACAATATTAGAAGCGTATACGAAAGTTTCATCTAGGGCTATTCTAGGGTTTTTCAGTGTTCAGCCCTATAATCTTTATTTAATATCAATTAATTATATGCGAGTTTCTTAACCCTGGACGGGTAGACGTTCGTAATAATTACGATTACATTTACACAACGCCCTCTACAGGGAAATCAAGACGGGGTGGGGAGCCGAGCGGGAAGATATGCCTCGTTTAATAGTTCGTCTTCAACCTCTGCCAAGGACAGGTGTCAGTGTTTGCTATTTTTCTAGAGAGAGCCATAGATCGACAAGTCACATCGTATCTTTCACAAAGGTCTACTCTTTTACGTAAATTTTAGTCGAAATATGTACGTAAAAGGATATGCTGTGAATGTGAAAAAGATCTCATTCGTCTCAATGCTTGATCCAATGATACTTTCTTTCGTTTGTAGATTCGCTGTAAACTTATATTACTAAGCTTATATTTTAATCTTTCGTATTTCGGTATTTTTGTAAATACATAAATGAAAAGATTTTAAATGCAAAACTTCTTTTTGCCATAAATTTATTAGAAAACCAAAAATTATATAGTAGTAGTCAATTTTACGAACGTCTACTCTTTTCGGCTTAAATTTGACGTCTACCCGTCCAGGGTTAAAGACAGTGTATGATATAAACGAGCGACATTTCACTTGATTCCCTATAATTTTTCATCTCCATCAAATAAGATAAAAACAGTAGAGTGTATAAATTTCGCGGAGTAATATTTTTTTGTAAAATGATAAAAAGTAACGACAATCCTTCAACGAACGGCGGCCGCTATCGCCAAACGACAATTACGTTTTTTTCCCCGCAGCAGTAGATAGCATCTGTATATGGAAAGACAAAGCGTCTTCGCGTTGTCGACGACGCCGACGTCCTCGCAAATATCTGACTGAATTTTAATCGGGAAGCGGCGAAAAATTTTCCAGCGTTATGTGGAAAAGGACGACAAATCGTAATGCCCTCGAGGCGACTGTCTCTGTGTGTGTGTGTCTGTGTGTGTGTGTGAACGTCACGCTACGTTTCTGTAAATATACAGAATGGTTAGAAAGTAAGTGATCTAAAAAATGTGAATCGGGTTCTTTCGTAATTTTTTTAGAGTTAAATCTTATAATTGATATTTTGTCTAATTTGCCGATGCCCGATTGTCTTGAAAATTTGCATACGTATACTTACACGTATAAGTTTTCAATATATATAAATATTTTTAAATTTGTGCTATTGAGTTCTATTTTATTTAAAAAAATTAACCTATACCAAAAAGTTTGTAATATATTTATATTTAAAAAAAAATGTCATTTAACCTATCCTCCCTTATAAAAAATCGTTTTTTGTGAGGGGAGGAGGTAAAGTTACATTTTTTTTCTTCAAAATATAATAACTCTTTGATTAGTATACAAAAAACACAACTAAAAAAATATTTTAATTTAAATTAGATTCATGCGACTAAAAATATTATCTTAGGGGTCTCATTTTTGCTTCAATTGCTTCCAATCTTTTAAAATTTACGGTTTGTTAAGAGTTTTAGTAGAACTCAAAAATTATTCAACATCACTTACATTAAATTACAAAAAATTAATAATAAACTTATTTCGTGCATTTTTTAAAAGAAATTTTTGATTTTTATTTATTATCTTTCAGAGGGACCCCCATCTCACCCACAACGAAGTAACATTACAGACAAATTGAAAAAAATCATTGTAACAAAAATTTTTTTAGAAAGTGTTTATTTTTACGCAATAATATTATTTAGTTGTTTGTTACTCATCCTGTATATACAAATGTCAAGCGTATACATACTATCTTCATGTCGCATCTTCCACGACGGAATTAAAAATAAAAGCGACACATTGAAACCCCGAGTACAAGTTCGACAAATAACTATGTATGTGTGAGCCTATATTATACTTACTTTTAATATCTCAAGGAAAATTGTTATTATAAAGTAAAGACACCTTTATAATAATACAAAAGTACGTACAATGTACATATATTATTGACAACACTATATACCTAACACCAGTGGCGTAGATAACGTTTTGCGATTGAGGGGGGAGGGGGGGATGACAGTATTAAATCTCATAAAGTTATATTTTTCATTATGAAAATCAACTTTTATTGAAAAAATACTCTTATATCATAATCATCTTATAATTTTTGTAGACTCATGGGGGGAGGGGTTGATCCCCTTAACCCCCCCCTAACTACGCCACTGCTTAACATAAATTGTTATGTATTTGTTCGTTTTTACCTGTACTATGGATTTTTTATAACACACGAAAAAATAAAATTGCCATAAAAATGTTAATTTTATTTAATTTTTTCAATCGTTTCACTAATTCTACATATTATGTGTTTTTAATTTAATGTTACTGCTCAGCTCATTGATGGATTAATGTGATTGTGTATTATATAGTCTGAACAATATTTAGGGTTTTAGGCTTTTGAAAAATTCGCTCGAAAATTTTTAATATTTTTTTTAGAATCAAATATGTATAAAATCCGGTAAAATTATATTTATAAAAGTAATTAATATTTGCCTTAATTATTTTAACGCCAATTGATGACAAATGATGCTCTTGATAAAATATAAAAAATGCCAAGCTGTAGGCCCCCGAGAAATATATATATAAAAAATTGAGTGCCGGTTAACTTTAAATCGTTGATGCAGCGAAAACGATGAGACAAAATGATAAAGAATAATTTTATAGGTAATAAAATTTCCTATAAAAAAAGTACTTACAGTAAATTTTTTAAAGTAAGTGAGAGGTCGTTCAAAATGTCGTTTTTTAGTCACCCATAAGATGTAATATCAAGTAGGTACATATTCAATAATTAGTTTTAAAATATCAAAAAAATCACTATTGGGAAGCTACCCATTATATTTTATAGTTTATGAAAAATGTGTAGTCATAAGAAAAAAATAATTTATTTTATTTTATAACTTGTTCAATTTTTCATATACAGTAAACCGCAGAATAAAACAAAAATATCAATTTTAAACATAATTTTATTCTCTACAAATTCAACCTCTTGATTTTACATCGTAAATACAACCGTTTACCTTCATTATTTAAATACAAACAAAATTACCTATACATTTGATAAATTGTGTTTCAATAGTAATGCTGTAATCACCAAGGTCCTAAAAACTGTCTTTTACAATAATTTATGGCTAGGGGATATATTTTTGATAAGATATAACTATAGTTTTTGTCTTTTTGTTATAATCATTTTGTAAAATTGAAATAATATGTTAATACATAAGAATATTGTTACGGAACATTTAAAATACTCAAATGTACCTAAAAGTAAAAAAGAGAAATGTCTATTCGCTGGGTGCAAAGTAGGTAGTGGGGGAAACGAAATCGATTACAGCGCACAACGTGGCGAAAAATAACACTTTGGGTGGACTAACTCTCATTTTTAATAGGCTCGTTTTTAACTGAAAATAGAAAGGTCAACATGGTTAATCCCACTATAGACTATGTGCAAGGGGGTGGAGTTAGAAATAATGTCGCTGCGAGTGTTCGTGGTGAGCAATATTGTAAAATTATCGGCGACAAAATTTTAGGTTATGCTGTCAATGTAAACGAATTAATTATTTCTCTATTATACGTCATAATTAAAGAGAAAAAGATACCCAAAATAAATAATTTTCACGTACCTTTTATGCTATACTATTTATATTATATGCAAACAGCTAAATTAAATGATATTTGTTTAATAAAAAAATTCACGGTATTAAACATATTAAACAATGATAAAAAGAGAGTTGAATCCATTCAATCCTTCTCTATTACCCGCTAGCGGTGCTAATAGACTTCGTGCACATAGCCAATAGTCATAAATAATCGTCTAAAATGTATATATTACGATATTTTATTGAAATTATTTGTTTGTTAGTACGTCAAAGTCCATCCAAGTTGCTACTAAAGTCCACCGTTAGTTGGCGCTGTCATCGCGCACGCTGCGAATAGTCTGTATCATTTAAGTTTACAGTGGTTGCCGGGTGATTGACGGTAGGAATCGTGAATTGTACCGTCAAATCATCCGGCCACCACTGCAAACTTAAATGAATCAGACTATACATTATCAGCAATTATTATAAATAATATCTTATTTTCTGTGGGTCCATGATAAATTATGATAATTTTTATAGTTTAAAAAAACATAATATTTATAAAATTAACGATTAAAACAATACTACAGTTAAAACTGTATGTGTTTTTTTTTTAAATTGCCGCCCGCCCTGACATTATCATTAAAGTTAAACCCACTGGCGCTTTAGAGGAAATAATACATAAAAAACAACAAGATTTAATCACGCGCCGGAAAGTCTACATTACTACTTTATACAGGGTGGCCCAAGTAAGTGAAAACGGCCGCGCTTTTGGTCATTTAAAATAAGATTTTGAAAAAACGCTCAAACACGTCAATTTTGTTTTCAAGGGGGACATCTTTTGCTATGAAATTTTTGCAAGAATCTTTGCAACCCTCAGCGCTATGAGTACAACCCTTAAAATTTTAAATAGCATGATAGGGCAAGTGATACCTCATTTGAAAGGTTTTTTCATTATAAACAAGGTGATTTTTTTTTAATTTGTTTAGTTTTAGTCGAGTTATTTACATTTTTAATTTCATGAATGCATTGATTTTCTGATCAACAAAACAAACATTTACAACTAAAATTCAAAACAAAAAAATGCTTATTTTCTTAAATAATTAAAAAAAATTACTAATTTGAACATTTATTGAATTAATTTAAGTTTTGGATGCTGGTAAATTTTTTTCAATTATTTGATAAGAAAATAAGCCTATTTTGTTTTGAATTTTAGTTCTAAATGTTTGTTTTGTTGATCAAAAAATCAACGCATTCATGGAATCCAAAATGTAAATAACTTGACTAAAACTAAACAGATTTGAAAAGAAAAAAAAGCAGCGTATTTAGAACGCAAAAATCTTTCAAATGAGTTATCACCTCACCTATCATGCTATTTAAAATTTTAAGGATTGTACTCATAGCGCTGAGGGTTGAAAAGATTCTTGCATAAATATTATAGTAAAAGATGTCCCCCTTGAAAGCAAAATCGACGTGTTCGAGCGTTTTTCAAAATCTTAAAAAAAAGCGCGGCCGTTTCGTTTTAGTTGGGCCACCCTGTATACATATATTAGATGTAATATTCAGTGGTCCAACTGCAGTACATAGTTTGGAAGCAATTACCAAAATAAGCAATGCGAATTAAGTTCAAAATTAATTCATAAATTTAACATAATATTTGTTATACTATATACATATATATTATATATACATACTACATACTCGAACACGCTTTGTCGAGAAAGAGGGAGGGGGTTAGGAGTTTAAAATAGCATTAACGTTATCTCTTTGTTGAAATTTAGTTGTTATATTTACTGTTATTACATTTTCATATTTTATGATATTAGATATATTTTATGTATAATATAGTATTATTATTATTACTATGTGTTAAATAATAAGCTCTCATATTGTTATTCAATGTGTAATTAACAAAAATTAATATTAATAGGTGTTGGAGTTAATTACGGTACACTCAGCGTTCTATAAGACGACGGTATCGGTAATTCAAAAATTCCACAATACAACGGTTAGAGGAGCCCCCACCACCACGCCTAAAAGTTGACAGGTAATAATAAAAATGGCGCTGTTGGTGAACGAGATCCTAGTTTGTTGACTTTTTAGAATTAAACTCTAGACAATTGTTATTCGTTGCTTTAATACTGGATCAAAAATGTATAGATTTCTATACAATCATATGCCAATAATTTATTTTTGTTATTTCCTTTTTTAATAGTTTTCAAATTATTAAATTTTAAATAAAATGTACCTTATACATTTTTTTATACTATTTATTATATTTCAATTTCAACGAAAATTTGTATTGAATTTCATTTTTTTCCACATTGAGTCACACCAAAACACAAGTTTTGTGTGTAAAATCTACATAGAAGACTTTAACGTCAATTTGTTAATTTAAATTTCGCGCTGAAATATAGCAGTCAAAATGGTATTATGGTGGGGTTTGGGGAAAGACGTTCTATAGAACTGTTAGAACATTGTATTACGGAACGGTCGTCTTGTGGATGGCCGTCTTACAGAACGCTGAGTGTATATAGGGATTTCAGTGGGATTATTGATGCATTCAAATATGTAGAATATTTTTACCAACAGATAACACGTTACTTCTTACTTGAAAAACGGAGAAACTGTGGTTTCTTAGTCACTTAAACTAAAAATACACCTTAACAGTCTGGAATCGTTAGGCTCCTGATGAGGACTTCTTGTGAAGTCGAAACACGTTAAGGTGTATTTTTAGTTTAAGTAACACGTTACTTGTCTATTTTTAACCGAAAAATATATTATTTGGTGCTAAAAATCTAATTTGGTAATAAAAAGGTCGTTGACTCTCCCAAAATTTGAATTATTTCGAAAAAATTATAAAAATATATATATAGAAAATTTATATCAAATTCTGAGAGCCTCCGCCGGTAATGATACATTTTTTTGGCCAAATCTAATGAATGATTTTTGTTTATCGTACTTTTCTCTTTAATTTGAATTTTTTGTATCGTTGTACGACCATTTTTGACCGAGTTATGAAGAAAACACTTTTAGCTTTCTAAATCTTCCAAATTTTTTACGACCAACTGACGTTTTTGCTTTGATCGCAAATAAATCCCCCCTCCCTATACATGATTTTTATACGGGATCATCTATTAACTAGATCTAACTATCAAACCAAGTTTCATTAATATCGGTTCAGTGGTTCATGAAATATACAAACATACATTGAGCGTAAAGTGTTTGTCTTGACCTGAATCGAAAAAATTAAGTGATTTTTTTTGCTTTGATAAATTATCACACAGCTTCCCCTTTGCTCCGGATATGACGATGTAACAAAACTATGGTCGTGCATTAGTGGCGTATTCAGGGGGGGGGGGATCAATCCCCCCTCCTATGAATCTATATAAATTATATAAGTTGATTATAATATACGAGTATTTTTTCAATAATGAATACATCTAAGGCCTATTTCACACATATACGGTTTCATTCGGTTCGGTTCGTTTTCGGTCGCTGCCGACAAGTGTGAAACGATGATTCAGTTTGTATTCGGTACCTAATAGAAACCGTACAGAACTGAATACTCCCTCCACACGGACAGATTTCATCAGGTTTCAATTCGTGTCCAGGGAACACAAAGCAATGAACGCGTTCACACATACACGGTTTAGTTTCGGTTTTAACCTGATAGCGAGTGTTATTTTTTTTATGTTTTGTCGCGGATTTTCTAATAAAATGAGCGGTTTTCTAGATGTTGATGTGGATCGTCTTCATGCTCTTTAGCATCGGGAAAATAGTGTAGAATGCTCCAAATTCCTGCTGTAAAGTGATGAGAGGGTGCTCGCAATGAATTCTAGTATTCCTCCTTCGTTTTTTAATTTTTTTATAGAGAAACAACATGGCAACAATTTGCTTTCTCTCCATCATAACTACTGAGTTTACGGAAAAAAATAAAACCTAATATAAACCGTATGAGAACCGTGTATGTGTGAAAGGGTTTGATTCGTTTTCGGCTGAAACCGAACCGAATGGAACCGCGTATGTGTGAAACAAGGCTAACTATAAGTGAAGATTTTTGTAATTTGCACCCCATAAAAGATGATTTTCATAATGAAAAATGTAACTTTATGAGATTTAATACTGTCATCCCCCCCCCCCCCCAATTACAAAAAGCTATCTACGCCACTACTGTCGTACATTATATAAAAAAAAGTTATAAAATTAAATAATGGTAACGACGTGTATATGTAATAATTTATATCAATTTAATAGCACAATTTGCGTGGTGGCGGTTATTGATGCGTGTTCCGGCGGTACAACAGTTTGGTCACCCCTGGGGTGTGATATGTCGTGGTTTAGCGCCGGAGTCTCCGGTGACGTCATTAGTTAGTTAATTCTAGCGCAGCCGTCACCGAAGGAGCAATTTGTCGAGTGAGTCCTTCCTTGAGAGGCTTGCACTGTTTTGTCGAGTGGATAAAACACAGGGCTGGATTGAAAAGGATTCAGTTGGACCCAGTCTCGTTTAAATAACTCGTAAGGACGAGACATACCGAACTATTGTCTCGTCTAGTTTGCGGCTTTAACTGTAATATATTTTCAAACAGTAGGGTCATATTTTTATTAATCGACTTCAAAAAAGAAAAAGGTTCTTAATTCGACAATATACAAAATGTAGTTTTGAGGAAATAGGAATAAATGAAATTATAACAATTTAGGTAAATCAAAATTGTAAATATGTAGTTTAGGAAAAGGTCTAATACACAGTATTTAATTTAAATATTTCAGTATTCCTGTGATGTTTGAAAAATAGTAACTATTAAATGATTAAGTATTTAAATGTGACATTTATTTAGAATATGGTAGTTTTGTTGACGGTAGGTACACGAACTACATTAATGACAATTTTTAGTAGATATATATAGTAATTTGGGATCATTCTACATATTTATCTCAGATATGATATTTTTTGAGTTGTGACACTTTTTTACGGGGATGCGTTGTGTTCCGGCACAACTCCGACAAATAAACACCCATTTGGATGATTTTTTGTTTGTTTGAAAGAGTATACTTCTGAGGTGGTCCCATATAAATTTTATCAGAATCTGACCATAGATTTTCAAAAAAAAAATTATAAAACATTTTAGGAAATAACAAAAATAAATTCAACTTCTATTTTAATTAATATTTACTCATAACACGATCACATCGACGCGGCTTACACTCAGAAGCCAAGATCCATATCAAGATCACCGCAGAAGTCTCAAAATGTATAATTTTTAGTGTGTTTACTTTTTTTTAAAGTCGGTTTATTATTTTTAAGTTTTTTATATTTTATATTCACTGTAAAAATATTACAGTGAATTATAATTTATATATGTTACCAGCAAAGTATGTAATTCAGGCATTCTATATATTACCTAGGAATTCTATACAATGCCTAACGATTTCAGGCAAAGTATGAAATAATTTTTATTTATTGTTATAATAAATAAAATAAAATATTAGTTCAGACGAACGTTTAAGTATTTAAAATTGTTAAAACAAAAAACATAGAAATATTAGATATTATTTAGACATTTAATAACATATTAGATAAATAAAGTAAAATAAATTATCAGTATTTTATTACATTAAGTAAGCCAATATCTGTGCCTGAACCAAAATTGGTTGGTTCACTCAATTTATTTTTATATTTCTAATCTATACAATGTCTAGGAAATGTATAAAATTAAATTCATTTCATTCATTGCCTGGTGATTTTTAGGTATTGTATAGAATACCTAGGAATTCTATACAATGCCGGATTTCATACATTGCCGGTAACATATATACACAGTTTGGTATATGATAAACTACTGGTAACTATCGATAGAAAAATTGTTTAGTTCGTTTCGTTATTTAAGACCCCATTAAATAATATATGCCCTAAGTGCCGGCCTGCCAATGTCAAATGTTTTTCTATATATTTGGTTTGGAGTTTTTTTCAGCGTTGTCGAGAGAACAGTTAATTTCAATTTAAAATATTTTTGTCGTCTCTTTGCGACAGTGCCAGTAAAGCGATAGACCTTTTGTGTTTCGGAAATTGTTTAATTATTCTGTATTTCAATTACAAAAACTTTAATACTTTGTTATCGCCAGAAAAAAATCTCTTTATTGTTACTCTTGTCAGAATTTAATTGAAATTTTCTTTGTACACAGTTGAAAATTGTGATTTAAAAAAATAGATATTTGTGTATCTAGGGCGTAAAGTGGCTGTTTTTCGCACGAGTGGGAATGTTTGTTAATCGAGGCGCTAGCCGAGATTAACAATCACACGAGTGCGAAAACCGCACTTTACACCCGAGGTGCACACAATATTTTTTCTAAAACCTTATTATAATATTAATAATAATGTAATATGATTTTTTAATTAAATAATAATAACTTGTCATATTAATTATTAATATTGAAATTTAAATCAAGTACTTAAATTTTGAAAAAACAAATGAATATTGTTATTGTTTGACATTTATATTCAAATTATTTGTGGGATATTTTCACTCATGTATTTTATTCTGTGATTTTATTATTGTAATTTTATAATAATATGGATAATATGGAAAGTGATAATGAAAATTGCATGCCGCCAGAAATATCGGAAGCTACAAAATCGGTAATTTCAAATCTACTACCGACAAAATCCAAATCATATATGTAATACTCCTATATTGCCAATCGCTATAAGTGGGACTTGATAAGTTGAAGTGAGATAGTCGATGCAAATCAAGTCAAATGGATTCCATTGCGCAGGCGCAGAATCATATTTAAAGGAGGCCTTGGCCAATTAAAACATTTTAAATCGAATATGTCAGTTTGAAACTGATTGCACATGCGCACTAGTGACCATTTGACTTGAAAATAGCGAGACAACAATATATGTCCACGCCGTACAGACTTATCCTTTTTCCCGACCCTGATTGGCAATATAGAAGTATTACATATATGATCCAAATTAATATATGAAAATGTATGTGTTACTGTTACTATAGAAACACTTTTACGCTCGCCGTGCGTAAAAGTACTACTTTACGCACTGAAATGACAAAGAAAAAGCCTACTTTTTAACACGGTTGTAGAAAAAATATATTTTTTCTACAACCGTGTTAAAAAGTAGGCTTTTTCTTTGACATTCCAGTGCGTAAAGTAGTACTTTTGCGCTCGCTGTGCGACAAAGTTACTTTTACGCACGGCGAGCGTAAAAGTGTTTCTATAGTAACAGTAACACATACATTTTCATATATTAATTTGGATTTTGTCGGTAGTAGATTTGAAATTACCGATTTTGCAGCTTCCGATATTTCTGGCGGCATGCAATTTTCATTATCACTTTCCATATTATCCATATTATTATAAAATTATAATAATAAAATCACAGAATAAAATACGTGAGTGAAAATAATCCACAAATAATCTGAATATAAATGTCAAACAATAACAATATTCATTTTTTTTTCAAAATTTAAGTACTTGATTTAAATTTCAATATTAATAATTAATATGACAAGTTATTATTATTTAATTAAAAAATCATATAACATTATTATTAATATTATAATAAGGTTTTAGAAAAAATATTGTGTGCACCTCGGGTGTAAAGTGCGTTTTTCGCACTCGTGTGATTGTTAATCTCGGCTAACGCCTCGATTAACAAACATTCCCACTCGTGCGAAAAACAGCCACTTTACGCCCTAGATACACAAATATCTATTGTGATTTTAATTATTTTATTCAAAAACTACTAAACCGATTGATTTGAAATTTGGCACGTATATGTAAAGTTAACTGCTAGTTTCAGAAAAAATATTGATTATTTCGAAGAAACATTATTTTTCGAAAAAAAAATATGCGGTATCAAAACAGGTGAAATCATTGAAATTAGGATTTTAAATAATGAAATAGGTTAAAAAGATTATAAAAAATGTATTTATTTTTATATTAAAAGCGAGATTAAAATAATTTCTGTTAAAATAAAAATGCAAAATACAGCAATCTGCCGCCATGTTAAATGGAACACTAATCAGAGCAAATGACGTCACGCATCAGTAAACGTCTTTTATTTTAGACAAATATCAATATCCAATAAGGTACATACATTATTTAAGAACTTATATACTTTGGAATTCATTTTTAACACACAAAATAATTAAATTATTGTCGTAACTCTGAATGTTTGATTATTGTTGACAAGGAGTGTGACGTCACAACTCTCAAATGTTACGTGCGAGCGTTTTGGCGTCAAATTCAAAAAAAGTTAATTTTTGCGATTAAACCTTTATTTTTTTGGAAATAGGAGACACGTTAGATCATCATAGAATAATTTTTTTTAAAGTCATCATGCCTATTTATTGATTATCCTTTAGATAAATCAATGAATCGAGGTTATACTGTATATCATAATATATATAAATTCATATTAAGAACACCGCGAAAGCCTCAAACCGTTTTATTTTGCAATAAGGACCTTTTTACATACATATTTCATTTTTGTGTAACAATATGTCAGATTAAATTCAAAATGACAAAACCGCTTTTTAATGTAAATGATGTTTTGACCGTGGAATGAAATACCCGTACATTTATTTACAAAAAGATGATGAAGAAGAAAAAGAAGAACGAAAAAGAAATGGACATTTATATTTTTAACATCTTTATATTTTACTTCTAGCTCATTGAAAAAAATCATTATAGCTAACGGGTCACAGTTTCGCAGAATACTATCTAAATAACTCTTTCTCTGGACTCCAGTGGCGGCGTCAACAAATATTATATCAGTAAATACTTCCTGGTTTCACAAAAAATAGATACCAGTAGTTTTTAAATCACAAATTTTGTCATGTAATTCATTTGAACAAAAAACAAATTACAAATTAATTTTCCATGTTTTATTAGTTCAGTTAAAACAATTTTGTACTTTGTACATTTAAAATATCGGTATGGAGAACCATACATGACTTCCATGTTCTGTTATGTATTTTACAATAATTTTTAATATAAAACTCACCTTTGTATTATAAATATAAGTTTTCTAATATTCTAATGTCAGTTGTAGAATACACATTTTTGTAGAATAATAATAATGTGACATTTGAATTTAACTGCGTTTGTTTCCATGGCAAAATGAATTTAATAGTATTTAAAATTAAAATTTTGATGGTGGTTTTCACCCCTTCAATGGCTTTTTGGGCACGTTTATGAAATAAATGCCCCTTAGATTGGATTGAACTACAAGTGTACCAAGTCTTATCAAAATTGGTGAGATAATACTCACTTTTTAGACGATAATTGGTACAAAATTTGGAATATTTCCGAAACCCCTAATCCGATTAGCACCCAAATCAATAGGTCTGGAGTACTCACTGAAGCAAACATTTTCCCCAAAAATAATTCAAATCGGTGCATATTTACAGTAGTTATCGTGCACGGAAGAAAATTCTACATCCAGACACACAGACACACACACACACACACACACGCACAGCCGCCATGCGGAAATTAACTTTTCTTTACGTTTTGAAGTTAGTACAATGAGAATCTGTTCTTATCTCGGACACGATTTTTTGACGGTATTACAATACTTCCATTTCTTCGAACATGGAAGTAAAAATCTAAATAAATGTATACCTAATACGAAAAGGATACTTTAAGTCCCCGTAAAGTGAGAAATATATTATTTATTTTAAGGGGGAAAGTCCCTGTGACGGAAAAAATCGATATTTATACATTTTTTTAATTATTACATTTTCGAAAATATGTATGTATTAAAAAAGTAAGTTAAAATTCCGAAAATTTCCTGAATTACAATCAATTTAGTGAAGCCAGATAGCAGGGCCGATTATGACCCTTAGAAAACTTTAAATGCGTTTATCTCGAATCGACTTTTTTTTTCGATTTGGTTTTAGAAATTCCTCAAGGACTTATGAACCGGTTAAAAAATATTTGGTCATAATTTTTGTAATTGCAGTGGCTACATTTGTGCGTAATAATAAATGTAAATAATTATAATAAAAATGGACAAAAAATTTCAAACCATTGCCATTTTGTGAAATAATTAAATTAAAAAAAACGACTATGCACAACGATAGCTACATTCATATTTCATATAGATATTGATAAAATAATAATTAATTTTTTTTCGTTAACCAATCCCGAAATTTCGATGAAACCATACAAAAAACAATTTATTTTTGGTTGTCTCATTGAGGCTCGTAACTTTATAAATTTTGAATATTTTTCAATAAAAAATTGATATCGAATAAGTTGAATATATACTTAATAAAATGTCCTTTACTCGATTCAAAAATAATTAATTATACCTGTGAAAAAAATTCCCAAACATTGTCAATTTTTTTACCCATCACAAGTTTTCCTTTAAATGTTTTATGTTTAAGGGGTTACATACAGTTAGAATTTTCAAAAAAAAACAATTTTTTTATTTCATTTTCGTAATGTACATATTTTTAAATACACACACAGAAAATTTCAAGTCAATCCGGCGATTATTTTCGAAGTTACACGCATATTTGTAAAGACGTCTCATAGCGTTTGAATGTAGGAGGTCGGAGCGGCAGCGCGTTTTTCTCAAAAAATTTTTTTTAAAGTCGGTGACCACAATTCCTCGGAAACGGTTGAACCGATCAATCTCAAATTTTAACACAAGTTTCTTAAGAATATTTTTTAGTAATTCATTGAAGGTTTTATCTCACCGATAAATATTTATTTTTTTATTAACAATTTTAAGTAAAATTTTTGTCGAAAATCGATATTTTTTCACCGCAAGGCGCCTTTTTTGAGAGGATCTGCTGTAGCAGCTTTTGAAATTATTATTTTTAGAAATAAAAAATGTTAAAATACAATTAAAAGTTACCATAATATGTGTACAAATTTTTACATTGATAAATTATAAAAGTCTTTAAAAAATCTTGAAAAAGCACTTTTTTTGGCCTTCTGACTGTATGTAACCCCTTAATATATCAAAATCAAAAAGCAGTTATGTATGATATATTTTGTATTTTAAATCTGTGTTTTGTCCGCTACTGGTGCCCCTACATATCCCCCCCCCCCACTAGAATTATACGTAGATTTGTCTGGAAACCGGCGTAGCGCTACCACTAATGTAACTCGAGTGTAAGAGATAATCAGCTTTTTTTTACAATAAACGTAGATGGAATTACTAAAGTTAATGGTGACCGAGTGCTCTATCTTCTTCTAGTACGACTCTCTCTAACTAACAGTTAAAATGAATGATAAGTTCATTTGGTGACTTGTGATAAATTTACATGGATATTACACGGTGTAATCGTTTTTAATGTAATACAATTTTCAAATTTTTAAACATGAATTTTTACGTTTATTTTTTTTACGTGAAGTAATTTTTCTGAAGACGTTTTTTTTTTGTCAACGCACGTTAATAGAGTTTGGTCGGTCGTTTTCTCTACATACTGCAGTTTAGGATGAGAATATAATAGATTGATACAGCCAGGCCCAGATATAGGGGGGGCTAGGAGAGCCATATGGCCCGGGCCCCCTGTATCTCAGGGGCCCCGACGCCCTGAAATTATATTATATATATTTTACATTTTTACATATTTTTTTGATACGTATATTATTTTTAACAGAGATTATTTGAAAAACATAAATATACTACAAAAAAGATACAACTTGTAGAAAAAGTACAAGTAGAAAGCAAAAAAACGGAAAATTTTCTTTAAAAAACCTCCTGCTTTTTAATACTAAAATAATATCAGGAAGTTATAAGAATTTTATAAAGAAATATTAAAATGTTATAAGAAAGTACGAAATTTGTTTGGAATGTCCTTACGTTCGGGGTGGGGGGGGGGTAAAGTGCCCCCCCCAAAATGTGGGTTGGCCCGGGCCCCGTTGAAGCTCTCACAGGGCCTGGATACAGCCTATATTTGAGGGGTATGCAGCAACAAGGAGTTTTTATAATTTGTGGGAAAATAGAAAAAACTGTTTAAAAAATTGAGAATGTATTTAAATCGCCTTTGTCTTCGTCCAATTATTATTTGTCACCAACCACATGTTTTGGCCAAATTCCATTGAGAAATTCTTCAAATTCGCAATTCTAGAGTCAATTTTATTCTGGAGTTAACTCCGTTTTGCCCCAAATAGTTGAAAATTATTTTCTTTTTAAAGTAAGGAAGCATTGAACAATTTTCAAGACAATTTGTTTATTTCAAGAAAGAACACAGTAACGAGTGTACTAACTAAATTCTAAGCCCAAAAACAAAGAGTCAGCTCCTGGAGTTAACTCCATTTTGACCCAAATAAATGAAGCAGCTAACTCATTCTAGCGGATACCTTGAGAACTATCAACGGCAGGTAACTATTTGTTGAACCAAACGAAAGAATGATTTTTTTCCCCCAGAAACGGTTGTTAACTCAGTTTGGCCTCAAATTGGAGCTAATTCGTTGTTGCTGCAAACCCCTCAATTTTATTTCTCATTTTTTACAAAGGGTTCCGCACAGAATTAAGGGGGAAAGTCACTGCAACGTGTCAAAAAACTGTTAATGCTGGGAACTTTATTTTCACTAATTATTTCAGGATCGATTTAAGGACATTTTATTAAGTATATATTCCACTTATTCAATACCAATTTTTTATTGAAAAATATTAAAAAATTACAAAGTAATGAGCCTCGATATGACGACAAAAAAAATTTGTCTCCATAGTTCTATTGAAATTTCAGAAGGGGTTATTGGCAAATAAATAAATAAATTTTTTATTAATATTTTTATGAATATAGTTATAGTTGTGTGTAGCCATTTTTTTAAATTTAATTTTTTCACAAAATGGCGACGGTTTGAAAATTTTCTCCAATTTTTAACACCTTTATTTAAATCAAGTGATATTAACAAATAATAAATATCAAACTTTCAAAAATCGACTACGCTTAGCACTGCGGTATTCAATTTTTTTTTCAACTGTGCCACGTATACGAAAGTCCCGTGACAATTTTATTCATTTAGAATAAAAAAAATAAAAATCTAAAACAATCGAAAATCAGCCTCTTAAAAAAATGTGAGTGTAATATGGACCACAGTGGTCCATATTACACTCTTGTTACTATAATACAGGATTATCTACAGGGTGATTCAGCACTGTCGTGCCAAACTTGAACAGTAGATTGAAAAAAATATTTTAAGCAAAAAACTTCCAATAAACATTTGTCCGGAAATTATTCCTTAGGGAACTACAGGCTTCCAAAGATTTTACTAAAAATGAGTTTTAATTTAATATCTAGAGAACCCTTTGTGATTGAATTATGAAATTTAGTATTTGGTTTAGTAATAATATGTGTTATCGATTTCTAAAATTAACCAATTATATTTTAGGCCAGGGCTGTATGGGGCCAGTGGGCCCATCGATTTTGATCTAGTAATTGTTTGTTCCTTAATTTTTTCCTGAGTTGGTACTTTTATAAGATTATATGACACAAAATACACAAAACATACTTTGCTTGTTTATCATAGGATAAACCGTTTTCAAGAAATATCGATGGAAAAGAAAGCATGCAGAAATAACCTTAATACGGATGCTTGAAATTATAAAAAATAAATTTATATTCTTATTTCATGATAAAAAATAAGACAAAAAGTTAATATAAATATACCTCCGAAAATGCATCCACATCAACAAATAGTCATCTTTTGTTTGTTTTTTAGTCATGTTAATAAAGTACATGTAACAGTAATAGAACTGGCTATAGATCTTAGAGGATTCATATTAGGAGGTTTATTTATATAAACTTTATTCTTACCTTTAATCATAGAAAAAGAATATAAATTTATTTTTTATAATTTCAAGCATCCGTATTAAGGTTAATTCTGCATGTTTTCTTTTCCATCGATATTTCTCAAAAACGGTTTATCCTATTATAAACAAGCAATGTATGTTTTCGTGTATTTTGTGTCATATAATCTTATAAAAGTACCAAATCAGTAAAAAAATTAAGGAACAAACAATTACTGGATCAAAATCGATGGGCCCACTGGCTCCATACAGCCCTGGCCTAAAATATAATTGGTTAATATTAGAAATCGATAACACATATTATTACTAAACCAAATACTAAATTTCATAATTCAATCACAAAGGGTTCTCTAGATATTAAATTAAAACTCATTTTTAGTAAAATATTTGGAAGCCTGTAGTTCCCTAAGGAATAATTTCCGGACACATGTTTATTGACAGTTTTTTGCTTAAAATATGTTTTTCAATCTAGTGTTCAAGTTTGGCACGACAGTGCTGAATCACCCTGTATGTTACCATAGGTGGTTGAAACATTTGTATTTTAAATTTATTTCGTTATTTTTATTTCAAACTTAATAGCAGTGGCGTAGCAAAGAGTACGCGGGCAGAACCTTATTATTAGCACCCCATTTAATGGGCACCATCATGAAAATTTGTACTAAAAAATACTCCTTTTTTATATTACAGTAATTTTGTCTGAAAACAAGATAAAATTGTGGCCAGTTTCTGAAAAACCAGGAAATGTCAGGAAATTTTTTATAAAAATGCAAATCACACAAATTCTCGCAAACAGTTATTTATTAAAATTAAAAAAAACATGTGATCAGGTTTTTTATCTAAATTTTAAATAAAAAACAGGGAAAAACCATAAAAATTCTCCAGAAAAAACTGGAAAAGTCAGGGAAATTTGTTCCATAGAAATACTGGCCATCCTGTTACAACTTTGTAGATTTTTTTTAGTCTACAAAGTAAATAATTAAAATGTTTTTTAACTATAAACATTTTTTTTATATCTTTACTATGTAATAAATGTAAGAAATTATACCTCTGTACAAAATTTAATTGACATCTAACAACTTTGTAAAAATGTATTTTTTTAGTTTACATAGTAAAAAGTTATAAAAAAATTATTTATATTATATGTAAAAAATATTATACTTCTGTATGATTTGTTCCAGAGAAATACTGGTTTCCCTGTATAACAAACGGCGGGGGAGGGGGGGGGGGTTGTTCTCGAGATATGAGAGATATGTATGTATTGTAATAATTCACAATCCGAGCACTTGAGCTGTTTTTTCGAATTGAAAAATCACCGTGTAATCAAATTAATTTGCATGAAATTATCCCGTGGGAAGTGGCGACTACATTTCTCAAACAAATTGACTTTTATTGCAGATATTTTAACAAGTTAATTTTCATTTATTTTTATATTTTTATACTCGTATCTCTTCAACCGTGAATTATTATAAAAGTACGAAATTGTATTACTGAAGAAAAAACACACAGAAAAAGAGTAAATACAGTAGAATCCGGATATAACGACTCCGTTTATAACGGCTAAACGTTTTTAGCAACGAAAATGCAAACTCAAATTAGGTCTTATATAGACGTACTATGAAAACATATCCGTATAGTATGACTCCGGTTTAAGCGACCAACTGCTTGTCCGGTTAGAACGACGCGCAGTGTAATGTTTCCAATATCTACGCACAAGCAATACCTCTCCCGGCTTTCTCCTATCTCCTACGTATGTTGATTGTTGATTAGTAAAATTACAGACTTTCTACGTCAGTAAATACATATTTACATGTATAGAATGTACGTACATTGTATCTCTGATCAAACTCTAATACATTATGTATGTATGTAATGTGCAATGTTTAAGTAAATACCATTAGAGTTACTTTTTGTTTATTTTAATATTTGTTTTATTTAAATAGAAATTAATCTAACTATGTATATTATTATTTCATAATAAGAATTACAGTAATATTAATATGTACATAATAAAAAACGAGCTTAAATTATCCGGTAAATTGCTGAAAGTCCTTTAAAAAAAAGAATAACTTGGACGTTAGATAAAAAAAAATTATCCGGTCGTTTACTGCATCGCCCGGTTAGTACGACCAAGTTTCGCCGGTTTCTTGAGGGTCATTATATCGGGATTCTACTGTACTTAATAATTTATATATAAAAAAATTATATTTTTTATTAACTTATCATTTTCATTACAAATCACTTAAAATATCAATTACAAGAAAATATGGACGGCGGGGGGAGGGGAGGGGGATTAACACACGTGACATTTAACTTTTAAAAGATGTTATTGTGACTATGAAGAGAGTAAAATTTTTTGTATCGTTTTTTTTTTCACGAACAAAAAAATCTTAAAATTATTATAATTTTTTGAATTTTTCTTTTTCGACACAAATATATTTTATGTGGGCTACCCCCCCCCCCTCCTCCTCTTCCCACTCACGCATACGCTTATACATATTATAAACAGTGCAATTCTATAAAGAATGTAAGTATATTAGGTAATTTATTTGTTATTCATGTGAAATATAATATTTAATAATGATGAGACCGATTCAGTAAGATATTTGCTTGGTTGCTGATGAAAGCTGTTTTTGTTTTACTTTATTCTATTTCCCTGTAGCAACATATTTATCCTGGAGCGCGGCAGTAATCTCGAGATAAAATCAGGTCAAGTTTGTAGGAATAACCTGCTATACAGAAAAAAGTAGTCGTCAAAATCGATAGCAGTTTTTCTCTCTAAGAATTATTTTGATGTATTATACATTTTTTTTATTATTCCTCTAGACTTGTAGACCGTCGTAGGGGTGTCAAATTTTTTTTATGGTTGAACGAACTTAATCAGTGGTTCTTAATTTATGGGGCACTTATTTTGAACTGGATTTTATGTAGAAATAGTTGTCGTCAAAATTGATAGCAGTTTTTCGCTCTAAGAATTATTTTGATGTATTATACATTTTTTTTATTATTTTTCTAAACCAGTGTCATAGGGGTGTCAAATTTTTTTTTATGGTTTAACGGACTATAACAGTGGTTCTTAATTTATGGGGTACTTATTTTGAACTGGATTTTATATAGAAATAGATATATAATATACTAGTAGTGACGTTAAAATATAATAAATAAAACAACTAATTGTCTAAACGTCAAAATTTAATAAGCAAGGAAACGTAGCGAGCTTTCGATTCACAGAATCATCGTCAGGCTAAAATAATAAATAGTAATTAAATACAATAAATATAATACAAAATATTGGTATTTTAAAAAATAAAAATTCAGAATATACCTATTTAAAGGGGAGAATGCGAGAACGGTGTCGTTATCTCAACAATTTTCATTAGCTACGGAATTGTTTGGAAAAAATAACAAATCTCTTAGTAACTAAATAGTTACTAAGGAACGAAAGAAACATAATTACTATTTATTATTTTAGCCTGACGATGATTCTGTGAATCGAAAGCTCGCTACGTTTCCTTGCTTATTAAATTTTGACGTTTAGACAATTAGTTGTTTTATTTGAAATAGATATATTATACATTTTTTTATTATTTCTCTATACCAGTGTCGTAGGTGTGTCAATTTTTTTTATGGTTTAAATGAATTAAAACAGTGGTTTTTAAATTGTGGGGTACTTATTTTGAACTGGATTTTATTATACAGGGTGGCCCAAAAGTTACAATACCATTTTAAATGGAATAACTATTTCATTTCGTAATAATTCACTTTTATTTTTTCATAAACAAAAAACACACTTCTTGGAAATAAATTGTATTTAGTTTTGAAAATTACATCCTTTAAATAACCACCATTTTGCGCTTCACACTGACGCGCTCTTTATAAGACGTGAATCATCACCTGTCGTAATGTTTCTTGGCTTATTCCTTCAAGAATGTTGGCCTTTAATTGTTGAATGGTTCGAGGATTGTTACGGTATACTTTATCTTTCAAATACTCCCACAGAAAGAAGTCTGGAGCAGTTAATTTTAAACCGCCGGAATAAACGAACTATAATTTGTTTATGTGGTAGTTTTCTGACCCTAAAATAATTTGAAATCAAATTTAAAGAAATAATTAATTGTAGAAAGTTTTTTTAATTTTAAATGGTGTGGTGACTTTTGGGCCAACCTGTATGTACATCACTTGGAAAGTAATAAAAAAATCCGCAAAATGCTCGTGCTAAATTCTATCTATAAATTGAAATACATATATCTTTGTAAGGGAATATTTTATTACAAAAATTGTGTTCACATTTTGTATAGAAAATTTAATGTTCTACAAAAAAGTCCTATATAATTTTTACGTAGAATGCGCCGTTCTTGATATATTAAAAAAACAATTTTGAAAATAGCACCATCTATAGTTATATATGTGATAAGGATTCAGGGTACAGACAGACAAATAAACTAAGTTAAGGTATAGGAAAAACTTATCAATAAATATAACTTTACGTGAATATTATTTAACACTAGAAAGACGGGAGCAGTCATTTGACGGTAATTTCAATTTCAATATTGAATAATTCAAAAACTATTTGACTTACAGTAATGACACTTTAAACTAAAAATACACCTTAACCACAAAATTTATGTCACTCGACACGTGTTTCGACTTCACAAGAAGTCCTCATCAGGAGCCTAACGATTCCAGACTGATATAGTCTTGGTCAGAACCTATATACAGGGTCCTCCAATAGTGCGTCCGGCATTCCTCACGCACTTCCTGTAGTAGATAGAAAAAAAAGTTTGGTACATAATATTATTGGTTTGAAAAGATCAACGTCGTAAAATTATTTTTAATAATACAGGGTGTCCCATTTTTGCGCTGTAACAAAAACAAACATTTTTTTAAATGGAACCCCCTATAACTTTTTCAGTATTCCGATGCCATTTTTTAACCTCCACATAACCGTCTATTTATTTTTTGATTTAGTGACAGTGTTGCCAAATTATAAATTTTTTTCCGAAAAATAATCCATAAACAGGGTCAACTTTAAAAAATCGTAGCGACCTCGTTTTTTTTGAAGCGATTGATTTTTTTAACAATAATATTAGTCCTGGTAAAGAGTGACATTTTGATAATAACCAATTTGAATTTAGTTATACAAGGTGTTCATAAAAAAATGTCAAAATTTGCAAACTTAAAAATGATAAAACTCATTTTTTTCAAATGAGACTACCCTTTTTTTATTTCGCTATTCGATGGGGGGTATTCTCCTTTTCAATTTGTATAAGGAATGTCCTATGTCTAAACCCCATAGTTTTCTAGATATTCAATAATTTTAATAAAATTAACCTTTTTATTACACTTTTATGCATCGAAGTAGGCCGTGCTGATGAAAAACAAATGACAAAATGTAGTACTTACGTATCAATGTAATATTTGATTAAAATTAATAGTTAAAAAGGGATAATACTTATGTAATAAAATTATTTCTTTTATTTAAAAAAATTATGAAAACTTACAAAATTGAAAAAACATAAAAGATAAAAGACCAAAATAAATGTTCTAAATATCTTTTATTTTCATCCAGGCTCAAATTAATTTGCCGGCATGTGTTTTTCATCAGCACGGCCTACTTCGTTGCATAAAAGTGTAATAAAAAGGTAAATTTTATTAAAAGTATTGAATATCTGGGAAACTATGGAGTTTAGACATAGGACATTCCTTATACAAATTGAAAAGGAGAATACCCCCCATCGAATAGCGAAATAAAAAAAGGGTAGTCTCATTTGAAAAAAATGAGTTTTATCATTTTTAAGTTTGCAAATTTTGACATTTTTTTATGAACACCCTGTATAACTAAATTCAAATTGGTTATTATCAAAATGTCACTCTTTACCAGGACTAATATTATTGTTAAAAAAATCAATCGCTTCAAAAAAAACGAGGTCGCTACGATTTTTTAAAGTTGACCCTGTTTATGGATTATTTTTCGGAAAAAAATTTATAATTTGGCAACACTGTCACTAAATCAAAAAATAAATAGATGGTTATGTGGAGGTTAAAAAATGGCATCGGAATACTGAAAAAGTTATAGGGGGTTCCATTTAAAAAAATGTTTGTTTTTGTTACAGCGCAAAAATGGGACACCCTGTATTATTGAAAATAATTTTACGACGTTGATCTTTTCAAGCCAATAATATTATGTACCAAACTTTTTTTTCTATCTACTACAGGAAGTGCGTGAGGAATGCCGGACGCACTATTGGAGGACCCTGTATATACTAAAAGGACTTATCACGCTTCAATGATTCAGACCAATCAACGGCAAGGTCTAGAAGGATTGAAGCTGGGATAGGTCCAGTACCTCCATTAAAAATACTATTCTTATCCCTCAAGATTTCTAAGCTTTCTGCTGCGTCTAATTGATTATTATTGCACGTTTTAATTAATTTTAAATTATTAATGTCCGTTTTATGATTTAATGTAGTCATATGATGAGCTACGCTAGATTTATCCACCCGATTGTATTTAAGGTGAGCCATGTGCTCTTTAAATCTAATGTTTATAGATCTCCTAGTTTGGCCTAAATAACTTTTTTCGCAATTTAAACAGCTAATTTTATAAATACCGGATTTATCATTTACTTCTATTTTATCTTTGGGGTTACCTAGGAGAGTTTTAATGTTATTATTATTAGAAAAAGCTAATTTAAAATCAAATTTCTTAAACATTCTGGACAACCCTTTGGTGGTCTTGTCAAACGGGAGTTTAATGTAGTTTTTAGGTTCTTCTTTAATTTCTTTAGTTAGAGTAATGTCTTGGAGACGATTTAGTTTAGAATGTTTTTTATTTAAAATGTTATTTATAATTTGTTTATTAAAACCATTGAATTCCGCAATCTCTTGGATGTATTTAAATTCTTTATTAAATCTTTCTTGAGTTAAAGGGATATTAATTAATCTATGGACCATCGTATTAAATGCCGCAATTTTATGTTGGTAGTGGTGATTAGAGTCAAAAGTTATGTATCGTTTAGTAGTAGTATCTTTCCGGTAGATATCAAATTCTAAAATATTATTATTTCTTATTATTAATGTGTCAAGAAAAGGTAGTTTCCCATCTTTTTCTATATTAGTTTCCTTTGACGTCACAGCTTTATTCCCTAGCGTACCCATTAAAGAAACTCTTAAATATTTAAAAGAACTCCTACTTAAAAACAATTTTAATAATTCAGAGATCGAAGAACTCATTAATTTAACTGAACTTTGCATGGACCAAAACTATTTTCAATTTAATAATAAATTTTATAAACAAACAGAAGGCACGGCTATGGGCAATTGTTTATCACCGTTTCTGGCTAATCTGTTCATGGGTAATCTCGAACACAGCTTTAAAAAGAAATTTAAATATTTTCCTAAAATCTGGTACAGGTACGTCGATGATATTTTCGCGATTTTTGATAATAAAAATAATAATTTAAATGATTTCATTAACGACATGAACGCGCAATTTCAAAGTATTAAATTTACATGTGAAATAGAAAAAGATGGGAAACTACCTTTTCTTGACACATTAATAATAAGAAATAATAATATTTTAGAATTTGATATCTACCGGAAAGATACTACTACTAAACGATACATAACTTTTGACTCTAATCACCACTACCAACATAAAATTGCGGCATTTAATACGATGGTCCATAGATTAATTAATATCCCTTTAACTCAAGAAAGATTTAATAAAGAATTTAAATACATCCAAGAGATTGCGGAATTCAATGGTTTTAATAAACAAATTATAAATAACATTTTAAATAAAAAACATTCTAAACTAAATCGTCTCCAAGACATTACTCTAACTAAAGAAATTAAAGAAGAACCTAAAAACTACATTAAACTCCCGTTTGACAAGACCACCAAAGGGTTGTCCAGAATGTTTAAGAAATTTGATTTTAAATTAGCTTTTTCTAATAATAATAACATTAAAACTCTCCTAGGTAACCCCAAAGATAAAATAGAAGTAAATGATAAATCCGGTATTTATAAAATTAGCTGTTTAAATTGCGAAAAAAGTTATTTAGGCCAAACTAGGAGATCTATAAACATTAGATTTAAAGAGCACATGGCTCACCTTAAATACAATCGGGTGGATAAATCTAGCGTAGCTCATCATATGACTACATTAAATCATAAAACGGACATTAATAATTTAAAATTAATTAAAACGTGCAATAATAATCAATTAGACGCAGCAGAAAGCTTAGAAATCTTGAGGGATAAGAATAGTATTTTTAATGGAGGTACTGGACCTATCCCAGCTTCAATCCTTCTAGACCTTGCCGTTGATTGGTCTGAATCATTGAAGCGTGATAAGTCCTTTTAGTATATATATAGGTTCTGACCAAGACTATATCAGTCTGGAATCGTTAGGCTCCTGATGAGGACTTCTTGTGAAGTCGAAACACGTGTCGAGTGACATAAATTTTGTGGTTAAGGTGTATTTTTAGTTTAAAGTGACTAAGAAACCACAGTTTCTCCGTTTTTCAAGTATTACAGTAATGAGACTTTGTGACTTTTATTAATACTAGTAGTTAAATGAAACTATATATCAAAATAATTCACATCTATTTTCTTTATTGTTTGAAATGTTGATATACCGACAAAGACGGCGGCGGTCTTTTGACGGCTATGATCTGATAAATATGTTTTTAATTGTTGTATGAGAGGGTACAACAATAAATACGTATATGAATTGTCAGTCAAATAAGCCTGTAATTGTGTATCGATATTATTGTGAGTAATTTGTGAAAAAATCCCAAGAAATTCGAAGAAGGTGAGAATGTCTTATTCAGAAATGTAAAAATAAAACTAATAAAGTATGCGATACTTACACTTGTAAAAAACCGCTTTGCGGCTCTTGTAACATGTAAAAATTGTGTATAAATATTAAAATTAAACATACATTACATCTACTTTTATTTCTTTACTTGACATTTATTAATTACTCATAAAAAAATATATTTAGTAAATTTGTAGTCATTTGACCGGTCGCCGTCTTTGTAGGTAGGTAGATTTTCCCGTCTTTCTAGTGTTAAGACGGTGCGTGTACCACAAAACCAAGAGACAATCTCTCTGGAACCTTTGAAATCCATTTCCGAGAAAGGTGTAAAGTAAAAAGTCCAAAGATCAGCACCGCCGCGGCTATCGATTTAGACATTAGCACGTCACGCCGTCGTGTGTAGAGGGAGGGGGTAGACCCCCCCACCATTTCCTACTTGGTAGTAGTGGCTAATAGAAGCGCCGGCGCGCGAGGAATTTATGACTGGCAATTAAATTCAAACCAGGGCGGTAATTTGATTTCGCTGCTTCCGAGAAACGCAGAGATCGTATCACTGTGCTCGCGGGTTCGGAACACCGCACGCAGATGTACAGGATGCGGTACTGAATCGGCGGTACCACAAATTCTTCGTCGATTTCAATTTACATAAGATTATATAAAGAGTTTATTTTTTAACGGCCTACCATTCGTTTTGAAGGTAGTACAATCAAACAGAAAAAAAACTCGATCTTATTGGAAATTTGAGATGAAAAAATGCTTAATAAATTTATCTTGTTAATATAACAATATTTCCTCAATATAATAATAACTAAAATTCTTATTGAAGATATTTTATTCATTTGAAAAATATATCTTCATGTTTATCTAAAAATCTTTTCATTTGTTAAATTAATAAATAGTTTATTACACCAACTAACGAAACTCTCAAATAGATTAAACATAATGGTTGTATTAATAAATATTTATCAGTGTGAATATTTATTACACCACCTAACTGGTGAAAGTGCAATTTTCGATATGGTAAATTCAGTGATGTCATTTATTAAGTATTTTTTTATATTTAAAATATATGTTTTCAATACGAAACAAAATAAGAACATTGTTAGTAATAATATACATTTATAAATAAGATAAACGTGGATATTTCCATATTAGTAAAAAAATTATCATATTAACAAACAATCGGAGCCAAATCGATCACGGTTTTTCTATATTGATAACATTTTTTAACACATAGACAAATTATTTTTTTCTGTGTTCCATCGAAGATTATATGTAACTACTAGCGATGTAACGAATATTCGCATTCGCATTCGCATTCGCATTCGCGAATATTCGCACATTTTTAAACATTCGCATTCGCATTCGCAAAAAAAGTGCGAATATTTTTGCGAATATTACTTTTTTTTTGTAATAATAATAATTTTTTTTTTATCTTTTACTTATATTCAATAATTATTTTTAAGAACTTAGGAAGAGACAATATTTATTTTTACTTCTATGTTCTGAAATAAATGGTTGTTTGTCTTAGTGAGTACTCCAAACCTATTGATTTTGGGGCTAATCGAATTAAGGGTTTTGGAAATATTCACCCTCCCCCCACCTCTATGGAACATGGAAGTCATGTATGGTTCACTATATCGTTAATTTCTTCTAGAATAGTACTTTTTTGTATTTAATAGACACTAGCTGACAGTTTCTTAATGAATATAAATTTCAGTACCAATAAATAAATAATGTGGTATCTATAGTGTTTTGTAATTTGTTTTTATTTAATGATTGGAATTTTCAAAACTTAACATTAATTAACAATTCAATTTTTATTAAACTCGACATAGATCTTGGCTTCTGGGTGTAAGCCGCATTGGTTTGGTCGTGTTATCGGTCAATGTTTCGTCACATATTGCAGTGAACATTTTCAGGACTCTTCTGAAAGTATTAAACTCAATCGACATTTTTTTATAATATTCTAATTTAAAAAGCCAAAAACAAAGATTCTGTCTTTCTTAAACAAATTTTCAAAGAACTTAAACATACCAACAATTTAATGTTATTTATTTTATTTTATTAATTAGGAATATTTTGAACTCAACAAACAATAATTAATAATAATTAATTTTTTCCATAAAAGTATTTATCCTAGCTAGCTGAATATGTAAAATATGAATACTACAACATTAATTAAAAAAAATACATTAATTAAAAAAAAAGTCAATATTCGCATTCGCATTCGCATTCGCGAATGTCGACCGTTAATATTCGCATTCGCGAATGTTTAAAATCATACATTCGTTACATCTCTAGTAACTACATATATAAAAAATATGTTAAATATTTCATAATAAACAACTAGCATTCTATTAAAACCTTTTATCAACGGTAACAAAAATCAATTAACATTTTTTTTATCCTGGAAAATTATTTATGTACACAATTAAAAAAAAAATACCTCTCGATATTAATTTGTTGGTGTAATGGGCCGCGATTTCTATCTGCGATACGGCGGATCTCTTTACATCATTACTGTGTGTATGTGTCTCTCTCTTACATACAACCACGGTCGTGTGTACCCTCCCTCTCTGTCTGTATCGATATTACAAGTAAACGATACCGTCACGACGAGATTACGTTTTTCATTATTAAAAAGTGAAAATGTTTCCAGTCGATGTTAAATATAAATCACGTGGCAAAATTATAATGGAGATCATTATCGGTGAAATGTATTCTAAAAAATATCTATATCTATAAAAGAGTTTGTCCTTAACCACTCACTCACTCATTCACTCACTCACTCACTCACTCATATATCAACGTACAGCCCAAACCCCTAGACCTAGAAACGTGAAATTTCGTAGGTGTCTTCCTTTTATTATGTTAGCACCCACTAAGAAAGGATTTTTCGAAATTTCAACCCCTACGGAGTTAAAACAGGGTGTCAAAGTTTATATAAAAAAATATTTTTTTTGTTCGCATTTAATTGAAACATATCGAACAAACTCTACAATATAAATAATGAAACAATAATTTCAGCATTTCCCAAAATTCAACCCCTAAGGTTTTAGGGGGAGGGGGCAATTTTGTAAAATATATTTTTTTTGTATTCACCGAATGAAACATGGCACAGTAGGTACTAGAGATCAGATCGGGCCTTAAAAAAACGGCCCGACCCGGTCCGAAGATATTTTTTTTTTAATTTGCCGACCCGATTTGGTTCTGAAACTTTTTTTTTCGACCCGGTCCAATCCGGTTCGATTTATACAAAGGTCCGATCCGGCCCGGTCCAAACGTTACAAACAAAAATCAAGCCCAGTCCGGTCCGATCCGAAATTCGGGTCGGGCTAAATTCGGACCGGATCGTGCTGGCCCGGCCCGAATTGATCTATAATGTTTTCTTATATGTTTTCTTGGTTTGAGAATTCTTTCTACCCGTGTATAAATTATAATTTTGTTAATAACTGTGAATTTTTATTAATTTAACATTAAACAATTAAACTATTAAAAGTAAAAGTTTTGTTTTGAAAAAATAATATTTTTATTTATTCGTAAGGTCCGTCCAGCTCGGTCCGATTTATGCTAAGGTAAGATCCGACCCAGTCCGGTCCGATGTATACCAATCTCGGACCGGTCCGAATTGGCCCGGTTCAAACGTAACAAACAAGAATTAAGTCCGGTCCGAAATTCGGGCCGGGATAAACCCGGGCCGGGCCGGGCCGGCCCGGCCCGATCTGATCTCTAGTAGGTACTATACAAACAAATATCTTATGGGAATGGGGGGGGGGGGTAAAATTTTGATATATTTATCTTCATAACTTTTGATGATATTAAAGTAAATTCGGACAAATTAATATTCCATTAAAAATTAAAGTTCGACATTCAAGCCCTAATAGCATGGGACGGGGACGAGGATGGTTTTAGATGTTTGTCTGTATACCTGTTTTACTTATAAAGGTAAATTTGAGCAAAATAGCCATATAAAAAATAAAAATTTCGACAATCAACCCCTAATGGCGGGGGTAGATAGGGTCAGTGTTTTTGATATGTTTATCTGTATAGCTGCTTACGTTATAGTGGTGGATTCAGGCAAAATAATCTGCAATAAAAAAATTCGATACTCAACCCCTAATGGCGGGGGTTAGTTTTTACAATTTTTAACTAAAATCCGAGATATTTACGTTTTAATAAAAATCAATATAAAAAATATGTCATCCCCTATCACGTATGGAGGGTTCTAATTAGTTTCGAAGTTTACGCGAGCGAAGCCGCGGGATCCCGCTAGTATTATATATAACTCAGGGTAGCCAATTTCTGGATAACCGGGAAAAGTCGGGGAATTTTGCTATACAGGGAAAAGTCAGCGAATTTGGTTGGAAGTCAGGGAATTTTTTATCCCTGAAAAACCGGGAAAAGTCATGGAAATTTGTTCTCGAGAAATACTGGCCACCCTGTATAAGATACTGGCATCAGTCTTGTGGACTTATAAGAGCAAGGCATATTGTTTTTTTGTAATTTTCATGAACTATCATGTTAATAATTGTAAAATAAGTAACTCTTTATTAAATCAATTTAATTATCAAAGTCCGCAAATTTAGTTTGTTTCTGGAATTTATTGCCTTTTATTTTGTTTATGTTCTTTCTCCAGTAACGGACACTTGCTAATGATAAAAAAATGATAATAACTACCATAGATAAGTTATAAAATGAAGAATCATAAAATTATAAACAATGTAAAGCAAATGCTATGATAATCTAATAAATAAATATATTACACTAATAGTTAGTGTAAATGTTCACCATTTTGACACCCATTGACGGATTGGCATCAAATTAAGCTGTTTTACAGTTAAGTGTCTATAAATTATGATTCAGTAATGACAGAAATCAAATATCAACAAATATTTCTTATTAAGGTTATACTGTAAAATTATTATAAAAAAAGTTGGTTTCGAAAAATTTTGTTTTTAATTTATATTCAGAACACATCATTTATTTAGATAAATCAAAATTGTAAAGGTAGTACAGGAAAAGGGTTGATACACAGTATTTAATTTAAATATTTCAGTATTCATGTAATGTTTGAAAAATAGTAACTATTAAAACGCTTAGTCATTAAGTATTTAAAAAATAAATAAAAAATGTAACATTTATTTAGAATATGTTAGTTTTGTTGACGGTACATACACGAAGTACATTATTGACAATTTTTAATAGAAATATATAGTCATTTGGAATCATTCTACATATTTATCTCAAATATGACATTTTTTGAGTTGTGACACTTTTTATGTGCGATATAGCGAAACAGACAAAACCGATATAAAATACTTTATTGCAATTGTTATTAATATAAAATATCAATTTACTTTCAAAGTGAAGTTTTTTAAAAGTGACCGTAAAAATAAACGGTCTGTACGCGATTGTCCCGCGCCATGCCAGCCGCTTATTTTATCCCCGGTTCACTTTTCAACAACAATAAATAATGAATCATAAAAATAAAGAAACTCCTCTCGATAACTTTGGCCGTAAACTCTTTAATACCCTCTATACTGCTATGTTTCTATCAAAAAGATATCCTTGCGGGCATTATTGTTATTACAATTATTATAGCTTTTAGAGTTCATTGTACTAGAAATTATGAAAACTTTACGAAATATATAATACAGAATTATTTACTAGACCGGACTGACCGTCGCAATTGAGTCGGAGGTTTTGAAATATTATTTAAGTAAAAAGAAATTACATTATTAACCCATTAGTTCCTAGAAAGGATTTTTCGAAATTTCAACCCCTACGGAGTTAAAACAGGGTGTCAAAGTTTATATAAAAAAATATTTTTTTTGTTCGCATTTAATTGAAACATATCGAACAAACTCTACAATATAAATAATGAAACAATAATTTCAGCATTTCCCAAAATTCAACCCCTAAGGTTTTAGGGGGAGGGGGCAATTTTGTAAAATATATTTTTTTTGTATTCACCGAATGAAACATGGCACAGTAGGTACTAGAGATCAGATCGGGCCTTAAAAAAACGGCCCGACCCGGTCCGAAGATATTTTTTTTTTAATTTGCCGACCCGATTTGGTTCTGAAACTTTTTTTTTCGACCCGGTCCAATCCGGTTCGATTTATACAAAGGTCCGATCCGGCCCGGTCCAAACGTTACAAACAAAAATCAAGCCCAGTCCGGTCCGATCCGAAATTCGGGTCGGGCTAAATTCGGACCGGATCGTGCTGGCCCGGCCCGAATTGATCTATAATGTTTTCTTATATGTTTTCTTGGTTTGAGAATTCTTTCTACCCGTGTATAAATTATAATTTTGTTAATAACTGTGAATTTTTATTAATTTAACATTAAACAATTAAACTATTAAAAGTAAAAGTTTTGTTTTGAAAAAATAATATTTTTATTTATTCGTAAGGTCCGTCCAGCTCGGTCCGATTTATGCTAAGGTAAGATCCGACCCAGTCCGGTCCGATGTATACCAATCTCGGACCGGTCCGAATTGGCCCGGTTCAAACGTAACAAACAAGAATTAAGTCCGGTCCGAAATTCGGGCCGGGATAAACCCGGGCCGGGCCGGGCCGGCCCGGCCCGATCTGATCTCTAGTAGGTACTATACAAACAAATATCTTATGGGAATGGGGGGGGGGGGGGTAAAATTTTGATATATTTATCTTCATAACTTTTGATGATATTAAAGTAAATTCGGACAAATTAATATTCCATTAAAAATTAAAGTTCGACATTCAAGCCCTAATAGCATGGGACGGGGACGAGGATGGTTTTAGATGTTTGTCTGTATACCTGTTTTACTTATAAAGGTAAATTTGAGCAAAATAGCCATATAAAAAATAAAAATTTCGACAATCAACCCCTAATGGCGGGGGTAGATAGGGTCAGTGTTTTTGATATGTTTATCTGTATAGCTGCTTACGTTATAGTGGTGGATTCAGGCAAAATAATCTGCAATAAAAAAATTCGATACTCAACCCCTAATGGCGGGGGTTAGTTTTTACAATTTTTAACTAAAATCCGAGATATTTACGTTTTAATAAAAATCAATATAAAAAATATGTCATCCCCTATCACGTATGGAGGGTTCTAATTAGTTTCGAAGTTTACGCGAGCGAAGCCGCGGGATCCCGCTAGTATTATATATAACTCAGGGTAGCCAATTTCTGGATAACCGGGAAAAGTCGGGGAATTTTGCTATACAGGGAAAAGTCAGCGAATTTGGTTGGAAGTCAGGGAATTTTTTATCCCTGAAAAACCGGGAAAAGTCATGGAAATTTGTTCTCGAGAAATACTGGCCACCCTGTATAAGATACTGGCATCAGTCTTGTGGACTTATAAGAGCAAGGCATATTGTTTTTTTGTAATTTTCATGAACTATCATGTTAATAATTGTAAAATAAGTAACTCTTTATTAAATCAATTTAATTATCAAAGTCCGCAAATTTAGTTTGTTTCTGGAATTTATTGCCTTTTATTTTGTTTATGTTCTTTCTCCAGTAACGGACACTTGCTAATGATAAAAAAATGATAATAACTACCATAGATAAGTTATAAAATGAAGAATCATAAAATTATAAACAATGTAAAGCAAATGCTATGATAATCTAATAAATAAATATATTACACTAATAGTTAGTGTAAATGTTCACCATTTTGACACCCATTGACGGATTGGCATCAAATTAAGCTGTTTTACAGTTAAGTGTCTATAAATTATGATTCAGTAATGACAGAAATCAAATATCAACAAATATTTCTTATTAAGGTTATACTGTAAAATTATTATAAAAAAAGTTGGTTTCGAAAAATTTTGTTTTTAATTTATATTCAGAACACATCATTTATTTAGATAAATCAAAATTGTAAAGGTAGTACAGGAAAAGGGTTGATACACAGTATTTAATTTAAATATTTCAGTATTCATGTAATGTTTGAAAAATAGTAACTATTAAAACGCTTAGTCATTAAGTATTTAAAAAATAAATAAAAAATGTAACATTTATTTAGAATATGTTAGTTTTGTTGACGGTACATACACGAAGTACATTATTGACAATTTTTAATAGAAATATATAGTCATTTGGAATCATTCTACATATTTATCTCAAATATGACATTTTTTGAGTTGTGACACTTTTTATGTGCGATATAGCGAAACAGACAAAACCGATATAAAATACTTTATTGCAATTGTTATTAATATAAAATATCAATTTACTTTCAAAGTGAAGTTTTTTAAAAGTGACCGTAAAAATAAACGGTCTGTACGCGATTGTCCCGCGCCATGCCAGCCGCTTATTTTATCCCCGGTTCACTTTTCAACAACAATAAATAATGAATCATAAAAATAAAGAAACTCCTCTCGATAACTTTGGCCGTAAACTCTTTAATACCCTCTATACTGCTATGTTTCTATCAAAAAGATATCCTTGCGGGCATTATTGTTATTACAATTATTATAGCTTTTAGAGTTCATTGTACTAGAAATTATGAAAACTTTACGAAATATATAATACAGAATTATTTACTAGACCGGACTGACCGTCGCAATTGAGTCGGAGGTTTTGAAATATTATTTAAGTAAAAAGAAATTACATTATTAACCCATTAGTTCCTAGTGTCCTATTTATAGGACATCATATTTTCTAATTTTTTTCTCAGACATAATAACGTTGTAAATTTGTTTTTACATTACTAATATGTTATTTAAGTCTCTCTACTTACAATAATTTTTAAAATGAACTCTAGAGTTCATTCAATGACAAATTATAGCACTTTTAAAGTAACCGTGTAATTATTCCAGAACCGACATTTATAGTTACATTTTTTTCACTTAGTAAAGCGTTTTTAAATTGAAGAAAGTATATATAATATTTACTTATGATAGTGTAAATAAAGTATAACAATATCAATGTTTTCAAAAATAAATCCTGGTACAGACTATTGTATATAGTTAAAAATAATTACTGTCCTATAAATATTAATTTGGGTTCTCATGATAATAATCTAGTCTGCGACTGATAATTATTATGTCTTGTATTGAATTTATCTTTTTGGTAATATTTTCAACAAAAATTGAGAACTTAAAAAAATCGAAGAAATAACACTGCTGTGATTTTGCTTCCTCGCAATATCGAAGATACGAGAAGCTTTGTGATCGTTTTAAAATGAGAAAAAAATGTGTTCTCCGATTTTAAAAATTTTACTTGATTTATCCGTTTCAGGTGAAGACAAACATTTTTTGTCCCGTGTTTGTCTTTCTCCCATCCTTGTCACACGCATAACTCATGAACCACTGAACCGATATTGATGAAACTTGGTTGGTTGGTTGGTTGGGTCTGGCTTGAGGACAGTCCCATTTCAAAATTATTAAAATCCTGTGTAAGGGGGAGGAGTGACACCCCAAAATATTTATTTTTTTAAGATATCTCAAGAAAGACACATGCCACGTGAAAATTGTATGGATTTTTTTTTGTAGAGCATTCAATTTTCTATAATATAGGTCACCTACGTTTGTTGTAAAATATTCCCTTACAAAGATTTATCTTAATATGCTTTAAAAAATTGTCACCTGTTTTTTTTTAATTGTTATTTACTATGGCATATTAAATGTCATTTTGACATTTGTATAGCAGAAATATTTGGATTTAGATTGAAATTGTTACAAAATTAAAAATATACGACATAATAACGAGGTGCGTATAAAGTAAAATGTCAAATTAATATTTTTTATTAAAATTGTACCTATGAAAATTAAATGGTTAACCAATGACAGGCAATTCATCTGAATACTTTATCGGTTTTTATTTAAATTGTTGAATAATTAACTACCTTTGATGAATTTAGCACGAGGAAGCACCGTGCATTTACTTGGCAGATGTTTTTTAGTATCTTTTGCGTAAGTAGTAAAAGTCAGTGTGGATACGAAATTTCATTAATACGTATAGACATTTACACAGAGGGATTAGTTTAAAACAAACGGCGGCGCGGCAGACATGTTGACAATCACTGGGCGTTAAACTGTGTGTGTGTGTGTGTGTGTGTGTGTGTGTGTGTGTGTGTGTGTGTGTGTGTGTACGTTGTATATATATGTATAACTCAGCAGCATCCCTTTGGCACGCTGATCTTCACACATCAGAAACGATCGCGTAGCATAGCAGCAGTTGATTCCCTCCGGACTTAGCCTTCGCTGTATCAATCACTATGTGTCCGTCGATGGTGGGGGGGGGAGGTTTGGGGGGAGGTTGACTTTATAGCTCTCGGACCTTAGGTTGACATGGATGTGTGGGAGACAGACCTAGACAACGGCGTTAGCAGCGCGCGATAGGATGGACTTTACGGTTTTCGGTTTGTGGAATTAAGCCAGCGAAACTGATATAGGAAGATGGGGGGGGGGGGGGGGGGGGCTTTAACTGAGCTCTGAATCTCAAGGAAAGTATACGTATAGGAAGAATTGTATATACAGGATGAATATGAAGTATGAAGAACAGTTCTAAATATTATTGCTTTCTCACCATAAATAAATTTAATAAATTTTTACTTGATATTTTCGGTTATGGTAAAAAAAACACATATCGTTCTGTGTCTGTCTATCTGTCCCTTATAACTCGTGAACAGCTGAACGGATTTTAATGAAATATGATTCATTAGTTGAAAGTTCAAAAAGTTTCCCAAAATTATTCATATCTCAAGAACGACGCGTGTTATGTAAAAATCTTACAAGATCTTTTTTGTAGAGCATTCAATTTTCTATAAAAAAGGTTCTAATAACTTTTGTAGTAAAATATTCCCCTATGAAGATATATGTATTTTTCAGAATTTACCACGAGAAAGCATCGTAGTAGTTGTTTTATACAGGGTTTCATCTATTTTCGGTTGTTGGATTCCTCTCAGAATATGAGTGTTTTTTCTGTTTTTTATTGCGGTATAATTTCAAGCTACTTTGCCCCTATTTACAGATAACATGGTGAAAAAAGTCAAAATTGATATTTGCCAATAACATTTTTTCAACATTACAATACTTTCGTATACTTGTAATATAAGAAAGTTGGGTTTGGTTGCAATTAAAAAAAAAACAAGCATATGACGTCATATAAAATAAATTTTTGTAAATTTTATAATAAAATTTTCGATAAATTAAAAAATGTACTTTTGATTCATCCTGTATCATATAGGAATAGAATAAAACTGGCGAGTGAGAGAGTTGTGAGTGGGGGGAGGGGTTGGGGGGGGGGGGTACAACTTAACGGACTTTGGTTTGTATTCGAGACAGTGTCACCGGTTTAATTAAAACGACTCGGCCTGCGGGGTCAGTAAATTTGCACCATCACCTCCCCCCCTCCCACAAACCCCTTACACGTAATCCGTAACATGTAGACGACAGATTGAGAATCCGGTGCCGTAAATTATACCTCCCACGATTGGTGTTTTGTTTTTTTCTTCGCCATTTCTTCGTCTGTCAGGTTTTATATTTCTTTTGTTCCGTTTTCAATTCGGCCCGTGTGAGCTACTGTATTTATTATTCTCGCCAGTATTATTATTTTTTTTTTCTATTCTTATTTTATTTTTTGTTGAAAATTGAAAGTATATTCGCACCCCCGCAAGAAAAGTGTCACAACTCAAAAAAATTTCATATTTGAGATAAATATGTAGAATGATTCCAAATTATTATATATTTCTACTAAAAACTTCGTGTACCTACCGTCAACAAAACTAGCATATTCTAAATAAATGTCACATTTTAAATACTTAATCACTAAGCGTTTTAATAGTTACTATTTTTCAAACATCACAGGAATACTGAAATATTTAAATTAAACACTCTGTATCAGTCCTTTTCCTAAACTACCTTTACAATTTTGATTTACCTAAATTGTTATAATTTCATTTATTCCTATTCCTTCAAAACTACATTTTTTTGAGTTGTGGCACTTTTTTTGCGGGGGTGCGATATGTATTTCCCGAACGAAATAAATAACTAAATATAATTTTCGGTATGCCCTTTCTCGCTAAGAAAAACATTTTTTTTGACTCGCCACACTGGACCTTTATTTAACCCCGGGCCTCCAGGCTAGAGCCCTACCATACTATTCTTTATGGGAGGCCATATGCCATTTAGATACCCACAATACGCTCTATCTCTTTTTTGTGAGAACTCGATTTTTGAATCAGTTCATTCTCTATGCCAGGAGTTCACAACGGGGTCCAGGGCTTCTATTTCGAGCTCACTCGATTTGAGTTTTTCGTTCGAGATTTTAAATCTCGCGTGCCCAGGAGCAGTCTAAATTTTTCATTCGACATTTCTATAGAAAAAAAGTCGCATCGAGATTCGAGAATACGGTGTAATTTACATAATCGAGATTCTAGTAAATAACTTAGTTTAGTAATCTCGAATGAACTCGAGAATAAGGGCCCAGTTGGACCCATTGGGGGGGGTCGATATAAGTTTTAAAAGGGTCTATACTATAGTACAATTATATAAGTATTATTTTTATGTTTGTATACTGTAAATTATAGAGAAAAATAATGTAAAGGAGTCAATGAAGAAAATCATTCTTTTAAAAGGGGTCGATGTAGGAAAAAGGTTGAGAACTCCTGCTCTATATCTATGATAATAATTGAATCGGTGAGTGAAAGAACGATATATCTCCAAAATGACCATTTTGAGAAAAACGAAAAAAACTGTTTTAAAGGAGAATTATGGGTTATTTGGTCTTATTATGTATTGTGACATTATAGAACTTATGTTAACCGATAATAATACGTACATAAATAAATTAAAAAAAACTTGCAAAAAAAGATATTTGAAAAAAAAATAACCGGCAGTTATACTGTTCTTTCACTCAATTAAAAAAAAAATTGCAATTTTTTTTATTGTTTTATTTTCGGCTTTATTATTTTATTTTTTATTATTTTACAAAATAAATTATTTGTAATTTTTACTCAGAATCTTCATTTTTAACTTTCCAAGAAATAATATGGTAGTAAAATTCGAGGATTTCGTCAGAAAAGTAAGGTAATTGTAAAAAAAATTGAACTACCCCCCGTCGCACGTACGATGTTGGTCGATGTATTATTATTTTGCTATGTGATAGAGCTATGAATTTTAAAAAATTTGCCTATCTCAGTTAAAATTGCCATTTTTGGCACTTGTATTGTTCTTTCACTCACCGATTCAATTATTACCTACACTCGTCTCTCCGAACTACGTAGGCATCGGTAATTCAAAATCTAACAACAAACCTTAGAGGGGCACCTAACACCGTGCTGACTTTAACGTTAATTGGTGAATTTAAATTTCGCCCAGAAATATAGCAGTCACGGTAGTATTGCGGTAGGGATAGGGGAAAGTCGTTACATGGAGCGGTTGGTCTAGTCGTTTCTCGGAGCGTACGTTAATAGGATGGTCGTTGTTTAGAGATTTGAGTGTATTAGGTACATATTATTATTTATAAATAATACAGTCACTCTAGTATTTTACCCATCTTAAGTCTATGTTAACAATGATGCGCATTAGTTCACTGCGCATCAAGCACTTGTCAAATAACGAAATTAATCGAATTTGATATGTGAGTGTAACTTATAATTTAAAATTCAATTAATTAATATAAATAAACTAATTAATATGTTATAATTAATTCAAAAATAGTGTTGTGTGTGTGTGTGTGTGTACTGGATAATCATTATTTATAATTATATTCATATTATGTATATAATTCACCACCTGATCACGTACTGGCTACAAATATCATGATATAACAGGTACATTTTTCTATTACGTATTTAAAATATATTTATGTATGTACAATTTTTCAAAGTTTCTTCAATTTGTTGCTTATTTTGCTTTGAAAATTACAATTATTATTAGTAAATCAGTAAATATTGTAGCCAGAAACTGTATATGTATAAAAGGGACCTATTTCATCTTTAAAACAAGACTAAAAAGGAATTTTTTTTGTATGTATTATTTTATTTTATTAATTAATAAGGTAGTTTTTGAGTTTGTAATTTTTTAATATTGCCCCTCTGAAAATTGAGCCAGTGGATGTTGGATTGTGTGCAAGCACGTATACAATGGTGGTGGTCGAGGGGTCATGCCCCCCCCCCCCAAGAATTAAAGACTAGATATAATGAGGGAATTTGAAAGTTTTTTTTAAGTAGTCAGATGAACACTATCTGAGTTTAAATCACTATTTATTAATACGTTTTAATAAAATTTTTATATTATGATAATTATCTGTTTAACACGAATACAAGGGGGGATCAAGGGGTTATGATCCCCCCAAAAATTAAAGCTACTTAAAATGTAGAAATAAAGATAAGATACTATTTTTAATATATTTAATTTCGAACATCGTTAAAATAAATATTTTATATGAGTTATAGGAAATTGATTTGACTTCATTTCTAGTTACCATATTGTGCATTTCTCTCTCTACTACCTTTTATTGCAAAATTCGAAATTGTAATTTATTAAAATTTAAATGAAAGAATTTACAGTTAAGAAAATGTTTGTTAACTAATATCTCGCAAACAACAGCTCTAAATAAATTTTGTTTAACAGATTATTAAACAGCGAATTTTTCTAAATAAGTGGAATCCTGTTCTTGAACAGCCTGTATATTATTTTGAGATTTATTATACGTTTATTTCAAATGTATATGCTGCTATTAGAAAGTTTTTTTTTTTCTAAAAGTTAATTTTTTTCTGAAGTTAGGCCTGATTGTGGGTCCCTTTTTTCGGAGGGGCTTCCTTATTTATAAATGCGAATATGAAAATCAAAATATGCTCAGTCAAAAAAATATTTTCTTTTAACCCATTATTTCCCAAGGGTAAATTTTTTTAATGTTTTAACTGCATTTTACTACTAAATATATACTCAAATAACTATTTTTGATGTTAAAAAAATACATGTTTTTTTTTCAACAAAATATTGCGTTTACAAAACGTTGGGAAAACAGAAGTTATTACTTAATGTAGAATAGTTTGTGTAACGATATTAGCAGCAAAATCTTAACTTCCCAATAGGGAGTTATTGTAATTGGTCCGAAAATCGAAATCAAAAATTTTAACATATTTTCATGTTTCAAGGGCATTAGAGTATATTGACACTATTTTCAGAAAAATGTCTGTGTGTGTGTGTGTGTGTGTGTGTGTGTGTGTGTGTGTGTGTGTGTGTGTGTGTGTGTGTATGTACGTACGTACGTACGTGTCATTTTTTCCGGGACGAAATCTCGCGAACAAAAAATGCTATTGACTTCGTTGAGGTGCTAATCGAAGCGTCTTGACGTGAATATGATCTGAAAGAAAGGATTTTTCGAAATTCAACCCCTACGGGGGTGAAAAGGGTGTTTTTTTCATTTTTATTTTTTTTCTTGGTCGAATTAAGTCGGAACTTAGAATAAATACTATACAATACAAATAATGAAACGTGTATTTTAGTATTTATTTTTTATATGGGTCCAAACAGCCATTAAAGGGATGAAAACCACCATCAAAATTTGAATTTCATACTAATAAATACATCTAATAATTCATGTTGCCTTGGAAACAACACAATTCAAAATTCAAACTGTCAGATTAGTTTTTCTAAAAATGTGCATTATATTATTGACATTATTAGGATATTAGAAAACTAATATTCATAATACAAAGGGTGAGTTTTATTTCTGATAAATTCCATTAAAATTTATCATATACGTATTAAAAAAAATATTTACAAACTATAACATAGTAATATTAATTATGGAAACAATAAGTAATCAGTATTCTAGTATTGTAAGTCATACCATGTTGGGAAGTTGATTGTGTGGACCTAAAGGATCGCACCCCACAGCATTATACGTTATATAGTTTAATTTTATATCCCCGGGTAAAATTGGATCCGACAGCTAGTTTTTAAATGTTTCGATTACGAAACGTTGGAAATTAATGGGTTAAATAGAAATTCTGACAACTCCATCAATAAATACATTTTTGCAAACATCGCAATAAACTAAAGGTTATACAGACTTACATACATACGTGTACTGTATACAAAATAAAGAAAGTGGGAGGATATTGGGGGGGGGGGGTGATTTGATTGACCTGCGACACGTTTGTTTCCCTCAGGTGAATGAATGAGTAAGTGTCTGTCTGTCTGTGTGACAGCTGTATACACACTAGCACTATAGGACAGTGACACGTCTTGTGTCACGTGTGTCGGCTACATCTAGAAACCACAGCTCTGTTAAAACAACCCCTATGTTGTTGTAGGCGGGTAGGGGGGGGTAGAGAGAAGTGACATTTTGATACGTGCATGGTGACTTTATTAGTGTGGATAGTTGAGGTTTTGATTCTAATAGTGCACTACCTACTCATGATAATTGTTATATAAGTAATTAAAAATAAATTGCATAAAAGTAGTGATATATTCTTTACAATATCTTTGTAAGGGAATTTTTTACTATAAAATTTATAAGGACCTTTCTTATAGAAAATTTAATGCTCTTTAAAAAAGGTTCTTTATGATTTTTATGTAAAATGCGTCGTTTTTGAAATATGAATAGTTTTTGATTTACCTTATTTTTTATATAGGATCCCATTGAAATCAGTTAGTGTGACAGGGATTTACGGGACAGATACACAGACTTACAGACACGGAATAGAACATATTTGAAATCATGAAATGATCATATACAGAAGTCATAAAAAAACATTTCAAAGCTTTAAAAAGTATTCTAGTAAATTTACTTAAAAGTTTTTTCAATACGTGATAAAATTTTATTGAAAATAATTGTAAAGGTCCAGAAATATTCACAATGACCGCAGTAGTTTATCTTTTCACATAACTGGCTGTCATTATGACCACCACATATAATCTTTATAATAATTGTACAATAAAATGGTAAGAATTTTTTTAAGTAATAATACTTTATTTAAAACATATTTTCGTACACGAACCGTCCAAAATGTTTGTAAATTTCGCCGTTTTGGCTGTAGAGCGTTTACAAATAGACAGACAGACAGACAGACTGACTGACATGTTTCAGAGACCTTTAAAAGTGATTTTTTTAAGTATTAATATTTTATTTAAAACATTTTTTATTTTACGAATCGTCCAACATATTTGTAAGTTTGGCCGTTTTGCCTGTAGAGCGTTCACAGATAGATAGGCAGACAGACTGATTGACTGACATGTTTCAGAGACCCTAAAAAGTGACTTTTTTAAATAATAATATTTTATTACAAACATTTTTTCATTTACGAATCGTCCAAAATGAATGTAAATTTCGCTGTTTTAACTGTAGAGCGTTCACAGATAGACAGACAGACAGACGTACTAACTGACATTTTTCATAAACCCTATAAAAAGTTACTTTTTTAAGTAATAATATTTTATTTAAAACATTTTTTCATTTACAAATCGTCCAAAATGAATGTAAATTTCGCTGTTTTGGCTGTAGAGCGTTCACAGACAGACAGACAGACTGACTGACTGACTGACTGACATATTTCAGAGACCCTAAAGAGTGACTTATTTAAGTAATAATATTTTATTTGAAACATTTTTTCATTTACAAATCGCCCAAAATGAATGAAAGTTTCGCCGTTTTAGCTGTAGAGCGTTAACAGATAGATAGATAGACAGACAGACAGACTGACTGACTGACATGTTTCAGAGACCCTAAAAAGTACATATTTCAGAGACCCTAAAAAGTAACTTCTTTAAGTAATAATATTTTATTTAAAACATTTTTTCATTTACAAATCGCCCAAAATTAATGCAAGTTTCGCCGTTTTGGCTGTAGAGCGTAGACAGATAGACAGACAGAATGACTAACATGTTTCAGAGACCCTCAAAAGTGTATTTTCGTTCATGATAACCACTTTATTTAAAAAAAATATCTTACTAAACATTTTTTTTACAATATCAAAAATTGTTTATTTAGGTTTGGTAAAATATTTCAAAGAAATGTATGAATATTTTCTTAAATGTTTTATAGCGCATAAAGCACTACGTGTATAAATAAATAGTCGCGCGAAGAATAAAGAGAGCAAGACAGTTTTTTTTTTATTACGTTTCACAAAATACTCAAAACAATCAGAAACGAAACAGATTCTATTAATGGATTCGGTAATATGTTTTTACTCACGTTTAAACTGATTAAGCAAACGTTGTTAGAGCCAATGCATTAGCTAACCCCCTCCCTCTGCCCCCTCCCCCTCTCACACACACACACGAAGTGAACGAGAGAATGTTTTATTTAATTTTCTGTAGGTGCATTCTTCTAACTAACCTCTATATAAATTTAGTTGGTTTTTGTTCGAAGCTCCATTATTTTTGGTTAAGTTCTCCTCGTCTCGGAAACAATTCGATTCTATTTGTATTAAATTGGGTCTATTTGTACATATGTACGTTAAATCACGGTTGAATTAAATACGGAAAGCCACTGTGACGGAAGAAAAAATATCTATAATTTTTTCTTAATTTTTTTTGAAGTATACATATTCATAAATATGTATACAAAAAATTGAGTTTAAATTCCGAAAATTGACGGAGTTACAGTCAATTTAGTGAGACGAGGTAGCGCGGCCGATTATGATATAACAAAAACATTAAACACGTTTATCTCGAAATGACATGTCTGGTTGACACGATTCCTCAAAGACTAATGAACCGATTTCATATTTTTTAAATAATTTTCGTAATTGTAGTAACTATCGTTGAACGTAGCCGATTTTTGAAATTTTGATAATTGCTACTTTTAAAACCGCTTTAATAAAAAATAGGTCTTAAAAATGAAAAAAAAAATTCAAACGATCGCCATTTTGTGAACAAATAAAATAAATGTAGCAATCGTGCAACGATAGCTACATTCATATAGATATTGATAAAATTTTTATTTATTTTTTTCTTATAACCCTTCTCGAAATTTCGAGTCAACCATAGATAAAAATATTTTTTTTGGTCGTCACATCAAGGCTCATAACTTTGTAAATATTTAATATTTTTCAATAAAAATTGATATTAAATAAGTTGAATATATACTTAATAAAACGTCCTTTACCTGATTCAAAAATAATTAGTTATATCTGTGAAAAAAAATCCCAAACATTGACAATTTTTGGACCCGTCACAGTGGCTATTCCCCTTAAGTAAGTATAGTTTGAACTGAGGTATAGATACAACGGGGTCTGTTTTATTTGAAAGGACCTCTGTAGTATAAAAGTAATGGTTTTTGTTGCATTTTTGCAAAATTATTCAAATCAAAGTATGCTGATCAAAAGTTGTAATGTGCGCAATTTACAAAACCCATGATTTCCGCTCCAGGAGGTACCCAAACAAGGATCGAATTTAAAAAAAAAAAAACGAGTAAGTGTGTGTTGGGCACGTACTTGATAAAGTTCCGTAGTAAAAGGAGTTATTTCAAAATTTTCGTGACTAAAGAGTTCAAATCAAAAAGTCATTTGACTTTTATTATTGCATTTTAGAAGACTTATCAAATGACACCCCACTTCATATTTTTGACAATGTTCGTTATAATTTTCAGTGAAAGTACTGATTTAAATCTACATTTTAGATTTTTTTCAGATTTTTTGAATTGATAGTTTAGAAAATAAAGGAGAGGACGCTTTTATAATGACTTTGGAGAGCAAATACATCGTGATTGAAGGGTTAAAATCAAAAGGTTTTGGTACATTTTTTGTTGCATTTTAGGAGACTTTTCTAACGATACCTCACTTAATGGGGTAGGAGGATTTTTTTTTGAAAACACTTTTTATGGAAAGGGGGTACGTATTTATTTTTTTACATGAAAGTTTTAAAATTGTAACATTTTTCTACAAAATTTCCCGAATCCAACATTTTTGTTAGCACTGGCAACACTGCGCTCTCATAATAATTTAACATTTCATCCGAAAAGCAGAAATCAATAATAGCAATACATCCTCTGATAAAATTCTAATAAAGCGATGATACGAATTTTAATATTTATATTTTCATTAGTATTTTTATTAGATATGTATACGAAATACGTATATACGTCATATTAAATTGCAAATGCCATAAGTGGGGGGCGGGAGGGGGTGATTTAGGAGGCTTCCTCTCTCTCCACCACCACACTTCCCCTTAAACCCTTGTTTTCACGTAATATAAAATTGTCGGTTTTATACACAACCCTCCCAGCCCTCAACCCACGATTACAAAGGTCAGGAGCTTCTGAAAAATAACAATTTATTTGTTTATTATATGAAACTTAAAACTTGAGTTCATATTATTTATTTAGTACAGTATAAGCCATATTAATCTGACATTTGGTAAATAGACAAGACACGGCTGTTTTTTCATGTTTTTGTTTAGTATTAAAAGGGGACTTTACAAACTTATCCGCTATTAATTATTAAATTTTGTAAAAATAAGGTGTAACAAAAAATATTAAATTTTTAAGAATATAAAAACTATTTTTTTTAATACTGAAGAGCTCAGTCGAATTTAAAAAACTGAGAGCCCTTAGGGTGCACTCATTTTGGCATTATGTTTACAAATAACGATATTCACAAAAAAACGAGGTGTCTCTCTCTCTTTTTACACAATTATAATTTTTTAATTAAAAAAAGCGGTTCTTAATCATTCTGAAAATGTACAGATATCTTTTTAAATGAATAAAGAATGTATGTTTAAATTTTGATCAAATTCTCTCTGTCACATCACTTTAAAAAGTCCTGTAATGTCTCATATCATTATACAGTTCTCATAAGAATGCATATTAACCTCTAGAGGGACGGAAAACCAATATTTTGGCGCATCAGAAAATCTTCAATTTTTGTTTTTAGATTAAAATACATCGAAAACGTATATTTGTACTTCCAAATAAATAAAAATCGTTCACACGAGGCAAAGGGGTAGTTTTTACCCTATTATAGGAGTTGTTTTTAGTTTTACTGTATTTTTAACAAATTTGGATTCAGCATCGAAAAATACATCGAAAACGTATATTTGTATAATGAAAAAAAGGTTATGTAGTATTTAAAATAATATTTTTTCGAATTTGAAATTTTTAACACGGGCTGTTCCCTTCCAGGCCGGAAAGCCAATATTTGCTGACACCTTGCCTATGATCAATCAATGATATAAGACACCTTTTATACCAGTTTTCTGAGGGTGAAATACCCCTGACATCTCGACCCTCTAATCTGAAAATACGAGTATGCTCAAATTTTGATCAAATTCTTTTTGTTACATCACTTTGAAAAGTTCTGAAATGTCTCGTGTCATTGTACAGTTCTCATAAAAATGCATGTCATTAATTTGTTTATTTAATATCTGTTAAACTATCCTACACAGAAAAAAAACTGTATTGGACCAAGAAAACCTTGTTTTGTATATAACGAAAACAATATTTTCTGAATATAAGAAACATTCTCTTAATCCAACTACGTTATTCCTTCGTTCAAGAATACTATAGTTGGTTTAAGAGATTATTGCTTATCTTAAGATAATATTGTTTTCATTATATACAAAACAAGGTTTACTTGGGTCAAGTAAACTTTTCTACCAGTGTAATGACATTGAAAATTTGCAAGTATTTTTTACCTGTGTGAAGTTAGCACCGCAAGTTTCGAAAAATTAAAAAAAAATTAGAGTTCTGGATAGCACTCCAAGAGTTCTGGAGTTCTTTTATATTTTGAAAAAGAGTTCTGTCAATTTAACCCCCCAAAACTGGTTTTTCAAAATGGGGTGCTAACTTCACGCAGCACCGCAAACTCAAAAATAAACAATTTTTTTTAGAGTTCTGGAGAGCATTCAAAGAGTTCTGGAGTTCTCTTATATTTTAAAAAAGAGTTCTGTCAATTTACCCCCCAAAAATGGATTTTGAAAATACAGTTTTAAAATAACACATAGCAGTTATCTCGAACAAAACACAATTCTTTTGAGACTTTTGGATGACATTGCATGTGTTAGGGAGTTCACGTAAATAAATTATTAAAATTATCAATTTACCCCCCCCCCCCCCCCCCGCTTCTCAAAAAAAAGATTTAAAAAACGGTATCATTTCGGCATTGACATAATTAAACATTTTTATTTTCTGTTTAGAGTTCTGTATAGCACTCTTGAAAATGAACATAATCTTTCATTAACTCTTTTCCGACAAACGACCAGATAAAAAGTTATTTTAATAATTAAAATTTAAAAAAATTTAAAAAAATATTTCTTTAAAGTTCTGATATTTCTGTTTAGAGTTCTGAATAGCACTCTTGAAAATGAACATAATCTTTCATTAATTCTTATCCGACAAACGACCAGATAAAAACTTATTTTAATTATTAATATTTCAAAAATTTTTAGAAAATATTTCATTAAAGTTCTGAGATTTCTGTTTAGAGTTCTGAGTAGCACTCTCGAAAATGAACATAATCTTTCATTAACTCTTTTCCGACAAGCGACCAGATAAAAACTTATTTTAATTATTAATATTTCAAAAAATTTCAAAAAATTATTTTTTAAAGTTCTGAGATTTCTGTTTAGAGTTCTGAATAGCACTCTTGAAAATGAACATAATCTTTCATTAACTCTTTTCCGACAAAGGACCAGATAAAAACTTATTTTAATTATTAATATTTCAAAAAATTTTAGAAAATATTTTTTTAAAGTTCTGAGATTTCTGTTTAGAGTTCTGAATAGCACTCTCGAAAATGAACATAATCTTTCATTAACTTTTTTCCGAAAAACTACCAGATAAAAACTTATTTTAATTATTAATATTTCAAAAATTTTTAGAAAATATTTTTTTAAATTTCTGAGATTTCTGTTTAGAGTTCTGCATAGCACTCTTGAAAATGAACATAATCTTTCATTAACTCTTTTCCGAAAAACGACCAGATAAAAACTTATTTTAATTATTAATATTTCAAAAAATATTTTTTTTAAGTTTTGAGATATCTGTTTAGAGTTCTGAATAGCACTCTTGAAAATGAACATAATCTTTTATTAACTCTTTTCCGACAAACGACCAGATGAAAACTTATTTTAATTATTAATATTTCAAAAAAATTTAAGAAAATATTTCTTTTAAGTTCTCAGATTTCTGTTAAGAGTTCTGAATAGCACTTTTGAAAATGAACATAATCTTTCATTAACTCTTTTCCGACAAACGACCAGATAAAAACTTATTTTAATTATTAATATTTCAAAATTTTTTAGAAAATATTTTTTTAAAGTTCTGTGATATCTGTTTAGAGTTCTGCATAGTACTCTTGAAAATGAACATAATTTATAATTAACATTTTCCTGGCAGCTTTCTTTTGGTACCCTGTTCGCAAAGATTGAATAAAAAAAATTGTTAACCTATTTAACCCTCTCAAAAGCTTTGAAAATGTTTTATTTTTATAACCAAGTTCTTTTATTGAACTTTTTTTTAGTGTGAAGTTAGCTCGCTTTTTGTTGAAATTCAAAATTTTGAAAGTTGTTCCTAATATTGTTCCAAAATATTTAACCCCCAGATACAGTTGGTGACGTCCATTCGGCACCAGTCTGACGTCACTAGACAAAACTTAATTGTTGGAATTTAAAAGCTACAATCACCATTTACAAATTATTTGTTTTAAATATATTCATATTCCAAAATATTTCATATCTCAAACAAAATCCACACTAATAAAATCTACTTGGTTAAGACATACACGGGTGTATGCCATAAGGGTTCCGAACTACGTACTGTAAACAGAAATATCATAGAACTTCAAAGAAATATTTTTAAAATTATTTGGAAATAAAATAATTAAAATAAGTTTTTATCTGTTCGTTTGTCGGAAAAGAGTTAATAAAAATTATGTTTACTTTCAAGAATGCTATTTAGAACTCTAAACAGAAATCTCAGAACTTTAAAGAAATATTTTCTAAAAAATTTTGAAATATTAATAATTAAAATAAGTTTTTATCTAGTCGTTTGTCGGAAAAGAGTTTATGAAAGATTATGTTCATTTTCAAGAGTGCTATTCAGAACTCTAAACAGAAATCTCAGAACTTTAAAAAAATATTTTTTGAAAATTTTTGAAATATTAATAATTAAAATAAGTTTTTTTCTGGTCGTTTTTCGGAAAAAAGTTAATGAAAGATTATGTTCATTTTCAAAAGTGCTATTCAGAACTCTAAACAGATATCTCAAAACTTTAAAAAAATATTTTCTAAAAAATTTTGAAATATTAATAATTAAAATAAGTTTTTATCTGGTCGTTTGTCGGAAAAGAGTTAATGAAAGATTATGTTCATTTTCAAGAGTGCTATTCAGAACTCTAAACAGAAATCTCAGAACTTTAAAAAAATATTTTTTGAAAATTTTTGATATATTAATAATTAAAATAAGTTTTTATCTGGTCGTTTTTCGGAAAAAAGTTAATGAAAAATTATGTTCATTTTCAAGAGTGCTATTCAGAACTCTTAACAGATATCTCAAAACTTTAAAAAAATATTTTCTAAAAAAATTTGAAATATTAATAATTAAAATAAGTTTTTATCTGGTCGTTTTTCGGAAAAGAGTTAATAAAAGATTATGTTCATTTTCAAGAGTGCTATGCAGAACTCTAAACAGAAATCTCAGAAATTTAAAAAAATATTTTCTAAAAATTTTTGAAATATTAATAATTAAAATAAGTTTTTATCTGGTCGTTTTTCGGAAAAAAGTTAATGAAAGATTATGTTCATTTTCGAGAGTGCTATTCAGAACTCGAAACAGAAATATCAGAAATTAAAAAAAATATTTTCTAAAAAAATTTGAAATATTAATAATTAAAATAAGTTTTTATCTGGTAGTTTTTCGGAAAAAAGTTAATTAAAGATTATGTTCATTTTCGAGAGTGCTATTCAGAACTCTAAACAGAAATCTGAGAACTTTAATGAAATATTTTCGTAAAATTTTTTGAAATATTAATAATTAAAATAAGTTTTTATCTGTTTGTTTGTCGAAAAAGAGTTAATGAAAGATTATGTTCATTTTCAAGAGTGCTATTCAGAACTCTAAACAGAAATCTCAGAACTTTAAAAAATAATTTTTTGAAAATTTTTGAAATATTAATAATTAAAATAAGTTTTTATCTGGTCGTTTGTCGGAAAAGAGTTAATGAAAGATTATGTTCATTTTCAAGAGTGCTATGCAGAACTCTAAACAGAAATCTCAGAAATTTAAAAAAATATGTTCTAAAAATTTTTGAAATATTAATAATTAAAATAAGTTTTTATCTGGTAGTTTTTCGGAAAAAAGTTAATGAAAGATTATGTCCATTTTCGAGAGTGCTATTCAGAACTCTAAACAGAAATTTCAGAACTTTAAAAATATATTTTTTGAAAATTTTTGAAATATTAATAATTAAAATAAGTTTTCATCTGGTCGTTTGTCGGGTGAGAGTTAATGAAAGATTATGTTCATTTTCAAGAGTGCTATTCAGAACTCTAAACAGAAATCTCAGAACTTTAAAAAATAATTTTTTGAAAATTTTTGAAATATTAATAATTAAAATAAGTTTTTATCTGGTCGTTTGTCGGAAAAGAGTAAATGAAAGATTATGTTCATTTTCGAGAGTGCTATTCAGAACTCTAAACAGAAATCTCAGAACTTTAAAAAAATATTTTTTGAAATTTTTTGAAATATTAATAATTAAAATAAGTTTTTATCTGGTCGTTTGTCGGAAATGAGTTAATGAAAGATTATGTTCATTTTCGAGAGTGCTATTCAGAACTCTAAACAGAAATCTCAGAACTTTAAAAAATAATTTTTTGAAAATTTTTGAAATATTGATAATTAAAATAAGTTTTCATCTGGTCGTTTGTCGGAAAAGAGTTAATGAAAGATTATGTTCATTTTCGAGAGTGCTATTCAGAACTCTAAACAGAAATCTCAGAACTTTAAAAAAATATTTTCTAAAAATTTTTGAAATATTAATAATTAAAATAAGTTTTTATCTGGTCGTTTTTCGGAAAAAAGTTAATGAAAGATTATGTTCATTTTCGAGAGTGCTATTCAGAACTCTAAACAGAAATCTCAGAACTTTAAAGAAATATTTTCTTAAATTTTTTTGAAATATTAATAATTAAAATAAGTTTTCATCTGGTCGTTTGTCGGAAAAGAGTTAATCAAAAATTATGTTCATTTTCAAGAGTGCTATTCAGAACTCTAAACAGAAATCTCAGAACTTTAAAAAATAATTTTTTGAAAATTTTTGAAATATTAATAATTAAAATAAGTTTTTATCTGGTCGTTTGTCGGAAAAGAGTAAATGAAAGATTATGTTCATTTTCGAGAGTGCTATTCAGAACTCTAAACAGAAATCTCAGAACTTTAAAAAAATATTTTTTGAAATTTTTTGAAATATTAATAATTAAAATAAGTTTTTATCTGGTCGTTTTTCGGAAAAGAGTTAATGAAAGATTATGTTCATTTTCAAGAGTGCTATGCAGAACTCTAAACAGAAATCTCAGAAATTTAAAAAAATATTTTCTAAAAATTTTTGAAATAATTAAATATAAATATACATATAATTAAATAATTAAAATAAGTTTTTATCTGGTCGTTTTTCGGAAAAAAGTTAATGAAAGATTATGTTCATTTTCGAGAGTGCTATTCAGAACTCTAAACAGAAATCTGAGAACTTTAATGAAATATTTTCTAAAAATTTTTGAAATATTAATAATTAAAATAAGTTTTTATCTGGTCGTTTGTCGGGTAAGAGTTAATGAAAGATTATGTTCATTTTCAAGAGTGCTATTCAGAACTCTAAACAGAAATATCAGAACTTTAAAGAAATATTTTTTAAAAAATTTTTAAATTTTAATTATTAAAATAACTTTTTATCTGGTCGTTTGTCGGAAAAGAGTTATTGAAAGATTATGTTCATTTTCAAGAGTGCTATACAGAACTCTAAACAGAAAATAAAAATGTTTAATTATGTCAATGCCGAAATGATACCGTTTTTTAAATCTTTTTTTTGTGAAGTGGAGGGGGGGGGTAACTTGATAATTTTAATAATTTATTTACGTGAACTCCCTAACACATGCAATGTCATCCAAAAGTCTCAAAAGAATTGTGTTTTGTTCGAGATAACTGCTCTATGTTATTTTAAAACTGTATTTTCAAAATCCGTTTTGGGGGGGTTAAATTGACAGAACTCTTTTTTAAAATATAAGAGAACTCCAGAACTCTTTGAATGCTCTCCAGAACTCTAAAAAAAATTGTTTATTTTTGAGTTTGCGGTGCTGCGTGAAGTTAGCACCCCATTTTGAAAAACCAGTTTTGGGGGGTTAAATTGACAGAACTCTTTTTCAAAATATAAAAGAACTCCAGAACTCTTGGAGTGCTATCCAGAACTCTAATTTTTTTTTAATTTTTCGAAACTTGCGGTGCTAACTTCACACAGGTGTATTTTTTTAAATATATAAATGTCTATATATTTTCAAAGTTTCATCGAAAACTCTCTTTTACTTTTCTATGGTGTCAATCTCCTTAAGTTGGAGTGAGTGAGTGAGTGAGTGTCGGGGATACAATCGTTTGCTTTGATGTCTGACACATACCCGCCCGCTTGCCGTTCTTTGTCTATGGTACTATAGGTAGGTAATTGTGTAGAAGATGTACCTATTCAGCATCTTCACACCTCTATACGTGTAGGTACGAACGAATTAACAGATTGCTAGAGATTAGAATCGCACGCTGCTGTTCAATTTACTGTCGTCGCGTCGCCTTAGGTTTGTTCATTTGTACTTTCACACAAAACACCATTATATTAAACTATAAATTAACCGGCGTCGATTTGTAAGTACGCGGTATTGCGAAATGTGTTGAATACAGCAGAACAGTGGTTTCCAAACAATATGTAATTACGGCTCCCTTAAAAAAAATTATCTCTTCATTCGCGAATATCGACAGCTAATATTTGTATTCGCGGATGTTTAAAATCATACATTCGTTACATCACTAATACCTATGTATTCTGCGTTTACTGTATATAAGTAACACGCCACTGCGCACTTGACAAATTGCTTAAATGTATATCTCTGAACTATTTAAAAATAATAATATTATATTATACCTAATAATAGTTAATAAATGTTATTAGGCCAAAGGAAAAAAGGTCATTATTTATTAGAACGATCACTGCTAGTAGATACATATAGATATAGTATATAGCACCCACGTTAGATAAATGGTTAATGAAGCTGGAAATAGAGGAACGGATGGGTGATCAATAACATGGCGCACACCCCCGCAACACACACACACCAGTGGCGGGTCCAAGTGAGGGGGGGGTGAGGGCAGATGGTCGGTCGGCGGCTTCTCCGTCTTGAAAATATGTTCACATTGTCATTTATAGTACAATAAGAAATAAATATTAACTTAATATTGAAAAATAATATTTGAAATTAATTCAATGTTTGTTTATTAACCCATTAGCGCCCAAAATAAAACAAAAACATGCAAAAGATTTTTTTAAATAAAATTAAGTAGGTATACATATTCAATGTATTAACTAAATATACAACACAAACTTTTTTTTTAATATTTAGAAGAAAAAAAATAACAGTGTGTACTCGAGCGAGTAAATTGGGCAGTATCATTTTTATTTAGATAAAGTCATGTTATATGTATATTTAAGTTATTTCATATGATTTGAACAAAATTCGAAATCATGGATAAAATATATTAGCATACCACGTACCTCTTTTCATATAAAATTATTGAGAACAATTAAAACACGTTTAAATACTTATGAAACTAATAACATTAACAGATTTTGTTTGTTGCACTTCTACCAACTATTGTGAATTAATATCCATAGACAGCAGCACTAATTATAAAATGAGGTGTACACAAATGTGTACGACGGGCGTTAATAGGTTAAAAATAAGAATCACGTACCTATACTGTACACTGTCAATATTACGTATAAGAAAGTCCTGTGGCTCCAATGGAAGATATTTATAAAATACGTTAAAGTTGTCGTTGATTTGATTCAATATTGTTAAATCAGAAACGTTACATTGAATAAATTGCCTTAAGGAAGTTAAGCGTTAATGAGTTAAAGAAAAAAAATACAGTAAAGTACTAAAGGAATTTAATACGATCCTGATTGTGTGAATGGGGGAGGAGGGGGAGGGGGCTTTCGAAACGGATGTGCAACCTTTGCGTTTCTAAATCTTTTGTAAATTTAACGGAAAATCGTAAAACTAAATTTATGTTGAATTATTCCTTAAACCCGGAAAGCTTTTCGGCGAAGACAACCAAAATCAGGCGTGCATAAAACACAGTCGGTAATGTTTACATTTCGTTACTTTGTAGGTATCTCGAGATATGGCCCATATAAAATAGTTTCTATTTACATTAAGTATATGTGTAATATCAGTTATGTGAGTGGCTTTATATCAAAGACGGACATTTGTCATTTCTGTAAAGTTGAGAAAAATGCATTTTTTGGTGTAGAGCATACATTTAATTATGAAGCGAATCTTCAACTTTGAATACGAAAATAACGCAATTACGTCCATTTTTGATAGAAACCGATTACACTATTGGAAAGAGCGCAAAAAATTCTATAAGAATCCACTGCTAACTCAATTTCGATGTTTGTGACAGATGTCCGTCTTTGATATGAAGCCACTCATGTAACTAAGGGTTTGGTGAAACCTTTGGGGTGCAACGCAGAGAGAAGGGGGGGGGGGGATAAATACAGTCGAAAGTACAAGAAAAAAAGTGCATGGGGGTGCAAAAATCAATTTGATCTATTTTGACCTTTCCTGAATCAAAATATACTGATTATTTTCGTTCTTTACATTAAGTATATGTGTAATATCAGTTGTGTAACTAAGGGTTTGGTGAAACCTTTGGGGTGCAACGCAGAGGGAAGGGGTGGGGGGGGGGGGGTAAATACAGTCGAAAGGACATGAAAAAAAGTGCATGGGGGTGCAAAAATCAATTCGATCCATTTTGACTTTCCCTGAATCCATATTGATTATTTTCGTTATTTACATTTAGTACATGTGTAATATCAGTTGTGTAACTAAAGGTTTTGGGAAACCGATGGGAAGGGGGGGGGGTGCAACGCCTATGGAGAGGGGCGGGACGGTAAATTCAGTCAAAAGGATGGTGGTGACAGGATATGAATAAAAAGTGCATGTGATGCAAAATCAAATCGATTCATTTTGACCTTCCATGAATCCATATTTATTATTTTCGTCATGATGGCTGTGTGTCTGTCTGTCTGTCTGTAAGACGCTGTAACTCAATACGACAAATCGTATATAGAAGGGTGAAATTTTATATTTAAGATTAATTTTTTGTCTGGGAAGAAAACTACATATTTTTGAAAATGATTTTTCAACCGGAAATGAATTTTTATTGGTGTCAATTTTTGAAATACTGACTATATTTTCATCATGATGTCTATGTCCCTAAGCGCGGATCTAGAAGGGGAAGATCATGAGAGATATCCCCCCCCCCAATCTCAAAAATTATAGTAAATTAAATAGAATTTTTTTTTTATTAAATATACTAAAATAACATTTTTGTCCATTTCACAGTACATGACCCCCTCCAAATTGTAGATCTAGATCCCCGTCTGTATATGTCTGTCTGTCTCTCTGTCTGTAGACGCTGTAACTCAAATAAGACAAATCGTAGAAGGGTGAAATTTTATATTTAAGATTAATTTTTGTCTGGGAAGAAAACCTCCTATTTTTGAAAATGATATTTCAACCGAAAACGAATGTTTATTGAGATCGAATTAGAAAAAAAATTTGATAATTTTATTTTTAATTATACAATATTTCAACCAAATGGTTCATAACAGAGAATTATCTGCCATAAGTATCATGGGACTTTCTTATACGTAAAACAGTACACAGTTACACTGTTCACTCTTGTTATTACGTATAAGAAAGTCCTGTAGCTCCTATATTGCAGATATTTTTTTAATTGAAATAGTTACTGAGGTGTAAAATACTTTGTCGAATAATAAACCAGTTTTGAAAATGAGATCGCAGTCAACCCCATTTTGTAAAATCGATGTGTGTAATCATACACATGCCTTTGATATTGCTGTCGTCTATTTTAAATCGCTTTTTGTTCCTGAATTTTAATGCTAGAATTTTTTATATAAACAAATATACAGGCTGTTCCATAATTGAATGAGGTTAATCTAGGCATGATTTTAAGACAAAAAGTTCATATAAACATAAGTCCTTAAACTGATGTAAGGACGATCAAGATTTTTGTTATTAATTTTTAAGTCAATTAAAATTATTTGCTAATATAATCAGAAATGGGTTGAAGTTATCTAGTTTTTAAAGAATTATTCCAATAAAAAGTGTAAAAATATTTTAATTTTACGTGCAAAAATTGTTCTTTATTTTTTACTGAAAAACAATAAAATAATATTTGTTTTTAAAGTGAAACTTTTATTACATCGTCTCAAACTTTTTGGTCTGTGTGTTGCATGTCGCGTAACGTTTGGACTGCGCATGCGTGGAACAAGCAGCCATTCATTGTATGACAGTTTATGTACTGTGTGCTATTATACCTACATATTTAGTAAGTTTGTATTGTAATTTGTCAGTGTTTAATGCAAATGTTGTTATTTATTTGCTTTTGGTAAACAACGACACAGCTAGTGAGTCCAAAAAACTGATCAACGAGAAAGAATAGTGCAAAAATGAATGACGATGAATTAATTTTACGCCGTAAAAAACAGAACGCCGACAGAGCACGTGCTTATAGAAAAAGGAAAAAAGATCTTGGTTTTTATATAGAATTTATTAGAATTATTAGAACTTTTTGCTGGTGCATGTTGTTGGATTTATTTCAATTTTGAGTGCTTGAATTTATTATTCCGAAAATTTTTAGTTAAATGTCTATAATGTGAAAAAAAAGTTTCACTTTTACCGTGGTTTCATAAAACCACACAATCCTTTTTTTGTAAAAAGCAGTGACGTTTAATTTTTTCATTCAAATAAATTAAAGTGACATTAATTGGGACGCTACTGATTGAAACTGAAAGTTAGTATTTTTACAAAATATGTGTCTCTACACCTTGTTTACACCCACCAAGTTTTATAAAAAAATCTAATGTAGTTTCAGAGTTCTTAAAAAAACGATTTAAAAAAAAATTGATAATCCTGTAAAACGGATCTATGTATACTGTCATGAAAAATCTTTGGACACCTGTGATTTTGAATGTAACTAACAGATTTCAGTCAATAAAAATACAAAAAATAACGAAAAGAATATGTTTACTCTCAGTCAAAATAGTAAAAAAAAAAAAAAAAACAATTTCTCATTAGCTTGAAAGACACTGTGCGTCAATACTTTCAACTTGAGTAAACCTGACCTTTCAGGCATATAATTTAAAAATAACATGGAAAATTGTAAATGCTGTATTTTAGATACGCTAGGATTATTACAAAAGTTGTAATTAAGTACTCTTATCAACATTTAACATTTTTGTAGTTTTATAATAAAATGAGTCCAAAGACTTTTACACGATACTGTATATAGTCGGGGAGATGGGCGCCAAAATTTGCAACTACTTTCTAAAAGCTGATTTTTTTATATTACGTCACATTTGTGGTGTACATATACAGCCTGACGTCAGTCAGCTGATGGCATTTGTTAAGGTAAAATGACTGACTATGTTTTTTAATAATAATAATATTTCTAACTTTTATACCGAATTTCATATTTTAGAAAGTACTTTCACGATGTATAGATTTTTTTTACTAATTAAACGCGCCCGGTTGCAAGATTTTGATGACTGACTATGATAAAAGGGGTTTTTACTTAGTATACTGCTTACAAATAAATTTTCAGTGTTTAGAAAGTAGTTGCAACGTGTATAGTTTTTTTTTTACAAAGTTAAAGCCACCCCCGCGTCAAACGCTAACGAAACTAGCTGATTGACGGCAGACTGTATATCTACACAACAAATGTGACGTAATATCAAAAAAATCAGCTTTTAGTAAGTAGTTATTTGGCGCTCACTTCTTGGAGTAATATGAAACACCCTGTATACAGTAGACAGATATAGTGTGTATGTTCTTTTTCCAGTCTGATAATTTATATCTACATCATTGTCCTCTTGAGATGTCCTTAAGAAAAAAATTCAAAAAAGCATTGGGACAATTTATTTTCTTTGATATATGTACAAACAAAAAATTAAATCTAAAATAAATAAAAACACGGCGGCGCGTAGGAAGTGAAAATCTAAAAAAGAAAAAAACCAACAACCTCTGTAAGCTCTTTGAAGTCAAAGTATAGTACAGCCTTGGCCAAAAGTATTTGCCACCCCACCCCCGTCAATTCTTAGATATGTAACTCTTTTTAACTTGACATGAAGTGGACAAAATCGTGTTGTGTAAAGGGCCAAATGGGTTAAAAAAAGACAACTGCGTTAAAACCATCTCTTCATAAAATGTTCGGTGATACCAACATGAACAGCGCCCGTTTACAGTAAGAAAACACGCCTGTCACAAATCGCGAGTGACGATGAAGTGGTTCTCAGATAATGGGATTGAGCTCCTGTTTTGGCCATTGGACCTCAACCCCATTGAACATCTTTGGTCGATATTAAAGCACACGATTAGGGAACACTCAATCACATCAAATAAAAATATAAACAATATCTTGAGTGGAAAATAATTACTCTACAATAATAACGATGCTTAGTATCGAGTAAGAGTAACTGCTGTTATCATAACAAGAGGTATCTGTACAAAGTATTAATTTATTATAATACATATTTTCGTTATCATCAACTGGTATTATTTATTTAACCTGGGTGCCAAATACTTTTGGTCATGACTGTATATAAAACCATCATGTGACCAAAGAAAAAAGTAATGCGTTTGTAAATCAAAAAGAGAAACATGGTGGCGTAAAAAGGGGGTTGTAGAGGAAAAAAAACGACAAAAACATAACTCTCTGGTATTTTATTGATAAACTGAAGAAATGTTAACACGTTCGGTCCACAGTGGTGACAGTTTTTGTAACAAAACAGTGGTCCCTAAACTGTCCATCATAACCTGTCTGTTTTTATATGTACACATATGAACAGTGTGAATTTTTCAGAAAATCATTTATTTGTTTATTAATTTACTAGCTGGGCCCGTGCGGCTTCGCTCGCGTGGATTACGGAATTATTGTTTAGGATTTATAAATTTATAGTTGAATTAAGTATAAACACGATTAGTTATTTTTCTAATAAAAACCAAACATAAAAGAGAATCAGAACAAAAAGTAAAAATAATTTTTGTTCTATTTACATTTAATAGTTAATTATTGAAAACAAATTAAACAAATGACAATCAACAGAATAATATTTTATGTTTTCTTTGTAACATAAAAACAGTCATTGTGGCTTAAATATAAAAGTTAGACATATGGTGTCACGGACTTTATTGTAGGACTTTTCATTCTACACAATTCTTTAACACATTATTTTGTTGTATATTCAACGGTTTAGGCAGCGTATTGCAAAACAGCGAGCCGACGGTAAATTTTTTTTTCCGACTTGATTTACTATTATCGTCACTGCTTAGTTGTTATGTTACCTAACGTAACAAAATATAGCCTATAACCTGGCCAGAGAATGTACCTATGAATTAAAAAAAATCACGTAAATCGGATAAGTGGTTCTCGAGTGATAAGCACACAAACGGACAGACAGAGAGACGTTGAGCTTTATATATATTAAGGATGTCATTGTAATTTTTCATTTACTTTATTTTAAATTCTAGCGACTTTTCTGTTCATTTTTTCAGAAGTTGATTCTGTCCTCAGGTTTACAGCATTTTCTCTTAATTTTTAAAAGAATATTCTCTCCGTGTATCAATCTGAAAATAAAGTCCGAAAGTTGGTCTTCACAATTCATTTTAATATTTAAAAATATATATATAAAATAATACTGGTTGAGGACCACTGGTATGGATAATAAATTACTGAAATCCATAGATAAAGATAAAATACCACAACCTGTCAAACACGTTATGAAAAACTAGAAATATTTCGTATAAAAATATAATTAAATAATAATATGATTTCTTATTTTCTTTTAATACAATGTAAATTAATATTTAAATAATGGAATGACGAGGAAAAAGTTGTGCACCCTATTGTGTAAAATATACATATCAACGTCAAAACGTCACGAAAGTTGTAAATATATAAACAAGTACAGTGGTTATCATCGCGGTTTGTGGCATGCAGGCGAGATGCGGATAAAAAATAGCAGCTCGTACCTTTATATGTATATTGTATATGTAGGGTCTACGTATTGCAGAAAAAATTATAAATGATTACATTTGTCAGACAATTTGAACACGGCCGTAAACTAGGCCGCAGTATTTCATAATATACAAGCAAATATCGCGGGAAATTGTATCTGTGTGTGTGTGGGGGGGGGGGGGGGGGAGTTATACATACAGGATGAATGAAAAGTAATCAACAACCTAAAATTTCGATTGATTTTACGTTTAGGTTTGAATTTTTTTGTAACTTGGGAAATTGTCCACGAAAATTGACGTACAACTAGGAAAAAATTAGTAACGGGCTAAATTTTTGCATACACCTTAGTATAGAGGTACTAAATAATGTGTGAAAGTTCCTCATCGATTTGACGTGTGCAAGTGTCAATTTTGTGGGGTCAAAGTTCACGAAAATTATATTTTTCAAATATCACGAAAACGGTGACTTTTTCGAAAAAAAAAATGTATCTTACTAATTTGTAGCTGAGATAATTTACTATAAAAATGATCCTACGGATTTTTATGTAGGAGAAGCCGTTCATGAATTATAAAGAGTTATTTATAACTCCGCGTACTTTTCCATAGCATTCGATATCGTTCTATGTAAAATGTAATATAGAGCTGCAGCTTAAACATAAATATTCCACATAACCAGCAAGATCGAGATAATTCTTTCTGTTTCATAAGAAGCGAAAGTACATTAGTTGACAATACTTTGGTTAAAAACTAACCAAAATTACTACGTCGAAATAGAGCAAAATGGGGTATTCAAGGTACGCAACCCTCGCGCGATGTTTTAAGCACTATTTTCGTCATCTAGTTTTAAAAATCTAAATCTATTGCAATATAATCATTTGACTGACATTCATCTATAAGAATATATACACTTATACATGAAAAATATTATTACAAATAAAGAAAACGACACTTAAAGGACGCGTTCAATCGATGAGGAACTTTCACAGAATATTAAGTACCTTTATACTATGTTGTATGCAAAAATTTAGCGCGTTACAATTTTTTTCCGATCTTCTATATTTTTATGTCTATTTTTTCTGGACTAAAATGTTAGTTCAAAAGTTGTGATGAACGCATACAAAAACCCAGTATTTCCGACCCAAAAACACCCAAACATTGTATTTTTATCTTCTGAATTCTTCTAATTTCTTCTATGAAGTTTTGTGAAGAATAAAAAAAAATTGATATTAAAAAAAATACATGAAAAATTGTAAAAATACTTTGACAAATTTTAAATTATTTTTACTCCTTGCAATCTACTAATACATAATACTTTATTTGATAGTATAATAGTAATAAATAAAATGTTTTGGTGCCCCCTGGGGTAGAAATTATGGGTATTTATTGGGGTTATACACTCCTTACAACTTTTAATCAACATGGTTTGAACTGATACAAAAAATTTCAATTGTTTTTTGACGGAGTTCCTTATATTCTTAAAATTATCTATATCTATAAAAGAGTTTGTCCTTAACCACTCACTCACTCACTCATATATCAACGTACAGCCCAAACCCCTGGAACTAGAAACGTAAAATTTCGTAGGTGCCTTCCTTTTATGATGTAAGCACCCACTAAGAAAGAATTTTTCGTAATTCAACCCCTACGGGGTTAAAATAGGGTGTCAAAATTTATATAAAAAAAAATTTTTTTTCGCATTTAATTGAAACTTATCGAACATACTCTAAAATATAAATAGTGAAACGATTATTTCAGCATTTCCCAAAATTTAACCCCTAAGGTGCTAGGGGGGTGGAAAAATTTGTAAATTATTTTTTTTTGTATTCACCGAATGAAACACGGCATAAAATTCAACCTCTATAGGAAATAATAATAATAACTGTTCATGATATTAAAATAAATTCGGACAAATTAATATTCAATTAAAAATGAAAGTTCGACGGGGACTAGGATGGATTTAATCTGCAATAAAAGAATTTGATATTCAACCCCTAATGGCGAGAGTAGACGGAGGTTAGTTTAAAAAAAAAATTAACTAAGATCCGGGATATTTACGTTTTTTATAAGTAATGAATAAAAATCAATATAAAATATTTTTTAAATGTCATCCCCTATTACTTATAGAGGGTTCTAATTAGTTTACGCGAGCGAAGCCGCGGGATTCCGCTAGTCGTTAATTATTTTGCTTTGTCAATTTAGTTAGTTACTATTGTTTCTAAATTCTTGATACAATTTGACTTTAAATTTGTACGTTGTTTTTTTTCTTATAAAAATATAAAAATTCCTTAGCAAAGAGATAAAATATTGGTTTCCATTTATTTTTTTGTAAATACATTTGAGATATGTATGTATTAATATAATATGTATTTGAGTTGTTGGATGTAAACAGAGATGATGTATATGTTTTCCTTTTTATATTTTATGTCTGCAGTAAACTTGAATATGTTTAGAATTCAAGAAATAAACGTCAAAGTAATTTCACTTTTATTTGTCTAATAAAAATAAAGTATTCTGTGCGATTTGTGGCGTGTGTGTATGTACGTGTGTGTGTGTGGGTGTCTGTTTCTGTGTCGTTTTTAGTCTTACTTTAAATTTTATTAAAATTTATTTTTAACTTTTTTAAAAATATTTATTTTACTAACTGTTACCCTGCGACTTCGTATTTTTTTATCTTATAAATTTTTCGTGATACAAATTATCCTATGATTTTCCTTAGGATATAAACTACCTCCCTACCAAATTTCATCAAGATCGGTTCAGTGGGTTATTCGTGAAAATTAATAAAAAACAAACATATTTTGATTAATATTTTATTAAAACTAACAATAAATAAAATAGGTCACAAGAAATGCAGTAAATAAAAAAACCACACATATCTAATATTTTTTTTTCTTTTTATAATAAATCATACTTTAATATTGACTGCCACTCCATTTCTTTGGCGTTTTTCCATCGTATATTTTTTCATCAATACTTTATAAGGGTGTCTTTTCACCCTTGATACATCATGTCCATAATCTTTTTTACTTTCTGATACGTCAAACGTACTGTAATCATAAAAAATGAAAATCGAAATTTTGACAGAAAAATCTTTTTTTCGTTTACTCTAAAAATTAAAAATATTTTATATTAAACAATATCGAAGAAAAAGTAAATAATAAGAATATAAGATACGTGACGTCATGTTGGTAGTAGTGGCCTACGTGTGTGTGTGTGTGTGTGTGTGTGTGTGTGTGTGTGTGTATTAGGTTGGTAACAATGCACAACACTTCGAAGGGGGTGTCCCCCCCCTCTTTTACAACAACTTGTAAAGAACAAAGTTTGTGGTGTACAATTGGATCGCGCGGGCGAGACTGGTAATATAAAGCACCTTTCACACCGTCAACGATTTATTGCAATAGAAATATACAGGATGTGTTCGTTAAGAAAATTTAAAATTAAATTTTAAAAATTGAAAACTGAAATTTTAAATTTTCTTAACAAAAGTTGTTTATTTACATATCTATTTTAAGAAAAAGTACTAATTTATATACCATTGTATTTAAAAATTTTGAATTATCCCTAATTGAACTTTTCAATTTTTGGTATGTCGAGTATGACACATTAAACTATTAAAAAATCTCAAATAATCATACATCTTTACAAAGTTCATTATTTCTACTTTCTAAATTTAAAAAAATTATAAAATTCCATTAATATTTAACGAAATTGGAGCACTTTTAGTAAAACCCTAAAATTTGAGAACAAGTCGCCATATTTTTTAAACAATTGAAAGTATGCAAATTTTTGTTTTATAAAAGTTTCTTATTTTTTTATGATCTTTACAAATATGTACTATTTGATATACCATTCCATTTGATTTTGCTGAGAAACGGGCATGCCCCCCTCAAACTACCCCCCAAGGAGTAGTTTTAGGGGGGTGAAAATATTTTCTTGAAATTCTTTAGGGTCGATATATACAGTAATTTTTTTACTCTAAAACTCTATCTTCAATAGTTTGGGCGTTAAAGTATGATTATTATAAAGTAACTTCAATATTTTCGCTAAACTTTTGAGATTTTGAATAGAGGTTGCAAGACTTGCAATAGTTGGCGTCACACCCGTCACAGGGCTTTTTTGTAAAATAACCGTAGACCTTTTATTCTTTCAATATACATGTATTACATTAAGATCTACAGAAAAATGGTAAAACCAAGTTATTAACTAATATTATTTAGAAATTGTGAACTCCAATCCGAGTTGAAATGTCACACCCGTCACCGCGGACTGACCCTTTACTAAGTGAAAAAAAATGAAACTATAAATGTCGACTAGCTGGAATAATTACACTGTTATAATTTGTCATTGAATAAACTCTAGAGTTCGTTTATAAAAATTATTGTAAGTAAAAAGACTTAAAAAACATATTAGTAATGTAAATAAAATTAACAGAGAAAAAATTAGAAAATATGATGTCCTATAAATAAGACACTGGGAAGTAATGGGTTAATTTACTTATAATACATCTATAGCAGTGGTTCCCAAAGTGGTCCCTACGGACCCCAAGGGGTCCCTGGCATCGTTCAGGCGGTCCGTCGAAAATTAAAATCGATTTGGGGGTCCCTGAACAACGTCAGGGGGTCCGCGCACATTTTTATTAATATGGAAGTTAAAATAAATAACAATTAATAAATTACACTGGCCGACAGCCATTTTGCTGCAGGGCATACAACAACTTTTTAAGGGTAATTTGGACACGCTGAATCCAAAAATGACCACCATTTTGCTCAATCAGCTCTTGTTTTTGCAATATTGCAAAAAAATATTTTTTTCGATATGCAAACATTCAAATTCGTATATATATTTTTTGAATCAATGACTTCAACCAAAGATCATTCAGAATGAAGCTATGGGTCCTAATTGAACTAAAAAACCTTAAATTATATACATTCATAAAGTTATTCCCTTCGAAACTAATTTTTTAAGCGAAAAAAAATCTATTTTTTAGCAAAAATTCGGCAATTTTCAAAATTCAAAGCGCATTAACACAAACAATTTTTGTCCAATTTTAATGTTATTCACTAAATTAGTAGCTTTATCTATCTTCTTTATTGTGTTAAAATTTCAACGTAATCGAATAAAAATAGGCGAAGTGGTACTAAAATCAACTGCGTGTGTCAAAATTTAGTAGTTTTTCACCCAGGGTCCGTGGGAAAGTTCTGACTATGAAAGGGGGTCCGTGGGCAAGTTTTGACTATCAAAAGGGGTCCGTGGGCCAAAAGAGTTTGGGAACCACTGATCTATAGGTATATTAAATATAAACTAAATTGGAGGACAGTCTAAATTTTTGTTTGAAAATTTACCGGAACAAGTAAAAAGTTGTAGGTATATTTTTTAACTGCATGTTTTAGAGAGAGATACGAATACACATATATAGATGAGGTTATTGTGCGAAGTTGGTCTCTCATACAAACTTGTTACCCTTCTGGTATTGTTCGCGCGTGGGTGAGAATCATTTTCCGTGTCATTTTGCACGGAAACTTATTCAAATTAGTGGCGCTGTTGGCAGGAGAGGGGGGGGGTGATAGCAGAACCAACCCCTGTGGCGGTAATGTCGAGCGCCTAACTCTATTTCCAGAACAATAATCGAATTAGTTACTCCAATTGTCTTATGCTTCAATTGGCAAGAAATCTTTAACATATTTAAATAAAGGCTATTAACATTATATTTATCAAAAAATGTAATTATTCTCTCTTAACCTTTTAAGAACGGAAGTTGACGAAATATCAACCACCTATAGGACACAAAATATTTTTATGTTTTCCTACGTAATTTGATGCGCTGAATACGAAAAAAATAGTAAAAAGGATTCAGAATGCACGATTTACCTTAAATATAGCATTTCAAGGTAATTTTTTTTTACTATTTCGGTCTGTTAGCATACATATTTTTTATGATGCACTGAACACGAAAAAAAACAGTATTACGTCTCGTAAAAATCATCTTCAAGGTGAATGTCCGAAAATTGATATTATCATTAGTTCCTACTAACAGGTTAGCACTTGGTTGTTTCTTACTTGTGGAGGATTTACTATTGTTATAATGTTAGGTATTTAAACGTGAGTGGCAAGGGGTTTCACAAAAATCAAGCACTCTAAAGGAATCATATTTTCGCCACATCCACGTTGTTGATCTTGGGTTACGCTAAGAGTGAAAGCTGTAGTACTTCGTTGCGATTTTCAGGTCAAGTTTGCCTTTAATTAATTAATTATTCTCTTTTAGAAAGTCATTCCCCTACTTACTGAAATATCAGTAAGTTATTGAAAAAATCAGTGATTTTTAATTGAAGCGTATTTCAAAATTATATTTATATTACTGGATGGTCCTTGATTTTTCTGGAAAATTAACGATATAACCAAAAAACGTTTCAAATAAAAGTTGTAGGGTTTTAGAGGGGGCATCTGATGGTACTATCAAAATTATTTTTGGTGGGGTGGGGGGGGGGGTCTGGAGATTATTCTTCGTAAAGATTCAAGCAATTTTTGTTGTAAGTATATAATTATATGATGAATGTCCCAGATTTTTATGTTGTAATGCAAAAGTTAAAATAAACATTATTATTATTTTTGTACTTTTTCAAATTATAAATTAAACTTTGTTTTCTTTAATAATTAACAAAGTAAAATATTCCATTAAATGTAGGTACATGTGTTCTCAATACAAAACAAAAACAAAATTTTTCGAAACCAATTTTTTTTACAGTGTGCTAAACGTATAACCTTAACAAAACAATTAGAGAAATTACCAAATCATAGTTTAGCTTGTATTTCGTCTACTAAACATTTTATAAACTGCTGCTGAGTTGCGTCAAATATTTTCCAACCTTTTATTTCTGTGTGTATATTTTCCAAACAATTTAAATCTGTCTTTTTAAAATGCGAGCAGGTTCACATTTACATAGGGAAAGTCACTTAAGCGGTCACAAAGTCACACACATACACACACAACCAGGGAAACTTCTGTCTTTGATGTAAACTGGCAACCACTTTGTGTGGGGGTGAATGGGTGAGTGGCGTAACAACTGTGGGGGAAAAGGGGGAAGACATACCATACCATATACATACGTATAAACGAATAAAAATGTTATTTGTTTTTTAACACTCCCTCCATTATTTATTTTAAAAAAAATTGTTTTTTTTCTTCCAAATTTTGTCACTCTTATAAAATGTTCCGCAGACGTCCCTGATTATAAGTTTCGACGAGAGGCAGGATTCCTATAGTTATGTTTATCCATATATCGTCATTTGCTTTTCGGCACTCCCCCCTCTTATTATTTTTAAACTTTTTTTAAGATAGTTTTTTTTTCTAAATTTTGTCACCCTTATAAAATTTTCTACGGACGTCCCTGATTATAAGTAACGACGAGAACAGGACTCCTATAGTTATGTATATCCATATTATCCATATATCGTAATTTGTTTTTCTTATTATTTTTAAACTTTTTTTTTTTTAATTTTGTCACCCTTATAAAATGTTCTGCATACATCCCTGATTATAAGTATCGACAAGAGCAAGACCTCTAGTTATGTATATTCATATAGATATTGTTTTTCGGCACCCCCACCCCCCTTTATTATTTTTAATTTTTTTATTCAATTTTTTAGAGTTATAAAGTTTGATACTCATATTTTTTTCATTTTTGTCACCCTTATAAAATGTTCTGCAGACGTCCCTGATTATAAGTATCGACGAGAACAGAACCCCTAGTTATGTATATCCTATTGTTTTTGTTTTTCGGCACTCCCCCCCCTCCCCTTATTATATTTAATTTGTTTATTCAATTTTTTAGGGTTATATTTTTTATTATGTCACCCTTATAAAATTTTCTGCATACGTCCCTGTTTAAGTATCGACGAGAACAGAATCCCTAATTATGTATTTCCGTATAGATTTTGTTTTTTTGGCACTCCCCTCCCCTTATTATTTTTTTATTCAATTTTTTAGAGTTATTATTTTTTTCTTATTTTTGTCGCCCTTATAAAATGTTCTGCATACATCCCTGATTATAAGTATCGATGAGAACAGAACCCCTCGTTATGTATATTCTATAGTTTTTATTTTTCGGCATTCCCCCCCCCCTATTATTTTTAATTTTTTATTAAATTTTTAGGGTTATTTTTTTTGCCACCCTTATAAAATGTTCTGCATACGTCCCTGATTATAATTATCAATCAGAACAGAACCCCTCGTTATGTATATTCTATAGTTTTTATTTTTCGGCATTCCCCCCCCTCTATAATTTTAATTTTTAGGGTTATTTTTTTTTTTTGTCACCCTTATAAAATTTTCTACAGACGTCCCTGATTATAAGTATCGACGAGAGCAAGACCTCTAGTTATGTATATGTATATCCATTCGTAGATTTAATTTAATTAATCTAAGATTACAATACGTAGTCACATGATGCTATGTGTTTTGTTTGTTTGTTTGTTTGTTTGCTAAACACAATGACGTACCTATATGTATAATATAATTGGACATGACGTCACACCACCACACAGATGGCAATGTTTATAAATAACAAACTTGAATTCATTGGCCGATTGTCAAAATAGTACAAACAAAACACATATTATTCAACTAGGGGCTGTGCCCCTGGGCGCTTCGCGCCCCAACCCCCTTTCACGCCATATTTTTTACACAAATTTACTCGGGTCTGCGACCCTCGTATGTGTATATATCATACTCGTTCCACTATTTTTTGATAGTTAATTTTTTAATTTAGCGGAGATAATCAATATTAAAATTTTCAGTAATATTACATGTATAAATTACCCAACCTAAAATGTACTGTTATTTATTAAATGATTAACTTTTTATTTTTATATATTCCTGAAGTTTTTAATTTTTGTTCAATTCTAATCAAAATTAATTTGTCTACGTCACTTTTAAAAAATATCAATTTTAATTATTATCATGCGACGCCCCTGACTTAATTATAATTTAAAAAAAAAATGATTAATATATCAATCTCAACTTTCAAAAAAATAATAATTCATAAATAATTTGTTTTGAGGCGCTACTGATCTATATTATAATTTTCATATTTTTCTGAAATTTCTAATTTTTGAACAATTAAAAAAAAGTTTTGAGACGCTACTGACTTATTTATTTTTAAATGTGAACTTTTGGGTAAATTGCATCAATCTCCTACAACAAAACTATTAAAAATTATATTTTTATACAATTTCATTAAAAAAAAACACAAATATAAAAATATTTGAAACGCCGTCCCTGATTTAAATGAATAATTTCAACAATTAAAAAAAATTCAACAATTTCACTGAAAATATTTTTTTTACAAACATAAAAAATATGTCACATGTTAAAAATCACGTAATTTTGGAACTATCAAAACTAACTTTCAAAAAAAGAATAATTCATAAATAATTTTTTTTGAGGCGCTACTGATCTATATTATAATTTTCATATTTTTCTGAAATTTTTAATTTTTGAACAATTTTTAAAAAATCTAATATTTTTATAAACGTTAAGAAATGTGACAGTTCCCAAAAATTTCATATATTTAAAACGTCACCAGCCCCTGACTTAATCCCCCTTCAACAAAACGATTAAAAATTATATTTAATTCACTTTATTAAAAAATGCAAATTTAAATACTTTTAAAACGCCGTCCCTGGCTTAATTAGTATTAATTATAAATTTTCAGATAAACTGCATCAATAATACAACTTTTTTTAACAAATTTGAACAAAATGAACAATTTCAATAAAAATTTAATATTTTTATAAACGTCAAAAACTATGACATATCAAAATGTCAAAAAGCACGTGGTTTTAAGAAAAATGACAGGTCTAACGTCATTTTTAATCAACCAGAGCACGCCGAAATGCTAGAAATTTCGAAACAAAACACTATGGTTCTAAATCGTAAAATCAGTTTTACGGATAAATTTTAGTGAATTTTTTCGTTTCGTCACACGAAAAAAATCATATCCCAAAAACTATTAAAATTTTGAATAAAATAATTAGCCTAAGCACTGTATCAAAGATGAATCTAACTATTGTGAAAAAATGAAAAAAATCTAGTGAAACGTTTATAAATCCATAAATTTATAGTCATCGGTCAGACCCAAATATATATATATATATATATACGCTGGGTTTATATTATAGTGTGATATACTCGAATTGTTTAACTATATCGTTTTTATTTTACTTTTTCTATAGGTATAAGGTACTGGCATCAATCTTGAATCTTACCCCAGTTTTGGATTCTTGTTTAATTAATGCCCAGTATTAAAAAGGACCTAGCAAATTTGCAAGCTAGCAAGCACTCTCAAATGAGATATCAAACTTATATGACAGTTCTCTTTGAGTTTTTAACAGATAGTTTAGTTGCAGGCGCAGTAAGTTGGTTTTTACCGTTTTTTACGCAAGGTTAGTAAATACACTTTAGTAAATATACTTTAGATACCTTTTTTGTACTTCCTATGTATGAAACTATCTGTAAAAAACTTCAAGAGAACTGTCATATAAGTTTGATATCTCATTTGAGAGTGCTTGCAAGCTTGCAAATTTGCTAGGTCCTTTATAATACCGGACATAAATGTACTAAATTTAGATTGTCCTCCAATTTAGTTTATATTTGATATACCTAGATGAATTATAAATAAATTAATTTTAAAAAAATGTCGGTTTGCTGTTTGAAACATGAGATGAAAGATGTAAGGTACACCAGTCATGGACAATACACCAATGTTGGACACTTTTTTAATTATAAAAGTGTTGAATTAGAAATATTTGTTGATATTTGATAACTGTCATTATTGAATCATAATCTATAGACACTTATCTGTAAAACAGCTTAATTTGATGTCAATCAGTCAATGGGTTTTAAAATGGTGGACATTTAAACTAATTATTAGTGTAATTTATTTATTAATTATTTCTATATTAACATAGCATCTGATTTACATTGTTTACAAATTTTATGATTCTTTATTTTATAACTTTTGTGTCTTTGTATACTTATCATTTCGTCCCTTATCTAACAACACCGCTCAAGTTGTTTTGACTAACTTTACAGGAGAGCGAAAAAACCGTGTATGTTTTATATAGGCTACCACCGGCTTGCGCGCTGTCACTAATTTTTGAATTCTGTTATTGTCCGAAACGTCTAGAATGTGATTGGTAGATTGACGCGCAATGAGTAGCTCTATCCAATGACATTAAAATGTAAAAACTGCTAATTTTTGACTTATGCGGTGTTGTTAGCTAAGGGACAATTTTGTAATTATTGGTAAGTGTCCATTACTGGGTGTCCATTACTGGTTTTTAATTTATCAATTATTGGAGAAAAAAACATAAACAGAATAAAAGGCTATAATTAAAAAAAAACTATATTTACGGACTTTGGTAATTAAGTTGATTTAATAAAGAGTTACTTGTTTTATTAGTAACATGAGTTCATGAAAATTACCTTGCTCTTAAGGTAATACGTCTAGCACACTGCAAAAAAGATTTGGTTTTGAAAAATTTTGTTTTTTAATTATATTCAAAACACTTGTATCTATACATTTAATAAAAATTACAAAAAAGAAGCCCATCAGTCAAAAAAAAAGGGCATAACTTCCTCTTACCCAAGATTGGTGCCACTAAAATTTACGTACTGTACAATTACGTATAAGTTTTAGCATTCATTGAAATTTGTATATTTTTTTATCTAATTAATTTTTCGGGATATAAAATAGCCTATGTTCTTCCTCAGGATGTAAGCTATCTCCCTATCAAATTTCATCAAGATCGGTCCTGCAGTTTAGCCGTGAACAGGTAACAAACAAACAGACAGACAGACAGACAGAGTTACTTTCGAATTTGTAATATTAGTATAGATTTGGAACCTTCTGTGTTAATAGATCAACTATTAATATTAAATACACCAGATTTTTTCTTCATTTTGCTGATACTATCCAATAAAAAAAACTATATGGTACGGGACACTAATACGCGATGCTCAACTCGTATTTGACAAATTTTCCATATTGTGGCGCAGCTCTACTGTACTAAAATGGATTAGGCATCTTATACTTTACTAAGGGACTTCTATTGGTCTTATTTAAGACGCAATTCCGTTCAATTTACGATCCATTTGAATTCACTTTACATCTTACCCCTTTTAGCTGACTTGTGGCGGGGAGGGGGTAACAAATTGAGTCACAGAACGATTAAACAAGGTCATTAACAGCAAAGCATTCAGATTAATCTATGTTCTCTATGTTTAATGCGTCAATAAAATTTTCACGTGTTTCGATCTCAACTAATAGTAGAAATAATAAACTGGTAACTTGGTTGCCAAAATAATTAAGGTAATACGTCTAGCACACTGTAGTAAAAGATTTGGTGTCGGAAAATGTTGTTTTTAATTTATATTGAGAACACATGTACCTACATTTAATGGAATATTTTACTATGTTAATTATTAAAAGTTAAAAAAAGTTTTATTTAATTTGAAAATTGAAATGGACAGAACGGTATATAATAGTAACATGTACTAATTTGTACTGCTGTAATGGCAGAGCTAGTTTTTCATTATTTTCAATAAATTACACGTGAATATATTTGTTTTATAATTTGTATAGTATTTAAAAGGGTTGAAGTTTGGAATAATTAGTTTTTAAAACGTCTCTATATAGCCAATTGTGTAGAATTTCAATAAATAGAACACTTTCGGTAAGTTCTCTCATTTATCGTGTGTTAAAAACTATATTTTACAAACTTTTATTTAACTTCACTTGGTTTAAGTTATAAAAAATTTGTGAAGACATACACCAGTGTATGCCATAAGGGTTCCGAAGTATATACTACTTGGACTGTTAAGAGCCATTTACAGGTGCATATTTGAGTTAAAAATAAATATAAAAATAGGATCATATTCTATTAATTCAGATCTACATTTTGACACCCCACAAGCCTAGATATGAAAATAAAAAAAATTCCATGACGCCCCTTCCTATTTTTTCAAAATTTGAAATGATATTGTTGATTTTAGTATTTGTCGTTACTAGTATTATAAAAACCCCATTACCAATTTTTTTTTCAGATTTTTTGAGTCAGTAGTTACCGAGCTAAAGAGGGGGTGGACAAATTTTTGTTTTCTTGAATCCCCCTGCAGGCACCATTTTTAATTTAAAAAAAAAATAAAAAATACTGTCATATTCTACTCACTGAGATCTACATTTCGACACCCCACATGCCCAGGTAAAAAAATAAAAATAAAAAAATGTATGACACCCCTCTCCTTTTCTCCAAAATTTGAAATGATATTGGTAACTTTAGTATTTGTCGTTGGTAGTCTCACCAAAGCCTCATTACATAATTTTTTTCAGATTTTTCGAGTCAGTAGTTACCGAGTTAGAGGGGGGGGTGGACAAATTTTTTTTTGCTTGGAGCCCCCTGTAGGCGCCATTTTTGATTTATAAAAAAAATAAAAAATACTGTCATATTCTACTCACTGAGATCTACATTTCGACACCCCACATGCCCAGATTAAAAAATAAAAAAAAAAATGTATGACACCCCTCCCCTTTTCTCCAAAATTTGAAATGATATTGGTGACTTTAGTATTTGTCGTTGGTAGTCTCACCAAAGCCTCATTACCTAATTTTTTTCAGATTTTTCGAGTCAGTAGTTACCGAGTTAGAGAGGGGGGTGGACAAATTTTTTTTTTTGCTTGGAGCCCCCTGTAGGCGCCATTTTTGATTTATAAAAAAAATAAAAAATACTGCCATATTCTACTCACTGAGATCTACATTTCGACACCCCACATGCCCAGATAAAAAAATAAAAATAAAAAAATGTATGACACCCCTCCCCTTTTCTCCAAAATTTGAAATGATATTGGTGACTTTAGTATTTGTCGTTGGTAGTCTCACCAAAACCTCATTACCTAATTTTTTTCAGATTTTTCGAGTCAGTAGTTACCGAGTTAGAGGGGGGGGGGTCAAATTTTTTTTTGCTTGGAGCCCCCTGTAGGCGCCATTTTTGATTTATAAAAAAAATAAAAAATACTGCCATATTCTACTTACTGAGATCTACATTTTGACATCCCACACGACTTGGAATACATTTTTTTTGTTTTTTTGAATTTGCTTTAAAGCCCCCTGTAGGCGCCATTTTTGATTTATAAAAAAATAAGAATAAGGATCAAATTACACTAGCTTGGTTACACATTTTGATGTGCCACTTGCCTTGGTATAAAAAAAAATATTTTTTTTGGGTGTCTTTAGCTTCTTAGCACCCCCCCTAAAAAAATATTTTTCGAAAATATTTGTACATATTTTACTAGAGGGTGTTATTTTACATATTCTGTCAAAATTTCAAGGTTCTAGCTTATATAGTTTACGAGCTATTGAGCTTAGAGTGATTAGGACGGACGGACGGACGGACGACAAAGTGAGATTAATAGGGTTTCTTCGGAACCCTAAAAACCTGAAATTTTTACTTTTTAATGCATTTTTAATAAAAGCTTGTTTTTAAAAAGTATTTTTTTATATAATTTTATTTATACATACAATTGGCATTTCTGACAGCTCGTTCGTGATTATCGATACGTGAAAATAGGTTTATTACGGATTAAATTTATATCCCCGGAGTAACACCGGGTTCAAAATGTGCGCTACTATATGAAGGGTACACGGGAAAAAGAGGCTAAGTCAATTTTTAGTCGAATTTAGATGACAGCGTCATTTAGTAGCAAATCTAGGTACTTTTCGAGCCACATATGAATTAAGAGGAAAAACAAGCTAAATTACGTAAAATAAATTAATTTAAAATAGGGAATAAGTCCACACGGTTTTGGTGAAAAACAAGTCAAGTCGTCATGTCGCTGGTGATGAATCATTACTGTTAATAATGGAAAATGTTAGTACAGGGTGGCTAGTTTCTGGAAAACCGGGAAAAGTCAGGGAATTTGGTTGGAAGTCAGGGAATTTTTATATAAATGCAAAATCATAGAAATTCTCGCAAATATTTAAAGAGTGACGTTTTTTTTTTAGGTTTTTTTAGGTTTTTTATCTAAATTTTTTAAATACAAATCAGAGAAAACCGGGAAAAGTCAGAGAAATTTGTTTCAGAGAAATACTGGTCACCCTGTAGTAATACGGAAAGTGTCGGTGTGAAAAATAATACAAAAAAAATACCAAAATATTAAAATAAACGTTGGTTAAATAAAAAAGTGTTCAAAAACTGGTGAAAAACAGGCTAAGTCAATATTTTTTTTGGAAACTGGTTGATCAACACGATTCAAACTTCAAAATTCAATGTTATAAGATATAATTAGAAAGATAAAATGAAATTTTTTAAAGATATCATTTATAGAATAAAATTATTCAAGTTATTAACCTTAAAACAGCGATAACTCAAAACTAGAAATTTTGACTTAGCTTCTTTGTCCCGTGTACCCTTCATATGATAATAATGATGATCCATAACGTGTTAATATCGTATCCAGATTAAAACGGTTGTTATTTATTATGTAATAATATATAACCATCGAAGTAAAAGACAAGAAACACATTTACAGTATAGCTCTCTCGCTCTTACAACGGCGGTCCGTATCGTGAACAATGTACACTAAAAATTTCTCATTATAGTGGAATTACATTACAATTTTCATGTAACCCATATCGGTGGTGTCGTGTTGGAGAGAGACGGACGTATGGCAACACGTGCTTGCGTCTCTCTCTGTGCGGTGCACGTTTTACTTCGACGTCCAATTATAAGAAACGTTATTTTTTAAATAAAGTTTCATGAAAACATTGTGAGAATATCGTTTTTAGTTATTTTTTATTATTTGTCAGCAGTGGAGTTTTTTTTTTATGGAATTTAGATGATCTATTTAAAGGTAATGTTGGTCGGGGGGGGGGGGGTATAAATTGGGGTTTTAGGAGTTAATTAGTATTGAGGGTTGATAGGTCATAGGGAAGTGACTGCCAGGGACGTAGGATAAAAATTCAAGATATATTTTGGACGTGATTTCAATATTTACGTTTTGGATGTGAAAATCGGCTAGTCAAGTCAATTTAGTCCGGACTTTTTCTCTGCACTTTTTGATGGAAGCATGAAAGTACCCCGCAGAATCCTTATGGGAAAGGGGTTTCGGTCAAACTCTTTGAAACTTTGGATTCTGATAGTCCTTGATAAGTAGATTAAAAGTGTCAATGGGCACTAAGTCCTAAAAACTCAAACTTTTAAGATATAGCCCTCTAAAGTTGGGGATCATGCTCGCCTTTAATTTGCAATAAAAAAATGTGTAGAACCTTAATTTTCGCACAACTATTTTTATGTGTTCTCAAAGACTTATATAATCGATTGTCACCATAAAAAAGTAAACTTTTAAATTCTTTAGCCAATGGCAGTACTTAAATCTTATTATTACGTTTTTACTTCCATGTTCGAAGAAATGGAAGTATTGTAATACCGTCAAAAAATCATGTCCGAAAAAAAAGCAGATTCTGATTGTACTAACTTCAAAACGTAAAGAAAAGTTAATTTCCGCATGGCGGCTGTGCGTGTGTCTGTGTGTCTGTGTGTGTGTCTGGATGTAGAATTTTCTTCCGTGTACGATAACTACTGTAGATATGCACCGATTTGAAATCTTTTTGGGGAAAATGTTTGCCTCAGTGAGTACTCCAGACCTATTGATTTTGGTGCTAATCGGATTAGGGGTTTCCGAAATATTCGAAATTTTGTACCTATTATCGTCTGAAAAGTGAGTATTACCTCACCAATTTTGATAAGACTTGGTACACTTGTAGTTCAATCCAATCTAAGGGGCACTTATTTCATAAACGTGCTTAGATAGCCACTGAAGGGGTGAAAACCACCCTCAAAATTTTAATTTTAAATAATAATAAATTCATGTTGCCATGGAAACAAGCGCAGTTAAATTCAAATGTCAGATAATTATTATTTTACAAAAATGTCTATTCTACAACTGACATTAGAATATTAGAAAACTAATATTTATAATACAAAGGTGAGTTTTATATTAACAATTATCTATTGTAAAAGATATTATAGAACATGGAAGTCATGTATGGTTCTCCATACCGATATTTTTTATTATAAACCAATTTTTTATTTTAAAACAATTGGATTTGTTTATAATTAAAAAAAACATAATAAGATTTAAATGTTGTCATTTCTCAATGAATTGAAAAGTTGACTTTTTTATGGTGACAATCGATTTATAGATGTCTTTGGGATCACATACAAAAAGTTGTGCGAAAATCAAAGTTATACAAAAAAAAGGATTGTGTGGTTTTATGAAACCACGGTAAAAGTGAAACTTTTTTTCACATTATAGACATTTAACTAAAAATTTTCGGAATAATAAATTCAAGCATTCAAAATTGAAATAAATCCATAAACAACAACATGCACCAGCAAAAAGTTCTAATAATTCTAATAAATTCTATATAACAACCAAACAATTTCTGTCTCTTTCATTTGACACGGCTCTTTTTTCGAGTCAGATGCACTGTCCATTTCTTTATGTCTATGGCTCTGACGTATTTACCCCTACTCCGCGGCCGAGCGACATGCAACACACAGACGAAAAATTTTGAGACGATGTAATAAAAGTTTCACTTTAAAAATTTTATTGCAAATTAAAGACAATCATGATCCCTAACTTCAGAGGGCTATATCTTAAAAGTTTGAGTTTTTAGGACTTAGTGCCCATTGACACTTTTAATCTACTCATCAAGGACTATCATAATCCAAAGTTTCAAAGTGTTTGACCGAAACCCCTTTCCCATAAGGATTCTGCGGGGTTCTTTGGTATGGTTTTATATTAAACCTTTCTCTAAAAAACTAGAAACGGCGACATTTCAAAAATACCTACGTGTGGTCCCCATTTTGGGGCAAAAGAGTTTAGTTTTTCTTATTTATCTCGTAAATGGTTATTCGTACAAAAAAATAGAAGAGGTCAAAAATAATGTACATTAAATTATAAACAAAAGTTGTTATTATAAATTTTACGATTAGAGTTCACTGTTGCCATTTAAATGGGGGTTAAAATTATGAGAAATTTTTTTTCTTCCACGTCGGGATTTTTTAATAAAAAATACATATTTGATATTTTGAATATTATTTAAACTGAAAAAATAACTGTCTTAAAAATAAAGCTACAAAATTAAACTCGACAAGATATTTAAAATTTTCATTTATTTTCTTACTAAAGGAAAAACATATCTTCACCTTTAACACATTTACAATATTTGATATTTGTTTGACATTTAGAATCACTAACGCCTTCAAGAAACTGTTGAAGCGTGTATTGTTCCCTTAAGTGTATTTTGTCAATACATATTTTTACGATTTTGCAATAAATCTATTCAATGATACTAACTTTAAAATGTATGTATATCATAAAAATTTTAATAATAATTTTATTTCGAAAAATAAGAAGTTTACAGAAAAAGTATTCAAACAAAAGTTCCTCAGTTTGGAGGGGGGGGGGGTGGCAATATCTTTTCCTATATTTTTACTTTAAAACTTTATCTGAAATGTGATCATTTCTCAAAATAGAGAAAAAATGTTCTCCGATTTCAAAATTTCTACTTGATTTAGGCCAAGACAAAAACTTTTCGTTGCTCTATCTGTCTGTGTGTCTGTCCCCCTGAACATGAGTTTTTATATTTAACCCACTGTGCGCCCGCTTAACACATTTGTGTACACCTCATTTTATAATTAGTGGTGCTGTCTATGGATATTAATTCACAAAATTTCCTTAAAAATCAGTTGGTAGAAGTGCAACAAACATAATCTGTTAACGTTATTAGTTTCACAAGTATTTAAACGTGTTTTAATTGTTTTCAATAATTTTTATATGAAAAGAGGTACGTGGTATGCTAATATATTTTATCCAATTTTATTCAAATCATATGAAATAACTTAAATATACATACCTGGCATTACCTGGTGTCCCAGATAACTTTTCCAGCATGGAGATCTCAGTATCTATAAGAGATACAGGTTTGGTTAAATCAGATGAATTATTTGTAAGAAAGGGGCGAGTATCACTACATCAAAAAATATTCATAATTCTATGTGGTTCAGGCGGTATACCCAAAAAACTGAAAATTCGGAATTTCTTTAAATGGGATATAACTTTTTTTGTTCAAGTAGATAGGTACTTTTTGTTTGCGGTTTCTTAAAGCACTTTTTGTGTAGAATTGATTAGTGTATTTAGAATTTTTATATCACTTTTAGTTTCCGAGTTACAGGTTCTAATTTTAGTTTTTCTTATGGGCGACTAAGTTGACTGTATCATATTTGAACGTGTTTTTTACTCTACTTTACAACGATATGTCACTTGCCATATTTATTATCGAAAAAAAAGCGAAATACTAAATACCAGTGATATTTATGAAGTACTTTTTTACAAACATTTAAGTAAGCGATGAAAAACAAAAATTGTAAACAAAAATCACAATAACAACAATCAAAATAACAAATGACTATTTCAAAATAATTAACTATTTAAAAAAATACATTATAATTTTTTTTCGACAGTAAGTATGGCAAGTGACATATCGTTGTAAAGTAGAGTAAAAAACATGTTCAAATATGCTATAGTCAACTTAGTGGCCCATAAGAAAAACTAAAGTTAGGGCTCATAACTTGGAAACTAAAAGTGATATAAAAAATCTAAATACACCAATCGATTTTATAAAAAATCTAAATACACCAATCGATTTTACACAAAAAGTGCCTAAAGAAACCGTTTACAAAAAGTACCTATCTACATTGACAAAAAAGTTGTAGCCATTTAAAGAAATTCCGAATTTTCACTTTTTTGGGTATACCGCCTAAACCACATAGAATTATCAATAATTTTTAATGTAGTAATATTCACCCCTTTCTTACAAATAATTCATCTCATTTAATCAAACCTGTATCTCTTATACTGAGATCCCCATGCTGGAAAAGTTATCTGGAACACCCGGTATAACATAACTTTTAAATGAAATTTATCTAAATAAAAATGATATCAGAAAAGCAGTCTCACACAAAATAGACTTTATATCTGCCCAATTTACTCGCTTGAGTACACACTGTTATTTTTTTTCTAAATATTAAAAAACAAAATTGTGTTGTATATTTAGTTAAATATATTAAATATGTACTTAATTTGCATGTTTTTGTTTTCTTTTGGGCGTTAATGGGTTATAAAATAAAACCATTGTAATTAATATCAAATTATTCCATTTGAGGTTAGAACTATGTATATTATTAATTATACTATCAGGTAGATACTAGGTAGGTATATTAAATGTCTATTTAGTGAGTTTGGTAGCGCTTTACATTTATAATGACAGTGGATATCGGTTGACAGCTATAGACCGCGATAACAACGAAACGTCGTCTTCCTGTCCTTCACACCCACACTCGCACACCCATACCTATACACACACACCTGTCGCACTTATCTAAACATTACAAATTACACCGATATTTACACATTTTACCCACAATCAATTAGTTTACCTTTTTATATATACACAATACACATACATACACACACAATGTACAGTGCCGTATTTAGATTCCATCGGGCCCCAAAACTTTATTATAAATGAAACAATAATTAACGTCCATTAAGCTGGCATTGTCAACATAGCGGAATCAGATTTGGAGTCAATATAAATATGTTGCTTTTTTGTTGCTAATTTGTTACAGCGAAACTAATTAATAACTGCCTAAACCGTTGAATATAGAACAAAATAATGTGTTAAAGAATTGTGTAGAATCAAAAGTTCTACAATAAAGTCCGCGACACCATATGTCTAACTTTTATATTTAAGCCACAATGACTGCTTTTATGTTACAAAGAAAACATAAAATATTTGGGTTCTGTTTACATGGACTTATGACCTGCAAAACTTTAATCCTTATCGAAACAAATGATTTCATCGTCATAAGTACTTAATGTAGATATAATTTACCTTTTACAGAATCCAATTTGGTCTTTTGGTTTAGGAAATAACGTGAAATAAGTATATACAATAACATTATTCGCGCGAACTACGACTAAGTATGTAGCGCCGCTCTGGGCAGAGGGGACAGGCCGGTATTCTTTTGATTGCCAATTGTTTAATTTGTTTTCAATAATTAACTTTTAAATAAATAGAACAAAAATTATTTTTACATTTTGTTCTGATTCGCTTTTGTTAGGTAAAATTAAGTGTTGTTTGGTTTTTATTAGAAAAATAACTAATCGTGTTTATACTTAATTCAACTATATATTTTTACTTTTTTATACATACATGAAATGTACTGTATAAATAAAGTATAGTGATCACGAAAAAATTCGAACTCGAGATTTTAACGGAATTACATGTTTTGAGCGTCCCTGAATCATATACCACCATTAACTCAATGACGTCTGTGTGTGTGTGTGTGTGTGTGTGTGTGTGTGTGTGTGTGTGTGTGTTTGTGTGTCTGTGAACACTCTACAGCCAAAACTGTAATACTTACGAACGTGGAATTTTAAACTTTAGGTTCTTTTATGCTCTAGATGTGCACCTCCTATTTTTAAAAACCATCACTAAACCGGAAACGGATGTTTACTGGTGTCAATTTTTGAACTTTTCGAATTATTTTTGAAACGGTGCACAGTAGAAAAAAATGTTTTAGATCAAAGTTGTAGATGGTACTTTTATCTATAATTTATGTTCTATCCATTTCCCCCCCAAATATTTGTTTTAGGAAATAATCGATTTTCTAAAAAAAAAAAAAAATTTCAATTTATTTTCTAAACGGTAGGTATTAGATAAAAATGTTTGAGATACAAGTTGTAGAGAATATTATTTTCTATAATTTATGTTCTATTCTTTTTTTGTATCTTATGAATTAACCAAAAAAAAGAATAATTTTAGTTTTAATGGTTTTAATTTAAAAATGATTTGAATAATACAAAAAATCTAGTTATCTATGAAAATTTTGGCATTTATTATTAGACGTGTCAAAATTGAAATCTAGCAAAATAAATACTTGTTAATACAATAATCACTAATCTTAATTAATTTCGTTTAATATTTAATGTCAATATTAAATAGAATGTATCAATTTCATTCACTGAAAATCATTTTGTAAGTAAAAAATTTTAAAATCAAATATTAAATTATAAAAGTAATCACATATAAATACTTCTGTGTCATGATGTATAAAAAAGTCTCGTGCCTGCCAAGGCAGTTTATTTATATCCTAAACAATAATTCCGTAGTCCACGCGAGCGAAGCCGCGCGGGCCCACCTAGTTAGAGATATACACTTACCTAACTTTAAAGAAAAATACAGTACTGGGTAAATTATGTTAGTTTTCAAATAAATGATAAACTTATAACATTGCAGCCCCTGGAGGTGGTAGTAAGAGGGGGGGGGGGGGAATAAATGATTTAATCCGGGACTGTTGCGTACGCATGTTTTGATAATTGTGACCTGTTTTTTTCTTATCTCTGTATACATATGTACACACATACAGACACACATTGGTTTATTAGGTTTACATAGGTGCGCGAGTAATTGGAGGTAAAATTCGTAATTTGTTTAGTAGAGGGAGGTAAATCTATCTTAGTTTTGTTGTTTGCCCGGTTATTTTGTGTTTGTTTGCATTTTCAGTCAGTATTATATGAAGGTATGTGATGTGTGATACGTTGTATTTGTGTTTGAGAGTATGCAATCAATTTACTCTCTGTCTCTCTCCGACTCTCCATATGGGTTGCATAAAGCAAAATTATCCATGATTAGTTAATCAGTCGTTTTCAATTCATAATTATTGTGAATTCTAATTTTATTCTCAATTTTTAAATGAACAATTCATTAAATATGATAATTATTTACCTTTTAAATTGTATCATAACCTTTGTATATTATACAAATGCCCAGTATTATCAAGTTTAACTAAATGCTCCTTTAACTAACTGTCATATTATCAACAGATCCAACTATAATATATTTAATTAAATATATTATAAATATTCTGCAGTATTTATTTACAACGTATATTATGTAAATTTTTCATTGAGAGCTTAAATATTGATTTAAATCACGTTTGTAATACACCAAAACTTTAAAGGAGCATTTAGCGCTAAAGGAGCTTTAAATTGGTTGATAATACAGGGCAAAAGTGTTATAATTTTTTAATTAACATATATTTTTTTATCAGTTGCATATTTCTTCTTTAAAGCCTATATATATGTATTAGGTAGATAGATATATCTATGTATTTTTTGATAAATGCAGACAGTAAGGGGATGGTTTTTATTGTTATAGAATAATTATATTTACTCTGTACTTGGACGTATAACGCTAATGAAATTGATGCTTTTCTCGTTAGCCCGTATATATTTGTAAAACAAAATTACTTTATTAATTAAGTGTGTTATGTGTATGTGTGTATGGAAAAAGGTGTGGACTTTTCGCACATTAAAATGTAGATATATGTATGTACCTATGTTATTATACAGTCCAGTGTACCTACTACCTACTCATATTTATGTATCATATTATGAAATTTTCAATGCAATATGTATAATACTTATGCATTTAATTATTATTATACTAGCACTTTTACACGTGGTACCTCCCGCGACAGTTATTTATATACGATTTGTTTTATTTTGTTTTTATTTTAATGCTCTGTGATTTCCAAAATGTGCGCCGCAGCAACCTGTGTGCGGGGAGCCGCGGCGTCTTTACAAGGACGCCTCGAATATGCAGGCCCTATTATTATCTCGTTAGTTTAATTTTAATTCATAAATAATAAATGAATACATTTCAGTTATGCTTTGATTGCGCCATGGGAAAACTTCACAATTGCTTCCTCGCAATATCGAAGATACGAGAAGCTTTGTTATCGTTTTAAAACGAGAAAAAAAATTTGTTTCAGGTCAAGACAAACACTTTTTGTTCCGTGTCTGTCTGTCTGTCCCCCAATTATTGTCACACGCATAACTCATGAACCACTGAACATATTAATGAAACTGGTTTGAGGACGGTCCCATTTCAATAGTATTAAAATCGTGTGTAAGGGGGAGGAGGGGTGACATTCCAAAATATTTATTTTTTGATTTGAAGATATCTCAAGAAAGACACATGCTACGTGAAAATTTTATAGAACCTTTTTTGTAGAGCATTCAATTCTCTACTTTACTCGTTTGTTGATATATTAAATTTGTATAGCAAAAAAATAATGATTTTGATTGAAATTGTCAAAAAACGACCCCATTTCAAAATTATTAAAATCCTGTGTAAGGGGGAGGGGTGACACCCAAAAAGATTTTTTTTAAGATATCTCGAGAAAGACACGTCACGTGAAAATTGTATAGATTTTTTTTGTATAAAGCATTCTATTTTCTATAATATTGGTCATTTGTTGTAAAATATTCCCTTACAAAGATTTATCTTAATATGCTTTAAAAAATTGTCACCTGTTTTTTTTTTAATTGTTATTTACTTTGGCATATTAAATGTCATTTTGACATTTGTATAGCAGAAATATTTGGATTTAGATTGAAATTGTCAAAAAATTCAAAATATACGACATAATAACGAGGTGCGTATAAAGAAAAATGTCGAATTACTATTTTTTATTAAAATTGTATGAAAATTAAATGTTTAACCAATGACAGGCAATTGATCTGAATACTTTATCGGTTTTTATTTAAATTGTTCAATAATTAACTACCTTTAGCACGAGGAAGCACAGTGCCTTTACTTGGCAGATGTTTTTTTTAAATACTTTTTGTTCTGTAATTTTATTCCAAAATTTATAGTCTGCAAGTAATTGTTCTTAATAATTTACTAATCTCTAGTTACTTTGCTAATTAGCATACAAAAATTCATGTCTACGAAAAAAATATTTCCTACAAAATATTTTCTGACAAATATGAAAAAATTTTCAATACAATCCCTTATTTTTTAAGTTATTTACTTGTCTCAATTTAAATTATAGGTACTATAAATATCAGCATCCAATTTTTGTCTAAACATTACATCAGAGTACCCCCCTTCAACCAAAACTCCTAATTTTATTTTTAGTTATAGTATGAACTGTAATATGTATGACATTACACACACACATATATATAACCTAACCCCCTCCCTCTTCTTCCGTTATAAAACTTCACAATGCTAAGACCCCCCCCCCCCTCCCGCTCACAACATCTGACATTCCATTAACTTAACTTTCTATGTAAATATATTACATTAAATATTAAATAATACCTTTCTAAAACTAATTTAAAAATTAGCTCCCTTAAAACGTTACCCCAAAGCGTCGTGCCACAATTCTCGAGGGGTTCAACGCGCGTTACATAATTCAATATGGAATACTCTCTCTGCGTAGACTTGTATAACCCCCCCCCCCCTCTTCCTAAACCCCTAGCGGTTAGACCGTACCCCCCCCCCCTGGTTTCCGGTGAGACTCTAGTGTATTGCCAAAAACGCTAGCCGGTTGGTTATGTAATCAAATGCAATAAAGCTAATTAGACCGGCGGTATTCAATCAGCGGTCGTGTGCCACGAGCGCCGAGTTTTGCTTTTGTTCGAAAACAAAACACGATGGGATCGGTTGGGTTTTTTTTATCAGGATTCAATTCACAGCGTGCGCGATGACAGCGCCAACTAATGGGTGGACTTTGATGTACTAACAAACAAATAATTTCAATAAAATATCGTAATATATACATTTTAGACGATTATTTATGACTATTAGCTATGTGCACGAAGTCTATTAGCGCCACTAGCGGGTAATTGAGAAGGATTGAATGGATTCAATTCTCTTTTTATCATTGTTTAATATGTTTAATACCGTGAAATTTTTTATTAAACAAATATCATTTAATTTAGCTGTTTGCATATAATATAAATAGTATAGCATAAAAGGTACGTGAAAATTATTTATTTTGGGTATCTTTTTCTCTTTAATTATGACGTATAATAGAGAAATAATTAATTCGTTTACATTGACAGCATAACCTCAAATTTTGGCGCCGATAATTTTACAATATTGCTCACCACGAACACTCGCATCGACATTATTTCTAACTCCACCCCCTTGCACATAGTCTATAGTGGGATTAACCATGTTGACCTTTATATTTTCAGTTAAAACGAGCCTATTAAAAATGACAGTTAGTTCACCCAAAGTGTTATTTTTTGCCACGTTGTGCGCTGTGATCGATTTCGTTTCCCCCACTACCTACTTTGCACCCAGCGAATAGACCAATTATTAAATAGATTCATAAATATACTACAATTGAAAACATACAAGTAGAAAGCAAAAAAAATACATTGCAATATTGGGAAAAAAGTAAAATAAATTGTAAAATTTATCGTCGATAATAGAACCCTGGAATACTATAGACCCTTTTTAAACTTCCATAAATCCCCGATAAGTCCACCTGGGCCCCTAATCTCGAATTCGTTCAACTTTTTCTCATTCGAGATTACTAAACTTAAAACTAAAAGTCACGAAGTTATTTACTAGAATCTCGATTGTGTAAATTATACCGTATTCTCGAATCTCGATGCAACTTTTTTTCTATAGAAATGTCGAATGAAAATCTCGAATGAGTCATTAGAGAATAGGAGCCCTGGACCCCGTTTGGAATCTCTACTCCAGAGTAGTAATGGCAAATTTCCTTTTTACCCTAAAAACGATAATTCACCACTATGCATGTTTGGGACCTCTGGTCGTACGTTATTATATCAAAACAGTGGCATCTATGCAATGTTTGCAAAACGACAAATGTTGTTAATCCGGATTAAAATTATTTAATGCAAACACACCGGAAAAGGGTTTTTGTTTTTAATAAAAACGACACGGGAATCTGCTAATGTGGACCGATTTTCAAAAATAAAATACAACCAGTGCTGGATACATGAGTTTTGTATTTGTAGTACAGTAAAAATAGTCAAAAATTTCCAAAATAAACACAAAAATTCCTTCATCAACGAAATTTGGTACATACGTAGTTTTATACATAAACTTTAAGAAACCGTTGAACGTAGTCGACTAAGGGGTGCAAGGGTAGTTTGTTAGGGGGTGAAAGGGGTAAAAATGTGTATTGGTGTTGATATCATACGTGTATCGGATAGGTTAAGTTAAATGATTAGTCGTGAAAAAGTAACAAACAGACAGGTAGAGTTACTTTCGAATTTATAATATTAGTATAGATCTCAGAATGGATACCTCTTTGAAAGTGTTTGCAAGCTAATGGGCATTTTGAGGGGTTACATACAGTCAGAAGGCAAAAAAAATGTATTTTTTCAAGAATTTTTTAAGAGAGGACATTTATAATTTACCAATGTAAAAATTTGTACACATATTATGGTAAATTTTAATTGTATTTTAACATTTTTTATTTGTAAAAATAATAATTTCGAAAGCTGCTACAGCTGTTCTCCAGGAAGTTCTTTCAAAAAAGGCGCCTTGCGGTGACCACGATATCTCTGGACTGCATTTTTTTAAATAAAAAAACCCAAACGGATTTCTTTAAAGTAATGTATAACCTTGTACTTAATCGAAGGAATAAGCAAAATAACATTTTTTGACAAAATGGCGGCTTCAACCGTTTCTGAGGAATAGTGGTCACCGACTTTAACACAGATGAGATAAACGCGCTGCCGCTCCGACCTCCTATACATTCAAACGCTCTGAGACGTCTTTACAAATATGCGTGTAACTTCGAATATAATCGCCGGATTGATTTGACATTTTCTGTGTGTGTGTACGTAAATACATTACGAAAATGAAATAAAAAAATTAAATTTTCTTGAAAATTCTAACTGTATGTAACCCGTTAAGGTAATACGCCTAGTACACTGTAAAAAATGATTTGGTTTCGAAAAATATTGTTTTTAATTTATATTCAGGACACATGTACCTACATTTAATGGAATATTTTACTTTGTTACAATATATTTGTTTTATAATTTTTATAGTATTTAAAAGGGTTGAAGTTTGGAATAATTAGTTTTTAAAACGTCTCTATATAGTCAATTGTGTAGAATTTCAATAAATAGACCACTTTCAGCAATCGTGTGTTAAAAATTCTATATTTAATATCCAATTACTCAAAAACCATACGTCCAATATTTTAAATAAAAATTAGTAAAATATATGAGTTATCCATAAATAACATATTCAAATTTTAGACTTTTACATTGCTCTAATGATCGAATAACCTTAATGTAAATAGTAAATTTGTTAATACGATCCTTACATATAAAATGATTGTAATTTTTGTATGTTTTTATAAATAAAAACATACAAAAATAAATAAAAACTTGAAGACACGTACATATATAATATAATTCTACTTAATATCTACATCCGTAGCTTTTGATGTAACAGATTTTTATGTTGTAATAACGAGCTGTTTTTATATCGGATACTACCTATTTACTTTATGTTTTATTAAATTGTGCCTAAAAACATAAAAGTAAAAAAATATAATAAAAGCGATGATAATTTTCTTTATTTTAATTTTCCAATTTAACGAGCGGAACTGTTTTCGCTGTTGTTTATTATTATTGTTGTTTTATTTTAATTTCAAATTTACAACTCGTACGACCTAATTGCATTTTGAACGTTGTTTTTAAACACTTGATAAAGTTAAGTGATTGTGTGTGTCCACTTATTTATTAACTACCAGTGTTTATAAAACTTATTCATTTGCTATTCAATGTATTGTATTTTTATTAAATTATACAGTAGAAATCGGTTATAACGACATCTAAGGGACCGGTCATAATGGTCGTAAAAAGCGGATAGTTGCACTGAAAAAATTTTATATTAATTTTTAACATGAAAAACATGTTAACGGGAGGACGAAATTGATCCTAGAAATTTTTAACACTCGACATGGTAAAATTTAAAAGAACGTCTACTACTACAATTCAATATACTGTATAACAGTTTCTATTTTGGCGATAGGCCAGATATGAAAAGTAATATAGAAACATAGTAAAATTATAGAGAATGTACGTGAAATTTTCATATGCAAGAAATTAAATTAAAGAATAGCGTATATTACTTTTTCAGAGTAAATAAATTTTTATAGGTACTATGTTAAAATTTACCAGTATGTCATTGTAATTTTTAATTTACTTTATTTTAAATTCTAGCGACTTTTCTGTTAATTTTTTTCAGAAGTTGATTCTGTCCTCAGGTTCACAGCATTTTCTGTTAATTTTTAAAAGAATATTCTCTCCGTGCATGTGTAATAACCGGTAAAAATACAGTTATATAGGATTCAGTTGTACTTTTACTTTGAGTCGTTAAAACCGATACGTCGTATTAACCGATGTCATTATAACCGGTTTCTACCGTATATTAAATTTGCCTTATTTAACTTAAAAAAAAAAGATTTTGTTCATATTAGAAGAGACATTTTTTCCCCATTCTAGTATGAACAAAATCATTTTTTTTTTTTTTGAAATGTAATATTTAGAACGAAAATAGTCTGTTTTTTAATCGGTTTTTAGAAAACAAATTATTATTTTTTAATTGATTGAATCGTACGAGTGTTTCTAAAACTGTTTTCAAATGCAGAACTTTTTAATTTGTTAATTTAATATTTTTTAATTAGTTTTTTATAATTTCGCATTTGTTTTTGTCATTTGTTTTGGATTTATATAAAAATGAATTCACTTGATGAAACATATGTGTACACCAGTGCGTCTAAAACTGTTTATAACCACCGATTTCAAATTTGTTACGTTAATTTTATATTTTTTATAATTTCACTTATGTTTTTGTCATTTATTTTGCGATTAATGTAGAAAATGAATATGTGTATACCAGTATTTCTAAAACTGTTGATTGTCAATTGTTTTTTCGTAATTTCGATAAATGCATTAAATTTATTTTGTGATGTAAAGGTGAACACATGGTGCATACCATATGTGTACACCAGGGTTTGTAAAACTGTTAATAACTGCAGAAATAAAATTTAATTGGAATTTTTTTTTTTGTAGTTTTAAAATTTGAAATAAATAAATGCATGCAATTTATTTCGCAATTGATGAAAAAGTGAACACATGGTCCATATCATATGTGTGTACCAGTGCTTCTAAAACTGTTTATAAGTGCAGAATTAAAATTTAATTAATTTTTTCGTAATTTTAATAAAATTTTAAATAAACAAATGCATGTAATTTATTTCGTAATTGATATAAAAATGAACACATGGTCCATATCATATGTGTATACCAGTGCTTCTAAAACTATTTATAAGTGCAGAACTAAAATTTAATTCATTTTTTCGTAATTTTTATAAAATTTGAAATAAACAAATGCATGCAATTTATTTCGTAATTGATGTAAAAGTGAACACATGGTCCATGTCATATGTGTATACCAGTGCTTTTAAAACTGTTTATAACTGTATAGCTAAAATTTGATTGTAAATTAATTTTTTCGTATTTTTTATAAAATTTGAAATAAACAAATTCATGCAATTTATTTCGTAATTGATGTAAAAGTGAACACATGGTCCATGTCATATGTGTATACCAGTGCTTTTAAAACTGTTTATAACTGTATAGCTAAAATTTGATTGTAAATTAATTTTTTCGTATTTTTTATAAAATTTGAAATAAACAAATGCATGTAATTTATTTCGTAATTGATGTAAAAGTGAACACATGGTCCATGTCATATGTGTATACCAGTGCTTTTAAAACTGTTTATAACTGTATAGCTAAAATTTGATTGTAAATTAATTTTTTCGTAATTTTTATAAAATTTGAAATAAACAAATGCATGTAATTTGTTTCGTAATTGATATAAAAGTGAACACATGGTCCATATCATATGTGTGCCTGATAATTCTTATTTTATAATAATAAAAAAAAAATATTTATAATTTTTTTTTTAAATAAATTTAAAAAGTGACCAAAACTTACCTTGTTTTCAATTGAAACAGTAAAACAATCATTCACCGTATTGGCGCACTCTTGTTACTCATTGTTACCACACATCACATATATGAAAACAAAATCAAAGCAGCGGCCGATTGAGAAAAAAATGAAAATAACATACTTTTTATTATTTTTATTTTTTACCCTATGCATCTCGTAACGTACAGCGTCAACAAACTAACATCAACAACAAGAAACTGTTTCTTAAGAGCGCGTTTTTTCATCGTGACGTATAATAATTAAATAAATAAATGAATGAATAACGAAAACAACAAATGAACGAAATGAAAATACCGGCGGCATATACACAGTATATAAATAGTCGGCTGTGAACGCGCGGCGCTAGTACGCGTCCGCACCGACAGGTGGCGTTGCATCAACTGAACCAGGCGAGACAGATCACGGGGGTCCAACTGTTACCGACTGAGAATGAGGAAATTTTTCTTTATGTAAACGTCGTTTTTAGTAAGGTTCAACAGGTGCTAGATGGCAGCACTAGTATTAAAAAGTCATAGCATTATGATGAGGAGGGCGAGCGGTAAGAGGAACATTTCAGAATTATTGTCGCCATTTGCAAATTGCAAATGTATTTTTGTGCTAAAAACTATTTTAACTGTGTTTCGACAGTATTTTCTGTGGTTTCGACTTTAAATTGAATAAGTATGTCTGATCAGTTTAGTGCTAATAAAAATAAACATTTATGCTAACAATAAGTGTGTATAATTAATCAAGAACAAATTGGAGTAAAATGTCATACATTACGTCGTAATTTGGATATCAGTAAGTAAAACTTTATTTTGAATTTTAATTGATTATGTATATTGAAATAAAAAAAAAACATAAGTTGAAAATAACTGAATTTCATTGAAATAGTTTTATATTTAATTTAATATGATTGTTTCTTATGTATGAAGCATAAAGATTTAGGGGCACGAAACAAAAAAGTAAAGGAAATAAAACAAATAAGATAGTTTATGGTGCAAATAAATTCCACAAATTAAAATTAATATGATTTTTACCATTATTTTGAATATACCTACATATAATCATAAAAAAAAGTATAAGTACTAATAAAAATTATGAAATACAATTTCATTTTGAAATATATTTTTTGTATTTACACATTACTTAAATGTTAGTGATGTGTTTTATTTATAATATAAATATATAATCATATATACCTATTCATTGTATGATTACAGTGCCACCCGCTGAATTTGTGAAGATGATGAATGATCTGTTCGACAGTATAAACTGCAGAGAAAAGACTCCAAAGTGGCAGAATGTTCTATCTTGTTTTGTTACTGAAGAATCCGAACATTGAAGGTATGTTAACATAAATTAATATATTAAAATAATAGATATTTCTTATAAAAACATTTTAAAACAACAATATTTATGGTTCACTAATTTTAAATTTTATTTTATATGAACAGATTCTGGACACAGATAGAACAGAATCTTCTAAATTGGAGTTTTAACCGGAATGACAGTTCCTATCGATCACTTTCACTCAAAGGATGGTGGGGCAACGATTCAAGCTGTGAAGAACGTTTGGCAAGAGATTAAATCGTCAGGTGTCAGGATAATGAAAACGCCTTAATCAGGACCCATCATCAGAATGATGTACCGGACAACAATAATTCTGAGAAAACTATAATATCTGGACCAGTGTTATTTGTAATGACAGACATTGTATGTGTACATTTTGTACACAATGCTTGTTACCAAGATTAAGCATATTTTATTATCTCATTTGATATTTCGCTTTCAATGTTGATTAAAATCTGAACAATATCCAGTTTTGATTAAATCTGATTTCCATTAAATCTTTTTGTGGCCTTACGCCCAGTATTATCAGCTTTAACAAAATGCTTCTTTAACTAACTGTCATATTATCAACAGATCGAAGCATAACACATTTAATTAAATAGATTTTAAATTATCTGCAGTATTTCTTTACAACGTATATTATGTCTATCTTTCATTGAGAGCTTAAATATTGATTTAAATCACGTTTGTAATACACCAAATTTACTTTAAAGGAGCATTTAGTGCTAAAGGAGCTTTAAATTGAAGAGTACGTCCAAATTTTGTAAATAAATAACAGAAGAGTAAAAGAAGCTCCAAATAAAATCCTCAAATGATATAATATACCTACGAGCAAAAGATATCAAAATAAAATAAATGTATTTAACAATGCAACTATAGAAATTGTACTCGCAATGTTTTCAGAATTTTTAATGGAACTTCTTTTACTCTGTTATTTATTTATAAAATCTGAGCTCACTGTTGATTTATTTCAATTTTCTGAGAAATTTTACAAATCATGCAATATTTATCTTTTTCTATCATTTATCAAACCTTGTTGCTTCCAGAGAAATACCTTAATTAAATATGATAGATATTGTATTAATTATAGTTAATCTTTTAATTAATTTAACATTTTTTTTGTTTTTCCAATTTATATAATATATTTATGTTTGCATGCTTTCTAGAAAAAAATGATAATAAATATTTGTAAAAATATTTTGTTTTATTTCAATTATTTTCATTACAGATTTACAGTTTAAATGCAAAATATTGTAATTACAATAAATTATATCATATTTGGTGATATATTTTATTGTAGTTGCAATATTTTGCATCTAAACTGTTGAGTATAATACAAAATATATATTGGAATGAAAAGGGATTTGAATTTCGCGCTACGGAATGGTATAGTTAGTTCAACAGTCGCCAGGCGGCAGCACATATAGCGATCAAAATTTTTTAACGTTGAGTTGAACACCCGTGAGACAGATGTCATGGCAACGCGCGCCGCGCGGACGCTATATATATATAGTACGACACACACACGCTCTGTCTCCGTCTCACTCTGGTGCATCGATGCGATGCGGTGAAACTCATCGATGAGTACACTGCGAGAGTAAATTTAAACTAGCGCTGTTATACTCCTAGTCAGGACCGGATTTAAAAATTTGCTGCCCGTAGGCAGTTGCGAAAATTGCCGCCCCTTTTGATTAAAAAGTTAAGATTTTGTTATCAAAAAAAACTTGAAGACCTTTTTTTAGCTTTTTTAGTAAAAAAATGTTAGTAATAATTCTGAAGACCTTTTTTTTAAGCTCTTTCAGGTAGAATTCATGTCTATTTCTTTTTCATACCAAAATTTGCCGCCCCCAAAAATTTGCCGCTATAGGCAGCTGCCTACATTGCCTGCATGGTAAATCCGAGCGTGCTCCTATTTGTCACTTAAGCTACGGTTTCCTAGAAAAACGGTATGGTTATCTAACGGCCGTGATATGGCAGGAGTTTTTGACGGCCGTCTTAACGACGACAAAGTCATGGTTTCCTAGAAAATATTACCTATTTAACTGAAAAATTATAATTGTAAGATTAACGTATAATAACGTATAATCAGTTTTTGTATTTATTTATTCTTTTGTGACATATTCATTTAAGAAAATACTATTTTCAAGTTATAATTAATACATTTTAAGAGGTGTGTATTTCACAATAACATATGTTTTAGGACCTTTTGGTTTTAATCCTTTAGTTCAAAGTCATTATCAGAGCGTTCCCCTCCTCTCTATTTTCTAAACTATCGATGTAAAAATCAAATCTGAAAAATATTCAGAATGTAGCTTTCAATTAGTTCTTTCAATGAAAATTATAACGAACACTGTAAAAAAAAATTGCACTCCCCATCCATAGACTAGCCGTTTTATTGATGTATAGTTCCGATATTGTTCCATAGATTTTGTTTTAACTGGATTTCTCTATACTCTTTGCATTTACTTGTATAATGCTTCATGATTTTTGATAAAATCAATTTTTTCGTCGGTCCAAATCACGTTTCCACTCATTTTTTGTAATGGAACGTTCACCGCTACACATGAAAAAACTTTCAACAAATGTTCGTCACTGCTATGGCAGTTTAAACCTATGGAATGTGGGTGGGAGGTGGGGCTTAACGGTTATATTTTTTCGAATTTTGACTGTCGCCATTCGAAAGAACATAAAAAATCATGAAAATTTTGTATTGAAGATTTTTTAAAATTTTTATTAGTTTCAGAGTTATTTGAAAAAATATGATTATTTTGCACATTTTCATAGGGGTGTTTCACCCCCTTAAACTATTTTACCGCAGCTGTGATAATTGTTTTGTTACTTACCTTGACCACCTCTAACTATATACAAAGTTTAAACTCGATACGAATTTTCCACTTGAAAAGGTTCCCTTGTGAGCATTCCTTATACAACTGTGAAGTAAATACTGACGAAAAAGTGTGACAGAGACAAAGCGATAAAGTAGCCAATACCCGTATCTTTCTAGAATTCTAATTGATCACATCACAGGTTTGCAGTCATTACAAACATACAGAAAAGAGACAGGTATTGGCTACATATTCGCTTTGTCTCTTTAAATAGAGTGCTCACTTTTGTGAGACTGTTGCTTACTTTATTTTATAAGTCTATGCATATTTCACATTATTGCGAGGTGCTACTGTATTTAAAACACAATTTATCTATAATTTTTCAAGTTCATGCATCCACATAATGTTTACCAAATTGTATAAAAAAATTAAACAAACAATAATAAATTTCAAACTTCAATACGCATTTTTTAAATCTATTTAATTCTAGAAATATCATATTGTAACTCGACTATAATAGTGCTTGTAAACCGTTCTTTATTTCATGTATAAAATCATACGCCTTTTTTATTTAATTATATATACATAGTTAGATTAACAATATTGCGAAATTAATTAATTTTATTAAGCACGATGGTGTAGGTGCGCGTATAAAAATATCATTTGCGAGTCCTTCACCAAATTTTTAATAAAATTACTGTGTTTTCCGCTTCAATCAAACTCGAATCAACCAAATTTATGTTCTTGTCATTTTAAATTACATCATTTACTTATAATTCGTTTAATTATTGCTTTGTTTAATTTTATTTTCATTTATAAAATACATAATTAAATTTATAATCATTTTTACTTTCTTATAAGCAGACCATCTGTACACTGGTAGAAAGGATTTCTCAAACCAAGTAAACCTTGTTTTGTATTAAACAAAACAATATTTTCTTAAGATAAGCAATAATCTCTTAAGGTAGTTGGTCCATCATAATGTGATCACATTAGGCCATAAGTACATATTTTTAATTAAGAGAAATGATCATGGCAACGCTGTACATTATCTACTATTAACTACTTGTCAAATGATTATATTTTATCATCTAAACTACCACAGAATATATTAATAATTAATGAAATCGATTATAATTCCCTTCAATCCACTTATCATATTTTGTAAAAAATTATTTCATTATTTCGTGTATTTTTTACTATAATCAAATGAATACGTTGTTACTAGTGTCCGACCGAACATTCGGCTTCGGCTTCGGCTTCGGCCACCTTCGGCCAAAATTTCTCCTTCGGCTGAATAATCGGCTTCGGCCAAATTTGGGCCGAAGATTTGGCCGAAGCCGAAGGTTGAACTATATAGTATAATATTGTACAGTATAAAGTCTTTTTATATGCGGTAGATAGGTTCCACAGAAAACTGTATATAAAAAATTACACAAAAAAGACATAGCGCACATTATAAAGCTAGAGATAGATACATAAATATACTAAAATGCAAAATTAACGGATCAATAAATTTTTCAAATATTTTTAGGCGTTTTTAAATAGCTGGATCTCCGCGAAAAATGGTCGTAGAAGAGTTAAAAAAAACTATTTTAAAACTTGAATGTTCTAGTTTTTGAATCATTTATTGAAAATTTTATTATCCTTCATGGTAACCATCTTTTTTAAGATGAAACGCCAAAAAAAAATTTTTTTTTTATTATAATAATTTTGAGAGGCTCTACAGGACATGCAAATTTTTTTTAGTCATATCAAATAGAGCAGGCTTGTCCAACCCGCGGCCCGCGGGCCGCATGTGGCCCCCGAGCATATTTCTTGCGGCCCGCATAAGATTTAATATAAAATATAAAGATAAAAAAAAAGTAAAATATGAAATTAATTAACGATAAGTAAAAAAAGGTCTTCAGACTTTTTGTGTTATAAAGTAGTATGTAGATATAAATAATAAATAATAGAGATATAAATAAATTAATCAAGTCAAAAAAAAGGTCTTCAAATTTTTTTGCGGCCCTTAACAATTTTTTTCGCTTTTTTTTGCGCTCTGCGGCCCACGAGGGTCAAAAGGTTGGACACCTATGAAATAGAGGACTTAAATAATATCTAAGATATTGGCAAGGACAAAATATTTTTACGATTTTTTAAATTTTCAATGACAAAACGTTTACATATTTGAATTCCTTTAACTGACTGCTTTTATTTGATACCCCACTTGAATTTGGATAAAATATCGTACCTCGTATTACTCGTATTCCTATATAGATATTTATATTTTTGAGAAGTGAAGAGTAAAAAAGATCATTCATTATTCATTTAAAAACAATTTGTGAAAAAAAAAATTATAATTAAAGACGAAAAAAAACCTTCGGCTTCGGTTTCGGCTTCGGCCGAAGGTTACAAGAAAAGCCGAAGTTCGGCTTCGGCTTCGGCTTCGGCCAAAAACTGACCTTCGGTCGGACACTAGTTGTTACCACATTGTCAACAATACTGTAATTTATGTGATGGTTTGGTAGTTAAATCTGGTTAGATCTTAATAACGGGATGGTCAATAATTACAATTTTTTGTATACTGTTTTCTTTCATATAAGTATACATGTCAGTTTTTTATGAAAAACTGACGCTACGTTTAAATTTTATCTAATAAAACGTTACGTTAGTGTACGGTTAGTCCATATAAGCTGTGTTAAAAATATAAACTTTGAGATCGTTTTTCATGACTTTGAGATGGTCAATTTTAATAAAAATGGGCTATTTTTCAGATATTAATCTAGGGAATATTCTTGTGCAATTTAAACAAAATCTGACGAAAACATGTTTACGGACCAACTATAGTATTCTGGAACGAAGGAATAACGTAGTTGGATTAAGAGTATGTTTTTTATATTCAGAAAATATTGTTTTCGTTGTATACAAAACAAGGTTTTCTTGGTCCAATACAGTTTTTTTTTCTGTGTATAATATGAATTACATATCTAATATTATTAATGTAAAAGTGTCTCTGTCTATCTGTCTGTCTGTTTGTTACCTTTTTACAACTAAACTGCTGAGCCGATCTTGATGAAATTTAACAGGGGGATAGCTTGCATATTGAGGAAGGACATAGGATACTTAGTATTAGATTTTTAAAAATGGATGTGTGACATTTTTATGTGCGATAGGTTATACTTTTTTAAGCGTGCAAAAATGAAACTAAAACCTATTAAATCGACTAATATCATTATATTACAGGTGGGTAAAGCTATACCCCCCTTCGATCTAAATCGAAAAAAAATTACACGTGATTTAAGGGGTTAGGTGTAGTCAGAATTTTCAAGAAATCGATTTTTGTTTTTTGCATTTTTGGAAGCTGCTACAACGGCTGAAGAACTATTTTATGGCCCAGGAACAGTTGACTCGGTGTAAGTAATTAAATAATACGTATATTACTTTACGTAAATTGAGTGTAAAACTTTAAATGCGTTTTTCTCAAAACTATGTTTTTTGAACTGGTGACCACTGTAGCTCGAAAACCGCTCGGTAGATTTTAATGAAATTTATACAGCTTTTTGAAAACATGAAAAACTAGTGCCTGATCGAAGGATTTTTTTTTAATTTCGATTTGTTATAAACAGTTAACTGTTGGTTTTTTTCCCGAAAATCTTGAAAAAAATTTCCTGAGGCTGCCATTTTGTTAATTTATGAAAGAAAAAAAAAAGCTTCGATCAGGCACTAGATTATCTATTAATAAAACTATTTTTTTTGTCCGATTGAATTTGGATGAATCTCCAAGGATAAGTGATGGTCACCGCAAGGAGCTTCGGTTGGAACTGGATCAACACAAACAGCCATTACTTTTAAAATTATTAATTTTTTTTTCTAAAATTTCTGTCAAATCAAGTCGAAACCTTATTTAATGATGCTACGTTTTTACTTTTATAAAATAAAATAATTTACTGGCAAAAAAAATATTTAAAATTGTCATTTTTTCATGTCTCTGACTACACCTAACCCCTTAAGTGCTTTTTATGTGCTAATTATGTAGGTACTCTATTCAAAAATTTTGTGGTGACTTTTTTTTAATTTTAAACATTTTTAAAATCGAGTCTATATTTCGAAAACTAAGCAAGATGGTTAAAATGTTTTAGGCAAAAGTTGTAGCATTTCGAGGGAGACATTTAATAATGATATGGTTTTTTTATAATTTATGGGGGTTTATGGGATATTTTTTTTTCAAACGCGGGGATAAATACGTAACTTTTGTAGGAAATTTCTTTTTAGAAAAATTATTAAGGAGCAGAACATTTTTGAATAGAGCACATAAAAAGCATGTAAATCACGTGTAATTTTTTTTCGATTTAGATCGAAGGGGGATGTAGCTTTACCCACATTTATATTACCTTATCTAAAGACGCAAATGAAGCGGCGGGTAAAAGTTAGTATAATATAAGTAAGGATTGTAAAACCATTTTATTTCTTTCCTGAATTCATTCTGAGTATTTTTGTTTTGATGTCTGTGTGTCTGTCTGTAGATGATGTAACTCAAAAATTACAAAAAAAACATAAGAATATATTATTATACAGTAGAAATCGGTAAAAACGATATCGAAGGGATCGGTCAAAGTGGATAGTCGTAATAACCGGTAAAAATACAATTATATGGGATTCAATCGGTACTTTTATTTTGAGTCGTTAAAACCCGCGTTACGTCGTATTAACCAATGTCGTTATAACAGGTTTCTACTGTATTATTATTATAATACTTTTAATAAATATTAGATATACACCTATACCTCACTTTGCGTCGTGGATACGTTCCAAAAAAACACGACGCAAATTGAAACGACGCAAAGTGAATTATTTAAGTTACTCTCGTTTTAATTAAAAAAACAATTAAAGACTCGTACCCAAAACAACGCAACTTCGAAAATTTAACGACGCACAGTGAAAATTAGTACTAATTCAGCAGCGACGCAGCTTCGAAAAAAACGCAAAACGAAACGACGCAAAGCGAGGTATTGGTGTATGTATTAATCTATTTATCTAGTACAACAGTTTTCTCAAAATGATCTGAAAAGTATTGTTTTTTTCCCCCACGCGCGCTGGCGCAGCAAGGTATAAATTAATAATTTAATGGTAGGTATTTAAACTATTTTTATAAAAAATATATTACATTCAATAGATACTAGACATATTAATCTTCATAACCATCATCTGTAGAATTATTAGAGGGACCCTTTATTGTCCTGTATCTTTTTAATATGTAAATGAAAACAACAATTATTTTATTTTTGATTATCAAGTAGATAATGTTAGTGAGAAGGGCTACAGAACCCTATCATGTACTTGATCGGTTTTATTAACTTTTTGATATAGGAAAATCTAAATGCGTGGATAAGAATGAATTATGAAATAATAATGTATTTAATAAAATAAATAAAAACATACTTTCTTGCACTTTTTATTGTTTTTTATTTATATTGTACCTCTTTCTTTTTAATATTTAAGTAACATATATAGACGCCACTGTATATAATTGGACATGTTGAAAAAGAAATTAACATTCAAAATTTAATTTTCATGTTTGTTTATTCCTAAATGCTTTGATTGGCCCAAAGCTAATCCCATTTCATCTTTGTGTCCCCGTTTATAGATATTAAGAAAAACAAATAAAAATATATAAAAAATAAAAAGTCAAACAAAACATAAATAAAAATAGAAAACGTTTAAAAGCTGTCTAAAAGAAACCAAGAGGTCTCAAAACACAAATTTATTATAAAAAAAAAACTCAAATATACGAATTTTATAACCATTTTTTTCTAGAAAAAGTTTATAGAGAATGATATTTGTTGGTAAGTATTATTTATACATATTTAAGAAGGTAAGTAATATTTATCTATAACATTAACAACATGTGTAGATAAACAGGTAACATAGAACTAACATCTATGTAGATAAATAGATGTCAAAAATTCAGTAAATTCAAAATCACGTATGTCTTTACCTGTGTAGATAAACAGGTGGCAAAAAAAACATTAAAGGCTATGTAAATGAATAGATTAAATCAATTTAATAGTATTTCAATAGAAAATTTTTGGACTTAGTCGGAATGGCTTCTGAAAAAAAAATTGGAATTAAAAAGGTACATGTTGCGACATCTATCGGGAAAAACTTGAACTATTAAAAACTTATATAGAAAATTTTTGGACTTAGTCGGAATGGCTTCTGAAGAAAATTTTGGAATTAAAAAGGTACATGTTGCGACATCTATCGGGAAAAACTTGAACTATTAAAAACTTATATAGAAAATTTTTGGACTTAGTCGGAATGGCTTCTGAAAAAAAATTTGGAATTAAAAAGGTACATGTTGCGACATCTATCGGGAAAAGCTTGAACTATTGAAAACTTAGTTGGAATGACTTCTGAAGAATATTTTGAAATTAAAAAGGTACATGTTGCGACATCTTTCGGGAAAAATTTGAACTATTAAAAATTTACTCGTAATGGCACCCGAATAATATTGTTAGTAGTTTTTTTGTTCTGAAGCCATCCCGACTAAATAAAAAAAAATGTTTTTTATCAACTTTTGTATAATTTTTTTTTTTTAATAATTGAATTGATTAAATATGGTATTATTTATATCGGCTTATGTTCACATAAACAATGGTGTGTCTATTACTTTTCAATTCAAAAAGGGTGTATCAATATTTGTATTAAAAAACACACCCTTTTCGAATTTGAAAGTTAAAGAAACGCCATTGTATGTAAAAGCATAAATGATATCAGATTTTAAATTAATTCACTGGTTCAAATTTTCATGAAAATTAATAAGACAAAAGTTCGATAGAATCTATTTGTGCTCGTTTTAGAATTCAATATGTCCTAATACATACAATAGCGTCTCTAAATCGACAAAAACATTTGACTTAGTCGTTATGGCTAATGAAAATTATTGTTACATGTGGTGCCATCTATCGGTAAATTTGATTATTTAGACAAAAAACACCTCCACCATATTTACAATAATTCTTGAAAAAGTTTTTTACATATGGTGGAGGCGCCGTCATCTGACGTCATCGAATCAATTTTTTTTTGTGGAGTTAGTCACGCTATCGTATGTATTACAGTATGCTGATTCCAAAAATGATAATAAAAAGTTCCTCCTGGGCTGCTATCGCTGTTTTTTATCAATTTTTCGTAGAAAAATTACTATAACTTTTGAACCCTTCAATGAATTTCGCAACTGACACGAAAAGTCGAATCAGCGTATCCCTTTACATACGATAACGTGTCTAATTATACGAAAATCGAAAAAAGTTTTTTTCGGTCAAAAAAGAAGCAAGGCTATTTATTACCTTGGTTTTTTTTTGTGAATTTTTTTTGTGTCGAGTTAGAGACGCTATCGTATGTATTAGGGCACCCTTATACCCAATATGCCCATCAAAAGTTGCGCTTGGATCGTTAAAACTGTTTTTTATCAATTTTTGATTTAAAAAATTTCATGAAAATTTGAACCGGTGAATTAATTTAAAATCTGTTATCATTTATCATATCAAGGTGTCCTTTTACATACAATGGCGTGTCTTTTATTTCCAAATTCGAAAAGGATGTGCTTTTTAGTAAAAAAAATTGATACACCCTTTTCGAATAAAATAATAATAGACACACCATTGTATGTAAAAGGACACCCTGATATCATAAATGATAACAGATTTAAAATAATTTACTGGTTCAAATTTTCATGAAATTTTTTAATACAAAAGTTGATAAAAAAACCATGTTAACGATCCGAGCACAACTTTTGATGGGCATATTGGGTATCAGGGTACCCTAATACATACGATAGCGTCTCAAACTCGACAAGAGTTAGAGACGCTATCGTATGTATTAGGGCACCCTGATACCCAATATGCCCATCAAAAGTTGCACTCAGATCGATAACATGGTTTTTTATCAGCTTTTGTCTTAAAAAATTACATGAAAATTTGAACCAGTGAATTAATTTAAAATCTGTTATCATTTATGATATCTGGGCGTCCTTTTACATACAATGGCGTCTTTATTATTTTCAAATTAGAAAAGAGGGTGTTTTTCATTACACTTATTGACACACCCTTTTCGAATTTAAAAGTTATAAATACGCCATTGCATGTAAAAGGACACCCTGATATCATAAATGATAACAGATTTTAAATTAATTCACTGGTTCAAATTATCAAGAAAATTTTTAATACAAAAGTTGATAAAAAACCATGTTAACGATATGAGTGCAACTTTTGATGGGCATATTGGGTATAAGGGTGCCCTAATACATACGATAGCGTCTCTAACTCGACACAAAAAAAAATTCACAAAAATGAAACAAGGTAAACCCCTTGCTTCTTTTTCGACCGAAAAAAACTTTTTTCGATTTTCGATTAATTAGACACGTTATCGTATGCAAAGGGATACGCTGATTCGACTTTTTGTGTCAGTTGCGAAATTCATTGAAGGGTTCAAAAGTTATAGCGATTTTTCTACGAAAAATTGATTAAAAACGGTTATAGCGGTCAGAGTGCAACTTTTCATTAGCATATTAGGAATCAGCATGCTGTAATACATACGATAGCGTGCCTAAATCAACAGAAAAAAAATTATCTGATGACGTCAGATGACGGCGCCTTCGCCATGTATAAAAATCTTTTTCAAGAAATATTGGAAATATGGTTGAGGTGTTTTCTGTCTAGTTTTTTTTCTGAAGCCATTCCGACTAAGTCAATTTTTTTAATCCAAAAACTCGAACTGTTTACCTTCTGAATTATTGCATGTGATTTAAATAAATAATGTATCTCATCTCTTTGATTTAACAATAAGTTTTTACTTTAAAATTTTTTTTAATTATTGAAAGAAAATAATTAAAATTTTAATATGTAAAACTAGACTTTATAACGATGTATAACTGATGTTATATGCCTCCAAACATGAGACGTATTTTATACTGTAAATTAAACAGTCTAGAAAAGCAGTAGACAGCCTATATTTCATATGCACCTGTCTATCATTGCACCAAAGTTAAGCAGCATCATGATAAGTCATATGTTGGATAGGTGACCGGCCGGGATCGGCTTTTTTATTATTCTATTTGGGAAAACGTATATGTATTAAAGTTATAGGTACCTACAATTGTACTTTATGAAATAATGAATGTGTACTGACACCGCGGCGTGGGCGTTGGAAAAAATTGTGAATATCTGGCGCTTATAAAAAATATACTAATTACAAGTAAAATACCACAAATAATTTACAGTAGTGGGAGGGGGCACTTCAAGCGCGGGGGCGCCTGGGAAAGATACAACATAGCGTGAGAAAATATACTGTTGTGATACCACAATATTAAATATACGTTGTTGCTGGGTATTTGACGGTAGGAATCGTGAATCGTGCCGTCATATCCCTCGGCGAGGGGGCAACATTTGCAAACTTAATTGAAACAAGGTCTCTATTATATTTAGTTGTAGTTATCATGAATAAAAATTAAAATCGTTTAGCAATTGGTTATTAAATTTTTCTAACTGTTGAAAGGGTCATTACATTTTTTTTATGAAATGAATAAAAATTACGTTGATTCTGTATACTTTTAACTTGCATACAGAAGTGAATTAAATCACTTGAATTTGATTTAAAAACCTAGTGATTTAAATAATTAATTTCAACCCTGATTGCATACTATTGGAAGCAGGGCTGGACTGCATTGACAAATTTTAAAAGGGCCTACTTCTGAACATTTATTTGTCTTAGTCGAAATGGCTTCAGAAAAAAATATTAAAATTTTAAAGTGACATATGGTGCCATCTAACGGTAAATTTACTTAACTAGACAGAAAACACCTCCACCATATTATCAATATTTCTTGAAAAAGATTTTTATACATGGTGTAGGCGCCGTCATCTGACGTCATCAGATAATTTTTTTCTGTCAAGTTAGGCACGCTATCGTATGTATTACAGCATGCTGATTCCAAATATGCTAAAGAAAAGTTGGGTTCTGACCGCTATAACTGTTTTTTATCAATTTTTCTTAGAAAAATTACTATAACTTTTGAACCCTTCAATGAATTTCGCAACTGACACGAAAAGTCGAATCAGCGTATCCCTTTACATATGATAACGTGTCTAATTAATCGAAAATCGAAAAAAGTTTTTTTCGGTCAAAAAAGAAGCAAGGGGTTTACCTTGTTTCATTTTTGAGAAATTTTTTTTTTGTCGAGTTAGAGACGCTATCGTATGTATTAGGGCACCCTGATACCCAATATGCCCATCAAAAGTTGCACTCAGATCGATAACATGGTTTTTTATCAGCTTTTGTCTTAAAAAATTACATGAAAATTTGAACCAGTGAATTAATTTAAAATCTGTTATCATTTATGATATCTGGGCGTCCTTTTACATACAATGGCGTCTTTATTATTTTCAAATTAGAAAAGAGGGTGTTTTTCATTACACTTATTGACACACCCTTTTCGAATTTAAAAGTTATAAATACGCCATTGCATGTAAAAGGACACCCTGATATCATAAATGATAACAGATTTTAAATTAATTCACTGGTTCAAATTATCAAGAAAATTTTTAATACAAAAGTTGATAAAAAACCATGTTAACGATATGAGTGCAACTTTTGATGGGCATATTGGGTATAAGGGTGCCCTAATACATACGATAGCGTCTCTAACTCGACACAAAAAAAAATTCACAAAAAAAAACCAAGGTAATACCCTTGCTTCTTTTTCGACCGAAAAAAACTTTTTTCGATTTTCGATTAATTAGACACGTTATCGTATGTAAAGGGATACGCTGATTCGACTTTTCGTGTCAGTTGCGAAATTCATTGAAGGGTTCAAAAGTTATAGCAATTTTTCTACGAAAAATTGATAAAAAACGGTTATAGCGGTCTGAGCGGAACTTTTTATCAACATATTTGTAATCAGCATGCTGTAATACATACGATAACGTGCCTAACTCAACAGAAAAAAAAATTATCTGATGACGTCAGATGACGGCGCCTACACCATGTACAAAAAACTTTTTCAAGAAATATTGTAAATATGGTGGAGGTGTTTTTCGTCTAGTTTTTTTCTGAAGCCATTCCGACTAAGTCAATTTTTTTGTTGAATCCAAAAAACTCGAACTGTTTGCCTACTGAATTATTGCATGTGATTTAGATAAATAATGTGTCTCATCTCTTTGATTTAACAATAAGTTTTTACTTTAAAAAAATTTAAAATTATTGAAACAAAATAATTAAAATTTTTATACCTATATAAAACAATACTTTATAACGATGTATAACTTATGTTATATGCCTCCAAACATGAGACGTATTTTATACTGTAAATTAAACAGTCTAGAAATGCAGTAGACAGCCTATATTTCATATGCACCTGTCTATCATTGCACCAAAGTTAAGCAGCATCATGATAAGTCATATGTTGGATGGGTGACCGGCAGGGGATCGGCTTTTTTATTATTCTATTTGGGAAAACGTATATGTATTAAAGTTATAAGTACCTACAATTGTACTTTATGAAGTAATGAATGTGTACTGACACCGCGGCGTGGGCGTGGGAAAAAATTGTGAATATCTGGCACTTATAAAAAATATACTTATTACAAGTAAAATACCACAAATAATTCACAGTAGTGGGAGGGGGCACTTCAGGCGCGGGGGCGCCTGGGAAAGACACAATCACTCTGGCGGGGGTGTCTCTATGGCAGTGCCCGTAAGAATGTATACAGACAGGGGAAACCTTGTGGAATGCCCTGGCGCCTATAGCGTGAGAAAATATACTGTTGTGATACCACAATATTAAATATACATTGTTGCTGGGTATTTGACGGTAGGAATCATGAATCGTACCGTCAAAATCCTCGGTGAGGGGGCAACCATTGCAAACTTAAATGAAAAATACTTATAGTAAGTTAGTTATCATGTATAAAATTAAAAATCGTTTGGCAATGGAGAGTAAATTTTGTTTAATTTATTTAAAGCAGAACCGGACTGGCCCATCTTTTACAATTCTAGGGGGCATTTCTTCTCAGTGAGCCAGTTCGGTGCATATATATTTCAGAACTTTCGTTGTATTGACTCTTGTCCCAATATTTGATGGGTTATTACTATATTCATTATATTCTTTATCAAATGAATAAAAATTACGTTTATTATGTATACTTTTAACTTGCATAGAGAAGTGATTTAAATCACAATTTAAATAATTGATTTTAACCCTGAATGCATTCAGTTAAAAAAAGGGGCGGACTGCACTGACATATTTATAAGGGGCCTACGTCTGAACATTTAATAAAACTTTATAGGAAGGCTTAATTAGTTTAATAAATATGTTATTGCATAGAAAAATAACTAATTGTTTAACCAAAGAGATGATACACATTATATACCTAAATCACATTCAGAGAGGGCAAACAATTCGAATGAATCACCTAATACATACGATAGCATCTCTAACTCGACAAAAACATTTGACTTAGTCGGAATGGCTTCAGAAAAAAATATTAAAATTTTAAACTTACATATGGTGCCATCTATCGGTACATTAACTTAACTATACAAAAAACACCTCAACCATATTTCCAATATTTCTTGAAAAAGATTTTTATATGTGGTGGAGGCGCCGTCATCTGACGTCATCGCATAATTTTTTTTTCTTTCGAGTTAGGCACGCTATCGCATGTATTACAGCATGCTGATTCCAAATATGCTACTGAAAAGTTGGATTCTGACCGCTATAACCGTTTTTTATCAACTTTTCGTAGAAAAATCGCTATAACTTTTGAACCCTTTAATGAATTAAGGAACTGACACGAAAAGTCGAATCAGCGTATCCCTTTACATACGATAACGTGTCTAATTAATCGAAAATCGAAAAAAGTTTTTTTCGGTCAAAAAAGAAGCAAGGGTATTTATTACCTTGGTTTTTTTTTGTGAATTTTTTTTTGTGTCGAGTTAGAGACGCTATCGTATGTATTAGGGTACCCTGATACCCAATATGCCCATCAAAAGTTGCACTAAGTTCGTTAACATGGTTTTTTATCAATTTTTGTTTTAAAAAATTTCATGAAAATTTGAACCAGTGAATTAATTTAAAATCTGTTATCATTTATGATATCAGGGTGTCCTTTTAAATATAATGACGTGTTTTTATTTCCAAATTCGAAAAAAATGTGCTTTTTAGTAAAAAAATTTATACACCCTTTTCGAATTTGAAAGTAATAGACACGTCATTGTATGTAAAAGGACACCCTGATATCATAAATGATAACAGATTTTAAATTAATTCACTGGTTCAAATTTTCATGAAATTTTTTAATACAAAAGTTGATAAAAAACCATGTTAACGAACTTAGTGCAACTTTTGATGGGCATATTGGGTATCAGGGTACCCTAATACATACGATAGCGTCTCTAACTCGACAAAAAAAATTTTTTTCAAAAATGAAACAAGGTAAACCCCTTGCTTCTTTTTCGACCGAAAAAAACTTTTTTCGATTTTCGATTAATTAGACACGTTATCGTATGTAAAGGGATACGCTGATTCGACTTTTCGTATCAGTTCCTCAATTCATCAAAGGGTTCAATAATTATAGCGATTTTTCTACGAAAAATTGATAAAAAACGATTATAGCGGTCTGAGCGCAACTTTTTATCAACACATTTGGAATCAGCATGCTGTAATACATTAGATAGCGTGCCTAACTCAACAGAAAAAAAAAATTATGCGATGAAGTCAGATGACGGCGCCTTCGCCATGTATAAAAATCTTTTTCAAGAAATATTGTAAATATGGTGGAGGTGTTTTTTGTCTAGTTAAGTAAATTTACCGATAGATGGCACCATATGTAACTTAAAAATTTTAATATTTTTTTCTGAAGCCATTCCGACTAAGTCAAAAAAATTTGTCCAGTTATAGACGGTATCGTATGTAGTAGAACATCCTGAATCCAAAAATAAAAAAATGCATAAAAAAATTCGTTCGGATCAATGAAACTGTTTTTTATCAACTTTTATCTAAAAAAAAAATATTAGTTTTTAACAAAATAAGGAATTTTAATCTGGTGTAATTTTGATATCAGCATGTCATTCTACATAAGAAGGCGTGTATAATACTTTCTTATTCAAAAAGGGTCTATCAATAATCGTATTGAAAAAATACATTTTTAAATTTGAATGTAATAGACACGCTATCGTATGTATGTAATATGACACACTGATATCAAATATTACACCAAATTTTTAATGAATTCACTGATTAAATATTTCAACTTGGGCTGTAATTATTGAAGCAAAATTATTTAAAATTTGGATATGAAAAACTAGACTTTATATCGATGTATAATATAACATAGGTATATTCTTCCAAACATAAGACATGAGACGTATTTTATACTGTAAATTAAACACTATACTAATGCATTTGACAGCCTATATTTCATATACACCTGTCTAACATTGCACCAAAGTTAAGCAGCATCATGAAAAGACATATGTTGGATGGGTGACCGGCCGGGCGGTTTTTTTATTATTCTATTTGGGAAAACATTATATGTATTAAAGTAGAGGGGGTCTACATTGAACTTTAGAAGTAATGAATGTGTACTGACACCGCGGCGTGGGCGTGGGAAGACATTGTGAATATGTGGCGCTTATAAAAAATATACTAATTCCAAGTAAAATACCACAAATAATTTACAGTAGTGGGAGGGGGCACTTCAAGCGCCGGGGCGCCTGGGAAAGATACATGCATATTTACTTGTGTTGATAAACAACGAATAAAATACATCTATGTAGATAAATAGATGTAATAAATTCAATAACAAAAAAATTTGGCCATAAAATGGCTTATGAAAAGAATTTTATTTAAGTTACAAGTGGCGCCACCTATCAGAGAAGGCTTGAACTAACACAAACGTCGTTGGAAAAAATATCTTTATTCTGTGGTCGGAATGGCTTCTGAAAGAATTATTAAAATTCATAACTTACGTGTTGTGACATCTAGCGGGGAAAGGTATTCAGAATAGATTTCTACTCTAATTTTTTGATAGTTTAAACTTTTCCCGCTAGATGTCGCTACACGTAGATTTAGAATTTCTATATTTTTTCGGAAGCCATTCTGACTAAATCGTAGACCGATATCGTATTTATTCAAATTACAAGTAAAATTCCTCAAATAATTCATAGTAGTGGGAGGGGGCACTTCAAGCGCCGCAGCGCCTGGGAAAGATACAAGCATATTTGTGGAATGCCCTGGCGCCTATAGCGTGAGAAAATACTACACTGTTGTGTGATACCACAATATTTAATATACATAGTTGCTGGGTATTTGACGGTAGGAATCGTGAATCGTGCCGTCATATCCCTCGGCGAGGGGCAACATTTGCAAACTTAATTGAAACAAGTTCTCTATTATATTTAGTTGTACTTATCATGAATAAAAATTAAAATCGTTTAGCAATTGGTTAATAAATTTTTCTAATTGTTGAAAGGTTCATTACATTTTTTTATGAAATGAATAAAAATTACGTTGATTCTGTATACTTTTAACTTGCATACAGAAGTGAATTAAATCACTTGAATTTGATTTAAAAAACCTAGTGATTTAAATAAATAAATTCAACCCTGATTGCGTACTATTGGACGCAGGGCTGAACTGCATTGACAAATTTTTAAAGGGCCTACTATTTATTTGTCTTAGTCGGAATGGCTTCAGAAAAAAATATTAATATTTTAAGTTACATATGCTGCCATCTATCGGTAATTTTACTTAACTAGACAAAAAACACCTCAACCATATTTCCAATATTTCATCAAAAAGATTTTTATATGTGGTGGAGGCGCCGTCGTCTGACGTCATCGCATAATTTATTTTTCTGTCGAGTTAGGCACGTTATCGTATGTATTACACCTTGCTGATTCCAAAAATGATAATAAAAAGTTCCTCCTGGGCTGCTATCACTGTTTTTTATCAATTTTTCGTAGAAAAATTACTATAACTTTTGAACCCTTTGATGAATTTCGCAACTGACACAAAAAGTCGAATCAGCGTATCCCTTTACATACGATAACGTGTCTAATTAATCAAAAATCGAAAAAAGTTTTTTTCGGTTAAAAAAGAAGCAAGGGGTTTACCTTGTTTCATTTTTGAAAAAAAAATTTTTTTGTCGAGTTAGAGACGCTATCGTATGTATTAGGGCACTCTGATACCCAATATGCCCATCAAAAGTTGCACTCAGTTCGTTAACATGGTTTTTTATCAACTTTTGTATTAAAAAATTTCATGAAAATTTGAACCAGTGAATTAATTTAAAATCTGTTATCATTTATGATATCAGGGTGTCCTTTTACATACAATGACGTGTCTATTACTTTCAAATTCGAAAAGGGTGTATAAAATTTTTTACTAAAAAGCACATTTTTTTCGAATTTGGAAATAAAAGACACGTCATTATATTTAAAAGGACACCCTGATATCATAAATGATAACAGATTTTAAATTAATTCACTGGTTCAAATTTTCATGAAATTTTTTAAAACAAAAATTGATAAAAAACAGTTTTAACGATCCAAGCGCAACTTTTGATGGGCATATTGGGTATAAGGGTGCCCTAATACATACGATAGCGTCTCTAACTCGACACAAAAAAAAATTCACAAAAAAAAACCAAGGTTTCTTTTTTGACCGAAAAAAACTTTTTTCGATTTTCGATTAATTAGACACGTTATTGTATGTAAAGGGATACGCTGATTCGACTTTTCGTGTCAGTTCCTTAATTCATTAAAGGGTTCAAAAGTTATAGCGATTTTTCTACGAAAAGTTGATAAAAAACGGTTATAGCGGTCAGAATCCAACTTTTCAGTAGCATATTTGGAATCAGCATGCTGTAATACATGCGATAGCGTGCCTTACTCGAAAGAAAAATAAATTATGCGATGACGTCAGATGACGGCGCCTCCACCACATATAAAAATCTTTTTCAAAAAATATTGGAAATATGGTTGAGGTGTTTTTTGTCTAGTGAAGTTAATTTACCGATAGATGGCACCATATGTAAGTTTAAACTTTTAATATTTTTTTCTGAAGCCATTCCGACTAAGTCAAATGTTTTTGTCGAGTTAGAGATGCTATCGTATGTATTAGGTGATTCATTCGAATTGTTTGCCCTCTCTGAATGTGATTTAGATATATAATGTGTCTCATCTCTTTGGTTTAACAATTAGTTATTTTTCAATGCAATAACATATTTATTCAACTAATTAAGCCTTCCTATAAAGTTTTATTAAATGTTCAGACGTAGGCCCCTTAAAAATATGTCAGTCCAGTCCGCCCCTTTTTTTAATAGAATGCATTCAGGGTTAAAATCAATTATTTAAATTGTGATTTAAATCACTTCTCTATGCAAGTTAAAAGTATACATAATAAACGTAATTTTTATTCATTTGATAAAGAATATAATGAATATACTAATAACCCATCAAAAATTGGGACAAGAGTCAATACAACGAAAGTTCTGAAATATATATGCACCGAACTGGCTCACTGAGAAAAAATGCCCCTTAGAATTGAAAAAGATGGGCCAGTCCGGATCTGCTTTAAATAAATTAAACAAAATTTACTCTCCATTGCCAAACGATTTTTAATTTTACTCATGATAACTAACTTACTATAGTCTTTTTCATTTAAGTTTGCAATGGTTGCCCCCTCACCGAGGATTTTGACGGCACGATTCATGATTCCTACCGTCAAATACCCAGCAACAATGTATATTTAATATTGTGGTATCACAACAGTGTATTTTCCCACGCTATAGGCGCCAGGGCATTCCACAAGGTTTCCCCTGTCTGTATACATTCTTACGGCCACTGCCATAGAGACACCCCCGCCAGAGTCCTTGTATCTTTCCCAGGCGCCCCCGCGCCTGAAGTGCCCCCTCCCACTACTGTGAATTATTTGTAGTATTTTACTTGTAATTAGTATATTTTTTATAAGCGCCACATATTCACGATTTCTTTCCCACGCCCACGCCGCGGTGTCAGTACACATTCATTACTTCATAAAGTACAATGTAGGTGGTACCTCTAACTTTAATACATATACGTTTTCCCAAATAGAATAATAAAAAAACCGGCGGCCGGTCACCCATCCAACATATGACTTATCATGATGCTGCTTAACTTTGGTGCAATGATAGACAGGTGTATATGAAATATAGGCTGTCTACTGCATATCTGGACTGTTTAATTTACAGTATAAAATACGTCTCATGTTTGGAGGCATATAACATAAGTTATACATCGTTATAAAGTCTAGTTTTCTATATTAAAATTTTAATTATTTTGTTTCAATAACTTTTAAAAAATTTTAAAGTAAAAACTTATTGTTAAATCAAAGAGATGAGACACATTTATCTAAATCACAATAATTCAGTAGGCAAACAGTTCGAGTTTTTGGATTCAACAAAAAAATTGACTTAGTCGGAATGGCTTCAGAAAAAAACTAGACGAAAAACACCTCCACCATATTTTCAATATTTCTTGAAAAAGTTTTTTGTACATGGCGAAGGCGCCGTCATCTGACGTCATCGCATAATTTTTTTTTTCGTCGAATTAGGCACGCTATCGTATGTATTACAGCATGCTGATTCCAAATATGTTAATAAAAAGTTGTGCTCAGAACGCTTTAACCGTTTTTTATCAATTTTTCGTAGAAAAATCGCTGTAACTTTTGAACCCTTTGATGAATTTCGCAACTGACACGAAAAGTCGAATCAGCGTATCCCTTTACATACGATAACGTGTCTAATTATTCGAAAATCGAAAAAAGTTTTTTTCGGTCAAAAAAGAAGCAAGGGGTTTACCTTGGTTTTTTTTTGTGAATTTTTTTTTGTGTCGAGTTAGAGACGCTATCGTATGTATTAGGGCACCCTGATACCCAATATGCCCATCAAAAGTTGCACTCGGATCGATAACATGGTTTTTTATCAGCTTTTGTCTTAAAAAATTAAATGAAAATTGAACCAGTGAATTCATTTAAAATCTGTTATCATTTATGATATCAGGGTGTCCTTTTACATACAATGACGTATTAAATATTTTCAAATTCAAAAAGGGTGTATTAATATTTGTACTAAAAAACACACCCTTTTCGAATTTGAAAATATTTAATACGTCATTGTATGTAAAAGGACACCCTGATATCATACATGATAACAGATTTTAAATTATATCACTGGTTCAAATTTTCATGAAATTTTTTAAAACAAAAGTTGAAAAGAATCCATGTTAACGATCCGAGCGCAACTTTTGATGGGCATATTGGGTATAAGGGTGCCCTAATACATACGATAGCGTCTCTAACTCGACACAAAAAAAAATTCACAAAAAAAAACCAAGGTAAACCCCTTGCTTCTTTTTTGACCGAAAAAAACTTTTTTCGATTTTCGATTAATTAGACGCGTTATCGTATGTAAAGGGATACGCTGATTCGACTTTAAGTGTCAGTTGTGAAGTACATTGAAGGGTTCAAAAGTTATAGCGATTTTACGATAAAAAATTGATAAAAAACGGTGGTATCGGTCAGAGCTTAACTTTTTATTAACATTTTTGGTATCAGGGTATCGTTATACATACGATAGCGTCCCTAACTCGACAAAAAAATTTTTATCTGATGACGTAACAGACAGCACCTCCACCATTATTTTTTTTGTACATTTTTATATATGGTGGAGGTGCTGTTTGTCGTGTCATCGACTTAAAGTTAATATCACTGAAAAGTGTGTGTCTTTTAGTACAAATATTGATACACCCTTTTACTTTCTTATTTAAATTTGAAAGTAATAATATGTTATTTGATGTTAGAAAATATGCAGATATCATAAATGATACCTGATAAAAAATGAGTTCACTGTTATAAAAAAATGTTAAGAAATTTTTATTAACTTAGTCGGAAAGACTTCTGAAAAATATATATGAAATTTAGAAGGAATATGTAGTGACATCTTTTGGAAAAAGCCTAAACTATATACATAGGTACCTTTTTAATTCAAAAAAGAGAAAAATTACAGAGGCCATTCCGACTAACTTTTTGATAGATGTCGCTGCGTGTACCTTTTTAATTTCAAAATTTTGTCAGAAGCCATTCCGACTAAGTTTTTGATAGTTCAAGCATTTCCCGATAGATGTCGCAATATGTGCCGTATTATTTTCAAAAAATTTCTCAGAAGCCATTCCGACTAAGTTTTTGATAGTTCGAGTTTTTCCTAACAGATGTCGCTACGTGTACCTTTTAAATTCTAAAAAAAATCTCAGAAGCCATTCCGACTAAGTTTTTGATAGTTCAAGCATTTCCCGATAGATGTCGCAATATGCGCCGCTTTATTTTCAAAAAAATTTTCAGAAGCCCTTCCGACTAAGTTTTTGATAGTTCGAGTTTTTCCTGACAGATGTCGCTACGTGTACCTTTTAAATTCTAAAAAAAATCTCAGAAGCCATTCCGACTAAGTTTTTGATAGTTCAAGCATTTCCCGATAGATGTCGCAATATGTGCCGTTTTATTTTCAAAAAAATTTTCAGAAGCCATTCCGACTAAGTTTTTGATAGTTCAAGCATTTCCCGACAGATGTCGCAATATGCGCCGTTTTATTTTCAAAAAATTTCTCAGAAGCCATTCCGACTAAGTTTTTGATAATTCGAGCTTTTCCTGACAGATGTCGCTACGTGTATCTTTTTAATTCAAATTTTTTTTTCAGAAGCCATTCCGACTATGTCCAAAATTTTTCTGTAGATATACATGGACGCTCTTAATGTTTTTTTTTTTTTTGTTACCTGTTTATCTACACAGGTATAAATGAATTTTTAACATCTATTTATCTACATAGATGTTTTTAATTAGTTATATATTACCTGTTTATCTACACAGGTAATATATATATTATTTCCATTCAGGCCCAGATTAAAAAATTTGCCGCCCCTAGACAGTTGCGAAAATTGCCCCCCCCCCACATATATTATTTTAACAAAAATAAAAAAGTATATTACCTTTTTTATTAGGTTTTTTATGTAAAGTTTATTACAAATATATAAATTAATAAAAAAAATGTGAAGACCTTTTTTTTTCAATGTTTCCGCCAAAATTTGCCGCCCTTTAATTTTTGCCGCTCTACACTGCCTGCTAGGTAAATCCGGGCCTGTTTCCATTACCTTTATAATATTACTTACCTTTTTATTACAAATATAGAAATTAATATAAAAAAATGAAGACCTTTTTTAATGTTTTCGGCAAAATTTGCCGTCCTTTAATTTCTGCCGCTCTACGCACGTGCCTACAATGCCTGCAAGATAAATACGGGCCTGTTTCCATTACCTTTATAATATTACTTACCTTTTTATTACAAATATAGAAATTAATATAAAAAAATGAAGACCTTTTTTAATGTTTCCGCCAAAATTTGCCGCCCTTTAATTTTTGCCGCTCTACACTGCCTGCAAGGTAAATCCGGGCCTGTTTCCATTACCTTTATAATATTACTTACCTTTATTTCCAAACTGTGCGACGAAAAAATACTAAAGGAAAATAAAACTACGAAAAAAATATATTTTTTATATCATTTTTATTTAAATATTTTTACATACTTTTTAAAATTCGAGGCACATGTTAAATAAAACAACAAATAATAAATAGATACAAACTAAAGTTATATATGACACATTTAAATGTTTGACAAATGGATGTGTTTGTGAGAGGGGGGGGGGGAATAAAGGGGTAGAGGGGGTAGATGTAGCTTAGTATTTATATAGAATGTGTAAACGTTCAGAGATATAGAAAATATAAATGTTTGAAACGTATCATCAATCCTTTTTTTTCTCACAACCTTAAAAAATACTTTCAAATATGAAAAAAATAATAATAATAATTTACAATGAAACAAAATGGTGCCTTAATTGATCAGGTGTTTTAAATAATTGTTTTTTTTTTTGTATAACAGTAAATAAATTACGTAGATATTTTGATGCAGTTTGAGTCAAAAAAAAATTTTTTTAGGTTATAACATTTCGAAAAAAAAATCGAATTACCGAAGTTTTACTGTAAATTGATGAAATTATCGTTTGACAACAGACTGCATCAATTTATCCGTAGATTTGAAGAATAATTATACTTAAATTTAAAAAAAACTATCCATTTTTAAGTACATTTAATTAAATATCTTCAAAAATACGTTTATTTTGTTCAGAAAATATCAAATTTATGAACGAAATAATTTTTTTTTGTGAAACAAAACGATAAGTGTTGAAAATAAAAACAAATGTATCATAAATATCAAAAAAATATATACGTAATAATAAAAATTTTAACGAACTAACACTTATCAAAAAAAAAAAAAAAAAATTATATATATTTTTTACAGAAAAAAAGTTGCATTATTTTTTTTAACTTTTTTGATAACGCAACTAAACAGAAAAATAAATAAAAAACGCCTCCTTTCAACAAATTGAACCCAGTATATGTTACATACATTATTAATTAGATTGCACAGTTACTTTTTACTAACAAATTATTGTGGATTTAAAAAAAAACGTCTCTTCTTTGGCGACATAGAACTCTGGAACTATAGATCATACAGACTTCAGCTTAATCTTAAAATGGGCGTTATATAGTCTAGTTTCACCCATTAAAATTTCAAATCATTTCGACTAATTATTTAGAAGTTACAACACTTTTTGTAAAATACCTCAAGAAATATCAATATTCGAATAAATAAAAACCGTTAATTTTTTTGCTCTTTACTAAAAAAGCTGTAACTACAAAAATTTTAATCGGAACGATTTGAAATTTTAATGGGTAAAACTAGACTGTATAAGTCTGTAAGATTTTTAACTCGAAAGTTCTATGACGTCAAACAGGAATAATTTTTTTAAATTCTGATATTCATATTTTTTATGTAATTTACGAAAGGGGTTGTAACTTCTAAAAAAATTAAGAGAAATTATTTGAAATTTTAATGGGTAAAACTAGACTATATAACGCACATTTTAAGACTAGTCTGAAATCTGTGAGATTTATAACTCGAAAGTTCTATGACGTCAAATACGATAAAAAAAAATTTAATTCTGATATTCATATTTTTTATGTAATTTACGAAAAGGGCTACAACTTCTAAAGAATTTATCGAAATGATTTGAAATTTTAATGGGTAAAACTAGACTATATAACGCACATTTTAAGACTAGTCTGAAATCTGTAAGATTTATAACTCGAAAGTTCTATGACGTCAAATACGATAAAAAAAAATTAATTCTGATATTCATATTTTTAATGTAATTTACGAAAAGGGCTATAACTTCTAAATAATTTAGAAAAATTATTTGAAATTTTTATGGGTAAAACTAGGCTATATATCGCATATTTTAAGACTAGTCTGAAGTCTGTGAGATTTATAATTCCAAAGTTCTATGACATCAAACACGAATAATTTTTTTTTACTCTGATATCGATATTTTCCAAAAAGGGGTGTAATTTCGAAATAATTTAAATAAATTATTTGAAATTTTAATGGGTAAAATTAGACTATACAACGCACATTTTAAGACTAGTCTGAAGTCTTTGTGATCAATAGTTTCAGAGTTATACGTCATTAAACAAGAGACGTTTAAACTGTAAAAAATAACCGTACAATCAAGGAATTAATTAAAAGGTCTACAATATATTTTTTTTTGTAAAATACATTATATATACGAGAACCAAAAAGATCTGTATTTATTATTTTCTTTGACTTTTTAACATATATCATATTGTTTAACGTGTATATATAATATTTATTAACTTTATATATATATATATATATACATATCTATTAAAACTGTTTACGAAAATAAATTATCAATATTATTATTATTACATTTTGATATACGAGAATTTAAAACCGTGGAAGAAATATAATATTATTATTAATTATTAAATTTTTTAGAATACTGGGTTTTATTTTTTAATTTCCACCTCCCATTTCTCGCAGTTATGTAAAATATATAATTCGGGTGCACTTTTATTTTGCGATGAATGATTCGAAGAATAATAAGTGATCATTTAACCCTTTCTAGACAAAGATTACGCGTGATATATACAGTCAAACTTTGTGTAAACGAATCAAATGAAAAAAAAATGTTACAGAAAAATCTTGGTTGTTTTTTGCCACATTTTGGTTTATTTTATTAATTTTTATGTGATAATTTTTTTAATCGCACCCTGTATATTTTTGTATGGATGTAAAAAGAATAAAATGTACAGGATGATATTTAAAAAATACATCATATTTTTTAAACATGAGGTCACACACACAAAAATAGGCCAAATTGCGGAAAATATTCAATCAAGACATGTAAAATTATTTATTATGAAAAAAGTTTGAGGTACACTGGTTTAAATTAAAAAAAACTGATTGCAATTCATTATTTATTTTTTTACTTTTGGGTTATGAATTTAGCTTATATATCTGTTTGTTTGTTTGTTTCGGGGTTCGTTTTTACGTCAAAATGTTTTTGGCTAGAAAAATTATTTTTTTGTCTTGATTTACCCGGAAATAAGTTTGATTGTAAATATCTGTCGAAAAAAAATAAACGACGTATGAAATGTATTTGCGAACGTCTAGAAAGGGTTAATAAGTTTTTGTTATGTTGTCGGTCTGAGATAAAATGAGTCGAGTTAGGAATTTGGTCGAAAGTTGGTCAAGATATTTGTTCTATCTAATAAAAATACTTATTATTGTCAACTCAAGTGTTTAGTTAACATTTATCACGTCTATCTAATACAATGCGCTGTACTTTATCTATATATTAAATAATACATGTTTATACAGGGTGGGTCAAAAGTTACAAACTTTTATTTCTTACGCCAAATCGGATTTTTTTTATAATTTAACTGTAAAATAATTTTTACACAGAAAAAAAATGCGCGAAAAAATTATTTTTGGGGTAGTTTTTTTTAGTTTGGTTAATATCCATGGTATCAATTCGAAAGGGGGACTTTTTGTGTATATTTTAAGAGGTTGTTTGTTGATTTCGGAAAATAGGTTTCAATTTTATCACCGTTTAAAGATTTTTTTTAAGAACGACGAACGCTAAACATTTATTTTTTCACAAACCATCGCAGCTGGAAACTTCGTTTTTGGCTTAAAATGTAGAGAAATATTTACTTGATACCATTATGTATCAACTCATTTTTAATTTCTATTTGTATTGTATTATTTTTTAATTTAATTAAACATTTTATCCGAAAAAAAAATGTAGATGGTTTTTCCTCAACTTTAATTTGACTATTTTCAAAATATCTATAAAAATGAAAAAGCTCGTAAGATTCTAATTTTCTTTAGACAAAAAAAAATGTATAATATTTAATACTTTACGCGAAAGAATAATAAATAAGTTTAACAACTTTAAACTACAAAAAAATCAGAGACAATGGTTCTGAAAAAAAAATCAACCTCTTAAAAATGTCCCCACAAACTCAAAAACTCCCAAAAAATCAATAATACGCAATCTAAATTTACCAACACGTAAAATAAAAATTTCTCACTTTTTACTCATCCTGTATAAAGACCCATCGATCCAAACAATGCCCCCTCTTTCGATAAAAAAAAAAAAAACTCTTCGATAATTTTTCAAAACTTTTTTATTTTATTTTTAGTTTCACAAACAAAAAAGGGGCACGAATTTTGGACAGAGCGGGTCCAAAATGAAGCAGAAGCTCATTAAATAGATGCACAAAAGAAAAACGCACGAAATGTTTGTATCCCCGGGAAAAAATTGTAGATCTGCAGAGATCTACTCAGATCTCGACAGATCTACATTTTGAGACAAGACAACATTATATTTTTCACTGGTTTTTGATCTATGGAGACTTGCAAAGATTTAAAACGATCTACAAAGATCTATAAGATCGTTGTAGAAAATTGTGGATCGTTTTAGACCGTTGTAGATCTTTGTAGATCGTTGTAGATCTTTTTAGATCTTTGTAGATCGTTGTAGATGTTTGTGGATCGCTTTAGATTTTTGTAGATCGTTGTAGTTGTTTTAGATCTTTGCAAGTCTCCACAGATAAAAAACCAGTGAAAAATATGTCTCAAAATGTAGATCTGTCGAGATCTAAGTAGATCTATGCGGATCTCGACAGATCTACATTTTAAGACAAGTCAAAATTATATTTTTCACATGGTTTTGGATCTATCGAGACTTGCGAAGATCTACAATGACCGAAAAAGATTTAAAACGATCTACAAAGATCTATAAGATCGTTGTAGATCGTGATAGATTAAAACTTTAAAAAAATCATTATAATTTTCAAAGTTACAAGTTACAATGATCTTTAGAAGTCTTTATAGATCGTTGTAGATCTTTGTGGGTCGTTTTAAATCTTTGTAGATCGTTATAGATCTCTGTAGATCGTTGTAGATCTTTGTGGGTCGTTTTAGATCTTTTTAGATCGTTATAGATCTTTGTAAACCGTTGTAGATCTTTGTGGATCGTTTTAGATTTTTATATATTGTTGTAGATTTTTGTAGATCGTTGTGGAACGTTTTAGATCTTTATAGATCCTTTTAGATCTTTGTAGATCGTTGTAGATCTTTATAGATCGTTGTAGATCTTTGTAGATCTTTTTAGATCTTTGCAAGTCTCCACAGATAAAAAAAAACAGTGAAAAATATGTCTCAAAATGTAGATCTGTCGAGATCTGAGTAGATATCTGCAAATCTACATTTTTTATCGGGCTGTGTGCATTTTTCTTGCAATAATTTCGACTCAAGGCTCGATCAACGAATCCTAACCCAAATGAAAAAAAAAAAAAAAAAAGTACATACATAATTAAATTCATTATATTTATTTGTAAATTATTTTAAAAACGGTCTTTTTAATTCTATATAATAACAGATACTTAAATATTTATTAAACTACAATAAATATATACTTTTTATATATTTCTACTTATTCTGTACCGAAAAAAAATAAACAAAAACAATTTAGAAACAGAGATATATAGAGATAAAGATAGAGAGAGAGATATACAGAAGAATACGAAGAAGAAACAAGTCAACTTCCTTCTCGGCGACGAAAAAAATTGCAGTTATTATTAATTATTTATGTATGGTAAATATAATTAATGATTGACATCGATAATGTTGTAAACGTCTTTTGGATTTATATATGGGCGGCACGCGGGTCACATTATTATATATATAACACATAGACACAGTCACGATGTCGTGGTTGTTTTGTTATTATCATATATCGAGTGGGGGGCGGGGCGGGGGCGGTAGAGAGAGGGGTGTGTAGAAGGGGGGCGCTTCACTTTATCTCCCGCTTGGTGGCAGTGCGGCTGCATTGTTCGGTTTGGACTTTCTGAAAATAAATATACACGGGACGGTTGAATTTTTTTTACTTTTCCTTTTTAGCGAAATTCATTTTAAAAATTGGAATGTGTAATTTTCATTGATTTTTGCAGATTTGATTTTTATCAATTTAAAAATAAAATTATGGCGTTTTATTTGAAAAGTTGGAGGCCCATTGTTACCCCATTTATAAACTTATTCAGAAAAGGCTCAATAGCTGTCCTTATAGTCATGCCTGGAATCTGTATACCAAATTTAAACCTTCTGTGACAAATGGAAATACTCAAAAAAAATGATTATCAATCAGTGAATCAGGGCACTTGATTATATATAATAGGTTTAAAAGTTATGGAAATAAAAGTATGGGTAACATTTTTTTTTCGTAAAGAAAATTGTGCAGGGTGGCCAGTATTACTCTGGAACAAATTTCCCTGACTTTTCCAGATTTTCCAGGAGATTTTTTACCGTTTTTCCCTGTTTTTAATTTAAAATTTTGATAAAAAACATAAAAAAAAGATCAATGTTTAAATATTTGCGAGAATTTGTGTGGTTTTTGCAATTTTACATTTTTATAAAAAATTCCCTGACTTCCAACCAAATTCCCTGTATAGCAAAATTCCCTGACTTCTAACCAAATTCCCTGTATAGCAAAATTCCCCGACTTCAAACCAAATTCCCTGTATAACAAAATTCCCTGACTTCCAACCAAATTCCCTGTATAGCAAAATTCCCTGACTTCCAACCAAATTCCCTGTATAACAAAATTCCCTGACTTCCAACCAAATTCCCTGTATAGCAAAATTCCCTGACTTCCAACCAAATTCCCTGTATAGCAAAATTCCCCGACTTCAAACCAAATTCCCTGTATAACAAAATTCCCTGACTTCTAACCAAATTCCCTGTATAGCTAAATTCCCTGACTTCCAACCAAATTCCCTGTATAGCAAAATTTCCCGACTTCTTACCAAATTCCCTGTATAGCAAAATTCCCTGACTTCCAACCAAATTCCCTGTATAGCAAAATTCCCCGACTTCTAACCAAATTCCCTGTATAGCAAAATTCCCTGACTTCCAACCAAATTCCCTGTATAGCAAAATTCCCCGACTTCTAACCAAATTCCCTGTATAGCAAAATTCCCTGACTTCCAACCAAATTCCCTGTATAGCAAAATTCCCTGACTTCCAACCAAATTCCCTGTATAGCAAAATTCCTCGACTTTTCCCGGTTTTCCAGAAACTGGCCACCCTGCTGGACCAAAAAAAAATACCTGAAAAAAAAAACTAAAAAAAAAAAAAATGACTCACCCTGTTTTTTTGACACGCGGCGGGCGTCCCATCGCACCGTCATTGGACGGCTGCGGCACAGACGGGGGCCTACCTCCGTACGTGTTCCTATACGTTGGCGTCTGTTGTCTGGGTGGCATGTACCTTATATCTAAAACACAAACAAACACGCGCGCTATAACATACAATCCATATTGCTAACCAAACTCGCACTATACCTGGAATAATACACGACACTCCCTGATACAGTGTCGGGGGCATTGAGAACCTATTATTACGTTCATAATGTTCCCCACATGGCGTTGGCGAACGACTAGTTCTCGGGTTCACGGGCGGGCTGGCGCGTATCTGAAACAAACATCGTACATATATGTCGGCGCGAGGAAGTTATTTAGTTCAAATTGGACCAATCAGAGGTCAGAACCAATAAACGCTTTCAGCAGATCAGGAAACACATTCAGCTGCCGAAAAAGGCAATCGGGATTCAGTCAGAGTCTTGCCGAGCAATCGACACCTTATCGTGTTTTAAATGTGTTAAATTACGCCTGAACTGCAAACACTTAGTTTGACAATTGCATTATGTTGTGTGTATTTGTAATTATTGTTATAGAAACATTCTATTAATGCCGTTTTCGATGATTTTAAGTATTGTAAAGTTAATAAAAAGACAGTGTGTGATTTTGTAATCGTTACTTAATGATTCATGTTAATTAAAAGACAATATTGTGGATTTGTGCTTGATTTATTCACGATGACGAAAGTAACTTTTAAAGTGATTGGATATTATTAACACGTGCCGCCGAGCGATCGAATATTAACACGTAAAATACATTTGATTTTTTTCTCTTTAAACAGCTGTATTTTTGTGAAAATTGAATGGACACATTCTAGTTTTTGTACCTTTTATTCGATTTTTGTCTCACTTCCCACCCTGTTATATATGAAACTTACCTGTATGCCGCCTGATCTGTAGACCATCGTGGACTGATGCTGTACTTGAGGTGGTGGCGGTGGTCCAGCTGGCACCATCGGTGGTGCCGGCCCGTAACCTTGCGGTGGATACTGCGGGTATCCGTATGGCGCCGGTACCGTCGCACCGTACACACCGCCAGCGTTCGGAGGTGTCGTGGGGGACCCGCACGTCTGCTGTCCGTACGTTTGACCGTTCATTAGCATACCGTTGCTCGATACTGCAAAATAATATTTGTGTTATTTTCTAAATCTTCCTTAATACGTGCCTGTTTTAATATTTTACCGATTAAATCTTGTTTACAGACATAATTTTGAGATTCTATAAAATAAAGGGGCAATAAATCTTACTTAATACGTGTCTGTCGTAATATTTTATAAAATTGATTCAATCTGATTTACTGTTTTTTAATTATTTATTAGAATTTATTTTTTTTACATAAAGGGGTCTTAAATTCTCCTTAATACGTGTCTGTCGTAATATTTTATACATCTGATTTACTATTTCGTATATTAAACTTAAGAATTTGTAATTTTTACAAAAGGGCCATAAATTTTTCTTAATACGTATCTGTCGTAATATTTTATACATCTGATTTACAGAATTTGTAATTTTTATAAAAGGACCATGAATTCTCCTAAATACGTGTCTGTCGTAATATTTTATACATCTGATTTACAGAATTTGTAATTTTTACAAAAGGACCATGAATTCTCCTAAATACGTGTCTGTCGTAATATTTTATACATCTGATTTACTATTACGTACCTATATTAATTTTAAGAATTTGTAATTTTTACAAAAGGGTCATAAATTCTCCTTAATACGTATCTGTCGTAGTATTTTATATATCTGATTTACTATTTCGTATATTAATTTTAAGAATTTGTAATTTTTATAAAAGGGCCATAAATTCTCTTTAATACGCGTCTGTCGTAATATTTTATACATTTGATTCAATCTAACGCATTATTTCTTTTTTTTGACAATTTGTAATTCTTACAAAAAGGGCCTTAAATCTTACTCAATACGTGTCTGTTTTAATATTATATACAACTGATTAAATCATATTTATTGTTTCCTATATTATTTTTAAGAGTGTTATTTTTACAAAAGGGGCCTTAAATACTACTAAATACGCATCTGCTATAAAACTCATAAAAATGAAATTTTGATACAAAATATTGTCTATGAAATTGTAATTCTGACAAAACGGGATTTAAATTTTTTTCCCCAAGTATTTAGGGCTTTGAATCTACCTTAATACGCACCTGCCTTAAAATATTATGCAGTGGATTTTTGATAAAATATAAAAAAGTTATTTATTTTGTTTCAAGTTTTTTAAAAATTAATAAACTTAAAATTTATCTTAATACGTGCCTATCGTAATATTTTTTACACCTGTTGAAATATTTATTATCTTTATTTCGTAAATTATTTTTTGAGATTTTACATTTTTTTTAATAACTCAGGGCCCAATCTACCTTAATCAGGGTGGCCAGTATTTCTCTGTAACAAATTTCCCTGACTTTTCCCGGTTTTCCAGGAGAATTTTTACCGTTTTTCCCTGATTTTTGTAATTAGAATTTTGATAAAAAAGCTAAAAAAAAACGTCACATACAGGGTGACCCATTTTAAGTGCACACCTCTAATAACTTTTTATGGTGAAATGTTATCAAAAAACTTTTCAGATAAAAGTTACACGGTTTGGAGGGGGACATAGACGTACTCGGATGAAATTTTTTTAGGTGGTGTTTTAATGGTGATATGAAGGTCAACATCATTTTTTTAAATAGGAACCTATAGTTTTTATCAAGTTATTTTATTTTACGTGAAAAACACGAATCTTTCATTGAAAACTTTTTTTGAAAAACTTAAACCTTTCCAAGATATCTAACAAAATAATTCGAGCTTTTGAACTTTCAATATTTTTTTACTCACAAACCATCAGGTTTAGGGAAAAAGTATAAAATGCAAAAAATGTTTATTTTGGTCTAATAAAACTTAAAGAATTATTCTAATTTTTTTTAACATTTTTTTTTTGCTTAAATAAAATAAATTGAAAAAGGTTTAAAATTTTAAAAATAATTCTTCAAGTCTTATTAGATCAAAATAAATATTTTTTGTATTTTGTACTTTTTCTCTAAAATTGATGGTTTCTGAGTAAAAAATATTGAAAGTTCAAAAGCTCGAATTATTTTGTTAAATATCTTGGAAAGGTTTAATTTATTCAAAAAAAGTTTTCAATGAAAGATACGTGTTTTTTTACGTAAAATAAAATTACTTGATAAAAACTATAGGTTCCTATTTAAAAAAATGATGTTGACCTTCATATCACCATTAAAACACCACCTAAAAAAAATTTCATCCGAGTACGTCTATGTCCCCCTCCAAACCGTGTAACTTTTATCTGAAAAGTTTTTTGATAACATTTCACCATAAAAAGTTATTAGAGGTGTGCACTTAAAATGGGTCACCCTGTAGATAAAATTTTAATATTTTTGCAGAATTTGCATTTTTCCCTGACTTCCAACCAAATTCCCTGACTTTTCCCGGTATAGTATAATTCCCTGACTTTTCCCGGTTTTCCAGCAACTGGCCATCCTGTTAATCCCTGCTAATTTAAAAAATAAAAAATAAAAACACTTCACATAAGACAACATCGAAAAAAAAAATAAGAACTCACCGGAAGGTCCATTAGTCGCTGAACTCTGATAATATGTCTGCACGACCGTACTCGCAGGAGAATTAGAACTAACACTACTTCCCGCGTTAGAACTAACCGGCGCCTGACTATTGGGTGTACCTCTACTCTTCAGCGGCGCCTGGAACTTGGCACCCTGTCTATTCTTACCACCTCCATCGCTGACGTACTGCGTGGGAGGTCCACCACCGTAGCTGCTACCCGGGGTGTTTGTCAGAGGCGGATACTGCGGTGCAGGCGTCATGGCACCACCATTGGCACCAGCCCCGGGGTACTGTGCGTTGTACATCGCGGCAGGTGGCGCGGTCTGTGCGTACATGATGTTACTACCCGCGCCGTGGGGCTGTCCGGGAGGCGGCGCCGTCGCGTACATTACCGTAGGGCCGTGGGGGACACCTGTAACGTTCACCGGATAAGTTACATCTGGAAAAAACGTTTTTAAAATTTTTTTCAAAAATCTTATCATTTCTGATCTAAAAATTCATCATATTATGTCAAAATTTTTCAAGACGGACGGACATAAAGAAACTATAAGGGTTCCTAGTTTTCTACGGAACCCTAAAAACGGTATTTATTTTGTTTATTGGTCCTTCGAGCCGGATACAAGTGTATTTACGGTTAATAAAAATATTTTTCTTTCACATTTAAATCAAATAGCCTTTTTAATCATGCTAAATCGTATATGAAATCGTGAAAAAACGGAATCAATTTTTTTTCTAGACCGTGTTAAAACAGAATTGGGTGTGTTATTTATTTAAAACTTACCATTTGTAGGAGGCGGGCCGTATACAATTGCAGCACCGTTTGGCGCCGCAGAGTACACGGGGACTAGCTCCGAGCCTGCAGGATGCGCTGTGCCGGTGCCGGGGTAACTGGGCCCGGCCGACGGCTGCGTCGCATACGTCTGGACGTATCCTCCGGTGGGGCCTTGCATGACCGGTATGGAGTACCTCTGTCCCGGTTGCGCTCCAGTCGGGGGCACGTAGTACACGACTGGTTGTGGGCCCCAGTACGCGGGCTGCTGGTACGCGCCGGGGTTACCCCCTCCGCCTCCACCACTCCCGTCACCGCTCACGTTCATATTCATGAAATAACCGCTCATTTCACTCACGGAGTTATCCTAAATCGAAAGGCATTTATTATTTATTTATACGGTAATTTCGGGTGACTGGACAAAATGGAAATGTTTTGTTTTTCTCGATTGGCTACACTGTTAGGCCTATTTCACACATATGCGGTTCCATTCGGTTCAATTTTTCGAGGAAAATTGTTCTGAAAAAAATTGACGGGTCTGCATCAAGAAAGAGTTATCTCCAGTTTGTGGGAAAATAGAAAAAAACTGTTTAAAAAAAATGATAATGTATTTAAATCGCCTTTGTCTTCGTCCAATTATTATTTGTCACCGACCACATGTTTTGGCCAAATTCCATTGAGAAATTCGTCAAATTCGCAATTCTAGAGTCAATTTAATTCTGGAGATAACTCCTTTTTGGCCCAAATAGTTGAAAATAATTTTCTTTTTAAAGTAAGGAAACATTGAATAAGAACAATTTTCAAGAAAATTAGTTTATTTCAAGAAAGAACACAGTAACGAATGTACTAACTAAATTTTAAGCCCAAAAACAAAGAGTCAGTTCCTGGAGTTAACTCCATTTTGACCCAAGCGAATGAAGCAGCTAACTCATACCTTGAGAACTATCTAATAATAATTCTTAGTTGAACCAAACGAAAGAATGATTTTTTTCCCCCTAGAAACGGTTGTTAACTCAGTTTGGCCTAAAAATGGAGTTAACTTGTTGCTGCAAACCCCTCAATTGTAGCTTACAAAATTCTACACAAAATACGAATATGTAAAAAAAGAAATAGGTTTCCATTTAAAAAAATGAAGTTAACCCAAAAAAGACCTTAAAAACTCCACTCAAAATTAACATTTTTACCTCCATTGCTCTTCCCCTGAAACTTTTGTACCAAACAATTTCCTTGAAAAACCTTAATTTTCAAAATATTTGCTTGTCTCAATTTAAATTACAACAACGGACTTACCATTCTTTCAAACTGCTGCGAGACCGGCACCGTCGTGTACCCGTATACCATCTGCGGCTGGTGACCGGCGGCGCCGCCCTGATACACGGGCACCATGGCGCCAGTCTCTTGCACAGGTACCATCGCGCCGGTACCGGGCCCAGCGGTCGCGTAACCCGGATACGTCTGGAACGCCTGCATGCCGTCCATCTGTCCATACGCGCTGTGTTGCTGTTGTTGTTGCTGATGGTGCTGCTGCTGTTGGTGCTGATGGTACGCCATTGCGGCGCCGTTGCTGAACTGCGCGGCCGTCGGCTGCTGCTGCGCAACAGGAGGCGTGAACGGCAGACTCGGCGACGTCGACGAGTTCGTGAAACCGCTCTTGAGCGGCGGTTTTCCAGGATTTGTCTAAGAAGATACATATGTAGCAGAAAAAGCCATGAAAAGCGGTATTTATTTTGTTTACTGGTCCTTCGAGCCGGATACCGATGTATTTATTGAACTTACCGATGAAGAATTGGACATCTTGTGCGCTTTGATTACTTTCTTAGGACTCTGGTAACCTCCACCGTTCTCTGGCTTGTCTTTACTGAACTGTCTGGTGAGGGTGCTCTGCTGCTTGGCCCCCTGCAGGCCTCCCGCGTGTTTGTTGCTCTGTGGGGCCTTGTTGAAAGCCGGCGGTGATGTCTGTTTGTTGGGGGGAGTCGACGACGACACCGAATACTGTTTTATTACCTATCGAAATTAATATTACCGATTCCAGTTTAAATTTATGTAAATTCGTCAAAGCCGGAAAATAGATTTTAAAACTCACTCAGTGAAAAAAGGGATCTAATGTTTTTTTTTTTTAATTTATGTACGTTCTATAATTTTTTACAAGTTACTTACGTTGGTCTGCTCCTGTTTCCTGGGCACAGACGGCGGTGGCGATGTCTGTTTAACGCCTCCCTTGTACCCTCCTCCCTTATTGTGGTAACTGTTCCCGTTGGTACGTTGTGATACCGTGTTATTGGCACCCCCTTGTGTCACAGGTATCTGATCCTGCACTGCTGTAGTGCCCTGTGTCTGCTGCCCCAATGACGGCGGAGGATGAGATGGGTCAAAATGGTATATCGTACCGTCCTGGTTTGTAAATGGCTGGCCCGTCTGTAGGATTGATCGTGTTAGAAATTACGTTAAATTCAAGATTTCAAAGCAAATGTTTAAAAAAACAGGCAATAAACAAAGCAGAAAAAGTTGACATGGTCCCCACATAGCGGGGTTAACAGGGTTCCAAACCTAAAGTCCAGCGACACGAGGAAAAAAAATCATTAAAACTTATTAATGATTTTTTTTCTTGTTGACAAACTGAAAAAAAAACCTGATATTTTAAAGGACCCATTAGCATAGGTGGGCATTAACTCGTTAATCCGTTAATTAACGAAGTTAACAAAATGGTTAACGGATTAACTTTTAAGTTAACTCAAAAAAATGTTAACGCTTTTGTTAACTTCCGTTAAATTCAACTTCCGTTAACTTTAGTCCGTTACATTGGTTGTTTGATGAAAAGTACATAACAAAGTTGTCGAAATAGCTAAAAAAAGGTCTACAAACATTTTGGATGGTTAACTTTTTAACGGATTAACTTTAACTTTCGTTAAATTTTCGAATTTTCGGTTAACTTTAACTTCCGTTACATTTTCGGAATTTTAACGCTTTAACGGTTAACGAAAATAACTTTTTTATTAACGGATTAACGATTAACGAAGTAAACTTTTCGATTAACTGTGTCCATCTATGCCCATTAACAATTCTGGTCTGGAGGCTTGTAATAGGAAGGGGGGACCTTTATTACCGTATTTTTAATATTTTGAGATATGGCAGACGAGGATGGGTGTTTCTATTTAAAAAAAGCTAAATCCGGTCAAAAAACACCACTTCCGGTTTAGGTCAGAAGTCGTAATATGGAATTTTCAATGACCCCTTCGGTGCCCTACAGTTTTTGTCTGAAACTTTTTTCGAAATAATTGAGTTCAACCGAGATATTTTGTCTTAAGATGAATGCCACAGCCTGTATATGTGGGAAATTATAAAATTTTCGTTCAATCTGTAAAAATAATTGGAAAGTTATGATTTGAAACTTAAAAATATTTATTTTCGAGGCTCTTTACAAAAATTTTAAGTACAATATTAATTTTTGAAATTTTTTCGTATGTAAACAAAAAAAATCATCATTTTGAAAAATATTAAACACTAGCTGATTTCCGCGGTTTCGCTCTCGTGTTTCGAAAATAATTACAGCCCTCCATACGTGACAGGGGTGAAATATTAAATTTGTCTAGTGTTTTGATTTTTATTCCTTATACAAAATCGTAAATATCTCGGCTCCTATGCGAGATAGGGGTTGCTTTTCATCCATCCCCAACCCCTCCATAAGTGAATACAACTGAAAATATTTTTTCCCATAAAAACTTTCCATTCCCTTGAAACTCCTTAGCGGTTGAAAAATGCTTAAATACGTAATTTTATTCGTAATTATATCCCCCCCCCCGTTTCTTCCCTTAGGGGTTGAATTTCGGGAAATTATTTCTTAGTGGGTGCTTACATCAAAAAAAGAAGACACCTACGAAATTTCACGTTTCTAGGTCCAGGGGTTTGTTCTGTACGTTGATAAATGAGTGAGTGAGTGGTTAAGGACAAACTCTTTTATATAAATACACTAGCTGACCCGGCCACGCGTTGCTGTGGTTAACTTTAAATTGTAGGTTATATGAAACGTTTGGAAGTTTGACATAGCGCCATCTATTGAATACTTACTCAATCCAGTCAACAGATGTCACCATCTGTTAGAATCGTTTCGAGCTAACAGATAAAGACAAATAATTTGCAATAAAATAATATTGCGATCATAAATTGAGATGTAAGCTATCCTATCTTTCAAGTTGGATCAAACTGCACACGGTGTACAAATTTGATTAACATCGGTTAAGTAGTTTAGGAGTCCGTCGCGGACAAACAATGTGACACGTAATTTATATATATCAAGATAAGATAGATAAAAATACAGTCATAATGCAGAGTTTTAGGTATTTGTGTCGTTTTTAGAACAAAAAAATGCAAAAAAAAAAACGCCAAGCAAAATTCAAAAGCGTCGATTTTTTCCTGAAATAAATAATCAAAGCAAAAAATTTGTGAATAAAAAAACAAAAATAAAAGTGTATGTGAGCATGACAACACAAACAGAAAGCATCACGAGCAGCAAAGAGCATGCGTGCACCCTCGGGAGGGCGTACACGACGCACCTGCGGGTCAATGAGAACGCTGCCCTTGGGGACGCTCTGCAGGTCAGTCACGGCCCACATCACCGTCTGTACCTGCTCGTTATTAGACTGCGTCATAGACGGTGCAGACGCAACAGACGTCGCTTCCACAGTGTCGGGTGACTCGGCGCCGTCAGCTTCGTGGTGTGACGACGGAGGCTCCGGAGACGGCTGCTCTTGCTCGTCGTATTGCGTGGTACCGTTCACCACGACCACGTCGGTTGGTGCCGCCTCCTGGTGGTACTGTTGTGGGGGTGGGGGAGGTGGCGGTACCGCGGCAGGTACCGTCATGTGCATTGGCGAACCGACCGTCCACATTATCGGAGCGTTTGTATGGTGGTGGTTCGGGGGTGGTTTCTCTCCGGGGTAAATAGGTACCTGTGTTTCAAAAATATTGTACACCCTATACCAGTGGTTCCCAAAGTGGTCCCTGGCATCGTTCAGGGGGTCCGTGGAAAATTAAAATCGATTTGGGGGTCCCTGAACAACGTCAGGGGGTCCGCACACATTTTTATTAATATGGAAGTTAAAATAAATAACAATGAATAAATTACACTGGCCGACAGCCATTTTGCTGCAGGGCATACAACAACTTTGCAAGAGTAATTTGGACACGCTGAATCCAAAAATGACCACCATTTTGCTCAATCAGCTCTTGTTTTTGCAATGTTCCAAAAAATGTTTTTTTCGATATGCAAACATTCAAATTCGTATATATATTTTTTGAATCAATGACTTCAACCAAAATGAAGCTATGGGTCCTAATTGAAATAAAAAGCCTTAATTTCTATACATTCATAAAGTTATTCCCTTCGAAAATCATTTTTTAAAGGAAAAAAAATCTATTTTTAGCAAAAATTCGGCAATTTTCAAAATTCAAAGCGCATTAACATAAACAGTTTTTGTCCAATTTTAATGTTATTCACTAAATTAGTAGCTTTATCTATCTTCTTTATTGTGTTAAAATTTCAACGTAATCGAATAAAAATTGGCGAAGTGGTACTAAAATCAACTGCGCGTATCAAAATTTAGTAGTTTTTCATCCAGGGTCCGTGGGAAAGTTTTGACTATGAAAGGGGGTCCGTGGGCAAGTTTTGACTATGAAAAGGGGTCCGTGGGCCAAAAGAGTTTGGGAACCACAACCACTGCCCTATACCAACTAGTAAATTGTGAAAAATGCTTTTAATTTTTGTAAATTATAAAACTAGAGACAGAATATTCTTGATGTAGCCCCTATGATTATAATTCAAAGTGAAAACCGTTTTTGAATCCATAAATAACTTCCTTATAGTATCTAGTTAAGGTACTTGACCCACCTTGTAAATTTAAAAAAATCGATTTTTTGTTTTTTGCATTTTCTCAATCCTTATACTTTTAAAAATCAGCCCCAATTTTTTTAATTCGAATTCAAACATAGTGAAATTAGTTAAAGTGTTCGCGCCCTTCTATATACTCCATATTTGCTGACTCTGTTTTAGGCAGCTGTTTTCTCGAAACTACTTTTTTTCAAATGATGGACAGTTAATCTCCAAAACTACTCGGTCGATTTCAATGATTTTGGTTTTGTTTTATTCGTTGAGATGTTTTGTATGCCAATTTACCACACTTTGCAAAAAAAATTAATTATAACATTTTTTTTAGCAGAGAATAGTGAAAAACAGGGGAGTTTTTTCAACTTTTTTTTTATTTTTATTTTATTTTTGGCAAATTGTGGTAAATTATCACGTAAGAGACCTTTCTTTTGAAGATGCCGTTTTTTTTTTTTTTTTTCAAATTTACCATTCCTGAGATTAACTGACCGCCGTGGGACACCATTTTTTGAGGCCTCGACTTTGGCGCCTCCTGGATGATTGTTATGAAATGAAATTAAAAAAAAAATTTTTTTTGTATTCTATAAGTTTCAAATAAAAGTTAAAAAAACTTTTTTATATCATACAGGGCCTGAAAAAAATATTGAAATTGTATTTTTTAGCTTACCAAGGTGGTCAAGTACCTTAACCAGTATTTTTTTTTTTAATTTTTATTAATCGTTAAATACAAATAAGATACTAGCACCAGTAATGGCCGCTTCAAATATACGGTTTTTTGGGTTGATGGGCTACTTTTTGTAATTTTAATGAACTCACGTTACTAATATAACAAATAACTCTTTATTAAATCGATTTAATTACCGAAGTCTGCTAATATATTTCCAATCTGTAAATAAATAAAATAAAAACCACTAGAATGCGTACCTGTTGATGATGGTAAGCCCAGACGACGGGCTGGCTGGCGCAGTGCTCCGCCCAGCTCATCAACTGTTGCTGGTGCTGGTGTTGGTGCTGTGGCTCGTCAAGCGACTTAGAGTGTGGGTACGGCGTGGCCGTAGGCGACGGAGTCACGCTGTCCGAGCGCTGTGACTGTGACTTGTACCCAGAGCTAGACGGGCTCAGGCGCCACGATATCGTACTCGCTGATGAGTCTAAACATACACCAATACATCAGCTAACAAATATACAAACGTACAAACAAACGTACATGCTCAATGTATAACCCACTTTATGTTTTTTGGCCTGTTTTTGACGTATATAGATATTTTTAGTTTAGTTTAAAAGGGCCGTCAGCAGTATCAACTGTTTTTGCTGATTTTATGATAAAAGGACCATTACTCATTTTAATCTATCACTTCCCTAATTTTTTTTATCTATCAATTAAATCAAAAAAATGTTTCAAATAAAAGTTGTGTTGGTTTTGAGGGAGACCCAAAATTTTGTTATTAATTTTTGATTTTTTGGACGTCTTCATGGTCAAATAGGGCCAACATTTTTTTTTTTTTTTTTCAAATGGAAATCTATATTTTTCATTACGGTATCTTATTGTTTGGAAAAAAAAGCAGCTTTTGTTTTAAATAATTTTAAAGTGAAACTTTTATTACATCGTCTCAAACTTTTTGGTCTGTGTGTTGCATGTCGCGTAACGTTTGGACTGCGCATGCGTGGAACAAGCAGCCATTCATTGTATGACAGTTTATGTACTGTGTGCTATTATACATATTTAGTAAGTTTGTATTGTAATTTGTCAGTGTTTAACGACACAGCTAGTGAGTCCAAAAAACTGATCAACGAGAAAGAATAGTGCAAAAATGAATGACGATCAATTAATTTTACGCACAGATTTTACGCCGTAAAAAACAGAACGCCGACAGAGCACGTGCTTATAGAAAAAGGAAAAAAGATCTTGGTTTTTATATAGAATTTATTAGAATTATTAGAACTTTTTGCTGGTGCATGTTGTTGTTTATGGATTTATTTCAATTTTGAGTGCTTGAATTTATTATAATGTGAAAAAAAGTTTCACTTTTACCGTGGTTTCATAAAACCACACAATCCTTTTTTTGTATAACTTTTTTTAATATTTAACAAAATAATTTTAGATTTCAGATTTTCACTAATTTTTTACTTGAAACCCAGTAACATTAGAGGAAAGAAAAGAATTATTTTTAACTTTTGCTCTTAAAAATAATAAAGTAAAAAAAAATTAAATTGAAAAAAATCTAAAATCATTTTCCTAGTTATATCAAATTCTACTGATTTGAAGTAATTTGGACAGATATTTTAACATGCAACATGCTATGACAGGGTGGCCAGTACTTCTCTGAAACAAATGTCCCTGACTTTTCCCGGTTGTCCAGGAGAATTTTTACGTTTTTCCCTGTGTTCTATATTTAAAATTTTGATAAAAAATCTAAAAAAAGGTCACGTGTTTAAATATTTGCGAGAATTTGTGTGGTTTTTGCATTTTTATAAAAAATTCCCTGACTTCCAACCAAATTCACTAACTTTTCTCTGTATAGCAAAATTTCCTGACTTTTCCCGGTTTTCCAGAAACTACCCTGTATGGTGTAAAAAATATATATTTTACCAAATTTTTTGTCGTTCAACAAAAACGTCAAGTTTCTAATTTAAATAATTTACAAGATATTTTACTGAAGTGAGACAGAGATTTCTTTAGAAATCTAAAAATAAATAAGGTCATATTATGTTTTTGATAAGTCGATTTTTTTTTTAAATGTAACAGTAACATCTAATAAAATCAACGCCATAACATGACCCCTCGTTTTTAATGGGAGTTCTTTACAGTTTTACGCACGTTGCGAAATTACTAATTTTAAACTATATATATATAAAGTTTATTTATGACAAATAAGAAAAAATGCAGCCAAATTACAGTTCAAATTGAGCTAGAGAACTGTTTCTATATTAACTAAGCTTCAGATATTTTGTTGTATTTCTTTACTTGATAGAGTCTTTTCCAAATCGTTACAGTTTTTAATAATTTCTTAATTTTCTTTTGACTTTACGGCAAAATGAAAGCTAATTAAATTGTCTACAGAAAATGCTCTATACATATTTTTTTAAAGAACATTACTTAACCCATTAACACCAAAGTTTGAAGTGTTTATAAACATTTCCTTTACATAAAAAAATCTTTATCTAAGAAGGAAATTGATCAAAGACAATTTTTGGAGACACATGTTGTGTGTGTTCATTTGAACACGCATAGCATAAAAAGGGGGCAGACCTAGTTGGGACATAAAAAAAAAAAAACTCTTTTTTAGGATTTTTTTTGGCCACACATTAAAATATTTAATAACAAATGTTTTTCCACATGAAAGATATGTATTTACAGAAAATATAATCATTTTTTTATGGCAAAATATTAAAAAATTAAGTGGGATACAGCAAATTAGGGGCGTCAAAAAAAAAAAAAAAAAATGTTTTGCCGTGATCACTGCTGTTCGTCACTGGATCATTTGAAATAAAAAAAGGGATCATTAATTAATAACATAATGCTGCCGCTACCTGCCTACTTGAATACATTAGAGACGGCTCCGTTCAAAGTTATATATCTCCATAAATAACGATCCGATTTGTCTGAAGTTTTCAGAGAATACTTTTGAAATATTCTACTTTAAGAAAATACAAAAAATAGATTTTTTCGAAATTCTAACTGGGTCTGTTCCCTTAAGTAAAATCTGCAAAAACTAAAACACTACTGAAAAAAACTCCAACAATTTCAGTTTTTAATTTGTATGTAACTATTTCCATCATAAAGTTAAAAGAAAACCAAGAAATTGACAAAAAAGTAAAAACGTCAAGCAAAGAAACACGAAAACGATACAAAAACCAAATTCTCACGAAAGACTACGGAAATAAACTAGAATCAAACTATAATCATCGACAATGCGACAAAACTATCATCAACCCCACAAAAAACAAATAAAGTCGGCCCCACGTACGACTCTGTTAAACGCCATAAACAAAATCAAAACGCGACAAATAAATAATCAAAAATCATGCAAATCAAATAAACCGTGCGTAACTCGTAAACAACTACAACACAATGCAAACGAACACCAGCAATCGTAACTACCTTGCTTAGTGAACAGTCTTGCATTGGCGCTGTGCGTCGACGTAAAACTGTTACCTCGTGACAGCACTGATATCTGCTGCGCTCCCGTATACCCTCCGAAACTGTAGCTCTTCGAGACACAAGGCCTCGACGCATCCTTTGACTCCACAGACTGCCCCTGAAACACATACAGCGCACTATCAATATCACTGGCTCCACTTTAAACGTCCATTTGATCAATTTTACCTTGAGTAGTCTGTTAGAACGTAAGTTCTGATGATCTGGCGGAATCAACCGCATTCGCGTTATATTATCACTATCTGTACTGGACCAAGGAATATCGGGCCAATCAAACTCATCCTACAATTAAAACACAATTCTTCTTAATGTACACATCCGAAAATATCATAATTATATTTCTAAAATGTTAGATTCCGCGATTAAATCTGATTATTTATCGACTTTTATAACACGACTTGACATGACGTACCTGGCAAAGTGTGGTTATGTATTATTATCAAACAATGGTGAATACGATGTTACCAACTATCGATAATCAATTCTCACTAGAATTGATTTTTTTTGTATTTTGTTCTATTTCGTATTATTTTTGATGTGAAGACTTTTGTATTTGTTTAAATAACGATAAGTATCGATGCCCGATTCTAACGTAACTGTGACAGGCATTGAAAATACAAATTTTGGTTTCGTACCTGCGGCAGGTAAAATTTGGGATTGTTACGTTGAATCAGTGACTCTCAAAATGGGGATTTATGTAGTTTCAATACATTTACGTATTTCATTTTGAAAATATTTAAATTTAACTCGTCGAAAGTCTTTGTAAGATTTTTAATGGAATAAGGTATGATTTAATACAGGGGTGGATAAATATTTTTTTGCGAGGGCCGGATTAAAAAATTATAACTTATTCGCGTTCAAGTACACTATACTTTACAGTAAATGTTGTAGTTTTTATTTGGTGTCCCCCCCCCCCATAGGGGAAATAATCGTTAGTAACTATATTATTCTAGAAGTCACAACTATTCTGTTAAATTCGAGTGCTTTTACTTTTTAAAAAAAGTTTGAATACCTCTGATTTACATACTGTCAATTCTTAAATCATGTACGTATGTATGTGTTTATCCCATTTGTCTTTTTTGCCATTTTCTATCGAAGTTATTTTCAAAAATAAAATTGTACTTTATAAATTCGCAATTTATATATTTCAAAAAATGTAATAAACATTCCTCGTAGATAAAATATTTAAATAACACGTCCTAGAAAAGAACCAAAAACTATTTACGTCCTTGTTTCTTAGAAATTAATAAAACTTATGTACTTTACCCACCCTTGTGAAATTCCTAGAATTAAAACATAGTAGTACCTACATGGTCTCTGTCTTATATTATTTTGTTATGCATGAACTATATAATCAGTGGCGTACCAATGATTTTTGTATCAGCAAAATTAAGGATCTTTTAAAAAATAAATAGTGTCTAAAACTATTTTCTCTGACTTCCTGTACAGTGGCGTAACCGGCGGGAGCCAGATGGTTACACTATATAGATATATCTATAAAGATACCCTTGCTTATACCCCCCCCCCCTCTAAAATTCAGGTTAATTAAACCACTTCCTTTGCAACTTATATTTTAAACATCTGCAATTTTTATTAATTTTGTAAATATTTGAATATTATCATTAAATGGTGTTTTAAATCAGAAAATAATAAGAGAATATTCTAAGCTTTTTGAGAGGATCTCAAAACATATTTGATACCATTTTTCCAACATATAGTTCCAAAGATACTAGCATTTATTTGATTTTAAAGGACCGCCATTTTCAAATACACATAAAAATTTATTAAACGGTGTATTATATCAAAAAATAACAAGGGGTAAATAATTTAAATCTCGATGAGAGGATCCTAAAACATATTTAACATAACCAATTTAATCATCAAGCAATTTCAACGACCGCCATTTTGAAATAATTTTTAATACTTCAAATATCTATTAAACTGTGAATTATATCGAAAAATTACAAGGGGTATAATACTTAAATCTTGATGAGAGGATCCTAAAAAACATTTAACATTATCAATTCAATAAACAGTACCAAAGATATTAACATTATTCAATTTTCGAACGATCGCCATTTCGTAGTAAATTTTAAAACCCCAAATATCTATTAAACAGTGCAATATATCAAAAAATTACAAGGGATAAAATACTTAAATCTCAATGAAAGGATCCTAAAACATATCTAATATCATCAATTCGATTAACAATACCGGAAATATACACATTTTTCAATTACAAAAAAAAATAACAACGCCATTTTTTTAAATATCTATTAAAAAGTGCATTCTATCAAAAAATCACAAGGGATATAATTTGATTAAATCGATGAAAGGATCCTAAAACATATCTAATATCATCAATTCGATTAACAGTACCGGAAATATACACATTTTTCAATTACAAAAAAAAATAACAACGCCATTTTTTAAATATCTATTAAACAGTGCATTCTATCAAAAAATCACAAGGGATATAATTTGATTAAATCGATGAAAGGATCCTAAAACATATCTAATATCATCAATTCGATTAACAGTACCGGAAATATACACATTTTTCAATTACAAAAAAAAATAACAACGCCATTTTTTAAATATCTATTAAACAGTGCATTCTATCAAAAAATCACAAGGGATATAATTTGATTAAATCGATGAAAGGATCCTAAAAAATATTTAATATCATCAATTCGATTAACAGTACCGGAAATATACACATTTTTCAATTACAAAAAAAATAAAAACGCCATTTTTTAAATATCTATTAAACAGTGCATTCTATCAAAAAATCACAAGAGATATAATTTGATTAAATCGATGAAAGGATCCTAAAAAATATTTAATATCATCAATTCGATTAACAACACCGGAAATATACACATTTTTCAATTACAAAAAAAAAATAACAACGCCATTTTTTAAATATCTTTTAAACAGTGCATTCTATCAAAAAATCACAAGAGACATAATTTGATTAAATTGACAAAAGGATCCTAAAACATGTATAAATTTCCACCAACCTCAAATATCCTTCGACGCGCTTTCTCATATTCTTCCTCCCTTTCCTCGAAACTCTTGCTCCTCCTATTTTCCATGCTCATCTGTCTATCAGGACTCTTACAGTCCTCGAAACTGCTCGAATCACGCTTCAAAATTGACCGTCTGGGCTCTTCAGGGAACAGCAAGTCAGCACGGATGTAGTCACCGAAACGAACGTCCGGTATACGGGTACTTTTGGTCTTATTGACTATCACACACTTGCCCGTCGACTCGACATTGTGGTCCATACCAAAGTGAGCAGCGCACCGATGGACTAACATGCGCTGGTAACTCGACATTTGTGGGAAGCGGTAGTGGTATTTACTGAAATCGGGATAATATTCGGGAATTGTTTTCGAAATTTTACAAAATCTCTAGATACCAGAAAAGAAATATGTACAAGTACTCGTAAAAAGTAATTTTATTATAAAAAAACATGTCTCAACCGCATTTTTTCTTTGTGACGTCATAGCTATGACGTCATTAAACCTATCTCTAAATGAAAGACTTTTAATTCGTTGCCACGTCAGATTTTTTAGATATCCAAACCTAAAAGTCCCAAAAATTACGATATTGGCAATGTTGGGGAATTTATTACTAAGTAGGTAATTTTTTTCTGAAGTTTTCTTTCATGATTTCAAATAGTACTATCTTTTCTCTTTAAAATGATTTTTTATATTTCACAGTGCGACTTTTCTTCACCGAAATATACTACTTTGAAGATATATGTAGTAAAGTTCATTGTGTCTATAATACTACTCTATTAACAAAAAAATCATATCTTCAAACTAGTACATCTCGGTTAAAAAATCGTAAGTAAAAAGTTAAAACACATTTTAAATAGGAAAGATAATACTATTTGTTACCGTGACCGTTAACTTTAGAAAAAAATTACCTACTTGGTAATAAATTCTTTAACATTGCCAATATAGTCAATTTTCGGACTTTTAGGTTAGAATATCTCAAAACCCTGACGTGACGAAACCAATTGGGCAACAAATTCGGTTTCAGCATGCCAAAAACCTCCTGAATTACCTATTCAGATCTATGTTACATTACAAAAGTATTTTTTGTTGATCTGAGAGAATAATATGTAATTGCTAATTTGTACACCACACAGAATTTATTGCTAAACAAAAAAGGTCCTTAAGAATTTTGTCGTAGCATTAACAGTTCACGAGATATTTACGTTTGAAATTTTCACAAAATCTACGGCTAACTCATCCTCAAACACTGAATTTTTAAACTTTGGTAAAACAAACGAAACAAGATGGCTAAAAAATGATTTCGAAGCTTGAAGTGTCTTCTTTTTAACACCTTCTGAAGATCTGTTAATTTCCTGTAGAGTTAAGTCGACTTACCTTTTATCTTTGGCAAGCGTGACTAGTTCCTGTTCTATCTTAAGCATTAGTTGTCTGTCTTTTGGGTTTTTGTTGATCGTGGTCTGTATGAAATCTGTTAGGTTGACTCCAGTCGTGTCCGTGTACTGCTCCATGCTGCTATCTATAGATAAATGTAACTCTATCTCAATATTTATTATGCAATAAACATAAACTAACAATTTATGGATCGAATATGCTATTCTATAAAGGTCTCCGCAGAATCCTTATGGGAAAGGGGTTTCGGTTAAAAACTCTTTGAAACTTTGGATTATGATAGTCCTTGATGAGTAGATCAAAAGTGTCAATAGGCACTAAGTCCTAAAAACTCAAACTTTTAAGATATAGCCCTCTGAAGTTGGGGATCATGATTGTCTTTAATTTGCAATAAAAAAATTTTTAGAATCTTAATTTTCGCACAACTTTTTGTGCGTGTTCCCAAAGACATCTATAATCGATTGCCACCATAAAAACGTCAACTTTTCAATTCATTGAAAAATGACAACACTTAAATCTTATTGTTACGTTTTTTTAATTATAAACAAATCTAATTGTTTAATAATAAAAAATTGGTTTATAATAAAAAAAACGTAATAATAAGATTTAAGAACTGCCATTGGCTAAAGAATTTAAAAGTTTACTTTTTTATGGTGACAATCGATTATATCAGTCTTTGGGAACACATACAAATAGTTGTGCGAAAATTAAGGTTCTACAAATTTTTTTATTGCAAATTAAAGGCGAACATGATCCCCAACTTTAGAGGGCTATATCTTAAAAGTTTGAGTTTTTAGGACTTAGTGCCCATTGACACTTTTAATCTACTCATCAAGGACTATCAGAATCTAAAGTTTCAAAGAGTTTGATCGAAACCCCTTTCCCATAAGGATTCTGCGGGGTCCTTTGGTCAAACAGATCGAAAAAAAAAAGAAACTGGATTCTAGATATTTATTTTTTAAATCCGTAAGAAGAGTTATATTAATATTGTCCTCGTCCATTCCAAAGAATAGAAGAAGTTTTAAATTCCGAAAATTGACGGAGTTACAGTCAATTTAGTGAGACGAGGTAGCATGGCCGGTTATAACATAACAAAAACATTAAACATGTTTATCTCGAAATGACATTTTTCGATCTAGTTGACACGATTCCTAAAAGACTAATGAACCGATTAAATATTTTTTTAAAATAATTTTCGTAATTGTAGTAGCTATCGTTGCACGTAGCCGATTTTTTGAAATTTTACTATTTTTAAAACCGCTCTAATAAAAAAAATAGACCATAAAAATACAAAAAAAATTCAAACAATCGGCATTTTGTGGAAAAAAAATAAAGAACATTCATATAGATATTGATAAATTTTTATTTATTTTTTTCATATAACCCTTCTCGAAATTTTGAGTGAACCATAGAGAAAAATGGTCGTTACATCGAGGCTCATAACTTTGTAAAAAATATTTAATATTTTTCAATAAAAATTGACATTAAAAAAGTTGAATATACAGGATGGTCCGGTTTGGGATACAGATATTTTAGGAGCTGATTCCCTGACTCATTGTTAGTAAGAAATTGTACAGGAAGGAGGGGTCTATCTTCAACACTTTCTGAGCTACAGGGTGTTTAAAAATTTCTTTCAGAGTAGTTCTTACAACAAAGATGATCTCATAACTTCTAAAGTAACGTATCTAGAGCAATCAAAATGAGTCAGTTTCATAGATAATTAATTAACATATTTTTCAGTATTACGATTATTGCTATCTGTGTTTCTAGTTCCGAGTTATAGCTCATCAAAGTCGAAAAATATCTTTTTTTGTTAAAATTTTTTATGAAAATGACATTTTTCTCCAAAAGTACCCCTAACATGCTGTATTTTTTATCATTATTTTGGTACATCATAATGTTACCTACAAATTCACTATACAAAGTTTGGACGTGGGTCTTATAGTTTTCCAGTTATTAAATAATCCCCAAAGGTACTATTTTGCTACCTGCCCTATTAAATGAAACAGTCAATTTTATTTGTTTATAACTACATAATTTTATTATTTATTACTATTTACCATAAAAATAATTATTAACCGGAAAACTGTAAGACCCAGGTCCAAACTTTGTATAGTGAATTTGTAGGTAACATTATGATGTACCAAAATAATGATAAAAATACCATATATTAGAGGTACTTTTGGAGAAAAATGTAATTTTCATAAAAAATTTCAACAAAAAAAGATATTTTTCGACTTTGATGAACTATAACTCGGAAATAAAAATACGGATAACAATAACCGTAATACTGAAAAATATGTTAGTTAATTACCTATGAAACTGACTCATTTTGATTGCTCTAGATACGTTACTTTAGAAGTTATGAGATAATCTATGTTGTAAAAACTACTCTGAAGGAATTTTTTTAAATACCCTGTAGCTCAGAAGGTGTTAAAGAAAGACCCCCACTTCCCGCACAATTTCTTACTCACAATGAGTCAGGGAATCAGCTCCTAAAATATCTGTATCCCAAATCGGACCATCCTGTATACTAAATAAAACGTCTTTTACCTGATTTAAAAATAATTAGTTATATCTGTGAAAAAAATTCCCAAACATTGACAATTTTTTGACCCGTCACAGTGGCTATCCTTCTTAAACCAAATTTACACACTCTAGAATTATTTTTAAAATCCCACAGTTCTTGTACGATTAACTTACCTCTAGATAAGCAAGGCGACGCCGACGAGCTATCAAAACTGCTCTGCGACGACGTCTGATGTTTAAGTTTATTCTTCATATTCGCTCTACTAACCGTAAGGGTGTTTCCTACACCATTCACCATTCTATCTCCACCGCCTTTAACACATCCACATTCGCGTTCACAGTTCTGACACTTATGCCCTTTAGCACTATTCTTATTGTTGTTATTGTTTATGTTTCTACCACAGTTACAGTCTCTATCGCAACTCTGGCATTTACCTTTAACTGTTGTGTTACTACTATTATTCTCCAGACTAGAATTATTACAGTTCACTTCGTCATTAGTTTGTGCGACGCTTTCTATGTTGATTTCTAAGACTTGTGGACTGTTATTTAACTGCTGCTGACTGATTGTAGTCGATGTGACTTCTTCGTTAATGTCGCTACTACAATTGAGATCACTTGTTGTCGTTACATTGCATTGTTGTTGACCTGTTACCGATTCAAAAATAAAAACCGTTATATTTACAAGAATTCCTCTGGAAGTATAAATCACAGAAACTTCGAAATGGTCTTAAAATGTTCCTTATGTAATCTACTTTTACGTATTAAAATTTCAAACCAATCGCACTGATAGTTTAGTAGTTACAGCTATTTTGAGGCACCAGAAAATCTTCATTTGTTATTTTTAGATTAAAATACATCGAAAACGTATATTTGCACTTCCAAATAAATAAATATCGTTCACGCGAGACAAAGGGGTACTTTTTACCCTATTATAAGGGTTGTTTTTGGGTTTACTTTATTTTTGACGTCAGATTTGGATTCAGCGTCGAAAAATACATCGAAAACGTATATTACAAATAAATGAAAATCGTTCACGCGAGACACAAGGGTTGTTTTTACCCTATTATAGAGGTTGTTTTTGGGTTTACTTTATTTTTGATGTCAGATTTGGATTCAGCGTCGAAAAATACATCGAAAACGTATATTTGCACTTACAAATAAATGAAAATCGTTCACGCGAGGCAAATGGGTAGTTTTTACCCTATTATAGGAGTTGTTTTGGGTTTTCTGTATTTTTGACGTCAGATTTGGATTCAGCGTCGAAAAATACATCGAAAACGTGCATTTGCACTTCCAAATAAATAAAAATCATTCACACGAGGTTAAGGGGTAGTTTTTACCCTATTATAGGGGTTGTTTTTGGGTTTACTGTATTTTTTACGTCAGATTTGGATTCAGCGTCGAAAAATACATCGAAAACGTATATTTGTATAATAAAAAAAGGTTATGTATACTATTTAAAATAATATTTTTTTGAATTTGAAATTTTTAACACGGGTTGTTCCCTTCCGGGCCGGAAAGCCAATATATTGGCTCACCGCGTGATCGACACCTTGCCTATGATCAATCAATGATATAAGATACCTTTTATACCAGTTTTCTGAGAGCGAAATGCCCCCTGAAATACCGACCCTCTAAAGGTTAAGTAAAGACATAAAAAATATGTTTTGCTTCCTCCGGTTACATTTTTTTATTTCTAACGGATTTTTTCGTTTCAGATTAAGACACACTTTTCTTCCCGTGTTTATTTATCTAGAATCTTGTCAGATGTATATTTCACGAACCACTGTACCGATTATAATGAAACTTGGTTAGGTAAAAATCGTGTGTAGGAGGAAATATGTCATATCTCAAGAACGATACATTTTAGATGAAAATTCTATAGAATCTTTTTTGTAGAGCATTTAATTTTCTATAAGAAAGTCCTTTAAAACCTTTGGAGTAAACTATTCCCCAACGAAGATATATCTATTTGCTTCTTTTTTTTTTTGCTTCCTCGCAATATTTTTTGATCATGTGCTTTTGCCTAGACTTTTGACGTTTGCATAGAAAAAAAAAACAGATTTAAATTGAAATAGTTAAAAAAAACTAAAAATATACAAAAATAAAAACTAGGTACGTATTAAGAAAACTATCGAAAATTTTTAATTCGATATACTTTACTTAAACGGCTGTAACTTTTAAACTACCAATTGGATTGATTTCAAATTTGAACACATAAAACTATACCATATAACGAACATTTCAAAACAATTTCGAAGTCTGTATGATTCATAATTGAATAGTACTATGTCACTAAACAGAAAACGTTTCCACCAACCTGTAACATTGTCAGTGGTAGTACCCTTCGTGGTGACGTCCCCCAGGTTGTTATTATTGTTAAGTGTGACCGTATCGGTCGTGCTATGAACCACAGTTGACTGTGGGTCCCTCGGAGGTGATGTGGATTCGCGGATTGCCTGACTCCGTACAAGAAGTTTCACTTTCGAGTTTGTCTGTACAAAATTTCATCCCATATTGTATATAATTATTTTGCTTAAAAGTAATTTTACCAAGGCTAAGTTATTGTCATGCTTTTAACCTTTTAAAGACGGGGAGTTTTACGTTGACACGGAAAGCCCACTGTAAAAAATTCAGATTGGGCGATTTCAGTGGGTTTCCCTACGTAATTTGATGCGCTGAATACAAAAAAAAATTGGAGGCAAACTTGAAAATCGTATTTCAAGATCCTTGTTGTTGCTGTTTTGGCCTCAAAATTGGTAAGCCCACGTTTTTTGATGTGTTGAGCATGGAAAAAAAATCCATATGGGTCACAAATGTAACCCTCAAGAATATTTTATTATAGAAAAATTATTCAGCAGTAAACTTACTTACTGCCTAAAATATGTCACGAAGCGACTGTTGAATATTTGTAGATTACTTTCAAGTCCGTTTATTTCTTTTTTTGCTCATCTATTTCTCAAATAGACCTAAAAAGTAGTAGCTCCATCGAACTCTATGAAAGAAGTATTCCAACTTTCATTCTTAGCGTAACCCAGGATCAACAACGTGGATGTGGCGAAAATATGATCCCTTTGGAGTGCTTGATTTTTGTGAGTCCCCTTGCCACTCACATTGAAATACCTGACATTATGGTAATAGTAAATCCTTCGCAAGAAAGAAACAACCAAGTGCTAACCTGCTGGTAGGAACTAACGATAATTTCAATTTTTGGCCTTACATTCACCTTGAAGATGATTTTTGCGAGACGTAATACTGTGTTTTTCGTGTTCAGTGCATCAAAAAAAATATGCATGCTGATTGTCGGGCCGAAATAGCAACAAAAATGCGATTTTTAAGGTAAAGAGTATCTCCTGAATCCTTTTTACTATTTTTTTCGTATTCAGTGCATCAAATTACGTAGAGAAACATAAAATATTTTGTGTCCTATGACAGGGTGACCAGTATTCTCTGGAACAAATTTCCTGGTTTTCCAGGAGAATGTTTAACGTTTTTCCCTGTTTTTTTATTAAAGTGAAACTTTTATTACATCGTCTCAAACTTTTTCGTCTGTGTGTTGCATGTCGCGTGACGCTCGGCCGCGGAGTAGGGATAAATACGTCAGAGCCATAGACATAAAGAAATGGACAGTGCATCTGACTCGAAAAAAAAGCCGCGTCAAATGAAAGAGACAGAAATTGTTTGGTTGGAAATATCATATATGTAATACTGTATTACATATATGTTCCAAACAACTTGCATCTCTCTTTCACTTACAGAACAAATGTTACACCGTTATGTTAAATACGAATGCGCTGTCCATTTCTTTATGTCTATGGTCAGAGCAGCCGAGGCCAATATGGCGGCATAAGTTGACCGTGTAGTGTATAGACTATTACTCATTTGTGCTAGTGCTCCACGCTATTTTGTTTGTTTTTGTCAGTGTTTAATGTAAATGTTGTTATTTATTTGTTTTTGGTAAACAACGACACAGCTAGTGAGTCCAAAAAACTGATCAACGAGGAAAAAGCAAAGAATAGTGCAAAAATGAATGACGATGAATTAATTTTACGCCGTAAAAAACAGAACGCCGACAGAGCACGTGCTTATAGAAAAAGGAAAAAAGATCTTGGTGAGTAAACATAGTTTTTATATAGAATTTATTAGAATTATTAGAACTTTTTGCTGGTGCATGTTGTTGTTTATGGATTTATTTCAATTTTGAGTGCTTGAATTTATTATTCCGAAAATTTTTAGTTAAATGTCTATAATGTGAAAAAAAGTTTCACTTTTACCGTGGTTTCATAAAACCACACAATCCTTTTTAAAATTTAGATAAAAAACCTAAAAAAAGGTTACCGTTTAAATATTTGCGAGAATTTGTGTGGTATTTGCATTTTTACATATTTATAAAAAATTCCAACCAAATTCCCTGACATTTCTCTGTATAACGAAATTCCCTGACTTTTCCCGGTTTTCCAGAAACTGGCCACCCTATATGAGTGGTCAATATTTCGACCACTCCCGTCCTTAAAAGGTTAAAATATATTTTCAGGGATGAAATGATTAAAAGTCAAATCTATTGCGAGTTAACTTACCCTACTTCTCTGCAGAAGCATTCCGTTACTAACTCTTGGTTCTTCGACGTGCTGTTTCTGCCCTTCGCTACACGGTGACGTTATCGCGTCCAACAGAGGTTGTTGCTGATCAGTGTTACCAACACAACCACCACCGGTCACCACATCTACTTCCGGTGGTTTGGACAGAGACCGTTGCGTCCTCACAGACCCTTGTTGCTGTTTCTTCATGTTGCTAATTCTGTCCGCACTCTCATTCGATTGTACCAGAATTATCGGAACTGTTTTAATATATTTATTATTAATTACTAGCTCGGTGTTTATGAGGAAATCAATGGTATTTTAGATATATGCAAATGTTTGCTCTTTTGACTCTTAGCTGCCACTGTGATATCTTTCGTATCTTTCGAAGATGATAGAGGAGCTTTATTGAATTAAAATACTCAATAGCTTACGAGTAGTTAGCATTTTAGTGTATGGGGTACGAGGTGACCCCAGTGTGGCAGGTATGTTATTCTGAAGAAGTGGAGCAGCTAAGGGTTAAGGATTTTTTAAATCGATTTCAAAAAAAGGATTGGGATGTTTTTTTGTTTGTTTAAAAATTATACTCCCGAGATGGTCCCATATAAATTTTATTAGAATCTGACCATGGATTACAAAGATATGCCACTCAAAAGGGAAAAATAAAAAATCGACTTCAAAAAACACTTAAAAATACAGGGGACACCATGGGGATCTCGGAAACTATAAGAGATAGAGATTCGGTTAAATGAGAGAAAAGTTACCTTTAAGAGGGAACAGTTCAATGGTGCATTTACATTTTACAAAATTTTCATAGCTTACTAGATATTAGCCAAAAACCATTTTATTCCGAAATCTTTCATCGTGAATATTTCACTTGAAATTTAACAAAATGTTTCTAATAAATGCTGTAGGGTTCAGTATTGTCTATTTAAAAATATTTTTTTAATTTCCAGAAATCTCATTGTTTTAGAGATATGACACTTACTTATCTTTTCTTAAATAGAAGCAATATGAAATTTTGTAATTTTTAATAGAAGATTTTATTACCTTTTCAATGATATGCAACTTGATATACTTATTTTTCAAAATATCTCAAAAAATGATCAAAAAGTACTTTTTAATTATTTAATACACTGTATTATCCTAAGATGGCTATGATAATTAACAATAAGATTTAAAAAAAAAACGACTGAACATTTATTTATAAGCTTACATAGCATGAATTAACTATTTTATTTATAAAAAGAAAACATATTTTTATTTATTTAATACAAAATACCATAGATTAAAAACATTTGCCAATATTTAATTTGTACAACACTAATGATTAATGTATTTTTAAATAATAAATTATCAACTTCAAAAGAACTAATTATGTCATAATAGTTACAGTATTACTACAATATTTTACAAAACGTTCATATTTTTTCAAACATCGTTTGAATATCGTGTATATCGTTTTGCTAAATTAAAATAAAACAATCAAACTAAATAGCCCCGTATGTTATAATATTCTATACTCAACACAATTAGCAAATAAAACTGTTGTAATTAATACTTTTTGAAAAAAAACGAACCTATTATTTTTTTGTTCATTTACAACTATAGTCTATTTCATTTAAATTTGCAGTGGTGGGCGGGGAAACTTTCACTGTATTTAGATTCATCCTTCATACAAAGTATAGGCTAAAATTTATTTTCAACATACTTATAGTATTTATGCTGTGATTTTTTTGTTTGGCAAAACGGGAAATAACTCGCATTTTAATTTATTACTGATTGTTGTAAATACTCAATAGTGCTTTTTTTCTTGACGTCACACGTGTAATTTTTTTAAAACCACATGATTTTTGGCATATCTGAACTGTCATATAACTTTTAATAGAATTTACAAGAAATTAAATTCTTCTTTGTATCATAAATATTAGTTTTCTTATATCCTAATGTCAACTGTAAATATACAAACATTTGTAAAATAACTAATCTGACAGTTTGAATTTAATTGCAATTATTTCCAAGGCAACATGATGTATTGCATTAGTGAAAATTGTGTTATTGTGAATTTATCTGGCGTTTTGACCAATCAGGAGCGCGTATTATACTCTTCCTATGCTAGCTACCGCTGCAATCTTAAATGAAATAGACTATAGACAAATAATTTTTTCTTTGATTAAATTTCTCGGAATTTCGATTCGAATATTTATTATTTTTGAGAAGGGGGGGAAGGGACTTTAGGCATAAGCCCGATAACATAAAGGGACTAACTTCTAGCAAGCACTCTCAAATGAGGTATTAATTTTGTAATAGTATGTATTGATTTGCTATGGAATTAAAATCAGTGATACTTAACTACAGTATTGTAACACAGTTGGTGCAGACTCTGACCGTACGTGGTATAATTATCATAATATCACCACTGTTTTAACACCCTTGTTAGTGTTTACATACAACACGTACGTGAAACTTGTCGAAGTCTTCATGAAACTCCAAGAGTACTGTCATATATAAGTTCGATACCTCATTTAAGGGCAGGGTAACGTATTAAAAAAAAATTTCCCAATTTTTTTTATTCGATTTTCTAAATGAAAAACTTTTCAAGAATATTGTGTGAAAATTTTAAACGGATCGGAGCAAAACTAACGAAGTTACAGCAGTTTAAAGTGGATCGAGTGCTCATAAATGGGCGCGATCAACTGACTCAATGCGTATAAGTAGAGCGGTACAGGATGCTGAAAAAAAAAACTAAAGAAGGCAGAATTCGTCGGAGACAGAAGCAAAAAGATGCTTTAGACATTATGGACAATAGCAACATCCTTTGTGGATCTGGCATCGATGATTCAGTGTGAGGTAAACCGATAAAACTCGCTTATGAACGTTTTATTCTAAATTTTTTAGTGTTTAAAACTTTAAAGTGTTTTTCCCACAACTCACGTTTTCAAAGTCGGTGCCCATCATAATTTCAAAACTACTGCACTGATTCTTTTGAAATTTTGAACACTATTTCTGTACATAATTTACGAGGTAACGCAGGAAATTTTTTGTCAAATTTATCAGTATTTTATTATTTTATAATAAAAAATTAACCGATTTTTTTTGCAAATATCGCGTTTTTCACTTCAAAGTGTTCCCAAAAATTGAAAAATTGAAATTTCGAAAAACCCTCCCAGTGTTACCTGGGGAAAACTATTAGTTAACGACCAAAAAAATTTTTTTTTATTTCAGATGATTCAGTACAGAGTTATGAGGGGCACCGCAATTCTACTTTTTTCCGAGACGCCTCCAAATAATTGCCGCCATTGCCGTATTTTTCAATTTTTTTACATGAAAATTTTACAAAATATTCTTCGAATGTTATACTTTGATGTACCATTAGTCTTAATAAATAGATATTAACTGTGTTGTCGGAAAAAAATCACAAAAATGTACCTTTTTTGTACGAATTAACGTTACCCTGCCCTTAAGGTTGTTGTTCACTAAAATCGATCACTACAGAATTTGTTAAAATTTTAATATTGTGTTAAGTAAGCTAGTTCACATTTGTAAAAAAAATTTCAGGTCAGTTTACCATTTCGTTTATTAATTACAAATGTGCAAAGTTGGCCTCTTATACATTGCAAGCATATGGATCCACTTGGAATTTGATATTCATTTAATTCGTGTATTAAAAATAAACTTCAGATTTTAACCAAAAACGGATATGTTATAGATTGGTAATTAAGGAATGTGTATATAAAATTTTAGAATGATTTACCATCTCCTTAAATAATTATTAATTTTTAACTTTGATAAATTTCCGAACACATGACATAAATAAAGGATATGGCAACACCGCATTCGGCGCGCTCTTTGAAATATAAAAACGTGGTATTGAAAACTGACGCGCGTTGTAAATATCAAGTGATTATTGATAACATTTAATGTTTTTATTTATAATAATAATAGTTACTATTGTTATTATAATTATTACTATTGTCAGCAACAGTAATAATTATAATATTGTTAAAAATGAATCTTCTATTCTTGTCTAATATTATAAATTGTTGCCAGATCTATTTGTTCTTTTTTACCGACATATCAAAACCCTGTAGTTCATGCTAAATTTCGCTAGATGCCACGACTTTCAGTGAACAACAACCTTAAGAATGCTTGCCAGCTAGCAAAATTGTTATCCTGACCTTCAAGTCCAGCCATGTGTCGTCGTCCACTCCACTCCACTTCCACACGCGCCCGGTGCTGTCACTACGTGCCTGGACAGCGCGCTCCTTGTTTCACCATGGCACCGTCCGTCCGTCTATCTGTCTGTATGACAATCCAGGTAACTGCAACCGCGTCGAAATTTTGATGTTGAAGCTGCAAACAAACAAAGAACTTTGTGATCATCCTTTCGTATATTTTTAAAATTTTGTAGATAATTATAGTTTTACAATCTTCTATTTAAAAAATTACAAAATAGTAAAAATATTATTACTAGTATTTCAAATAAATTTCGACACTAAAGGGGGTTTGGGGTATAATATGAATTTAAATTCATGAAATTGATAATAACATTTTTTTAAATGGAAGCATTTTACCTCTAGAGGGCTGGAAAACCAATATTTTGGGACACCAGAAAATCTTCAATTTTTATTTTTAGATTAAAATACATCGAAAACGTATATTTGCACATCCAAATAAATAAAAATCGTTCACTCGAGGCAAAGGGGTAGTTTTTACCCTATTATAGGGGTTGTTTTTGGGTTTACTGTATTTTTGGTGTCAGATTTGGATTCAGCGTCGAAAAATACATCGAAAACTTATGTTTGTACAATGAAAAAAGGTTATGTATTATTTAAAATAATTCTTTTTCGAATTTGAAATTTTTAACACGGGCTGTTCCCTTCCAGGCCGGAAAGCCAATATATTGGCTCACCCCGTGATCTACACTTTGCCTATGATTAATCATTGATACAAGATACCTTTTATACCAGTTTTCTGAGGGCGAAATGCCCCCTGAAATCCCGGCCCTCTAAAGGTTAACCGATGTCGTTATAATCGGTATCAACTGTAATTCAAAAAAATTGTAGAAAAATTAAAATTATTTTTCTATTTTTTAATATATATCGTACACAGTTAGACATACATATAACATATATCTTACATTTAATATTATATTTAAATCCAGTTATGGGTATGTAAAACATGTTCGGTACCGCTGATCTCACGTAATAAGTTTTAAAATAAAAGTGACCCGCTGAACCATGCCCGTTATTTGACGGACAAGTTGGCACTGACCGCTAAAACAGTCGAGGAACGTTGCTAAAATAAACAACAGGCCTCGACTCAGGCGCCGGTCTTACCCCCCACCCCACCCCCTGCTCCGCAACCTCAAGCAATCTCTAAGAAATAATCACCATAGTAAAATTATTTACTCCAAAAGAGAATTTATAAACTATTTACGATTTACAAAATTTGATTAAAATTTCTCCTCATGGAAAAAATTATCTAGTCTGGCCATGGTTTAAATACTATACTGTAGTGTACAAGCCTCGACTCAGGTGCTGCCCCCCCCCCCCCCCACTCCACAACCTGAAGCAATCTCTAAGAAATAATTACATAGTAAAATTATTTTCTCCAAAAGAAACTATTTGGAGATTTACAATATTAAATTAAATTTCCCCTTCTTGGAAAAATATCTAGGCCGGCCATGGTTTAAATACCACAAGCGCCAATCGTACCCCCCCCCCCTCAAACAATCTCTATTAAATAATTACATAGTAAAATTATTTAGAGATTTATAAAATTGGATTAAAATTTCCCCCCTCCCATGGAAAAAATATCTAGTCCGGTCATGTTTTAAATACTGTACTGTAGTGTGTTTCCTGTTTATGACCGACACGCGCAGATTTTCTTGGAAAATCTAATGTGTTTTTTATTATTAATCAAAATATCCGCATTTCAAAATATTAAATATTCTGCGAGCAATTCATAGAATGTAGAAAAACAAATACACTGACTAAGATAATTATTTAATGGCGCCTTCAGTATTTACAAAATCTGTAAATATTACAGTTTTCGCTGCAGTTAATTCGTTCGTGGAAACTGTCAAAATAAATTAATAAAAAACTTTCTAAGAAAAAAATAAAAACGACTCAGAATTTTAGGTATTTTTTGTTTATTTTATAAAAAGAAATCGGTTTGATGGATTCATAACAAACTTTGTACACAATTTAAGTACATTAATAAGTACTCAATTTTTTAATGGTATATTTTTGCATAACGGTCCTTTGAAAATGGCACCTTTTAAATCTGACCTCAGTGGCGTTGACAGCAATTCGTTCAAATGAATCATTTGAAGACAAAAAACGAAAAGATTCCTAAAATATATGTTATCATTTATAGCCGGACGTAGGGGATTTTTAAAATATCGTTTAGATGAAAATTGCGAATTTTTCAATTGAAAATTGTTTATAAAAAAAACGGTATTTTGAAAATCTTCTATAACCGGCTATAGCTTATAACATATATTTTAAGAATTTTTTTCGTTTTTTGTCCTCAGATGATCCATTTGAACGAATTGCTGTCAACGTCACTTAGGCCAGATTTAAGAGGTGCCATTTTCAAAAGACCGTTATGCAAAAATATACCTTTAAAAAAAAACTAAGTACTTAATAATGTACTAAAGATGTGTACAATGTTTGATATGAATCTATCAAACCGATTTGTTTTTATAAAATAAACAAAAAACACCTCAGATTCTGACATTTACACTGTTTATACCCGTTAAAAAAACTGAAAACACTGAAAAGTATAGAATAAGTTATTAAAGTTAACAGTTTTTTAAGTCGATTTTCTATTTTTCCTTTCTTATTTTTGCTGGCTTGACTAAAACTTCAAAAAATGTTAAATTTATGTAATTATTAAGTACTCATATACTTTTTTAATTTTTTATTTTTCCCTTTTGAGTGACGTATTTTCGAAGTCCATGGTCAGATTCTGATAAAATTTATATGGGACCATCTTGGAAGTATACTCTTTCAAACAAACAAAAAATCGTCCAAATCGTTGCATACTTGTCGAAGTTATCCTTTTTTTGAAATCGGTTAAAAAATTACGAGCATTACAAAATAATTATGTGTTGTGTGGTATTAACCCATTAACGCCCGCCGTACACATTTTTATAATTAGTGTTGCTGTCTATGGATATTAATTCACAATATTTCAGTTGGTAGAAGTGCAACAAACATAATCTGTTAACGTTATTAGTTTCATAAGTGTTGTTTTAATTGTTCTCAATAATTTTTATATGAAAAGAGGTACGTGGTATGCTAATATATTTACCCAATTTTTCGAATTTTGTTCAAATCATATGAAATAATTTAAATATACATATAACATGACTTTATCTAAATAAAAATGATATCAGAAAATCAGTCTCACACAAAATAGACTTCATATCTGCCCAATTTACTCGCTTGAGTACACACTGTTATTTTTTTCTAAATTTTATGTTGTATATTTAGTTAAATATATTGAATAATATGTACTTAATTTCATTTTAAAAAATCTTTTGCATGTTTTTGTTTTCTTTTGGGCGTTTTTGGGTTTAAATAACTGATATAGCGTTCACGTGTGTACATTTTAAATACCACTGGCTTGAGTTAAATGTCTAGGTCCCTAAAAACGACCGGCAGGGTATTAAATCAATGCCTACATATTGTTCTGTGTACGTTATAATAAATAATAAGGTTCTTCCCAAAGCTATCGTTAGCACAAACCCCAAGCAATATCGTACGGATTATCCGCCCATTTGCAATAATCCGAGAGGGGGCAGCGGTTCCAAAACAATCTTTTTCACCGCAATTTAATCAATAACTATTTCAAAACTTATTTTTCATAATATAAAAACTAACTATTATCACTAACAAGGGAACCTTTTCAAGTCGAAAAATCGTATCGAGTTTAAACTTTGTATATAGTTAGAGGAGGTCAAGGTAAGTAACAAAAAAATTATCACACCTGCGGTAAAACGGTTTAAGGGGGTGAAACACCCCTATGAAAATGTGCAAAATAATCATATTTTTTTCAAATAACTCTGAAACTAATGAAAATTTAAAAAAATCTACAATACAACATTTTCATGATTTTTTATCATTTTATCAATTTAACTTATGAAATGTGGGTAGGAGGTGGGGGTTAACGGTTTATTTTTTTCGAATTTTGACTATCGCCATTCAAAAGAGCATAAAAAATCATGAAAATTTTGTATTGTAGATTTTTTTTTTAATTTTCATTAGTTTTTAGAGTTATTTGAAAAAATATGATTATTTTGCACATTTTCATAAGGGTGTTTCACCCCCTTAAACCGTTTTACCGCAGTTGTGATAATTTTTTTCTTACTTATCTTGACCACTTCTAACTATATATAAAGTCTAAAGTCGATACGAATTTTCGACTTGAAAAGGTTGTAAATAATTTTTTAAACCCTAATTAATGTCGAGTATCGTAATGGGGCTAGAAAAATTAGCTAGCTAGCAAGCACTCTCAAATGAGGTATACATTTTGTGATAGTATCTATAGATTTGTTTTAGAATTTAGATGAGTGATACTTGACTATATACAGTATTGTAACACAGTTGGTGCAGACTCTGACTGTACGTGGTATAATTATCATAATATCACCACTGTTTTAATACAGTTGTTGGTGTTTACATACAACATGTGTGTGAAACTTGTCAAAGTCCTCATGGAACTCCAAGAGAACTGTCATATAAGTTTGATACCTCATTTGAGAGTGCTTGTTAGATTTTTGTTTAATTTAATTTTTTTACGTTTGGAGACATCTTGTATTACAAATTTTGAGTACTTTTGTAGAGGGTGAGGGTGAGTTCAATTTTGGAAGTTCGTAGATAATTAAAGTTTTAGAACGACTGGTCAATTCAATTATTAAATCAATATTTATAATATTGTATATTGTTGTCCGTGTGAAACAACACTGAATTTTCCAATAGAACTGAAAATATGTAAACATTCTATTTCTCCTTTTGAATATTAATGATCTTGGCAAAATGTACAAGGAGATATATCAGATAATAACGTACATATGTATATATATATTTATTATATATTTCAGGGAATTATATATACATTTTCTGTTACTTTATATCGTTAATTTCATTCATTATTTATTTTTACACATAAAGTACAATATTATAATTTGTAATGCGCTAAAATCTGACACTAGATAGATACTAATTAAGGTTGTACGTCTAGCACACTGTAAAAAAAGATTTGGTTACAAAAAATGTTGTTTTTAATTTATATTGAGAACACATGTACCTACATTTAATGGAATATTTTACTTTGTTAGTTATTAAAAGTAAAAAAAGTTTAATTTAATTTGAAAATTGAAATAGACAGAACGGTATATAATAGTAACGTGTACTAATTTGTACTGCTGTAATGGCAGAGCTAGTTTTTCATTATTTTGAATAAATTACACGTGAATATATTTGTTTTATAATTATTATAGTATTTAAAAGGGTTGAAGTTTGGAATAATTAGTTTTTAAAAAGTCTCTATTTAGCCAATTGTGTAGAATTTCAATAAATAGAGCACTTTTGGTAAGATCTCTCATTTATCGTGTATTAAAAACTATATTTTTAATATCCAATTACTCAAAAACCATACGTCCAATATTTTAAATAAAAATTAGTAAAATATATGAGTTATCCATAAATAACATATTAAAATTTTAGACTTTTATCTATACATTGCTCTAATGATCGAATAATCTTAAGTATATTTTTATAAAAAGTAATTGTATTGCACTTAAGAACATTTTTCGCAATGTAAAAGTTTGTATTTGTACTTATGCACTTATTTAAAGTATTTGTATTGTACTTAACTTAAGTAAGTTTTTTGGAAATATACTTGTACTTAACTTAAGTACATTTAGTGTACTTCTATACAAATCTGGATAGATACGAGATGTTTTTAATATAATATAAACTACTAGCTGACCCGGCCACGCGTTGCTGTGGTTAACCTATACTTTAATTGTAGGTTATATGAAACGTGGAAGTTTGACATAGCGCCATCTATTGAATACTTACTCAATCCAATCAACAGATGTCACCATCTGTTAGAATCGTTTGAAGTTAACAGATAAAGACAAATAATTTGCAATAAAATAATATTGCGATCATAAATTGAGATGTAAGCTATCCTATATTTCAAGTTGGATCAAACTGCACACGGTGTACAAATTTGATTAAAATCGGTTAAGTAGTTTAGGAGTCCATCGCGGAGGAACAACGTGACACGTAATTTATATATATTAAGATTACACGTACAAATAATAGATTTTTGTATCAATCGCAATTTTGATAACTTTTTTTATGAGTTTAAGATTATAAAATTGCAATTGCATTATAAAAATGATACTGACGCCTTTTCTATTCGATATTTTTGACACACAACTTTTTTCAATTAATTTAATCTCATATTGAAAAAAAAATTTTTACATATTGCTGCAATGTGCGATAAAATTATACTGATTTCAATTCTTCGGCAACCCACATAAAAATTTACATTTTCTGAAATATCTGACCGTAAACTTCAAATCTACAAACAAGATAACTCCGCAGACACCCCCCCCCCCTGAAAACAGGGTTTTTTTCTGAATTTTATTAGTTTAAATCATTGATTTATTTGTTTTTCTGTACCTACCAAAAACGAAAAAAGGAACACTTATGGAATCAACATTGTATTTTCTATATCAGTCACCTATACCGGGTGTCCCAGATAACTTTTCCAGCATGGGGATCTCAGTATCTATAAGAGATACAGGTTTGGTTAAATCAGATCAATTATTTGTAAGAAAGGGGTGAGTATTACTACACAAAAAATATTCATAATTATATGTGGTTTAGGCGGTATAACAAAAAAACTTTTTTAAATGGCTATAACTTTTTTGTCAAAGTAGATAGGTATTTTTTGTAGACGGTTTCTCAAATCACTTTTTTGTGTAGAATCGATTGGTGTATTTAGATTTTTTATATCACTTTTAGTTTCTGAGTAATGAGCCCTAACTTTAGTTTTTCTTATGGGCTACTAAGTTGGCTATAGCATATTTGAACGTGTTTTTTATTCTACTTTACAACGATATGTCACATGCCATACTTATTATCGAAAATAAGTCGATGTACTAAATGCCAGTGATATTTATTAAGTATTTTATTACAAACATTTAAGTGAGCCATGAAAAACAAAAATTGTAAACAAAAATCACAATAACAACAATCAAAATAACAAATGACTATTTGAAAACAATTAAGTTTAAAAAACAATACATTATAATTTTTTTTTTTACAATAAGTATGGCATGTGACATATCGTTGTAAAGTAGAGTAAAAAACACGTTCAAATATGCCATAACCAACTTAGTGTCCCATAAGAAAAACTAAAGTTAGGGCTCATAACTCGGTAACTAAAAGTGATATAAAAAATCTAAATACACCAATCGATTCTACAAAAAGTACCTTTGACAAAAAAGTTATAGTAATTTAAAAAAAATCCGATTTTTCAGTTTTTTGGGTATACCGCCTAAACCACATAGAATTATGAATATTTTTTTGTGTAGTAATACTCACCTCTTTCTTACCAATAATTCATCTCATTTAACCAAACCTATATCTCTTATAGATACTGAGATCCCCATGCTGGAAAAGTTATCTGGGACACCCGGTATAAGACGAGACATCAGTCACAAAAAGACGAGAGAGTTTTCTAACACGTCATTTGTACTACTGGGAATACAAAATGTCATAAATTATTTTACTAGTTACTTTCAATTTGTTCAAAACTTATTTAAAATTAATTGTACAATAATTCATATTACAAAATAATAACAATGTATAGCAAAGATCTTCGCTCAGATAAAACTTGAATGAAATTTTCTTAAACCGATGACTTTTGGCAGACATGACTTTTGGAACGAAACCAAAAAAAAGTAAAGGTTACCCAAATTCTTTTTGAATAAAAGTAAAAAATGAAGATTTTAAAAATTAATTTATTAATTTATTTAAATTGATGCACCAAATAACTTAAGAAAGAAAATACAATAACTATGTATGTTTTTACAAACGATAGTTACTAGCAGTTTATTTCAAACTATTGATTATACCAATCACAAATCAAATTATCTCAGTAAAAATACATACAGCATTTAAATAAGTACGGTACATAGGGATTACAATATTATTGTAGATACATGCAAATATTTGTTTAACTGTTAATGTCACAATAAACTTTTAAACATTTTTTTTATAAATATTTTATAAACACGCTATTACTCAACAAAAAAAGCTAAGTAATCTATAAATTAGTCAAAATGCAAAAACAACGATTTCAGTCAAATAGGGACCATCAAAAAAAAACTGTTAATTTAATTTTTATATACTTTTCATTGTTTTTATGGATTTTTTTTGAAGCCAATTTTATTTTTTTCTTAAAAAGTTTTTTTTCTTTTTTTTTTTGAGTGGCGTATTTTCAAAGCCCATGGTCAGCTTCTGATGAAATTTATATGAGACCACCTCAGGAGTATACTCTTTCAAACAAACAAAAAATCATCCAAATCGGTGCATAAATATCGGAGTTATTCCCAAACATACATAAAATTAAATTGATAACCTCCTCCTTTAGGTTAAAAAAATAACAAATTATCCTAATTAAAAAATAATAAAAACATAGACAAGCCTCATACTATCTGCAATAGTGGTATGGGACACATGATCGAAAAGACGCATCAAAGGGTGTTAAAGAGGGAAGAATGGGGGGGGGTAGATTTCCAGAAATCAAAGAAATTGACGTAAAGTAGAAACATCGGTAAATTAATTCAGATTAATGGAAAATATTCGACCGTCATGACCTACAGTAAACACCGGAATCAATAAAGCTTTTAAAAGCACTTCCGGTTACTGAAAAAGGACAAACAACAATAACTGCATACCCCAACCATGCACCGTCTCATTTCAATAACCGCCTAGTTCAATATTAAGTCCAGTAGCGGAGTAGGAAATTTAATAACATTAAAAAAATACGAAAGAGAAAATGAAAAAAAAAATATTTGCTTATAGGAAATAAATTGAAAAATAATTTTACTAAATCGCACTCTTGCAAAAAAAAGTGTCACAACAAAAAAATGTAGTTTTGAAGAAATAGGAATAAATGAAATTATAACAATTTAGGTAAATCAAAATTGTAAAGGTAGTTTAGGAAAAGGACTGATACAGAGTGTTTAATTTAAATATTTCAGTATTCCTGTGATGTTTGAAAAATAGTAACTATTAAAACGCTTAGTAATTAAGTTTTTAAAATGTGACATTTATTTAGAATATGCTAGTTTTGTTGACGGTAGGTACATGAAGCAGTGGCGGTGCGTCAGATGAAGCAAGTGAGGCCAAGCCTCACTTACTTTACGAGCGAATAAAAAATAAATATTTATTTTATTAAACATAATAAAATCAATCATAATATATTAGTATTTCTATGTGTATGTCATAATTTTACTAAAACAAACTTTTATTCCTCTCCAATGTATTATTTTAACATGAAAAAAGTCATTTTAAAGCCAATTATTTACATTTGAGCCAAATATTTTCCTAGCCTCAATAGCAGCATTGCCGCGCATGAGTGTGAGAGAGAACGAAAATAAACAAGTAGAGAGGGTAATGCAGATTATAGCATAGAACAGAGGCCAGATTCATATTGCCTCAGCTCTATTTCGCATGCGCAGAAAGCATGTTAAGATGTGTTGTATACATATTCGTAGTGTAGGTATGGTATATGTATGTGTGCAGAGGCAATATATTTATTCGATTCAGTTAGCTGTTAGCTGAATGTTATTGTTGCAAAATTTTATTTTAGATTCTTTATTGTTTGAACAACAATATTATATTTTATCATAGGTATATTTAATTCTTAATCTTCAATATCTATTTTATGTTGTATTTTTTCATATTGTATATTGATTCCATTCTAATATAATTTTTCGCCTGTATATAGTACCTACATACTCATTTTCCTGAACATTCTATTTGTGTATTGTACCATTTTACTTCATATTTTAAATTTTCTTTAATACTGAGTTCTAGTAATAGGAATTTCAATTTAATATAGAACCGCGTAATGATATTATTTGTAATTTGTTATAAACTCCATTTTCTAGGAGGGGGGGGGGGATTATCGCCTTGGGCGTCAAATTTCGGCCCAGCGGATATTATTTAAAAGGATAGGATTTTTTGGCCTCACTACAGTCATTTTACACGCACCGCCACTGACATGAAGTACATTAAAGATAATTTTTTAGTAGAAATATATAGTAATTTGGAATCATTCTACATATATATTTATCTTAAATATGACATTTTTTGAGTTGTGACACTTTTTTGCGGGGGTACGATATCTATAGAAAATACCAAGAATGGTAAATTTTGATATTTATTTATAATCTGTATAAGTTTCAGAAGAAAACGTTTTATTCTGAGAAAAATCCGATAACCGGAAACGGATGTTTACTCTTGTCAAGTTTTGAGTTTTATGAAACTCGATACGTATTAGGAAAAAGGTTTTATGTAAAAATTGTACGGAATACTATTATCTTTAATTTATAAGCAATTTCTTTTTTATTTCAAAATTATTTTGGACTAATATAATCGATTGTTTTTAAAATACAATAGAAACGAGTTATAACGACATCGAAGGGACCGGTCATATTGCAATAAAAATACAATAATATGGGATTCAGTTGTAGTTTTATTTTGAGTCGTTAAAACCGATACGTCGTATTAACCGATGTCGTTATAACCGGTTTCTACTGTATGTATATTTAAAACGGTTGATAACAGAAAATAATGGTTTTAATAAAAGTTATTGTTTCTATAATTTATGTCCCATTCTTTTATCAAATATCTAGAAATAGATTTTGCATTTTGGTTTAAATTTTTTGTAACTTGGAAAAAAATGCACTGACCAAAAGTGTATTCTACGAAAACTATAATATTTTATGTTTATTTTAATCTACTAATCAAAAAGGTGCAAATAATACAAATTTATATTTAGAATTTTTCATAACATTTTATGCTTTTATTTGGGTCAGTCCGCGGTAATCGATACCAGATAGTTAAAAAAATATTTTACGAAAATGAATACTAAAATATAAAATTAACAGGCTATTTAACATCAATTTTCATAAACCAAAAGAAAATTAAAAAATTTTTAATTAATTTTCAAAATATTACAAAAAATTTAAATGTTTTTTCGAAAAAGACAACAAATAATGTGAAATCGCAATAACTTACTTGACAATAAGTGACGCTCGTGGCAAACTATTAAAAGTCTTTGACAATTACATATCAAACGTGACGTTTGACCGAATTAAAAAAAAATTACCCTCACCAACAATAATGACTAAGGGTAACCGTATTTATTATAAATTTAATGAGTCTATTGATGTATTTGATAAATAATTGTTATAAGTATTAGTTCATAATATCAATAAGCAATTAAACACACACATAGTACTCTTATTGTATCGTTTTATTCAACGTGTCACGACCGTCACAATGTTTATTGGGTAAAAACCAGTTAAATAGATTACGTATTTACCTGATGCTCTTGTGTAATTAAAAAATAATTTATTCGTAACATATTAAAGTATGATTATTATAAAGTAACTTCAATATTTTCGCTAAACTTTCGGGTTTTTGGATAGAGGTTGCAAAACTTGCAATAGTTGGCGTCACAACCGTCAAAGAGCTTTGAACGCTGACAATTTTTTGTAAAATAACTGTAGACTTTTTATTTTTTCAATATACATGTATTGCATTAAGATCTACAGAAAAAAGGTAAAACCATGTTATTTACTAGTATTATCTAGAAATTATGAACCCCAATCCGAGTTGAAATGTCACGACCGTCACCGCGGACTGACCCATTTTTAAAAATCTTTACGGAATCTTTACGAAATAAAAGTAAAATGTTTCAACCCTCCACCCCCACCCTAGAGCGTAAATTATGGATTTTCATAGGACTATCATGTCCTCAAAATACAACAATTTCAACCAAAGTACCTTTTAGTATTCCTTTCATATTCCCCCCCCCCCCAAAAAAATTAAATTTAAATACAATAAAAATCAATAAGTAAAAAGAGAGTTCATAATTAATCTAAGGGTAGTTTTATTGAGTCCGGGCCTGGTTGAGGAACACGTGCGTGACACCCCTACCCCCTTAAACTAAATAAAAACACAAACTATCAAGAGAACGTTATAAAATCATGATAGAAAGTGATTATATACATACAGATCTACAAACAATCTGAAAATCAATAGGAAACAACCTTGGACATGTTCAAGGTTTAATTTAAAAAAATTCGTTTAACATGAAAATCGATCAACACGAAAAACACTTTTCAGAAGAACAATACACAAACTTAATGAAAACTACTAAGCACAGCATTAAATTTTGAGTTTTACTAACATAACAGTTAATTAATTATTAATAAATAAAATACTTCGCGGCTTCACCCGCGTTTATTCCGAAACTTGTTTTTTTTTAATTTATAAATCATATATTTTTATTTGTAAATTTTCTTTAATACGAACCTCCCTAATTCAAAACCTTAACTAATGCTAGAGACTTCGGCTTTCGAACAGTGAAATTCCCTTCAAAATCGGTTCGGTAGATTTTGTGTTAGGGCGGAACAAATAAATTAAAACTATAAATATTGCTTACAAAATAAAGTATATTTCTCTGTTTTCAAAATTTCTTCTTAACATTTAAATTTCATGCCAAAACAATGTGTCTGTCTGTCTGTGTGTCTGCCCCATGAGTATTTATAACCCGTATAACTTATGAACCACTAAACGGATTTTAATGAAACTTAGCTTGTTAGTTAAATCTGGTATCATTTTTTTTCAAAATATCTAAAAACGACACATGTTACGTGAAAATTATATATAATCTTTTTTGTAGAGCATTTAATTTACTATAAAAAAGGTTATTACTATTTTTGTACATAGGGAAATATTCCACTGTTAAAAATTAACATAAAATACTTACAAAAAAAAATTTCACAGCATTTGTATCAAACAGTCTCATTTTTAATATATTTTAAAATAACTATTTATTTCGGGTTAGACTGCATCAGAAATATTGAGTTTTAACTAATATAAAAAATAAACAAAACAAAAAGAAAAAAATAACGAATACTTTTTATATTATTATTTAAAAAAAAAATACATAATACTGCCAAATATTTTGAACAAATTATATTTTTAGCAAATTAATAAACACAGTAATGAATTCCTGCATTTTGACGTTAATGTTCTGAATTTATATCAAAATTTAAATAAACATAGCAGCAACAATTTGTATATAGTTTTTTATATTTATTTAATTATTTTGTAAACAAACAAAAATAAGTAAAACGAATATGTTTTCATTTTGTACAGATATTCATTTCTTAAAAAAGTCAAATGTTTGTCGACATAGTATTTTGGACTTTTAAATCATACAAATTTCAAATTGATCTTAAAATGTGTGTTTATAGTCTAGTATTATGTATTAAAATTTCAAATTATTTAAATCAATTGTTTATTAGACACGGCCATTGAAGTTAAGTACCTACATCAAAAAAATTAAGAAGAATTTTTTTTCACTTATTATTATTTTAGTACCTATACAAAATTTTTATTTAAAAATGTAAAGGATAGCTCCCTTAATCGTTATTTCACGTGAATTTAAAATTTAAATAAATAGTATCGTTGTTAAAAAAATAATATAACGCTTTTTGAGTACCAATTTTTTAAATAAATTCAAATAGATAAAAAAAATTATGAATTTTATTTTAACTTCTAAACTATTTATCAGAATGGTTAAAAAAATTAATACACATAATACTACATTGAAAAAATGTAGGTACTGTTAATGTTTAACATAAAAAACATGGAAGAACGAAATTTCATTCTGTGAAAAATTAATCGGTAACGTAGTAATATTTCATACCAACAGTATCAAAAATTACTATACCGTATGTTAAAATAATTATAAAACTTAAATAATTATTTAAACAAGTTATTAATAGTCAGATGAAAAAATGTCATTAACATTTTTATTTATTTACGATGTGTAGGAATGGGGAAAAATAAAAAATTGCATAGATTGATGAAAAAAATTTTGATACTAGAAATTTTGAACACCCGACATGGTAAAATTTAAAAAAAAAAACGTCTTCAATTCAATATACTGTATAGCAGTTTCTATTTTGGCGATAGGCCAGATATGAAAAGTAATATAGAAACATAGTAAAATTATAGAGAATGTACGTGAAATTTTCATATGCAAGAAATTAAATTAAGGAATAGCGTATATTACTTTTTCAGAGTAAATAAATTTTAATAGGTACTATGTTAAAATTTACCAGTATGTCATTGTAATTTTTCATTTACTTCATTTTAAATTGTAGCGACTTTTCTGTTAATTTTTTTCAGAAGTTGATTCTGTCCTCAGGTTCACAGCATTTTCTGTTAATTTTTAAAAGAATATTCTCTCCGTGTAGATTTTAAAATCAATGATTTATAATTCCAAAGTCCTATGTCACCAATCAAAAGACTTTCTCTTACTTCTCGATACTTTAAATTAAAACACTAACTAACTAACAATCACTTTTATTAATACAAATATACCATCAAACAAAACACATCTTGGTAGAAACGTTTAAAAAAAAAACACGACCAATTAGAACTCTATATTCAAAGTATCACTTATATTACACAGATGGCGTTACATGTGAGATTACAGTGACCGCGGAAGCCTAGAGACACTCGCAGACTATAGCAGCAATGTAACCCTTAACAAGAAACACTAGCTGCCCCAAAGTTAGGGGCACACGCGATCAATTCAACGCCGCCTGTGATTCATACGTATTAAGGTGAAGGTCGGGGACACTCTATGTTGCAATGCCGCCGTCGCCACCACCGACCCATACCGCGCAACCCGCCCAAACAGCCTACCCAAACAACTATGTCAAAAGTTAGAATAAAATAAATTCTTGTCGATAAAAAGTTTTTTTTTTTTTGTAGGGTGTATTTTTATCTTCGATTTCTATAGAAGTGGTTTGGGGGGGGGGGGGTTCATTATACTTCCTACAAAAAATAGCCGTACTTATTATATTATTTAATTATCTTTCTGGTTGTTGAGATATTTAGATAAAGAATTATTCGTATTTTTAGAAATTGTCGTTCGTTCTTGCTCAATTTTTTTTGCTATCTTGTGGAAAAAGGAAAATTCCAATAGAAAAGTAGTAAGGGTCTTTCTTATAGAAAATTTCATGCTCTACAAAAAAGATTCTATAAATTTTCACGTAACATGTGTCGTTTTTGAGATATTTTGAAAAAAAAAATCTATTTGCAATACATTCGATTTTAATGTTTTTTTATGGGATTATTATTAAAAACTTAAGGCTTTGTGAGACAGGGTGGTCGTAAAACTTGAAAGTAATAACTTTTTTATAGAAAACTTCATGCTCTACAAAAAATATTCTATAAATTTTCACGTAATTTGCGTCGTTTTTGAGAAATTTTGAAAACAAAAAACTCTTTACAAAACATTCGATTTTAATGATTTTTTATGCGATTATTATTATTATTATTATTAAAAACGTAAGGTATTGTGGGAAAAGAGGGGGGGGGGTGTAAAAACTTGAAACAGACAGACAGATAGACATACATGGAACGAAAAGTGTATTGTTTTACATTAGTAAACAAAAAAATCAAAATCTGAGACAATTTTTTTTACTTACAGAAGTAAGACAGTTTTCTTTATATACTTTGGCGAAAAATCATTTTATTTTAACTTATTGACTTGAAAGAATATTTTAAATCAAATCTAAACGGGTTTTCCTGGAAGAATGGCCGCTATCAAACATAATATAATAGATGACTGTGTCGGGAATGTATCAAACGATAACATGGACTAATAGAAAAAACAACAACAACGACTTCTTGATTAATTTGACAAAACGGGGGAGGTGGGGGGGTCAACCCTTCTGATGAAATCTACGTTCTGTTTTAATCAATTTTGTAAACACACACCCACACACACACACAGGGTAGTAATAAGTATAAATTTAGTAAATTCAATTTTTTGTCACTTCTAATTCAAAAATATTTCATAACAATCAGTAAATTTTTAAAGAAATATTACTATTTGACGTAAACGGTACAAAATATTGTAATTCTTGCTAGGAATAAAAAAAATCTTTACAAAATCGTATGTAACGATTTTAAAGAGAATAATTTCAGCTTACTAATGATATCAAGCCGATCATTGTGCGATCATTATTTCAGGATATACAGGAGTTTAAAGTCAAAAGTGTCATTTTTACTTTGACAGTGAATAACGCGGTCAAAAAAAATCGTACGGGGATGATAAAAAACATATTTTTAAGAGAAAAGAACAAGCTTTCGAAAACTTTCATTGATTTTGTTGTAAAAAAAAATTTTGCAAAAATGTTACGCTATCAAAGTTTATAAAAAATTAAGGGATAATTTTTTGAACTGTTTGAACCCTTGGCCAAGAGCGGCAAGGGATGATAAAAATAATTGGGCTCTTGATTCAAAAACTAGAAAGTACAAGCTTTCGAATAAGCTTTAGATCATGCAAATCCAATCATTTTTCGCGGAAATATAACTGTTTGAAAATTGGTAAAAAATTTGCTTGTTAAAAATTATCCTTTAATTTTTTTGATGAGTGTATATGATTGGTATAGTTTAATTTGTTATACCAATAAATGTACACAATCTTTGTATTTATTATATTGTCTTTTAATTCTTTATAATAAGATCCGACATCATAAATAAATCCTGCTATTAAAAAACAAGCTTAAAAAAGACGCAGCTTGTACCGAGAAACCAATTGAATTTAGAACAATTTTGCTATTTTTTTGTAGATAGGTACTTACTTACCTATTAAAAAGTAAGAATATTTTCAATATTCAAAATTCACTGTATTTGTTTATTCTCAGTGAAAAATCTTTGTTCACTCAAATCTCTAAACGACAACCATCTTACTAACTTACGCTCCATATAACAACCTTCCCCTATCCCTATCACAATACTATGACGACTGCTATACCTATTTCTGCGCGAAATTTAAATTCACCAATTAACGTTTAAGTCGGCAAGGTTGCGGATGCCTCTCAAGCTGACGTTGTTAAGAGATTTTAGCGAATTTTTCGAAGAAAAATATAGCTATTGCTATCACCATCATGACGCAACTTCGGAAAAAAAACTATATATCTTTATCAAACTTGATCTCGAGATCACGAAAATGAGGTTCGTTAAAATTTTTATGTATATATATATATATATATATACATATGTATATCTGCCGTTTCGAGTGGACTCTCTAGCCTTCCAGGATTACTTCCGATCTTTTTGAAACTTGGTTGAAAAATCAATCTCATGAATACCTCGGTTAAGTTCGTTAGTCAGCGAAATTCCTTTATGGATTTCAAAATGGCGGCCATTCAAAACCGAAAAAAAATCATATCTCGGGTATTAAATATCGGATTGATAATATCAAATATGTTTTGGAATCCTCTCAATAAAACAAAATTATTATGTCTCTTGTGATTTTTCGATATAAAGTACCGTTTGGTTGATATTTTAAAAACAAAAAAAATATTGTAGAGATTGTAAACTAAGAATGCCGAGTTCGAGTCCCGATGTGGAACTTTTTTTTTACAAGTTTTTTATTTTATTTTTTTTGTTTATTATGTAGAGTAAAAAGTTAATAATCAATAAAAAATTTAAAAAATTTCAGAGCCAACTTGTTTTTACACATTTAATTATTTTTTATTTTATTTTTTTATCAAATAAAATTCGCTTACCGCGGTGGTTGCGCGGACAGAATATTTGAATTACCGATGCCTACGTTGTTCGAAGCGACGAGTGTATAGACTAACAATAATATATTTTCCCCAATATTCGGTACCACACAGTTACCATACACACGGTCTCACTGTATTTGGTACCACTGGACTGCAAGCTCAGCTATGAGAGGTGTTATCTATTATTTGAAATCAGTAATCACAAACTAGAAAGTTCAGGCTTTTATCTACCTTTTTCCCAGATAAGATACGAGTGTGTGTCGGTGTATGTGTGTGTGTGTGTGTGTCCGGATTTACGCGAGAGCTTTCAAGAATGGCCACATCTACTTCCGCAAAATGGCGACGAGGATTTTATAGTTCTTTTGTTCGCTTATCGATACATACACACACAAATGAAACTATTTGGCGGAATAGCCCGTCATAAATGACGAATAAATCACATCACGTATATATGGGCTCTATCGCTTTGTTGTGGCTAGCGCTTTTTTTTATATCACTATTAATTAGGTTAATACAAATTATATCTTTTTAACCGATTTTAAAAAAGGAGGAGCTTTTTTAATTAGACTTGAATAGTTAATAACAAAGGTTATTAACTATAAAAAAAATAAACAAAAAATCCTAAAATGACATTTTTCAAAAACTAATCGTTTTTCATAATATTTCTTATAGTTAAACAATTGCTCCTAAATTGCTCCAAATTGCTCTCTACTTAGTTTTTCAAAATTATCAATATTTTGAAGTCAAAATTTAAATTTAAATTTCTCACTTTAATTTTTGCAAAACAGCATTAATAAGTATGCAATATGGCAATGTTTTGTATAGGTCAAAAATTGCTCCTTAATTGCTCCAACTCTAAAAAAAATTTAAACAAAAGTTATTAACTATACAAAAAAAAACAAAAAATCTTAAAATGACATTTTTCAAAAACTAAACTGACACTTTTTTGCGGTGGTGCGATATGTAAAAACTATGGTCTTATACGAAAGTAAAAATCAATTTTATACAAAGACGCTTTTCTCTTCTAACTGTTTATTTTATTAATTCGCATTTGAATACGATGCTGCTTTTCGAATGTTTTGAGTTTTCACGCCCACGAAACGTAGGCTATGCGCGGGCTGGGAGGGGAGGGGGCTACCTATCCCCCATGCGACGCCTCCACATTTCTGAAAGGTGAATGAAGGCGCAATATTGACGCTTGTTTATGTTTTTTTCTTCATTCTCTTTTGTACAGCTTTTTATTAATAAAATGTTTTATTTGTGGTTTGGGTTTCTGAGAAATTATAACGAAAGGTGAAAGTGTGGTCAAGTTTTAGTAAACGTTTTTGTATTATCAAATCCCACATCTGTCTGTCTGTCTGCGTATGATTTGTTCAATAACTACTGAACTGATTTTACTCCGGTTTTCACTAATGGATAGAGTATTTCTCGAGGAAGGATTATCTCTAAAATTTGTGGACATTACTATATATTTCTACTAAGTAATAATGATTAACATTAAATATCAACTTTCTTATACGACCATATACAGGATAATTTGAAACAATAGGCATGATTCAAGTAACAAAGTATTACTGAAATTATGATTTTAAATAATTAAATAAATTAAAAAGATTCTAAAAAATGTATCTATTTTTAGATTAAAAGCGAGATTAATATAATTTTTCTTGAAATAAAAATACAAAATACAGCAATCCGTCATGTTAAATGGAACACCAATCAGAGCGAATGACGTTACGCATCAGTAAACGTCTTTTATTTTAGACAAATATCAATTTCTCTTACAAGATTATTAGGTACATACCTTAATTAAGAACTTATATACTTTGAAATTCATTTTTAACACACAAAATAATTACATTTTTGTCTAACTCTGAATGTTTGATTATTGTTGACAAGGAGTCTCAAATGTAACCTGCGAGCGTTTTGACGTCAAATTCAAAATTAGTTTTAAAAGAGTCAATTTTTGCGATTAAACCTTTATTATCTGCAGAAATAAGTTTTGGAAATAGGAGACATGTAAGATCATCATAGAATATTTTTTTTTTAAATTAGTCATCATGTCTATTGATGTCAGTGGGCTGTCATTTATATTCAAATAGGTATTGCTCCTAAGAAAATACTCACACCGGAACAATATAGCAACTAGCATCTTATAACTAGCGATATTATTGCTATCTGTCAATATACATTGAATCGGACATATTGTCTCACACCAAAGCAATATGATATCGCTATATTGCTAGTTTCCAATTGGTAGTTACTTTATTACTGTGTTGCTATATTGCTCCGGTGTGAGAGCCCACTTAATGTGTATAACCGGGCATTAGTGAGTCACATGTACAATCGACTATATACAAAAACCGAGGTTACACTGTATATATATATATTTGAGTAGGCAAACATCCGTTTTAAAATCGTCCTTCTAGAAACCTTGCAACACGCACGTCGACGACTCGACTAGTAATTTGCCTAGGATCTATTGCGGCAGGCACAGAGCGGTTCTGCCCCCCCCCCCAACCCCCTCCCACAAACCACACAGGTTATCGGGACAGCATCGGTCTCCGCTCTAACAAATTGTGCAGTGAATCATTCCGCCGCGACGACCGTAAAAAAAATCGAAAGCTTGATTCCGAGAACCGCACGGACTGAAGCTTTCAGCAGGGCGGAGGGAGGGGGTCTGGGGGCGCATTGGCGTATTATTGCGGGTGGAATGTTGTCGAAAAGGAAGAATGAGTTGAAGAAGATGCGGCGTGCTATTTTGATTTTGTTTTATTGGTAATGGATTAGTTATAACCAAGAATTTTTTATGATACGTTTTTTTTTTTAATTTACTCCAGTTTTTTTAAATGGAATTTATAATTTAACTCTAATCGATGGTAAATGGTGCACTTATTCCAGTGATTCCCGAAGTCTTTACAGGGGGCACCGCAAATTTACAGGCTCATCAATTTTATTAATATAATGTTAATGAATAAATAAAAAATGTAGGAATTAGTTCAAAATGTTTGGCTTATTTATTACATGTTAGCGGTGTTTTGACTTAACCCATTAACGCCCGTCGTACACATTCGTGTACACCTCATTTTATAATTAGTGCTGCTGTCTATGGATATTAATTCACAATATTTCAGTTGGTAGAAGTGCAACAAACAAAATCTGTTAACGTTATTAGTTTCATAAGTGTTTAAACGTGTTTTAATTGTTCTCAATAATTTTTATATGAAAAGAGGTACGTGGTATGCTAATATACTTTATTCAACTAATTTTGTTCGAATCATATGAAATAACTTAAATATACATATAACATGACTTTAAAATGAATTTTATCTAAATAAAAATGATATCAGAAAAGCAGTCTCACAAAAAATAGACTTCATATCTGCCCAATTTACTCGCTTGAGTACACACTGTTATTTTTTTTTCTAAATATTAAAAAAAAATTTGAGTTGTATATTTAGTTAAATATATTGAATATGTACTTAATTTCATTAAAAAAAATCTTTTGCATGTTTTTGTTTTCTTTTGGGCGTTAATGGGTTAAAGAAGAGTGCCATGGAAAAACCTTCGTTCAAAAAAAGGCACCGCAAGTCGAAAAATTTAGCAACCACTGCCTTAATTAATGCAAAAAAGTAACTCTGTTGTTACCTCTTCACGGCTATATTGTTGAACCGATTCTGCTGAAATTTGGTAGAGAGATAGCTTGTTTCCTGACGAAGGACATAGGCTACTTGAAACTTGAAAAAATTGACTAGATAAAAATAAAAAACAAATATCACGCAGATGAAGTCGCAAGTAACAACTACACAGGTAGAAAGGTTTACTTGAACTAAGTAAACCTTATTTTGTATATAACGAAAACAATATTTTCTTAAGATAAGAAATATATTCTTAAACCAACTATAGTATTCTTGGACGAAGAAATAATGTAGTTGGATTAAGAGTACTTTTCTTATATTAACCCTCCGTCTGTACACTATATTTTTCGAGACACGGTCTGTACACTGGGTCTTTTAGGGAACAGTCGCGTTTATAGCCTTTCAAAAAATCTGAAAAAAATCAGGGTTACTTCTTGAAGTGTCTACTACATGGCTCAACAGTTGTCAAAGCCTAAAGTTAAAAACCATTGGTAATAAAAATTTAAGTGTAGTCAAAAATGGAGGAAAAACGGGATTTTGTTAAAAAAAATTGTAACGTTGCAATAAACAAATATATTAAAAAAAGGTTATATGGTTATGAAGCTTAGACTATGACCTTTCAAAAGAATATAGTGTCATTGGCATAGCCTCCAAAAAGTTGAATTATTTCAGCACCTGAAAGTGGGAAATATTTTACGGATTCAGGTATGCCATAAATAAACGAAATGGTAATTATTTTGCACAAAATCAGTGTTTTTTGACATAAAAATAGTCAAGAAAGCCTAGAAATACATGAAACATTTATTTTAGTCATGAAAAGACGAAAAAAGCCAAAAAGACGGTATCCATTTACCATAGAAAAAAGTAACGCCGTCTGTACACTGACCCATTTAGGGAACTTGCATCTGCTGGCATTTGCAAAAAAATTGTCAGACTCGAGTGCCTTTTGAGCCTTTAGTCCCTACCCATACCTAGTGAGGTAGCACAAGCCCGCCCCCTATTCGTAGGAGAGATATTGAAGTTTGAAATTTCGACTGTTCCTTAAAAGACCCAGTGTACAGACGGAGGGTTAAGAAAATATTGTTTTCGTTATATACAAAACAAGATTTTCTTGGTCCAATACAGTTTTGTGTGTGTGTAGTTCTATTTAGCAACCTAATTTGATTAGGTCGAATATATTCTACTAATGTACGATATCATTAGATAGCTATTTGGCAAGCAATCTCCTATGAGGTATCAAACTTATATGACAGTTATCTTGGAGTTTCATGAAGACTTTGACAAGTTTCACGTACACGTTATATGTAAACACCAACAACTGTATTAAAACAGTGATGATATTATGATAATTATACCACGTACAGTCAGAATCTGCACCAACTGTGTTACAATACTCTAGTCAAGTATCGCTGATTTAAATTCCATAGGAAATCCATAGATACTATCAAAAAATTAACACTAGAAAGACGGGAGCAGTCATTTGACGGTAATTTCAATTTCAATATTGAATAATTCAAAAACTATTTGACTTACCGTAATGAGACTTTGTGACTTTTATTAATACTAGTAGTTAAATGAAACTATATATCAAAATAATTCACATCTATTTTCTTTATTGTTTGACATGTTGATATACCGACAAAGACGGCGGCGGTCTTTTGACGGCTATGATCTGATAAATATGTTTTTAATTGTTGTATGAGAGGGTACAACAATAAATACGTATATGAATTGTCAGTCAAATAAGCCTGTAATTGGGTATCGATATTATTGTGAGTAATTTGTGAAAAAAGCCCAGGAAATTCGAAGAAGGCGAGAATGTCTTATTCAGAAATGTAAAAATAAAACTAATAAAGTATGCGATACTTATACTTGTAAAAAACCGCTTTGCGGCTCTTGTAACATATAAAAATTGTGTATAAATATTTAAATTAAACATGCATTACATCTACTTTTATTTCTTTACTTGGCATTTATTAATTACTCATAAAAAAAGATATTTAGTAAATTTGTAGTCATTTGACCGGTCACCGTCTTTGTAGGTAGGTAGATTTTCCCGTCTTTCTAGTGTTAATACCTCATTTGAGAGTGCTTGCTAACTAGCTCCTTTTAGTAAATCACTTTAGCTCTGAATCTCTTCATTAATGAATAATTTCTATTCAAAATAAATACGACATGAATCACATATAAATACATATTAGGGTTAGTAGAGTGGAATTTCTACGTAAAGGGGTTTCAAGTTTCAACCCCCTATAAGAACAAGGGTGGTATAGGGAGCTGTGCAGTCAAGGTCACGTCACCCATCCACCCAATCACACACCCGCCTCGTTGCGACACACTAATCGTATTCTCACCCCTATCGGAACCTTGACAGCACCTAGTAGAGGTTTGGGGGAAACCCCCCAGTTTATTTCTACAAACCTATAAAAACAAAAGTGATAGCGGCGTTCTAGGTATTTTGTGTTTTTAAGGTTGCGTAACATGGACAATATATGCTTAGCTTACGAGTTTTATTGCTTGTGTGTACAGTGGTCTCAAACATGTTTACGTCTTAAATAATTTAATAAAATATTGTATTAGAAGATTTTTATACAAAAAATGATTGATTTAAATACCTACTTTTAAATAGTATAGGCTTATATTTATTAATAACAACAAATTGTTTTTTTCATTGAAATTCGAAAAAAAAAATCTATAAAAGAGTTTGTCCTTAACCACTCACTCACTCATATATCAACGTACAGCTCAAATCCCTGGACCTAGAAACGTGAAATTTCGTAGGCGCCTTCTTTTTATGATGTAAGCACCCACCAATAAAGGATTTTTCAAAATTCAACCCCTACGGGGTTAAAATGGGGTATCAAAGTTTATATAAAAATATATTTTTTGTTCGCATTTGATTGAAACTTATCAAACATACTCTACAATATAAATAATGAAAAAATTATTTCAGAATTTCCCAAAATTTAACCCCTAGGGGTGTAGAAAAATTTGTAAAATATTTTTTTTTTGTATTCACCGAATGAAACACGACACAAGTAGGTACTCTACAAGACAAATATCAGTTACGAAAATTCAACCCCTATGGGAATGGGGAGGGGGACAAATGGGGGGAGGGAACATTTGATATATTATCTTAAAAGTGGTTTCGAGAAAAACGCGTTTAAAACTTTAGTAACAGATATTACAAAAACACGTCCTATTCCTTTCTATATGCTGTAACTTCGTTTTTTAACTCGAATTTCGGTTTACAATTTTCACAGTACACTCTCAATATATTTTACTTACTTCCAAAATATGGTATGTATAAAAAAAATAAGTCGTCACCCAGTAATACTGCCGTGCTAAGCACAAAAGCGGTATCTCAGTAAAGGCGAGTTTCGAGAAAATCAAAGTTTTGTTAAAATAGTTTTATTTTTACTTTAAAGATTGTTTTTTTGATTTATTAAATGGAATTTATTCATTACATTGGGAATTTTGTCGGTATCAAAATATACAGTTATTTGCCTACGTATTATTGATATACCTCTAATTCTCTTAGTGATTTAAGGTAAACCTGAGATAAGGAAAACTTTTTTAAGGGTTTTTCATATGTTTTAAATACGACACCGCTATTTGGCTTGGTTCATTGGATTCGTATTTTTTAAGTTATTCGATGCCATAAAAATCAACTTTACGATTTTTTTTGAGATACCGCTTTTGTGCTTAGAACGGCAGAATACTGCCTAAAAATATACACTTTTTGTTTCATGTCTATCTGTCTGTGAGTCTGTCATATAACACCTTGTAACACGCATAACTCATTGAACGGATTTTAACGAAACTTGATTTCTTAGTTAGGTCTGGCTAGTGTATGATCCACATATTTTTTTTTAATATCTCAAGAATTTTACGTAATTTACGTAAAAATTGGATACAATCTTTTTTATTGAGAATTAAATTGTCTATAAGAAAGGTAATAACAAATTTTTCAGTAAAACATTCCCTTACAAGAATTTATCGCAAGGAAGCATAGGTAGATTTTTTTCAATTTGCTAAAAGTCGGTTGGTGTAATGAAGGTAATTTTTCTCAGACCTTACATCCAATATCTGTCCCTTCGTATATAAAAACCTGTGTTGAAATTACACCTAACAAAACAAACAACATAATATAGGAAATGCCAACACAACGCAATACTAAATTGGCAAGGGGGAGAAATTTATTCAATTCTAAGCCAAATCGTGTAGTACTAAATGATTTTTATAATATACCAAAGTATTAAGATATAGGGTTCGAAAAATCGTAGTATTATTATTAAATTATAAATTATTAATTCGAATTATTTATGAAACCAATCAATTATAAAAAAAATGTTTACGGTAAAAGTTATAAACAATATAATTACCTATAACACTGGTTAACAAAAAAACATCCTAGAGATCTGAATAGGTGATTTAGAAGATATTTGTTATGCCGAAACCGAATTCGTTGCCCAAATGGTTCCATCACGTAAGGTTTTGAAGATATTCGAACCTAAAAGTCCCAAAAATTACGATTTTGGCAATATTGGGGAATTTATTACTAAGTAGGTAATTTTTTTCTGAAGTTTTCTTTCATGATTTCGAATGGTACTATCTTTTCTCTTTAAAATGATTTTTTACATTTTACTGTGCGACTTTTCTTCACCGAAATATACTACATTGAAAATATATGTAGTAAAGTTCATTGTGTCTATAATACTACACTCTATCATATCTTCAAACTAGTACATCTCGACTAAAAAAAATCGTACAGTAAAGAGTTAAAACTCATTTTAAAGAGGAAAGATAACACTATTTGTTACCGTGACCGAAAACTTTAGAAAAAAATTACCTACTTGATAATAAATTCTTTAACATTGCCAATGGACTTTTAGGTTAGAATATCTCAAAACCCTGACGTGATGAAACCAATTGGGTAACAAATTCGATTTCAGCATGCCAAAAGCCTCCTAAATTATACCATTACAAAAGTTTTTTTTTGTTGACCAGTATAATTTATGTTCTAATAATTTATTCTTATAGGAATTTATATTAAAAACAGAAATAAAGTATAATTAATTTTCTATATTTTATGCCCTAATCAGAATTACGTATAAGAAAGTTTCGTAACTTCTGTATCAACTTTTTGTAAATTAAGATAATTTAATAATAATAAATAAATCATTAATTCTAATCTCCCCCTTCAAGAAAAAAACATGAATTTTAATTTAATATATTTTTTTATTGTAATTATTTTTTAGCCTGCGTCATGATAGGTTTAAAAGCCGATCGGCATAAGGTCAAGCGCGTAATACACATTATTATAATGAGTCGATGTTTGACATTTTAAAGTCAGATCAATACTTTGTTACTCTGGCATTTAAATAATATAATGTGAAAATTCACCAACGCCGAATATTTACATCTAACGGTAGCGTAATTCCACGGCGGGAGGGGGGGACGACCCCCCTCCACTCGCCCTTTGCAGGTAATCGCCTACGTACAACTCTTCTTATGTATGTATCATATAGAATTTACTTATTTCTAAATCTTTATTTTTTTATTTAATGAATACATTTTTTATTTAATAAAAAAATTATAGTTATTAAAAAAAGGTAGGACAGATAATGCAATTATTTTATCCTTTTTCCTCCCCATATCGACACTTTTTCTACAGATTTGTCTTAATAATATAGTCAAAACGCCCTCGTTTTTAACGAATTTTTAATTTATAAAATATAATACAATTTGCAGAGAAAAAAATAATTTGTTTGTGTATTAAAAAATGTAATCAATGTAAAAAATCCGTGATTGATTTGACTCCGATAGAGGTTGTTTGTTAATATGATAATTTTTTACCAATATAGAAATATCCATACGTTTATCTTATTGATAATTATGATATTATGATTACGGTGAAAATTTTGTTTCGTATTGAAAACATATTTTAAATACAAAAAATTTCTTAATAAATGACATCACTGAATTTACCATATCGAAAATTACACGTTCACTAGTTGGGTGGTGTAAAAAATATTCACACTGATAAATACAACCATTATGTTTAATCTATTTGAGAGTTTCGTTTATTAATTTGACAAATGAAAAGATTTTTAGATAAACATGACGACATATTTTTCAAATGAATACAATATCTTCAATAAGATTTTTTTTTAATTATTATATTGATGAGGAAATATAGTTATATTAACAAGATAAATTTATTTAGCATTTTTCCATCTCAAATTTTCAATAAGATCGAGTTTTTTTTTGTATATTTAAACCAATCTCAGCTGTGTCGCATCTCGTCCGAATTTAAACTACTCTCGTCTCGTTCTCGTCAAAAAATCTAACAAATCTTTTTCTTATTTCGAGACCAAGAAAACTCACATCTCTATTTAAACTGTGAACAAATTCGGTCACATAGATACCTATTATCCCGGCGATCCATGCATACACATACATACACACATACATACGCGTTAGTGCCCCCTGACATTTATATGCGTGTGTGCCCCCACCCCCCCCTCTCTCTCCTACAACCAGCGCGTTTGTGTGTTACCTTGGCAACGGCGTACTCCGCGCTGCAACAACGCTATACTCTCTCATGTCTATCTGTCTGTATCTATATATGTGTGTGTGTGTGTGTGTATGTGTGTGTGTGTGTGTGTGTGTGTGTGTGTGTGTGTGTGTGTGTGTGTGTGTGTGTGTGTGTGTGTGTGTCTCACCCGCTCTAGCGCCCGGAAGCAATGCGGAGAGATGTTTTTTTTTTATTTTTGAAAATGCCAACCTGTTGCAGTCGCACGCACGTGGTACCACCAACTAAAATTTAGTTTTTTAGGTACATTCATCAGCTATATTATACATGGATCTTGAATTCTGGGTGTAAGCCATGTCAGTTTGGTCACAATTTTCACTCAGAAGCCTAGATATCAAGATCACCTGAATGCTTTTATATTCATATATTGTAAAGTTCAACGTCTTTTTGTCTGTCTGTCTGTCTGTCCGTTACTGCGCTTATCATTTATCTGATTTACGTATGTTTTTGTTTTAATCGATAGATATCGTCGCTTATCAAAAAACACCGCTCAAGTCATTTTGACCAACTTTACAGGAGAGGGGAAAAACGTGTATGTTTTATATATGCTACCGGCTTGCGCGCTCTCACTATTTTTTGAATTCTGGTCTCTTATTGTCCGAAACGTCTAGAATGTGATTGGTAGATCGACGCGCAATGAGTAGCTCTGCTAATTTTCGACTTGAGCGATGTTGTTAAGTAACATAAGGAATAAGTAGGGACGATAATAGTAAATCAAAGTTAATATCAGCGCGCTCTTTTCCAATAAGCTGACTAAACAGTTAAATATTGAACAATATAATGTAGTAAAGAATTGTCTAGAATAAAAAGGCATATATTTTATTCCTAATACGCACCTGACCTAATAACTAAACAGACATTTTTGGTTTAATGACACCTACACCACAATAACCTTTGATTGTATATTTATTAGAAAATCCGAAAAATGAATTCAAAATTTTCATTTATACGAATCTGCATAAATCAATTACCATATAACTTAAACAAATCCTAACACTTTAGGATTTTTAACAAAGAAAATCTCATTAAAATCGGTTCAGTAGTTTTCGTGTCAAGTTAAAACATACAAACCAGATAAACATACAGAAATATACAAATTAGAAAAACTATCACTGATTGAAAACAATATGTATATATTTTTTTACTGTACAGAAAGTACTGAACAGTTTTTGATGAAACTTTCACGGTAATGCACGTTTTTTCTTTCAGAATATGTAACGCAAATTGAAAAAAATTACATACATTAACCAAAGTAGCAAAAATATATGAAAATAAATGGAAGAATTTACAAAACAGCATTTTATAAATTTAATAAGCATTTCAATCGATTTGGTGACATTCCGACATCAACCCGGATATATCAGTTAGTTCATTAATATCAAACCAACAAAATATCAGTAATTTTTCACTAGTCACCCCATCTACTAAAATCATAAAAAAAATCTTCACAATACAATAAAAATTAAAAATCACAAATGTTATATTACATTTGATTATTTAACCTTTCACTTTCCACCCCGTAAACAACATATACCCTTGTTAATTTGTTACACAATCGCCCCAGGTGAGCACTGCGTGCCCCCTCTAACCCCTGTACCCCCCCCTCTGCTAGCCCCATAACCCCAGTGAACGCTTCCACGTGAACATTTTGTTTTCGGAATATCGGCCAGGATTAGAATTACATTAGCTGACATTTAGTATCCTCCCTAGGGACCATTCTTGTTCGTCCGTAGGCGTGCATATAACATCATAGGCGTCGGGAGTGAGGGGGAATATACGAAAAACATCCTTTCTTTGTTTTAATAAAATTTATATAACATATACAAGTATAATATTATTTTTATTTCCTTTCTAATACTTGATCTTTCATTTTTATCAAATTTTATGGCACTTTTTATTTAGAAGACAGTGGCGTAATATAGAGGTACGTAGATTACGCTTTCAATTGAGTAAAAAATATAAAAAAGTGTAGATATTTTAAAACGTTTTTTTTCACCGCCAAATTCTAATTTGTAATGCGCTAAAATCTGACATTAGATCAGCGATACTCAACCTGCGGCCCGGCCAGCTTTTATGTGCGGCCCAAAGTAATCAGTCATCAGATACTTTTTTTTTAAGTTAGGTATCTATATCGTTGATTCGTGTAGATGTGTAGATATAGTCGCGTCATTATAATATTTTGAAAAAAATTAATTAGAGCCCTTTATATTATTGATGGAATTTGTTGGGGAAGGTGTAAGGAGTAATTTCTCATCAAATGAGTCAATTTTTTTTCATTGGAGCATTGTTTATTTTTAAACAATTTGGTCGGAAAATCTGTTTTTCTGATATAGTGGGAAAATTGTGGGTTCTGGAGAAAAGTAAAGCACAGACGAAATATGCGCAATCAAAAGATCTATAATTTGGTGCCTGGTAGATTAAAATCCGATAATTGGTTCAAAAGTTATTGCAAAAAAAAACGCTAAAAAACGTTGAAAAATAACTTTTTTTTAAATTGTTTATAATTTTTTTATTATTTATTAAAATTCAACGAAAATACCTAAAAGTTGTGAGCATTAATATGTTTCAAAAGTGAGCGAAAGATGGGTGCTGTAGGTCGAATAGTTTTTGCAAAATTCTATTTGTTTATCGGGTTGAGAAAAAAATAGCTAAATTTCAAACGCGGGGCCTGATAAAAGTTATTAACCAAAAAGGATTCACAACCCCGATTTTTAAAGGCCAAAGCCTAACTCAACTTTGTATTTTCGTACAATATCGATTTATTATCGAGAACCCTTTTGAAACGTGCAATAAACAAAATATTTTAAAAAAATGCACTAAAAATTAATAATTTTCAATATTTCGCCTTAACGGTGAGCATTGTTATTTTACAACTTAGAAAACTATCTTATTGTTATTTTTTCATCGCGTTACCCCAGATTAAAAAAAGAATGAAGGTTCTACGATCATTATAAGCTGAGATATTGCAATTTTTTCAAACGCGGATCATTTTGAACTTCGACTTTGCCCGCGAGATATGTTTCTCAGCCGTCGAAGTTCAAAATGATCCGCGCTTGAAAAATTTGCAACAGCAAAATTTTATGTCATTAGGGGGTGGAAAATTTTAGGTGACAAAGAAAAAAAGGTCAGATTTCCGCCCACCTGAAATAGAAAAAATCTGTATGCGGCCCGGAGGAAAAAAAGGTTGAGTATCGCTGCATTAGATAGATACTATTTAAGTATATTTTTATAAAAAGTACTTGTACTTAACTTCAGGTTATTCGATCATTAGAGCAATGTATAGATAAAAGTCTAAAATTTTAATATGTTATTTATGGATAACTCATATATTTTACTAATTTTTAATTGAAATATTGGACGTATGGTTTTTGAGTAATTGGATATTAAAAATAGAGTTTTTAACACACGATAAATGAGAGAACTTGCCGAAAGTGCTCTATTTATTGAAATTCTATACAATTGGCTATATAGAGACGTTTTAAAAACTAACTTCAACCCTTTTAAATACTATAATAATTATAAAACAAATATATTCACGTGTAATTTATTCAAAATAATGAAAAACTAGCTCTGTCATTACAGCAGTACAAATTAGTACATAGTACATGTTACTATTATATACCGTTCTGTCTATTTCAATTTTCAATTTAAATTAACCTTTTGTTTACTTTTAAGAATTAACAAAGTAAAATATCCCATTAAATGTAGGTACATGTGTTCTCAATATAAATTAAAAACAACATTTTTTGAAACCACAGTGCGCCAGACGTACATATAACCTAAATATGAATATTTATTTGACAATGATTATCTGTTCCTTTACGAGATATGTTTGTTTGTTACATAGTATTGAGAGTGGAGCACATTGACATAGATCTCGCGCAGAAGGGATGCTGTAAGTAGGACACTGCGCACCACCACCGCTTTTCACGTTTTTTCTCTTTTATTTTCACGTTCAACTGCATTCGAAACAGTTCTCATCGATCGAGTTTATATTTACTTTTTCTTTTATTACTGACTGCATCAATTAAATTTATGTATACTTGTACTTAAGTTCTTATTTAATTATTGAAAATCTCCACCTCACCTTCAACGATCTTAACTGGACAATGTTATGCACTAATGTATCAATCAATTTCTGAGCATTTTTGTTAAGGGGTTAGGTGTAGTCAGAGACATGAAAAAATGACAATTTTAAATAAATTTTTTTTGCCAGTAAATTATTTTATTTTATAAAAGTAAAAACATAGCATCATTAAATAAGGTTTCGACTTGACTTGACAGAAATTTTAGAAAAAAAAATTAATAATTTTAAAAGTAATAGCTGTTTGGGTTGATCCAGTTTCAACCGAAGCTCCTTGCGGTGACCATCACTTATCCTTGGAAATTCATTCAAATTCAATCGGACAAAAAAAATAGTTTTATTCATAGATAATCTAGTGCCTGATCGAAGCTTTTTTTTTTCTTTCTTAAATTAACAAAATGGCAGCCTCAGGAATTTTTTTTCCAGATTTTCGGGGAAAAAGCCATCTGTTAATTGTTTTTAACAAATCCAAATTAAAAACAAAACAAAAATCCTTCGATCAGGCACTAGTTTTTCATGTTTTCAAAAAGCTGTATAAATTTCATTAAAATCTACCGAGCGGTTTTCGAGCTACAGTGGTCACCAGTTCAAAAAACATAGTTTTGAGAAAAACGCATTTAAAGTTTTACACTCAATTTACATAAAGTAATATACGTATTATTTAATTACTTACACAGAGTCATCTATCAATGGGCCATATAATAGTTCTTCTGCCTTTGTAGCAGCTTCCAAAAATGCAAAAAAAAGAAAATCGATTTCTTGAAAATTCTGACTACACCTAACCCCTTAAAACGGCCGGAAAACCAATATTTTAGCGCACCAGAAAATCTTCAATTTTAGTTTTTAGATTAAAATACATCGAAAACGTATATTTGCACTTCCAAATAAATAAAAATCGTTCACGCGAGGCAAAGGGTTAGTTTTTACCCTATTATAGGGGTTGTTTTTGGGATTACTGTATTTTTGACGTCAGATTTGGATTCAGCGTCGAAAAATACATCGAAAACGTATATTAGTCCAGTCAACAGACAATTTCGTATAGGGGTGGCGATAGAAAAAAATGACGGAGTACGTTTTTTTTTCAAGAAATTGGTAGATTTCGATGTATAGAACATGGTGATACCCCCCCCCCCCCCTTCACAGGGGGGTGCATAGCTTTCTAGGTGCTTACAAAGCTATATAAAATCAGTTATTTGGGTATAACACTGGGGTTGTCAGTTTTAGGATAAAATAAGTCTGATAAATCTTAAAGCTGATAAAATTACGAACAAAATAGTGTTTTTAAAAATTATGTACCTTAAATAGTTATTAAAATAGAGCCCGCGAAAATATCATTTAGCGACGTCGAGTTTAGAGATTACGCCTAAAATGCATAGTTACGTTCGATCGCTGTGTTTAATATGTATTTAATTGAATTTCAAAATGAAATTTTAAGTTATAATAGAGAAAAGATCGAAATCTCGAAAAATGTTATAAGCACTCAATGTTTCAGTATTACAAAAATTTAAGGAAAATTATTCATGTTTTTCGATGACTGCAGAGAAGACCTTCCATACCGAATAAAACAAATTCCAGCTAGGAATCCATAAATAATTTAATGCCCTAAATAATGGTTTCTGTCCGACCACGATTACTATAAAATTGTTCTAGTTATACGTAAATACATCATATATGAAGAATAATTTTTATAACAAAAACTTTTAATATACACTGTTTTTGTATTCGCAGCGTGCGTGATGACAGCGCCAACTAACGGGTGGACTTTAGTAGCAACTTGGGTGGACTTTGACGTACTAACAAACAAATAATTTCAATAAAATATCGTAATATATACATTTTAGACGATTATTTATGACTATTGGCTATGTGCACGAAGTGTATTAGCGCCGCTAGCGGATAATAGAGAAGGATTGAATGGATTCAACTCTCTTTTTATCATTGTTTAATATGTTTAATACCGTGAATTTTTTTATTAAACAAATATCATTTAATTTAGCTGTTTTCATATAATATAAATAGTAGGTATAGCATAAAAGGTACGTGAAAATTATTTATTTTGGGTATCCTTTTCTCTTTAATTATGACGTATAATAGAGAAATAATTAATTTGATTACATTGACAGCATAACCTCAAATTTTGGCGCCGATAATTTTACAATATTGCTCACCACGAACACTCGCATCGACATTATTTCTAACTCCACCCCCTTGCACATAGTCTATAGTGGGATTAACCATGTTGACCTTTCTATTTTCAGTTAAAAACGAGCCTATTAAAAATGACAGTCCACCCAAAGTGTTATTTTTTGCCACGTTGTGCGCTGTGATCGATTTCGTTTTCCCCACTACCTACTTTGCACCCAGCGAATACAGTTGTGATAATTATAACTTAAATTATGTACTTTATATATTTACCTATAACTTGGGCAATTTTAAAGTAATCATGGTGGAACAGAAACTATTTTTTAGGATATTAAATTCTTTATGGATTCCTAGTTGGAATTTGTTTGCACGCATATCTCGAAATGAGCTTTATATGAGTTTGATATATTAGTGCATTACAGTGTCCAAGTCAAGTATATTAATAATATTATCGTATTATAATGCATCAAATATTCGGTCATAGGTATTCGTTATTACGCCGAATCAGAGTGTTTTGTAAACATTCTGATTCGTCATTACAACGACTTCTAAAATAAATACTATCTACATACATACAATATATAACTACATATATGTACCTATATACAAACGTAAGCCAGTTTCGTTATCTTGACAGTTTACGGGATTCAAGGAATCAATAATTATAGTACAGTATAACTTCGATATAATGAATAGGTTATGTTAAACAAGTACATAATATGCAGGAATTCCGTCAATGTAAATCGATATCAAACTATTTTTCCTGGATTCATAATACATAATTCCCAAATGTTTTTATTTCGAGATTATTGATATTTTCTTCAAGAATAAATACGCCATTTTAGAATTGGTCCAATAAATTTTTAGTTATACTTTAGATCAGTGGTTCCCAAAGTGGTCCCTACGGACCCCAAGGGGTCCCTGGCATCGTTCAAGGGGTCCGTGGAAAATCAAAATCGATTTGGGGGTCCCTGAACAACGTCAGGGGGTCCGCGCATATTTTTATTAATATGGAAGTTAAAATAAATAACAATGAATAAATTACACTGACCGACAGCCATTTTGCTGCAGGGCATACAACAACTTTTTAAGGGTAACTTGGACACGCTGAATCCAAAAATGACCACCATTTTGCTCAATCAGTTTTTGTTTTTGCAATATTGCAAAAAAATGTTTTTTTCGATATGCAAACATTCAAATTCAAAAATATTTTTTGAATCTATGACTTCAACCAAAGATCATTCAAAATGAAGCTATGGGTCCTAATTGAACTAAAAAGCCTTAAATTATATACATTCATAAAGTTATTCCCTTCGAAAATCATTTTTTAAACGAAAAAAAATCTATTTTTTAGCAAAAATTCGACAATTTTCAAAATTCAAAGCGTATTAACACAAACAATTTTTGTCCAATTTTAATGTTATTCACTAAATTAGTAGCTTTATCTATCTTCTTCATTGTATTAAAATTTTAACGTAATCGAATAAAAATTGGCGAAGTGGTACTAAAATCAACTGCGCGTGTCAAAATTTAGTAGTTTTTCACCCAGGGTCCGTGGGAAAGTTTTGACTATGAAAAGGGGTCCGTGGGTCAAAAGAGTTTGGGAACCACTGCTTTAGATAAACAGATAGATGGATAGAAAAAAATGGTTCATTTAGAGAGTTCCATTTTGACAGATCTCTAAAAATGTACTTATACATAGGTATTTATTTCTATGATTAAAATGCCTAAAAAGTTTAATTGCATAGCAAAATTATGCATGTAACAAGGATTGAGAAGACAGACAGACACAGAACAAAAAGTGCGATTGTCTCGACCTGAACAAAAATTTTGAAAACGAATAAAAATATTTTTCCCATTTTAAAACGATCACAAAGCTTCTCGTATCTTCAATATTGCGAGGAATCAAAATCAATACCGAAAAATAGACTTTACTAATGTATAAAAAAATAAATACAACTTCAAATACAAATACGTCTAATAAAAAATAAATAAAGAGTCAGATATTAATGAAAAGTAATAAAACAGATTGAAGCACCTAGTATCGTATCTGGGGCAACCACCTTTGTTCCTGTAAATGGGTCACAGGGTTACCCCCATCATACCGAGCGTTGCAATTCCGTCTATCTGTTGTACGCCCAGCAACCGCCGTTACCCCCCCCCCTCTCGCCCAATACACCCTCTCTAATCCTATCTAATTCTGAACACAATCTGTACCATTTATTTATTTATTTTTTAATAATATCTATACATAAAAAGCTGATTTTATTATTGGTCAAAAAATTGTCAATGTTTGAGAATTTTTTTCACAGATATAACTAATTATTTTTGAATCAGGTAAAGGACATTTTATTAAGTATATATTCAACTTATTTAATATCAATTTTTATTGAAAAATATTAAATATTTACAAAGTTATGAGCCTCGATGTGACGACCAAAAAAAATATTTTTCTTTATGGTCGATTCGAAATTTCGAGAAGGGTTTATATGAAAAAATAAATAAACATTTTATCAATATCTATATGAATGTAGCTATCGTTGCACGTAGCCGTTTTTATTTTTATGTTTTTTTACAAAATGGCGATCGTTTGAATTTTTTTTCCATTTTTAAGACCTATTTTTTTTCATTAGAGCGGTTTTAAAAATAGTAATTATCAAAATTTCAAAAATCGGCTACGTACAGAAATAGCTACTACAATTACGAAAATTATAAAAAAAATTGAAATCGGTTTATTAGTCTTTGAGGAATCGTGTCGACCAGGTCGAAAAATGTCATTCCGAGATAAACGTGTTTAATGTTTTTATTATATCATAACCGGCCGTGCTACATCGTCTCACTAAATTAACTCCGTCAATTTTCAAAATTTAAACTCAATTTTTTGTATACATATTTATGAACATGTAAACTTTAAAAAATCTAAGAAAAAAATTTTTTTTCCCGTCATAGTGGCCATCCCCCTTAAAATTCATATTAATAATAATAATAATAATTTTATTATTATATTGTGTTCAGTACAATAACAAAATATGAAATTAACATTAGCAGGTATTTAAATAGAGAACATATTCAATGTTTTGTGTCGATTATCGACCGTACGTTTATTCGGCGCGCGGAGTAAAATTAGGTCAGATCCGGGATAGAGATCAGTGTACTCCGGACACTGGAAAGTGCATACACTCCGGGAACGACCTGGATACTCTTTGTATGCTGCAGGTCACTCACATCTACTCTTTACGAAACAAATTATACACAAGCTGTTACCCGCGTCTTCACCCGCGACTTCACTCACGTATTTTTTATCTAAACTAACAAAATAAAGCCTATGTTTTTTCTCAGGATGCAAGCTATCTCCCTGCCAAATTTCATCCAGATCGGTTCAGCAGTTTAGCCGTGAAAAGTTAAGTTAAATAGAGTTATTTTGCAAAAAATATTATAAAAAAAAACTGTTGAGTTAAAATAAGGGTTAACTTAGAATTTTACAAGATTGGTGTGATTAGGCGGCTATTACACGGAAAAAAGTATTTTTTGAACATAAGCAAAAATTACAACTTCGTCTTGTAAATCAAGTAAATACAAGGAAAATAAGCAGTAGTTACTGTAAACATTGTAATTTTAGCTAATTTTCCTAGCACTTGGCCGGATTCATTAGTAATAACTAAAATTTACAATGCAGTGTTGTAACAATAGATGTTACTTTATATTGAAGTAATTTTCATACCGAGATATGATTTTTTTACATTTTTAGTACGGAAATTTTACAATAATCCCGATAATGTATTAAATACAATTTTACATTGTAAATTTAAATAAATTGGCACGTCTATTGTGAAATAATTTTATTTTTAACTTTTTCATTAGTAAGCTTTACAATAACACACTGTAATTAATAGCATTACACTGTTAAAAAAAATCTGTGCTAAGAAAGAAAACGTATTTCTCTCAACTACACCGCGGCATTAAATACGGCGAACGACAGGGCGTCGTTCGGTCAACTACGCCGCAGGGTTGACCTGAATCGTCCGTCCAACTACATATGTAGTTGGAATAAATGTTTGGTAATTTGGTGCAAGTAATAGATAGTGTTGTTTAGAATTAACAGCAGTTGAATAAATATTATTTTTTTTTTGAAAAGATTATAAAATATTTGAATCAACGAGATAAAAATTGTTTCGAAAAAAAAATTACCTTGTTAGAATCAGTTTTAATTTTTTTTAACTACATATGTAGTTGATATAAATGTTTGGCAATTTAGTGCAAGTAATAGATATTGTTTTTTAGAATTAACAGCAGTTGAATAAATAATTTTTTTGTTTGCAAAGATTATAAAATATTTGAATCAACGAGATAAAAATTGTTTCGAAAAAAAATTACCTTGTTAGAATTAATTTTAATTTTTTTTAAACTACATATGTAGTTGGAATAAATGTTTGGAAATTTGGTTCAAGTAATAGATATTGTTTTTTTAGAATTAACAGCAGTTGAATAAATATTTATTTTTTTTGCAAAGATTATAAAATATTTGAATCAACGAGATAAAAATTGTTTTGACTAAACTTTTGATTCGGAAAACAGAACATTTCTTTCATCTGAAGTAATTCTACAATTAACTTGAATGATTTTATTTTTCTATATGTAATATGTTTAATAGGTATAATAAATAATATCACTGATCACCTGAAAAATTATGTCGAAATGAAATAATAAATAATAGTTAAGTAACCTTTTTTTATTCATTAATAAACATTACAACACATATGCACATACAGTACTACATATTCATAATAAACATACATTATAATATAAAATAACATATACATTATATTACATTAACACATTATCTAAAGCATAATTTATTATAAAATAATGAAAAATCATTTTCATTTTATTCTGTAACAAAATACCTTATATATTTCATGATGTCTTTCATTATGGACTTCGTTAATCCTTCCAGACTGTAAAGACAAAAAATATATTTATTAGTATTAAAAAAAATTGTAATTTTTCAAAAATAACACATAATTTAAGCATATAGTTAAAGTAGTAGCAAAAATAAATACAACTCACTTGTGCTTATATCGCTACGCTGGCTTTCAATTGATGATAGCTTCAAGTTTCCAATAAATTCCTTTCTTATTTCTGACTTTACCACGAAGTGACACAAGAAAAAGCAATAGTAATATTTGAAGAAATTCTTTTGTATCTGAAAAAATATCAAATTATTATACATAGAATAATCATAAAGTTTCGACAAAAAAATAACTTTCTTGTAATTGCATGAACTCTACTTACGTTTTTGATCTGCAGTAGTAATAATCAAAGTATAGATTTTCTTATCCCAATTGGTATAGAGATGCGTATTAGTTCAATTCAAAAGTTTAACTGAATTAGTAACGAGACATGTTCTGACCTGTTCTGTGAAAGATACCGTACAGCACAGAATAAAGATACTTTAGGTATGCATCAGAGTAGAGATGCGAACAATTTAAAAATGATATTATCTTTATAGCCCGGGAGCCGGTAGACAGTAAAACTGCACTACGGATTTTCAAGTCATAGGTACAACATATAGGCCTGGTGTGCCAGGAATTATTCTGACCAAAATATTTTTTATAATTTTTATTATTATTAATAAGTGTTAGCATTTTGCACTTTCACGGAAATTAATTTTGAAAAGACCATTTTATTGCAAAAAATATATATATATACATTGACGAATTTGTTCGTTATCATGAGACTTGAATTTGTATTAAATTTGGCCATAATCAACCAACCCGTTCCCGTGCCGACTTAGGGTTGAAAAAAGTCCAAATAGGGTAGTTTTACTGTTTTTTGCGTTTAATTAAAAAAACAAAGCAATTAGCATAAATATGTATACAACATTTATTGTAGAGCGTAAAATTATTTTAAAAAATGTTCTCATAGTGTATCACGAATATCTATTATTTTCCATGAAAAATAATAAATATTATTTGAAAAAAAAAATTCGTTTACGGTAAATATATTATATATATTGTCCAGTAAAGGAAGCATTTTGACAACAAATGGTACTGTTGATTATTATAGATTTTGGTGCGGAGAATTCGAAAAAAATAACCCGGACTAGAAAAAAGTGGTGCAACACCCTTAAAGATGGGGTTGAAGGGTGAAATCCCATTTCCATGTGTATTTTCAATTTATTTCAAAATCTAAAACGACAATAGGATATTTTTATGGTTGGCATTTGTTGGGGACACAGATATGAATCGATTGAGACTACATGTACTAAATTTGACCCAAAATTACCCCTTCTAAAAGGTTTAATATAAGTAAAAATGCTTATTTTTGGTGAAAATATTTTAAAAATTAATTACTTCGGTTAAAATCATACAAATTACACGAAATTGATCTCAAATTGTTCCTGAAATTCCAATGAATAAGGATCAACCATAATTTAAAAAAAATATTTTTTGGGAGGGACTCATTTTGTTTGTATATACAAATCGAAGATATTCACGTTGGTTTTACTTAAAAATATTAAACCCTTATGTTTTTAATTAAATTTTAGTATAATGGCAATTTTCCAAAAATTTACGTCACTTACCCTGAAACATTAGCAATTTTCATTGGTTAAACTATTAATTTTTTTTAATTATGGTTGATCCTTATTCATTGGAATTTCAGGAACAATTTGAGATCAATTTCGTGTAATTTGTATGATTTTAACCGAAGTTATTAATTTTTAAAATATTTTCACCAAAAATAAGCATTTTTACCTATATTAAACCTTTTACCGCCACCGGCTCCACACCTATTAGTAGCACCCTTTTTGAAAGTAACAAAATTAGCATACGGTCATACGGTTTTTGAAAAATGTACCTACTACCTACACAAATGAATGGTTACTTATTACATATTTCCTAGAAATTTGGAGTTTTCGATTAAATCTTCGCATTATGCATAATTACACACATTGGCGCTGATCAAATTATACACCAAATGACGCTTGCTATCTGCAAATGCCGGTGATATATAATAGATACGTACCTAAAATTGTTATCTACATAGATTACATTTGCTGTGGAGTTTTATTACCTTAATTTAATTTATATTTATTATAGTCATTGCAAATGACCATTATTTAATTGTTTAAAATTTAAAATTTCATTCAAGCAGTTTACTATTAGTTGCATCGGAAAAAATATAATATTGAGTCAATTGCATGTTATTTTTTAAATCAATATTATAATTTCAATACCTCAAATATATTGTAATTGATCGAACTTAACAGGTTGGCTATTTTAAATTCATAATAGTTTATGACAATCGTCATGCAGTCATTGCAAATAACATCATTTAATTGTTTAAAATTTAAAATTTCATTCAAGCGACTTTGCAGTTTTGTCAGAATAATATTTGCAATGTCTTTAATTCAAATATTTGATAAACTTTAAACAATGTAGCATTTTTTCTTTCAAATGCGAGTACATTCCATTCAAACATACAAGATGGTACAAACAACTCTGCCGCGTAGTTGGTTCAACAGAATATGTTTTTCCCCATTTCAGTATCTCAACGGAAGCGTATTTGAAAGAATAAGATTTACGTTGAGATAAATAGATATTGACCAACTACATGGCGTCGTTGGCTCCACTTTTATTTTTTTAACAGTGTAGCATTAATAACGTATTACTTTTGTTTGAATTACAATGCAATATTGTAAACTTTTTCTTTGTAGTTGTATTTGTAATTGGGTACTTATAATAGTATAAATAGGTTTTATTTATTTATATTTATATTTATCTCTTCAACTGTTTTAACAGTTTTATTGGCGATTTGTATTAATATATAAAACGTAATAAACAACCTCATGAAATACATTGGCTGCAAACTATAAAAATAGTGAACATAATTTTCATAATATTATAATAATTTCAACAATAATTTTCATAATAGGTGGAATTGAACATTATTTTTCCGTAGAACGTCCAAGTAATTAATATTCAAATTTTGTTTATTCAGCGAGTATTATTTTTTCTACATTTGAGTTTCTTTAATTCTTATAGGTAATATTTGTTTTACGATGCCTGTCATTTGTTTACTTTAGAAGACCGAGATTTATTATACAGTGATAAAAATTGTTTATTTTTAATTGCTGTTACAATTGAATTTTGCCCAACTCTGTGTGCAGTATATAGTAACTGATTGAACGATCGGTAAATTTTACAATGTGAGAAATCGTTTTTAGCTAATTCAAATGTCGCTCTGGAAAACTTACAATGCAGAATTGTAACTTATAACGGCTTTCAAAAAACGTACAAGTCTGTACTTGTCAGCCAGCCACTGAGTCATTCTATGATTGTCTGTTGCGGTGATTACGTGATTTTGTGCAGTTAATCAGTGATTTTGAAAAACTATACCCAAATTGTAAAAATTTGGAAGAAAAGTGCATAACCCTAAGAACGCGTTTAGTGCGATTACTACTAGGCATTCGCAAACCGAAAGATCCCGACTTATCCAAGTATGTGGATAATTTTGCTAATGTCACATCATGTAAGTATCTACAGAAGATAAAATAGTTTATTCTTTGGGTTATTATTAAATAATTATTTCTACATCAAAATAGCTACACTGGATACTTTGGCATTATGGATAATACCAACATTATTTAAAAGCCATTTGCAATACCTCCGTCAACTGCAGATGGTCCTAGACGAAAATTAAAGAACGGGTCTTCGTGGTGGAATCCGACTTCCTCGGAAGTTCAACGAGGATTCTTGTTCCACATTGAAGTGAGTACTATATCATAAGTCGATATAAAAGAATTTATATTTGTTTTAAAACTATATATTCGTTCAATGTTTAAACTGGGTTTTATATAATCTAAATTTAAATTCCATAAAATATACATTACTTTTTATTTTATAATAAAATTATTTAATATACTATATATACATCTAACATCCCAAATTTTTTTTTGCAGAGACTAAATGATAAAAACGAATCAATAGATCGATTGCAACGCTGGATGGTCCAACATAAAATCGCATGTCAACCACGTCCATTGTAGGACCATTGAAAGACATAAGTGAATCATATGTGAGAGTAAATGACATTTCATATAGTGTTAACAGCCCTATAGAGGCCGTATTAACAGTATTTAAAATATACTATACACTTAATATAAAGTTTCCGCCTGAAGCGCGTGCCCCTTGGTTATTAATTCAAAAAACGTTGTTTAATATAGATACAACAGAAGATATATCTTTATCTTCTTCATTAACTGCCTTACTAGGTGATATTAAAGCTACTCAAATGTCTCTTAATTAATTTAAATTCTTATATATTTATTACAAGTGCTTTTTTATATTTATTGTTTAATAACGTTTCTTTACAATTTAAAATAATTAAAAAAATATAATTATAATCAATATGGCACAAATTAGATGCTCATGCTCTACAATTTTTACTCATTATACTACTTTTAATTCACATATTAAAAGTGAAGAACATCAAAGTATAATTTCAGGTTATTTTTAATGCTTATCTAAATGCTATCAAAGATTTGATAAACTAAAATCATTTCAAGCTCATTTAAAGAAACACAACTTTGATGGACAATCAATTGAAGTAAATTGTACCGAAGCTTCTTCATTTGAATATGAAGTATATTCTGGAAATACAGAAAATAATTTTTATTAAATATCTATAGAGTCCATTGTGAAATTTGAATTTTGGACAAAATCTTTGGAGGGATGCAACTCCCTCATGAAAAATTTCCGGACATAGAATTTTTTGTTTAAAATATTTTTCTCAATTTACTGTTCAAGTTAGGCACAATAGTGCTGAATCAGCCTGTATGTAATGTAGTTTTAAAATTACTCATTTATTATTAGTTTAATAAAAGTATTTTGTATACACAATAATTATTAGTCATTTAAATTTAAGAACTTAATTAAAATTAATATAATTTGTGTAATTAAATAATTTTTCAATAATGTAATTAGAATATTTAATAATATGAAAATAAAAAAAAATATTTTTTACCATTGTAATAATGTTTCATTTTTTTATATTTTTTGTAATTTTTACCAAATTTCATTAAAATCAGGATGTGGCACCCAGGAACCTTTCCTGTGAGTACAAATTTCCTGTAGAAGTAAGTATTATTTCATAGTAGTATTAGTAATTTCAACAAAATGAAATTGTAATTTTTGCAAATATCAATAGTTCCACCTGTTATTTTTATGATTTAAAATTCCTATTTCTAATAAACATCTTTCGCAACGCTAACCAGTAATAAATAACGTATCCTATGTAACAAATTACAATTTTCTTTAGTAATAATCACTCTATTGCATATCTATTCATGCTGGCCGCATTACAATTTCTTACTGTGAAATATACATTTTTATTTTGTAAAACTTACTAATTTTTCTCAAGTTTGTAAATTTTACAATTTGACGGTTCGAAGCGACTTTGTAACATGCCGCACTGTAAGTTGTACTCGTATATTCAATCAATACTTACTAATTTCTTTTTTGGGTGTAAACTATCAAATAAATATGTCAAAGATCTTTGACAAAGATTTAATCATATATTAAATTATAAGTAATTTCGTAGCCGAAACCATCCACGAACACTTTTCAGTCGCCATTTTTATTTATCCGTCAAAAAACTTTGATTAAATATAAGAAACTGACAGTATCTATGATAAAAGAAATATTATGAAGGTAAATATTACGTAAATATTATAAATGTTGACATATTACACTGTCATATTTCTTTAATCAAAGAAATTTTATCACATTTCTTTAATAGTGTAATAGCCGTCGTAACAAATAATTCAATAGTTGAATAAATCATAATGTAAATATGATATTTCTGTACGAATATAGTAAAAATAGCGTATTATAAAAATTAAAATGTAGATTGTAGAAGTTACTCAATTGACAATAGGTAGGTCCATGTTTTTTAAAACTGATTGAGCCTTGTTTCACACATACGCGGTTCCATTCGGTTCGGTTTGTTTTCGGTTTCAGCCGAAAACGAATCAAACCCTTTCACATATACACGGTTCTCATACGGTTCATATTAGGTTTTATTTTTTTCGTAAACTCAGTAGTTATCATGGAGAGAAAGCAAGTTGTTGCCATGTTGTTTCTCTATAAAAAATTAAAAAATGAAGGAGGAATACTAGAATTCATTGCGAGCACCCTCTCATCACTTTACAGCAGGAATTTGGAGCATTCTACACTATTTTCCCAGAAGCTAAAGAGCATGAAGACGATCCACATCAACATCTAGAAAACCGATCATTTTATTAGAAAATCCGCGACAAAACTTAAAAAAAAAATAACACTCGCTATCAGGTTAAAAGCGAAACTAAACCGAGTATGTGTGAACGCGTTCATTGCTTTGTGTTCCCTGGACACGAATTGAAACCTGATGAAATCTGTCCGTATAGAGGGAGTATTCAGTTCTGTACGGTTTCTATAAGGTACCGAATACAAACTGAATCATCGTTTCACACTTGTCGGCAGCGACCGAAAACGAACCGAACCGAATGAAACCGTATATGTGTGAAATAGGCCTGATACAACATTGAAATTTTTAATCAGCAACTGTAATTTTTATTAAAAATCGACTCAATTTTTCTCATGCACAACATTTATTAAAATTAGCTGAACTTCTTTATACTACTGCGGCGTGGCCAGTATTTCTCTGGAACAAATTTCCGCGACTTTTCCCGTTTTTCCAGGAGAATTTTTACCGTTTTTTATTGAAAATTTTGATAAAAAACCTAAAAAAGGTAAAATGTTTTTTTTTTACCTGTTAATAGATAATTGTGTAAGTATTTTGCGAGAAATTTTGTGGTTTTTGCATTTTTATAAAAAATTCCCTGACTTCCAACCAAATTCCCTGACTTATCCAGGTTTTCCCATCTATTGGGGTTTTATTTATTGCTCTACTAATATTTTAGATCCGGAGTTATAAGTTTTCAAAGTTTGACATACAAAACTTGCATCTAGCTCACAAATATAACTCCTCCCCCCCTCTCTCTCTTACCCCAATATCACCAGTAAGACATATTTTTATGTAAAAATATATATCAAAAGATTTAATTATTTTTTCAGTCTACGACACTGTTTCTACAAAAAATGTAAATTAGTTTTCTTATCTTTCAGACGACAAATTACATAAATATAATGTATTATGAATTATTTCCAATCGGAAAAAATTGATAATATTTATATTACACATTTTAATTATTATTATTATTGTTTTGCTGTTACTTAAATGTTAAGAAACGGAAAATTAACAAAATACAAATAAATTATTTCGTGGTACACAGATAGAAAGGTTTACTTGAGCCAAGTAAATCTTGTTTTGTATATAACGAAAACAATATTTCCTTAAGATAAGAAATATATTCTTAAACCAACTATAGTATTATTGGACGATGAAATAATGTAGCTGGATTAAGAGTACTTTTCTTATATTAAGAAAATATTGTTTTCGTTACATACAAAACAAGATTTTCTTTGTCCAATACAGTTATTTTGCATGTATACCATCGGCTTTACAATACTAGTAAATACGTATAAGAAAGTAAATAAAAAAAAAAAAACGATGGAAATCAGAAAAACCCAAAACCGACTTCCGGCCGCCACAAATACACCAAACAAATCGTGAAAATACACAAAATAGTAAACGGGCAACCCTCAGACAACACATTTAGTAAACCCCCATAACCCCTTGCACCCCCTGCAGTGACCTACATACGAGAGAGAGAAAGAGAGCCGCGTGCTGTGACGTCACGACACCATCTGTGCCCGTGTAACCACCCCTTACACTCCCACACCTCCCTGTAAGCAAGCACCAGAGCCACGTTTGGTCGCATAGACACACACTGCAGCAACACGCCAAAAGATTCTGCATCGTATACTTACGCGTATTTCAAATATTTATATCGCACCCACGCAACTCAAAAAATGTCATATTTGAGATAAATATGTAGAATGATTCCAAATTACTATATACCGGGTGTCCCAGATAACTTTTCCAGCATGGAAATGAGATGAGATGAGATGAATTATTTGTATGAAAGGGGTGAGTATTATTACACAAAAAAATATTCATAATTCTATGTGGTTTAGACTTTAGACGGTATAAACAAAAAAATGAAAATTCGGAATTTCTTTAAATGGCTATAACTTTTTTGTTAAAGTAGATAGGTACTCTTTGTTTGCGGTTTCTTAAAGCACTTTTTTGTGTATAATTGATTGGTGTATTTAGATTTTTTATATCACTTTTAGTTTCCGAGTTACAAACTTTAGTTTTTCTTATGGGCCACTTAGTTGAATATATCATATTTGAACGTGTTTTTTACTCTACTTTACAACGATATGTCACTTGCCATATTTATTATCGAAAAAAAGTCGAAATATCAGTGATATTTATGAAGTATTTTATTACTAACTTTTAAGTGAGCCATGAAAAACAAAAATTGTAAACAAAATCACAATAACAACAATCAAAATAACAAATGAATATTTGAAACAATGAACTATTTGAAAAAATATATTATAATTTTTTTTTCGATAATAAATATGGCAAGTGACACATCGTTGTAAAGTAAAGTAAAAAACACGTTCAAATATGCCATAGCCAACTTAGCGGCCCCTAAGAAAAACTGAAGATAGGGCTTGTATCTCGGAAACTAAAAGTGATATTAAAAATCTAAATACACCATTCAATTCTACACAAAAAAGTGCTTTAAGAAACCGCAAACAAAAAATACCTATCTACTTTAACAAAAAAGTTATAGCCATTTAAAGAAATTCCGAATTTTCAGTTTTTTGGGTATATCGCCTAAACCACATAGAATTATGAATATTTTTTGGTGTAGTAATACTCACCCCTTTCATACATATAATTCATCTCATTTAACCAAACCTGTATCTCTTATAGATACTGAGATCCCCATGCTGGAAAAGTTATCTGGGACACCCGGTATGTCTACTAAAAAATTGTCATTAATGTACTTCATGTACCTACCGTCAACAAAACTAGCATATTCTAAATAAATGTCACATTTTAAATACTTAATCACTAAGCGTTTTAATAGTTACTATTTTTCAAACATCACAGGAATACTGAAATATTTAAATTAAACACTCTGTATCAGTCCTTTTTCTAAACTACCTTTACAATTTTGATTTACCTAAATTGTTATAATTTCATTTATTCCTATTTCCTCAAAACTACACTTTGCAGGGGTGCGGTATGTGAAATCTTTAGTCGAGTCAATCAAGTTCAAAATTTCGAAACTCACAGAAACAGAACCGATTTTGATGATTTTTTTTAATATTTAGTATAGTCAGAGACCTGAACATGAACTCGAACCTAAGGCCTGAAGAAAAAAACGTTTTTTTAACCAATTTCAATATGCATGATGCCAGTAACAAAGTATCATTCAAATTATGATTTTAAATAATGAAATAGGTTCAAAACATTCTAAAAAATGTATTTGTTTTATATTAAAAGCGAGATTAATATAATTTTTATTAAAATAAAAATGCAAAATACAGCAATCCACCGCCATGTTAAATGGAACACCAATCAGAGCGAATGACGCCACGCATCAGTGAACGTTTTTTTTTTATTTTAGACAAATATCAATTCCTCTTACAAGATTATTAGGTACATACATTATTTAAGAACTTATATACTTTGGAATTCATTTTTAACACACAAAATAATTAAATTATTGTCTAACTCTGAATGTTTATTGTTGACAAGAAGTGTGACGTCACAACTCTCAAATGTCACCTGCGAGCGTTTCGGCGTCAAATTCAAAATTAGATTTAGAAGAGTCAATTTTTGCGAATAAACCTTTATTTTCTGCAGGAAAAAGTATTTTTTTGGAAATAGGAGATACGTTAGATCATAGAATATTTTTTTAAAATTAGTCATACCTAATATGGACAGATTTGGATTTTAAAAAAAAGAGTGTCTATCTGTCCGTTAGTGCGCCTATAAAACTCGAAAACCACCTATCAAATTCACGTGTTTTTGTTTTAATTCATACATAAATTATTTGGTAAGGTTTTAAGTAGTATATATATACTTATTTTGTTAAATTAGGTAACATAGGGAATAAGCAGTGACGATAATAGTAAATCAAGTCGATAAAACTAACATATTTTAACCAAATCAAAAAAAAATTGTTATAAATAAATTAATATTAAAGTGAAACTTTTATTACATCGTCTCAAACTTTTTGGTCTGTGTGTTGCATGTCGCTGACGTTTGGACTGCGCATGCGTGGAACAAGCAGCCATTCATAGTATGACAGTTTATGTACTGTGTGCTATTATACATATTTAGTAAGTTTGTATTGTAATTTGTCAGTGTTTAATGTAAATGTTGTTATTTATTTGCTTTTGATAAACAACGACACAGCTAGTGAGTCCAAAAAACTGATCAACGAGAAAGAATAGTGCAAAAATGAATGACGATGAATAAATTTTACGCCGTAAAAAACAGAACGCCGACAGAGCACGTGCTTATAGAAAAAGGAAAAAAGATCTTGGTTTTTATATAGAATTTATTAGAATTATTAGAACTTTTTGCTGGTGCATTTTTGTTTATGGATTTATTTCAATTTTGAGTGCTTGAATTTATTATTCCGAAAATTTTTAGTTAAATGTCTATAATGTGAAAAAAAGTTTCACTTTTACTGTGGTTTCATAAAACCACACAATCCTTTTTTTATAAATGTATTTCTTCGTATCAAGTTTGTATATACATTGTTGTTTTTATTGGCTAATAATTAATAACAAAATAACGCAAATTACACAAATTATAACAAAACAACAACATAAAAGTTATTTCAAGACACGAAGGCCGCTCAAACCTCTCGACATTTTCATCAAATCTCCTATAATAAATATGTAGACTAAATTAATAAAACCATTAATATGTACATTACATACATAGACGCCGACATAAAATTATTCTATAAAATACGTCACGCAAAAATTCGCGCATTTTTCTATCCCTACCCAGTGCTGGATTTACCAATAAGCAAAAGAAGCAACTGCTTAGGGCACCCGGCCCCAGGGGGCACCATAAAATGATTTCTGGGAGCAACAGCAGACTTGCAGTTAATAGAGCAAAAAAGCCCATCAAAATGTTGGCGATGACTAAAAAAAAAGGTCTTCAGAATTAAAATGGTGGCCTCCACATGCTTAGTGCTTAGGGCATCACATTGGGTAAATCCGGTACTGTCCCTACCTCCCCCTTTTTCTCACTGTATCACATTTTTTTTTCAACCCTCAAAATAAAAATACGTCATCAAATCTAAAACGAGATCAAATTTAAATATCTCATTTCGGTTTAAAGTTTTATACAACTGACAATCTCGTCAATATAAAAAAAACCCTGTTTCGAGCTCGTCTCGTACACATGGCCAAGACCGAGACAAGACTCACAAGACTATTCGCTGGGTGCAAAGTAGGTAGTGGGGGAAACGAAATCGATCACAGCGCTCAACGTGGCAAAAAATAACACTTTGGGTGGACTAACTGTCATTTGTAATAGGCTCGTTTTTAACTGAAAATAGAAAGGTCAACACGGTTAATCCCACTATAGACTATGTGCAAGGGGGTGTAGTTAAAAATAATGACGATGCGAGTGTTCGTGGTGAGCAATATTGTAAAATTATCGGCGCCAAAATTTGAGGTTATGCTGTCAATGTAAACGAATTAATTATTCCTCTATTATACGTCATAATTAAAGAGAAAACGATACCCAAAATAAATAATTTTCACGTACCTTTTATGCTATACTATTTATATTATATGCAAACAGCTAAATTAAATGATATTTGTTTAATAAAAAATTTCACGGTATTAAACATATTAAACAATGATAAAAAGAGAGTTGAATCCATTCAATCCTTCTCTATTACCCCCCGCTAGCGACGCTAATAGACTTCGTGCACATAGCCAATAGTCATAAAATGTATATATTACGATATTTTATTTAAATTATTTGTTTGTTAGTACGTCAAAGTCCACCCAAGTTGCTACTAAAGTCCACCCGTTAGTTGGCGCTGACATCGCGCACGCTGCGAATAAAGGAGCTAGCAAAATAAGCTAGCTAGCAAGCACTCTCAAATAAAGAGGTATAAAACATATTACAGTTTTCTTATAGAGTTTTCAACAGATATTTTTTAATCAATGCACAGGAATTAAAAACAAAGGTATGTTAAGTATATTTACTAACCTCGAGTAAAAACGATAAAAACCAACTTACAGCGTATGCAAATATCTATTTAAAAAAACTCCAAGAGAACTGTCAAATAAGTTTGATACCTCATATGAGAGTGCTTTCTAACTCCGTTAGTTCTACGATTTTTTTCATATAGGAATCTGACATCTAAGCCAAAAATTCACATAAATTAACTATCTTTAATTATAAAATCGTGTATAATTCAATTTTATTATTATTATTAATTAATAATTTATAAAATTTACCAATATAGAACCTATATAACTCATAAATAAACAATATAAATCAATAATGTTTCTATGCAATTAAACTATTATAATATTTATATTAATTTATTATTTACATAAAAAAATATTAATAAATAAAATATCAGGATATAAAAAATAAACATTGTTTATGTTTTACATTTTCCGTAACATCGATGAAACCCACGTATATGTTTTTTATCGCAGCAATAAATAAATAAAATAAATAAAAATCAATGTTAATATTCAGTGGTGTAGCCAAAACAAAATAAAACAAAATTAAAATATAACATTTCTATACCCAGTATTATAAAAGACCTCTAACAAACACTTTCAAATGGGGTATCAATATCAAACCTAGTGTTTCCTCCCGGGAATTCCCGCCCGGGAATTCCCGGGAATTTCGGGAAATAAAAATAATCATTGAAATATATACTTTCAACTGTAGGGGCACTTATATTGTTATTATATTCAATAATGTATGGTATGTACAGTGGCCCTCAGATATCCCCTGCCACACTAAAGGCGAGAATCGCTTACACAGAATTATTGAAACAACATCGGATATCTTTTTCTAGGGCGGAGCTTATATAGTTACATCATTTTAAATAAAAACACAAATATACGTCTATTTCAATTAATGATTTATTACTACAAATTTTGCTTTTGTTATCTAATTAATTCCTAAACTTATGTGATTTACTTTTATTATATATATTTCATATCAAATATGTATCTACAAATTTATATTGGATGTTTGTTTACATGTTTTTATACATTTAAATATTAAATATTATTATATTATTTTTTTATTATATATTTTACGTTTTACGTATCATATTATAAATAATGGCATTGAAATATATATTTTTTGCAATAATAATTTGCGTTTCTTGCAGTATAAATATAAGCAATAAAATTATTACCTTTGCAAAAACACATGCGTTCATTTTAACCCAGTCATGTAGGTATACATTTTTATACATTATAGTGGCTAATTAAAAATCTTAAAATTTTTAATTACATTTAAAAATCTGGCATTCTTATACGCTGTACTGAGTGAGTGAGTACACAGTGTAAAAATTTATATTTATATAAAAAACATATTTTTGGCTAAATGACAAAATATAAAAGAAATTAATAAGACATAAACTATATAGATAATAATATTCTCTACAATTTTTATCAAATACATTATTTTCTCATTCGCACCGTTACAAAAAAAAAAAGAAAAATTAAAAGGAGTAAATATTAGTTTCCGGTTGTTAGATTGCTTTTAAAAAGATGGGGTATTTTTCCGAGATGAAAATCAATATTAGTTATAAAATTTCACTATTCTATGTTTTGTCGTTTTTTAGAGACTACAGATAGGTAGATACAGATATATGTAGATCGACACACAGATATTAAGGTGAAAATAGTAGGAATAGATTCAGAGAAGGTCAAAATGTAGGTATATTGCCATCAAAATCCGAAATAAAAAAAAAATTTGTTAACGATATCGAAGATATGAGAAGCTTTGTGATCGTTTAAAAAAATGCTCGCCGATTTCAAAGTTTTAACTTAATCTTTCCGTTTCAGGTAAAAACAAAGACATTTTGTTCCATGTCGGTCGTCTGTATGTCCACTGAATCCTTGTCATACGTATAATTTATGAACAACTGAACCGATATTAATGAAACTTAATTGGTTGGTTGGGTCTGGCATAAGGACGGTCCCATTTAAAAATTGTGTATAAGGGGGAGGGCTGACATCTCAAAATATTTATTTTTGACGATATCTAAAGAAAGACATGTGAAAATTTTATATAATTTTTTTGGAGAGCATTCAATTTTCTATAGGTCACCACAACGTTTGTTGTGAAATATTTCCTTACAAAGATTTGTCTCACTTTGCTTTAAAAAATCGTCATTGTTTTTTTAACTGCTATTTACTTTGAAATAATAAATATTATTTTGACGTTTGCATAAATTTAAATTTAGATTGAAATTGTCAAAAAATTAAAAATTAGATATAATACGAAAAAATTATCAGTTGCGAAATATTTGAGACATATATAATTTTACATCAAGTTTAATATATTTAAATACTAAATAAGTACAGAATATAAAATATTTATTGCCACAAAATTTTATTATACAATTTTCAATTGATTACATAATTCATTACAGGCACAAATATATATGAGTACTATGAACGAAGAGTACTTCTTTATCTAGCAAATGAGTTTCAAATTATCTATCTTTGTTTGGTACATGGAGAAATGATTTAAATATTATTAAAATCAAATGGGCGTGGTTACTCAGTTACTGCTTTGCGAATATGATTTGAAAGTGATCGAGGACTATTGGCGTTCACTGTACTTCTAGTTAAGAATATGGATTGGAAGTTAAATTTTTGTTTGGTACATCAGGATGTAATTTTAAATTATCTTACTAGCTTGAAATTCTTGTTTTAGCTGTTTGTGCAGTGTATTTTTCTGAGAAAGAATAAAAAATGCATTTTAAAGTTAAAAAGAAAAGGTTTATTATGGTAAAAATTCAAATTGTTTATAATAAACCTTTTATTATAAATATTACAATTAGAGTTTAGATAGAGTCTAAAGTATAAACTAACAATAAGACTTGGCATATTTGTTTGTTTTTAAAATTCTATTAAAATAGTATTTGATTTTATAACTTTATATAGTGTTACTACTGCCCATTTGCAGAGGGGGTGCTCACTTTGGGGTGCATTTTGCTAGGGACAGCAAATTTTGAAAAAAAAAAATTAAATTAAAAAAAATATATTTTTATTTCCAATATAAAAAAATTTCTGCTTCCACTTATTGTTAGACTATTTTTCTATTTTATATAATATTTTCTTCATCCAAAGAATTATTATATCTATGACTCATTATTTCTTTCTTAATAATTTTCAATTAACAATTTTTCTTAAAATGTAATAGTATTGTGTTTAGATAATCACCGATTAATATTAAAATTCAAAAAGTGTTCTTAATTTTTTATTGTTCTTATTATTAGTTTTTAAGAGAAGCTATGAAAATGTAAAAAATATGTATACAAATTTCGAGAATTCCCGGGAATTGCGATTTCCTGTTCCCGATTCCCGGCGTTGGAAAATTCCCGGGAATTTGGAAACACTAATCAAACCTATATGACAGACAGTTCTCATGAAGACTTTGACAAGTTTCTCGTACGCGTGGTAAGTAAATATCACTGGGCGACTTTTTTCTATAGAAATGTCGAATGAAAAATCTCGACTGTTCGTGGGCATACGAGATTTAAAATTTTTGTTAAAATTTGTTAAAAACAAAAAACTCGAATCGAATAGGGGCACTGATCTAAATCCAAGGATAATATCACAGAATTAATACCCCGTTTAAAAAAGTGCTTGTTAACTCCGGAAATCAATAAAATAAATCAAAAGTGGCGTAACTAAAAAATAAAATAAAAATATTGACACTAATAATTCTTATGTTCGTTTAAAATATAAATCAAAATTAATTATTTGCTATAAATTAATTGAAAAGATTAAAAAAAAAAACAGTCTAAAATTAATTAAAAAAAAAAAAAAAACATTGGCACCGACAAACACAACCTAAAGGGGAGGTTACAAATTATTTCAATTGTTTTCTCATTTTACAAACTAAAAAAATAATAATATACTTCTTATTAGTAATTTTAGTTAAATTTATCCCCCCCCCCTTCTTCATACTTACACCCAATTACTGACCCCCTCCCACCCTCCACCAAGTAAAATACGATCTTTTAAGGGTAAAATCGATTAATTATTTAACTTCTAGCTGTAAAATCTTACATATCAAATTCTTATGAGGTAAAAAAATTCAAATTCAAATCGTCCCTCTTGGAAAAAAATTATATGCCCGCCTATGAAAACATAGGTAAAAATCTGCGCAAAAATAAATAATATTCTTGCATGTTGGTATTGGCCGAAATAATGCTACAAATTGTAAATAAATATGAAAATGTAAACCTAGGCATGTCAGGATATGTAGACAATGAAATCATATGTATATCGATATTATTTGTTCAATGAAATGCCAGGCAATGACCTGTCATCTTTGTTGTGGACGTTTTATTGTCATAAAGTTAAAGAAAGACAGCAATATTTACGATACATTATTATTTTCTAATATTTTTAGCAACACTAGTCTAACCCGGATACGAAGAAATCTTTCGCATGTGGTTTATCGTAAATTAAGAACTATAAAAAAAATATTTATAAATAGATTCATTTGACAATGACAGCGAAAAATATAAATGGATCGAATAATTTGACAGCAACGTCATATTTGTATATATATTGTTATTGTTTAGATTTTTATATAACACAAAACGAATTAAGTAACATATTATGTATATACGTTTAAAAAGGGGTACATCTTAACCTAAGAATATAGAAAATATCAAAAATTTACTTACATACAAAATACTATTCCTTGAAATGCTATCACATAAATTTCACTATAATGTCCAAAAAATTATATATTTTCCACTATACACAAAATTTAGAATGTACCACTATATTTTTGGTGATTTTTTTCTTCAGGTAGCCATATCTGACAAAGGGTTAAAAGGTATTTTTAAAATCCTCGAGAAAAAAAACACTACAATGTAAATAAATTATAACTTATAACTAATATTCGTGTATACAATATTCGATTTTGACATTACATCTAACGAGATGATTTTATGACGAACTTTAGTTCTATAAATATATGTAAGCATTTAATATCTACACACGCAGGGCACTACTAACTTCATTTGTACGAACTGCTCTCTGAAAACATTTTCTTGACAAGAATTCGGCAGCTGTGTGCATGTGCTCACATCTGTCGGCGAATCCGCGAAACACCATAGAGATAATATACATAGAAGTATGACAACCGAAAACGTGAAAGAGAACAAAAATAACGTGAGAGGACTCTATATGTGAGTAAGGGAGAAAGGCTCACTGCGAATGTGTATAAAAGACAAGGATATATACATTTACATATTTTCTTTCTCTTATTATTTCAATCTACGTGAAGGGCTGTGACACACTTCCTCTATGTATATTATTTCTATGCGAAACATGTTTAGTGCGCGTTCAGTTTGACACATCACAAATCAACCAATTTTTTTAACATTGTTTAAAATATTCATTTATCGATGAATTATTAGTTAATAATTTAATAAAAATTAACTCTGACGAATAAATCAACATAATCAAACATTGTAAAACATACAGGTGATTCAATTTATTTAAATTTGTGATTTTTTTTAAACGGAAAGCGTTGGTGAGAGTGAACGAATCTTAAAATAATATCAACAAAATTAATTTTTATAAGTTGACTTTAAATGTTATATTTTTTTATATTAGCGAAGATTTAAGTAGTATAAATGGAGATCAGTGATAATAAGACGGAGGTCGAACCAAAAGCACAAATTAAACCGAAAATGGGTGGTTCTAGCGACGAAAAAGCGCCCGACAGTTCAGAACTAAACGGAGGTGTCTCCAAGAAAGGTAACACTGCCGCATGGACTAAAGGAAAAAAGAGAAAAAAAACACCTAGAGACAGCACAGCTCCAAGATTACCTCTTACAGGTAAAAAAAAATTAAAAACGTAATTTTTTTTATAAATACCATTTTAACCATTTTTTTTAGGATACATCCGATACCTCAACGACAGAAGGGAAGCAGTAAGAAACGCGAACCCGAGTCTCAGTTTTGCAGAAATAACCAAGATATTAGCAAACGAGTGGACCAATCTACCAACGGACAAAAAGCAACAGTATTTAGATGCGGCGGAAGTGGATAAAGAACGATATAACAAGGAACTGGACGCCTACAAGCAAACGGACGCTTACAGACAGTTCACAAAGCAACAGCAAGAGAACAGCGAAAAGAGAATCAAGGAGGATAATGCGAAAAAAGAATCTATTAACGAAAGTGTACGTTTTTTATTTATTTTGGCAATATCGTGTTTACGAACTTTGGGATGGTCTTAAAATGTTCATTATTTAATCTAGTTTTACGTGTTAAAATTACAAATCGTTCTGACGAATAGTTTACGCGTAACAAAACTTTACGTAAAGTAAGTCAGAAACGTCAGTAAAACGAATAAATAAAAACGTATTGTGTTTGATGACATAATACTCGGGAACTATAAATCACAGAAACTTTGGGATGGTCTTAAAATGTTCATTATTTAATCTAGTTTTACGTGTTCAAATTAGAAATCGTTTCGACGAATAGCTTACGCGTTACAAAACTTTACGTAAAGTAAGTCAAAAACATCGGTAGAATAAATAAATAAAAACTTGTCGTGTTTGATGACATAATACTCGGGAACTATAAATCACAGAAACTTCAAAAAGGTCTTAAAATGTTCATTAGTTAATCTAGTTTTACGTGTTAAAATTGCAAGTCGTTCCGACAAATCGTTTAGTCGTTACAAAAGTTTACGTAAAGTAAGTCAGAAACATCGGTAGAATAAATAAATAAAAACGTGTCGTGTTTGACGACATAATACTCGGAAACTATAAATTTGAGAATGCTTGGGGTAGTTTTAAACTGTCTTGTATCTAGTTGAGTCTTATGTTTTGAAATTTCAAACCTTTCCGATGTATTGTTTAGTCGTTATAGGATTTTACGTAAATTACATCAAAATCAACGAATTTTTTCAAATATAACTATGATAATAATTATTATGGTTATAATTCATTAACGTTTATTTAAATCTGTTAATAATTCATCCCTTTAATGTCTTCTATCAACGTAAATACTTGATGTCTAATTTATTTTATGACAGAAATCTTTCGAATTCAAACATCGTAAGTTTGTTTTGTTAAGAATAAAATTTTATAACGACTGAACAATTCATCGAAAATATTTGAAATTTTAACACGTAAAACTAGATTAAATAACGCACATTTTAAGACTATCCTGAAGTTTGTGTAATCTATAGTTCCCGAGTTATATGCCACCAAACTTTTATTTATTCAATATACCGGTATTTTTGACTTAAATTACGTAAACGTCTGTAACGACTAAATGTTTCATTAGAATAATATGAAATTAACACACATTAAACTAGATTAAATAACGCACATTTTAAGACCATCCTGAAGTATGTGCGATTTATACTTCCCGAGTTATATGACACCAAACTTTTATCTATTCATTATACCGATGTTTTTAACCTAAATTACGTCAACGGCTATAACGACTAAATTATTATTTAGATCGATTTGAAATTTTAACACGTAAAACTAGATTATATAATGAACATTTTACATGATTTCGAAGTTTCTGAGATTTATAGTTCCCGAGCACGATATCTCCAAACTTATACATTTTTCTTTACGTAGCATTCAATCGCTCCCCAGCTGACAAAAAAGGAGCTAAACAAACAAAACAGAGAGGACCGGACCCATCATAACAATGCCCCGACGATCCCGTCGAACAACAATAACAACCATCTGGAGCACCCAACGTGCCCGTCTAACAATCACCTGGACATCCAGATATTCACCGAGGAGTTCCTAGAGCACAACAAGTGTCGGGAGTCTGAGCTGCGACAGCTGCGTAAGTCAAACACGGATTACGAGCAGCAGAACGCGGTGTTGCAGAAGCACATTGAGAGAATGCGGGCGGCTGTTGAACGGCTTGAGGTTGAGACGAGTGCGCAGAGATGCCATAATGTAGCGCTACAGAGGCACCTGGACCGGCTGAGGGCGACACTTGCTGGAGGATTTGCTGCCGTTAAATTACCCGGTTAGTTTTTTTTAATTGTTTTTTTTCATCTTATAACATTATTGACAATTACTTTTGTCATTTTTTTAAATTATTTTTGAAACGGTGCGAAATAGAAAAAAATGTTTTGAATAAAAGTTATAGAGAATGATATTAGCTGTAATTTATGTTCTATTCATTTTTTCGAGAAATTATTATTAATACATCAAAATGGCGTATAGAAAAAAAATAGCTATTTTTGACAAATATGTAACTCTATGGAAAAATATCATAGATCAAATTTAAAAATTGCTATTTAAAGCTAAAATTCTAAGCTTTCAGATGGAATCAACCGATTTTGGCTAAAAAATATTTTAACCCTGTAACCCCTCACAAAGTTTAAAAATATACAGGGATTTTTTAAATATCGAATTTCTCTGAGAAAAAAAATCGTAGATCAGATTTGAATATAGTGATTTGAAGCTGAAATTCTACACTTTTAGATGAGAGTAACATATTTTGCTTAGAAAAATATTTTAACGCCGTGAGAACTCGTCACAAAGTTTTTTTTTAAATGACGATTTTTATTTAATGTCAAATAAGTAAGTGGAAAAAAATCGTATATCAAATTTAAAAATAGCGATTTAAAGCTGAAATTCTACACTTTCAGATGGTATCAACAGTTTTTTGTACCCCCCCCCCCCCCCTCCACATTCCAACAACTTTCTTAAAATAAAAAAATACGAATTTATGTTGAAAAAATCGTATATCAAATTTAAAAATAGCGATTTAAAGCTGAAATTCTACACTTTCAGATGGCATCAATAGAAAAATACCCCCCCCCCCCCAAATTCCAACAACTCTTAAATTTTAAAAAAAAAACGAATTTTTGTACTTATTTTATAATTTCCTAACTCATTGTCAATGGAAATAGAGCTAATTTTCATTCTGTGAAAATCATTGTAAAGTTGAGATTTCAATTTTGAAAATACAGACATTTTAAAATAAAAAGAACATGAAAAAAAATTATTTTGAAAATGTTTCTCGGTATTTTATTATTAATTAATTTCAGGTTCGAAAGAGGTCGCAACAATTCAAACAATCGACGTCTACATCTCACAATTACATTCTCTATTATTGGAAAACAACAATCACACTTTTGTAAAAACAGTGCGTGATATTATCACGAGATTAAATCTCGAAACTTGAGATTTAACATCTCGTATACGTCGAAATTAATTTATTTAATACCTACATTTTAAATTATATCAATTACCGTGACATATTAATGATTTTGAAATACACAGAGGGCGGTCGAAATTTCTAAATTCAATGTGTATGACAACTTCTTGATCGCCTGTATTTTAGTATTAATTTTGTGTTGACCATAGAGTTTATCTAACTATAAATATAATATAATAAATACTCGGGGTGTTTATGAAGTTTTTTAAATGAAAGTAAATCGCGAAATTTTGATATTTCTAGTTTTGGCGTATTTTTTTATATGAAATTTTTATTTTTTTAAATAAATGTTTCCTAAATACCCCTTGTGTAAATAATACTTTGTATTTTATAATAATTTTCAAATTAATAATGTAAATAATGTGTAAAAGGTTTTTTTTTATTTAATAGATAAAAAATAAATAAAAAAGTTGTTGTGATTGAGTAAAAATATTGTCTTTGTTTTTTCCTATTTTTTCAATTTACAGAAGAAAAAGTAAAGGTAAGTGCCACAGGGCCGTAACTACCACCGGGGCAGCTGGAGCAGTACCCCGGGGTCTCCATATATCTTCTTAATATATATAAATTACGTGTCACATGTTCCTCCGCGATGGACTCCTAAACTACTTAACCGATTTTAATCAAATTTGTACACCGTGTGCAGTTTGATCCAACTTGAAACATAGGATACCTTACATCTCAATTTATGATCGCAATATTATTTTATTGCAAATTATTTGTCTTTATCTGTTAGTTCCAAACGATTCTAACAGATGTTGACATCTGTTGACTGGATTGAGTAAGTATTCAATAGATGGCGCTATGTCAAACTTCCAAACGTTTCATATAACCTACAATTAAAGTATAGGTTAACCACAGCAACGCGTGGCCGAGTCAGCTAGTGTTATTATAAATTAATAACATGCAAAAATATTGAGGTAGCTACGAAAAAAAAGGTTTTTAACCTTTAGAAGGTCGGGATTTCAGGGGGCATTTCACCCTAAAAAAACTGGTATAAAAGGTATCTTATATCATTGATTGATTATAGGTAAAGTGTCGATCACGGGGTGACCCATTATATTGGCTTTCCGGCCCGGAAGGGAACAGCCCGTGTTAAAAATTTAAAATTCGAAAAAATATTATTTTAAATAGTACATAGTTAACATAACCTTTTTTCATTATACAAATATATTTTTTCGATGTATTTTTCGACGCTGAATCCAAATCTGACATCAAAAATACAGTAAACCCAAAAAAAACCTTATAATAAGGTAAAAACTACCGCTTTTGCCTGGCGTGAACGATTTTTATCTATTTGGAAGTGCAAATATACATTTTCGATGTATTTTAATCTAAAAATAAAAATTGAAGATTTTCTGGTGCGCCAAAATATTAGTTTTCCGGCCCTCTAGACTCTAGAGTTTAATTAATATTTTACATATATTGGGGGGGGGGGTCAGTCACTTGTTTCCCCGAGGCCCCCGAGCCTTTAGTTACGGCCCTGTAAGAAAATAAATCACAGTAGCCCGTTTAATTATAAATCTGGACAAAAGGTCATCATTTCTGAGAATTAAATCAGTACCTAAATAAAATGAAGTTATATTTTTCTATACATAGTAAACTCGAAAACTACTGAACCGATTTTAATGCGGGGTTCACCAATAGTTAGATAATTTATCAGTGCATATTCTTAGCTATAAATATTTTATGAAAATCTAAGATTTAACATCAAAAGTCGTGTTTTGTTTCATGTTTCCATGATGTCACAGTGCATTCAGATGAATGTCATTTATATAAAAAAGTAAAAACATATTAGCCATTGAATAAATAATTCTTTAATTTACTGTTTCAATATTTTATTAATTTATGTGTATAATCTGTGGATATTACTCCGGGTAACACCGGGTCCAATCGATATCGGATTGTATTTTAGAAATAGATTATTTCTAAGAACAGACCAAACAGAAACAAATTTCACGAGTGATGAGTTTTTTGGGTCGGCCGATTGGAAAACTTTGTTGTGTGTTAACAGTAACTGTACATGTAAACTTTAAGAGGTTGTTGTGGTTTATTGTTACACCGTTTAACCGTCCGTCTGTCTGCCCGTACGTCAAGACCTATTTTCTCAGAAACGGTTAGGTTAGAAGTATCAACTTGAAATTAATATTAAATATTAAAACATATAAAAAATTCAAAAGTTTCTAACTCAATGCAATAATAAAAAAATACAGCCTTTCAAAACACATTTTGACACTGACAGACTTAACACACTAAAGGGTACTTCACAATGACCTAGAATCTTGAAATTTGGCATGAAGGAAGGTCCCAAAATCATTAATTTCTAATTCTGTGTGGAATTATTACGTAAAAAAAATTGGTAGGGTTTTTATAATCATCCTTTTACAGTCAACCCTTCAAGGTTTCAAAAAAATAGAAGATAAATTCCAATAGCGTAGATAGCATTTACGATTGGGGGGGGGGGGGGGATATGACAGTATTAAATCTCATAAAGTTATATTTTTCATTTTGAAAATCTTCTTTTGTGTGGAATAGTCTTCACTAAATTCGTATCGAGTTTAAACTTTGTATATGTATAGTTAGAGGTCAAGGTAAGAAAAAAATTATCTTAACTGCGGTAAAACGGTTTAAGGGTGTGAAACACCCCTATGAAAATGTGCAAAATAATCATATTTTTCAAATAACTGAAACTAATGAAGATTTAAAAAAACCTATAATGCCAACTTTTCATGATTTTTTTATGGTCTTTAGAATGGCGATAGTCAAAATTCAAAAAAATAAAACCGTCAACCCCTACCTCCTACCCACCCCATTATTTATTACAGATTTTTTTTTTCTATTAACTAAAATTAAATGTAGTATTCAATAGTAATATATAAGACATATTTCACAAAAAAATTGTTTAACCCTTTCATCGTCACATTATCATATTTCGAAAAATATTAATTTAATTTTTTTATTACGTTAACGATAAGAAAAGTATTGACTATATATGTAGTTGAAAATTTACCAACTTAGAAAGATATTTACATTTCAGGACCCCTAGAATCCAGTAAAAAAAAATTTTAGCGCAAGTTAGTCTAGAAAACGGCCGGTTAAAATCCTTATTAGTTATGTTTGTTTCTTGTATTAGTTCGATTTACTTTATGTGAATTCAATCCAGCTTCAAATATGAATAAATTTTGTATACGAATTTTCGACCTGAAAAGGTTCCCTTGTTAGATGTATTCATTATTGAAAAAATACTCGTAAATATCATAATCATCTTATAATCATGGGGAGATTGATCTCCTTAACCCCCCCCCCCCTAACTACGTCATTGGTAAGTTCAATCAACCAGAGGCAAAACCATATTTTATATTGTTTATTTTCTATAATTTTTATGGGTTTATAAAAAATGTTAAACAATATGAATTTCTTGAAATTGATAAACTGTAAGATATATTATAGTGGGCGTCGCTAATACGTTTATACAGTGATAGGGGGGAGAAGTGGGGGGGGGGGTAATTATTCGATCGCGATTCTCTAATTCCACTTAATTCTTTTATCTATGGAATTAAACTGTATCTATTTTATATATGCCATAAAATGTTTAATATAAAATCAACATAACCCATATGTCGATTTATATTGCATCAAATAATTATACAAAAACTAACTTTTTTATTATTATTTAAATTTTATACATTCATACTTATTTTGCTTTGAATTGGAAATACAATTATACAATTTTATATTTTCAAAATTTGTAGTAAAAGTTGCCGAATAAGGGGTCTGCATCCCAGCTCTGATTTTTTTTTAAATATAGATTATTTAATAGCAAATATAATTATTTACACTCAAAATTTTCTCGGGTCTCAGCCTTCGTCTTCGAGTTTCGACTCATATATGTTATTTAAGATAATACGCCTAATAGCACACTGTAAAAAAAATTTGGTTTCGAAAAATGTTGTTTTTAATTTATATTCAGAACACATGTACCTACATTTAATAGAATATTTTACTTTGGTATTTATTAAAAGTAAAAAAAGTTTAATTTAATTTGAAAATTGAAATAGACAAAACGGTATATAATAGTAACATGTACTAATTTGTACTGCTGTAATGGCAGAGCTAGTTTTTCATTATTTTCAATAAGTTACACGTGAATAAATTTGTTTTATAATTTTTAAAGTATTTAAAAGGGTTGCAGTTTCGAATAATTAGTTTTTATATAGCCAATTGTGTAGAATTTCAATAAATAGAGCACTTTCGGCAAGTTCTCTCATTTATCGTGTGTTAAAAACTCTATTTTTAATATCCAATTACTCAAAAACCATACGTCCAATATTTTAAATAAAAATTAGTAAAATATATGAATTATCCATAAATAACATATTAAAATTTTATACTTTTATCTATACATTGCTTTAATGATCGAATAACCTTAAGTAATGAAATATAATTAAATAAATAAACGCGGGTGAAGCCGCGGAGTATTTTTTTTAGTAAATGATATTTTACACCAAATTTAAAAGAAATCGTTTGACTTTAAAATTGATTTAAATAGCTAGTCCATACGATATTATACAAACTTATTTCCCAGTTTAAAAATAGAATGTTTTAAATAATAAAAAAAGAGGGAGGGGTTATAAACATATTTATAAAATCCCCCCTAAACCGAGTCTTTATTTAAAATCAAAATAAGATTAATTTAGACTATATGGTAACTGAATAATGACAGACCATTATTAAGTAATTAATTTTTACAATTAAAACTTTCTAATAAAATAAATAAACGCGTGTGACGCCGCGGGGTATTTTTTTTAGTAAATAATATTTACATAAGTTTTATAAGTAATAGTTTAACTTATTTATAAATTTACTAGCGAAATCCCGCGGCTTCGCTCGCGTAAACTTCGAAACTAATTAGAACCCTCTATAAGTAATAGGGGATGGCATATTACATTAAAATTTTTAAAACTATTTTATTTTATTTTAAAAACTATTTTATTTTTAAAACTAATCCCCGTCTACTCTCGCCATTAGGGGTTGAATATCAAATTCTTTTATTACAGATTAAATCCATCCTAGTCCCCGTCGAACTTTCATTCTTAATTGAATATTAATTTGTCCGAATTTATTTTAATATCATGAACAGTTATTATTATTCCCATAGGGGTTGAATTTTCGTAACTGATATTTTTCTTGTAGAGTACCTACTTATGCCATGTTTCATCCGGTGAATTGAAAAAAAAATATTTTACAAATTTTTCCACCCCCCTAGCACCTTAGGGGTTAAATTTTGGGAAATGCTCAAATAATCGTTTCACTATTTATATTTTATAGTATGTTCGATAAGTTGCGAACAAAAAAAATATTTTTTTAATATAAACTCTGACACCCTGTTTTAACCCCGTAGGGGTTGAATTTCGAAAAATCCTTTCTTAGTGGGTGCTTACATCATAAAAGGAAGGCACCTACGAAATTTCACGTTTCTAGGTCCAGGGGTTTGGGCTGATATATGATTTATTAGATATAAATTTAAATTACACAACTAACTTCTCAGTCTAAAAATATAACGTTTCAAATTGTTAAAAAGAGGGAGGGGGTTATAAATATATTTATAAAATCCCCCCTAAACCTATCCTGTATTTAAAGATATTATATATTCAATGATGCAGTATTTTTCGGTATCATTTTAAATATCAATAATATACCTTCCCGGATTACATAGCACCTCCACCATTATATTAAAATATATAAACCACAAAGGTGTGTGTGTATGCGGGGGTGTAGGTGTGTGTATGTGTGTGTGTGTGTGTGTGTGTGTGTGCGGGGGTGTGTAACAATGGAAAAGAGTGAAATAAAAAGTCATTAATTAAAACCCAGTAACAATTTATCATCAGGGTTTTGAGACGTTACTCGTTACGTTCACCAGATTTTGTGGTACTTCATTGAAAACTTTGTGTAAAATAAGAAATTATCAATTAACATATCAGGGATGTATTTAGGTGGTATTTGAAAATTTATGTCTTCCTATTACCCCAGTGGCGGATTTGCCATAAGGCCCAGTAGGCCCGGGCCTAGGGCGGCCAGATATTAAGGGCGGCAAATCGTGCCAAAAAAATCACTGATGATAACAAGATTAACAAGAAACAACTCAAATGCAAAGTATCTTAATACATATTTTAAAGGCTCGCGTACCGTATGATTATAATCTTCCTAAATCACTATTTTTGCGTATCAAAGTATAAATAATTTCGTACATCGTACATATAAAATATGTACACATACACCCGCCAGTAACTGTACAGGAGAAATATCGTTTTCTTGTTTGCGCAGAGTTAAAAACTATTTACGCACAACAATGACGGAGCAGAGGTTAAACGATCTTGCTTAGCTTAACATAGAAGCTGATTTTTTAAGCAAATTGGATTGCGAAGATTTAATTAATGATTTTGCTGCGCTTAAGTGCAGACGAGTTTTGTAACACATTGTAAAACATTTATTTTATTAAAGACAAAACCTAAAACCGTTTTAAATGTTTTATTTAAATGTTCAATGATCCCTGAAACCTCGGAAAATATTATAAACTAGCTTTATAAGCTAGCTTTTAGTTAAACAATTTTCTGAATCAATTAAAAGTGGGAATAAAGTAAATTAATGAATTATGTATCTAGTCTATAATGATGGGTGCTGAGAAAGGGGCGGCACATGGCCTGGGGCCTAGAGCGGCTAGGACTGCAAATCCGCCACTGTATTACCCCCAGGAATGTTCTGTAAAGACTGTCAACTTTTCGTAACCCGTTTAAGAACAAAAATATTTAAAAAAAATTAAATATAATATGTAACTACCAAAAAACTTTATTTTTATACATTATTAAACAGGAATTAATAACTAACGGTTTACCATACATACTGAAAAGTATGCTGAAATCTTACTATTAGAGCCTGTCTGAATATCCTCAGTGTAAAATGGAAAATAAATAAATTTAAAAATGGAAAATAAAAATAATATAACTTAATATTATTATCAATCTACTAAATACAATAACATTATTTATTAAAGTTTAAAACATGGTTTCCCAACGTTGTCTATGTGGACCCCCTAGTCTATGGAAATTTGAAAGGGGTCTATAGTATACCAGGGGTCTATGGGAAATTTGTATGTTTTGAAATTGTTTTTTATGCAATGCACGAGTTTAAAAACATTTAAATGGGGGCGCATATAAAATTGGAAAATATTTGATCGGAACCGTAAATAAATGGAAAAATTTTTATTTGGAAAAATATTTTGTCAGAATCGTATTTTAATGGAAAATATTAGGTTTGAAAATATTATGTTTGAAAAATAATAAATTGGAAAAATATTTTGTAGGAACTATACTTCGTCGGAAATGTATTTCTTCAGAAATATATTTCATTGGAACCGTATTTTGTTGGAAAATATTATATTGGAATTTATTATCAAGGCTGTGTACGTACTTAGTACTTACACAGGAGGACGTGCCGTGGTTTCGACCGTGGCTTCGACCGCGGCTTCGACCGTGGCTTCGACCGCGGCTTCGACCGCGGCTTCGAACGCGGCTTCGACCGCGGCTTCGAACGCGGTTTCGGCGCCATGTATAATGTATAATTTCATGAATAAATAACATATCTTTTATGAATTTTTTACAAATATTTTATTTAAATAATTTAATGTGATGTATAATTATTATAAAAAACTATTAACAACAAATACGTATTAAGGTAGATTTAAAGCCCTTTTCGATAAGATAACGTTTTCTCGGAAACAAAGTAAAATGTATTATCTTATTTGTAATAATTTATATAACTAATTAAGTCAGACACGTATTAAGGAAAATTTGGGCCCCGTTTTTAGATATTTTTAATTCAAAGAAAAATAAAAAAATAACATGAAATAGTAAGTTGTAATAAACATTAACTACATAAAATTAAAGTCAGTCACGTATTAAGGAAAATTTAATGCCCTTTTTTCAAATATAACGTTATCTCAGAAACAAAGTAACATATATAACCTAATCTGTAAAAATTTATATAATTATTTAAGTCAGACACGTATTAAGGCAAATTTGGGCCCCGTTTTTAAATATTTTTAATTTTAAGAGAAATAAAAAAAGAACATGAAATAGTAAATTATAATAAACATTAACTACAAAAAATTAAATTCAGTCACGTACTAAGGAAAATTTAATGCCCTTTTTTCAAATATAACGTTATCTCAGAAACAAAGTAACATATATAACCTAATCTGTAAAAATTTATATAATTATTTAAGTCAGACACGTATTAAGGCAAATTTGGGCCCCGTTTTTAAATATTTTTAATTTTAAGAGAAATAAAAAAAGAACATGAAATAGTAAATTATAATAAACATTAACTACAAAAAATTAAATTCAGTCACGTACTAAGGAAAATTTAATGCCCTTTTCTCAAATATAACGTTATCTCAGAAACAAAGTAACATATTAAACTTAATCTGTAATAATTTATATAATTAATTAAGTCAGACACGTATTAAGGTAAATTTGGGCCCCGTTTCTAAATATTTTTAATTTTAAGAGAAATAAAAAAATAACATGAAATAGTAAGTTGTAATAACATTAACTACATAAAATTAAAGTCAGTCACGTATTAAGGAAAATTTAATGCCCTTTTTTCAAATATAACGTTATCTCAGAAACAAAGTAATATATATAACCTAATTTTTAATAATTTATATAATTAATTAAGTCACACACGTATTAAGGTAAATTTGGGCCCCGTTTCTAAATATTTTTTAATTTTAAGAGAAATAAAAAAATAACATGAAATAGTAAGTTGTAATAAACATTAACTACATAAAATTAAAGTCAGTCATGTATTAAGGAAAATTTAATGCCTTTTCTTCAAATATAACGTTATCTCAGAAACAAAGTAATATATATATATATACCCTAATATGTAATAATTTATATAATTAATTATGTCAGACACGTATTAAGGTAAATTTGGGCCCCGTTTCTAAATATTTTTAATTTTAAGAGAAATAAAAAAATAACATGAAATAGTAAGTTGTAATAACATTAACTACATAAAATTAAAGTCAGTCACGTATTAAGGAAAATTTAATGCCCTTTTTTCAAATATAACGTTATCTCAGAAACAAAGTAATATATATAACCTAATTTTTAATAATTTATATAATTAATTAAGTCAGACACGTTTTAAGGTAAATTTGGGCCCCGTTTCTAAATATTTTTTAATTTTAAGAGAAATAAAAAAATAACATGAAATAGTAAGTTGTAATAAACATTAACTACATAAAATTAAAGTCAGTCATGTATTAAGGAAAATGTAATGCCTTTTTTTCAAATATAACGTTATCTCAGAAACAAAGTAATATATATATATAACCTAATATGTAATAATTTATATAATTAATTCAGTCAGACACGTATTAAGGTCGATTTGGGCCCCGTTTCTAAATATTTTTAATTTTAAGAGAAATAAAAAAATAACATGAAAGAGTAAGTTGTAATAAACATTAACTACATAAAATTAAAGTTAGTCACGTATTAAGGAAAATTTAATGCCCTTTTTTCAAATATAACGTTATCTCAGAAACAAAGTAACATATATATAACCTAATATGTAATAATTTATATAATTAATTCAGTCAGACACGTATTAAGGAAAATTTAATGCCCTTTTTTCAAATATAACGTTATCTCAGAAACAAAGTAACATATATAACCTAATCTGTAATAATTTATATAATTAATTCAGTCAGACACGTATTAAGGTAAATTTGGGCCCCGTTATTAAATATTTTTAATTCTAAGAAAAATAAAAAAAACAACATGAAATAGTAAGTTGTAATAGACATTAACTACATAAAAATAAAGTCAGTCACGTATTAAGGAAAATTTAATGCCCTTTTTTCAAATATAACGTTATCTCAGAAACAAAGTAACATATATAACCTAATCTGTAATAATTTATATAATTAATTCAGTCAGACACGTATTAAGGTAAATTTGGGCCCCGTTTCTAAATATTTTTAATTTTAAGAGAAATAAAAAAATAACATGAAATAGTAAGTTGTAATAAACATTAACTACATAAAATTAAAGTTAGTCACGTATTAAGGAAAATTTAATGTTTTTTTTTTTAAATATAACGAAGATTTGGAATTAATTAGCTGGCAGGAAGTTTATGGAGAAGACTATCATCTTGATCTACCATTTGCTCAAGTTGATCCTAGTTATCTTCAAACAAATCTTCACAATGAAGAAATAATGTGTGTTGTATGCAGGGATAATAACAGATCGCATGCACTTGTACCTTGTGGCCACAAAGTGCTTTGTGAAGATTGCGTGGACCAGTTGTTAAATAAACGTTGTCCCCTTTGCAACAGTGAATTCTCCGTTGCAGTTCGCATTTGGGAATAATTTTGTGTAACTGTTCACATGAAGGCGTGGATGCAAACCCGATTTCATCGTTCACTTATATGTAAAAATCGAAATTTTGAAGCTCAGTTTCTCAAAAATCATTGATTTTTGGATCGTGTGTCTGTTGAGACTTTTAATCAGGATTCTAACAGACTGTATCTATTGAACGAATTTCGTATTTTGGAAAGAGAATTTAATTCTTTATTATTATTAAGATAAAAAAAATATTTTGTACCTTTCGAAATGGCGTCTAAAATAAAAATTTTAGTTTAAAAAAGCTAAATCACACCAAAAACAGTACACTACATATTTATATTAAAATAGATTCGTAAAATTATTATATCTAATAAACTAAAAATCAGATGAACCGCATTTTTCATGTTTTGAAAACACAATTAAATACATTACAATCAATTATAACACTTTTTTGGCTATATATAACTGTATATCTTTCAAAATGACAGTCGAATTATTTTTTTATTTTTTTAAAGTAACATTTTTATTGTGGATGCCGTTTTAAATAATAAAACCAATTTTTGTTAAAATGATAATAAAATAGGTTATACGCTAGGAAACCATCGATCCTGGCGCTGCCAAGTGGCAAAAATAAATAATTTTGGGTTTCTGTCAACCAATCTGTCATATAATTGAAAGGAAAAAATGGATAATTGCCGTTATATTATGTATGTTATATTAAAATTTGTATTGATAAGTATCAACCTTTGTATATTATTAGAATTTGACCCCGAAATTTTCTTATTTTAAACCGAATTCTAAAAAAGAGGAGGTTATCAATTCAATCAATATATTTTGTTATGTATGTTCGAGCATAACTTCGACAAATATGCGCCTATTCGGTTGATTTTTGTTTGTTTGAAAGAGTATACTCCCGAGGTGGTCTCATATAAATTTTATCAGAATCTGACCATGGACTTCAAAAAAGGAGAGAGTTTTCTATTTCTATATGTCAGACACGTATTAAGGTAAATTTGCGCCCCGTTTTTAAATATTTTTAATTCTAAGAAAAATTAAAAAATAACATGAAATAGTAAGTTGTAATAAACATTAACTACATAAAATTAAAGTCAGTCACGTATTAAGGAAAATTTAATGCCCTTTTTTCAAATATAACGTTATCTCAGAAACAAAGTAACATATATAACCTAATTTGTAATTATTTAGAAGTTTTATTATGAAACACACGTATTAAGGAAAATTTGGGCCGGCTTCGACCGTGACTTTTGGCCATAGAGCAGGTTATCCTGGCTCATAGTACAGAGCGGTTTAAATTTTAAATATTAAACCCTTAACCGCTTTCGCGTACATTCACACCGCGGTCTTTGTTATATATTTTTTTCCCTTACTTCTCGGTTTTTGCAGGCCTTACACTTAGAGAAAGATGTACAGAATCAAATTACAAATATATATTTAGTGTAAAAATTTTAGCGGTGGTGTAAATAATTATTTAAACCCTTTAACCGTCTCCGCGTGCTTTCTCACTGCAGTCTTTGTTATATTTTTTTATTGCTTACTCTTCATTAATTAGTATATTCGTATCGAATCAAATATGTCTTATTTACAAACTACTTCCTGTCGTTTGGTAATTTTATGTATTTTATCTTACCAATCTAATGTTTTTTTTAAGCGTTCTTTGTAGACCAGACGCTAGAAGGAAGTGAGTGGAAATAATATGACAACTGGCAACAATGTTCAGATTAGTATACCTGAGACCTTAAGGAACTTAAAAATGCAAGGTGCCAGGCGAAAAGGCCCTACAAAAGGAAAAAAAACGTTTTTTGAAATCAAAATTTTTTGTATACACAATACTTATATTATCCTTAGGCCTTTTCGCAAAAAAGTAGACTGTGATTAGTGATAGAACTAGCATATTTTATACAGCATTTAACATGGAAACCTGTTTGCCAAAATGCGGGGAAGGAACGTGCGGGTGGGAACGAACAGTAATGTACACTGACTATTCTCAGACAGGGTATTATTAAGTTGTAAATAATTTCTACTCTTGTTGAAAAAAATAAATTTTTATATCGTGAAAGTCCTTATTTCTAAAATAATATAAAATTGTATAAAACAACAATAACATTGAATATAATATTTAATTTGGACATATAACATTTTATCCACTGTAAGTTTTTTTGCAACTGCTCAACATTATTGGACTTGATTTTTATCTAATGCTAATGCAGATATTAGAATGGAAGGCAATGACCAAATGTGGTCATCATAGTAGTCCACATTTTTTTTTAATTTGTTAATTGAGAAAAAGAGAACTCATCTATATGGGTCCTTAGATCTAAGGGTGCTGCCTTTAGATAGAGCAGTGCGTTAGACAAGGATTTTGTAAACATACTATCTAATGAACGAAATGTCCGACCAACCCCGTCTTTCGCAATTTAAGCAGAAAATTAAATTTTCTATACGCTAGGAAACCATCTGTCAAAAACGACACGTCGCCACCTAGTGAGCGCCGTTAGCAACTTTGGGTGTATTACTTTTAAAAAAGGACAGCCGAAAGTAATGTTCCCAAGTTCCGATTTCGTTAATTTTTTTTCTTATCTATAAACCTATGTATGAAGAAGTACTTGACGAAGTTTTAATTAATTTTAATAATTATTTTAGCTGTAATTAATTAAAATTTGAAAATCGAAAACCTTTTTTTTTTCTACTTAATGGTTTGATATAATTGGACGATATTTTCAGTAAAACTTAAGGGTAATATAAGGTCTTGAAAAACATTAATTTTTTATTTTTACTAAATTTTTTCATAGCAAATTTTTATTTTTTATTTTCAAATGTCCGATATTACCCAATGAGTAAATTACGCGGTTAAAATACAAAGTTATGTGTGTTATATTAAAATCTGTATTGAAGAGTATCAATCTTTGCGGATTATAAGGCTTCGACCCGCGAAATTTGTCTATTTTCGATCAACTCTATTACGATTTTTTCTTTTTTTCTTTTGAGTGGCGTATCTTTGAAACCATATATTTGATTATAATGAAATTTATATGGTATCAGCTCGATAGTATACTCTTTCAAACAAAGAAAAATCAACCGAATAGGTGCATATTTGTCGTAGTTATACCCGAAAATACATAAAAAAATATATAAAAAAATAGAAAACTCTCTCCTTTTTTGAAGTCCATGGTCAGATTCTGATAAAATTTATATGAGACCACCTCGGGAGTATACTCTTTCAAACAAACAAAAATCAACCGAATAGGCGCATATTTGTCGAAGTTATGCTCGAACATACATAACAAAATATATTGATTGAATTGATAACCTCCTCTTTTTTAGAATTCGGTTTAAAATAAGAAAATTTCGGGGTCAAATTCTAATAATATACAAAGGTTGATACTTATCAATACAAATTTTAATATAACATACATAATATAACGGCAATTATCCATTTTTTCCTTTCAATTATATGACAGATTGGTTGACAGAAACCCAAAATTATTTATTTTTGCCACTTGGCAGCGCCAGGATCGATGGTTTCCTAGCGTATAACCTATTTTATTATCATTTTAACAAAAATTGGTTTTATTATTTAAAACGGCATCCACAATAAAAATGTTACTTTAAAAAAATAAAAAAATAATTCGACTGTCATTTTGAAAGATATACAGTTATATATAGCCAAAAAAGTGTTATAATTGATTGTAATGTATTTAATTGTGTTTTCAAAACATGAAAAATGCGGTTCATCTGATTTTTAGTTTATTAGATATAATAATTTTACGAATCTATTTTAATATAAATATGTAGTGTACTGTTTTTGGTGTGATTTAGCTTTTTTAAACTAAAATTTTTATTTTAGACGCCATTTCGAAAGGTACAAAATATTTTTTTTATCTTAATAATAATAAAGAATTAAATTCTCTTTCCAAAATACGAAATTCGTTCAATAGATACAGTCTGTTAGAATCCTGATTAAAAGTCTCAACAGACACACGATCCAAAAATCAATGATTTTTGAGAAACTGAGCTTCAAAATTTCGATTTTTACATATAAGTGAACGATGAAATCGGGTTTGCATCCACGCCTTCATGTGAACAGTTACACAAAATTATTCCCAAATGCGAACTGCAACGGAGAATTCACTGTTGCAAAGGGGACAACGTTTATTTAACAACTGGTCCACGCAATCTTCACAAAGCACTTTGTGGCCACAAGGTACAAGTGCATGCGATCTGTTATTATCCCTGCATACAACACACATTATTTCTTCATTGTGAAGATTTGTTTGAAGATAACTAGGATCAACTTGAGCAAATGGTAGATCAAGATGATAGTCTTCTCCATAAACTTCCTGCCAGCTAATTAATTCCAAATCTTCGTTATATTTAAAAAAAAAACATTAAATTTTCCTTAATACGTGACTAACTTTAATTTTATGTAGTTAATGTTTATTACAACTTACTATTTCATGTTATTTTTTTATTTCTCTTAAAATTAAAAATATTTAGAAACGGGGCCCAAATTTACCTTAATACGTGTCTGACTGAATTAATTATATAAATTATTACAGATTAGGTTATATATGTTACTTTGTTTCTGAGATAACGTTATATTTGAAAAAAGGGCATTAAATTTTCCTTAATACGTGACTGACTTTATTTTTATGTAGTTAATGTCTATTACAACTTACTATTTCATGTTGTTTTTTTTATTTTTCTTAGAATTAAAAATATTTAATAACGGGGCCCAAATTTACCTTAATACGTGTCTGACTGAATTAATTATATAAATTATTACAGATTAGGTTATATATGTTACTTTGTTTCTGAGATAACGTTATATTTGAAAAAAGGGCATTAAATTTTCCTTAATACGTGTCTGACTGAATTAATTATATAAATTATTACATATTAGGTTATATATATGTTACTTTGTTTCTGAGATAACGTTATATTTGAAAAAAGGGCATTAAATTTTCCTTAATACGTGACTAACTTTAATTTTATGTAGTTAATGTTTATTACAACTTACTCTTTCATGTTATTTTTTTATTTCTCTTAAAATTAAAAATATTTAGAAACGGGGCCCAAATCGACCTTAATACGTGTCTGACTGAATTAATTATATAAATTATTACAGATTAGGTTATATATGTTACTTTGTTTCTGAGATAACGTTATATTTGAAAAAAGGGCATTAAATTTTCCCTAATACGTGACTGACTTTAATTTTATGTAGTTAATGTTTATTACAACTTACTATTTCATGTTATTTTTTTATTTCTCTTAAAATTAAAAATATTTAGAAACGGGGCCCAAATTTACCTTAATGCGTGTATGACTTCATTAATTATATAAATTATTACAAATAAGATAATTCATTTTACTTTGTTTCCGAGAAAACGTTACCTTATCGAAAAGGGCTTTAAATCTGCCTTAATACGTATTTGTTGTAAATAGTTTTTGATAATAATTATCATCACATTAAATTATTTAAATAAAATATTTGTAAAAAATTCATAAAAGATATGTTATTTATTCATAAAATTATACACCGCGGAAGCCTGATCAATAAGAAATTTAATAATATTTGCATTTTATATTAATTACATACACGGGTATATTTTAAATTAAACTATATACTTATATATAAAAATGTATACACGGTCGAAGCCACGGTCGATGCCGCGGTCAAAGCCACGGTCGATGCCGCGGTCGAAGCCACGGTCGAAGCCGCGGTCGAAGTTACGGTCGAAGCCGCGGTCGAAGCCACGGTCCAAACCACGGTCGAAGCCGCGGTTTAAGCCTCGGTCGAAGCTGCGGTCGAAGCCGCGGTCGAAGTTACGGTCGAAGCCGCGGTCGAAGCCACGGTCCAAACCACGGTCGAAGCCGCGGTTTAAGCCTCGGTCGAAGCTGCGGTCGAAGTCACGGTCGAAGCCGCGGTCGAAGCCGCGGCACGTCCTCCTGTGTAAGTACTAAGTACGTACACAGCCTTGATAATAAATTCCGATATAATATTTTCCAACAAAATATGGTTCCAATGAAATATGTTTCTGAAGAAATACATTTCCGACGAAATAAATTTCCGACAAAATATGGTTCCTACAAAATATTTTCCAATTAAATATTTTTCTGAAATAATACGTTCCAAGTAAATATGTTTCAGAAAAAATACTTTCCACATTTATACGTTCCGAAAAAATATTTTCCAGCAAAATATAGCCCTCCATTTAAATCAAAGAGGGGTTTATGAACTTTGTAATTTCTTCAAATGAGGTCTACGTGTAAAAAAGGTTGGGAACCCCTGGTTTAAAAGTTTCATCGTTTTGGCTATACGGCGTTCACGGACAGACAGACGGATAGACACATACAATCCTGTTGAAATCTCTATAGTCTTAATTATTATTTTCATGATTGCTATATGCAATACTTTATTACCAATTCATTATTATCTATACACAGAAAAAAAAACTGTATTGGACCAAGAAAACCTTGTTTTGTATATAACGAAAACAATATTTTGTTAATATAAGAAACATACTCTTAATCCAACTACGTTATTCCTTAGTTAAAGAATACTATAGTTGGTTTAAGAGATTATTGCTTATCTTAAGAAAATATTGTTTTCGTTATATACAAAACAAGGTTTAATTGGTTTGAGAAATCCTTTCTACCATTTAAAATTAAAATTATTATAGTCAAATTTGATAGGTTTTTTAAACTGTATATCATTCCAAGATTTTCGTTAGGCCCTTTCGTATCAATGGCGTAACTAGGACTCTTTTTGAGTAGGTGGAATTTTTACCAATTGGTTTCAAATGATCTTTTGATTTTTACATAAAATTACCAGGTACAATTTAATGTCCTTTTTTGCTCTTCACTTCTCTAAATTTTAACCACTGTCTCCCACTTACTCCCAGGTACCCAGACTAGAACTCTTTCAGCCCCCCCCTCTGTGGGGGTCATGATTTAAGTAACATATTATAAACGATAATTAAAAAAATAAATTCATATTTGTAATCGCTTTGGCTTGTGAATTCTGATAAATAAATGGAATAATATATTATATATATTATATAATATATTTATAAAGTTATCAGTATTATTTTTAAGTATTTTCACCTGGAGTGGCCCGTATTGTTCACTAATGGTCAACACCACATCACCAAGTATTGTTGTAAACTTTTTAGTTTAGTTTTTAAATTCAATAACGGCCTCTTAACGCCTATAAAAACTTTTTAACGAGGACATACTTCATGCACTCTCATCTTTGAAAATATCCCCCACATAAACAATCAGTGGTATCACAATATAGACAAATGTGGGGTTAAATAGATTTAAATCAATTTTTTTTTGTAAAAATTCTACTTTTGAAATTTTTGAATTGTTTTTCAGGAGTTAAAAAAACCACCTTATTTCCCCTTTCCCCTCACTAATTTAAAAATTATTACTCTATTATTTTATAGTGTTTGGATAGCTCTTTCTAAAATTAAAAAAATATTTTTTTTGTAAAATTTCTATTTATGAAATTTAAATTTTTGAATTGTTTTTCAGGAGTTAAAAAGAACCCCAACTTATTTCTGAACAAAGTTATTATACTGACAATTACCGCCCCCCCCCCTTTCCCACACTACTTTAAAAATTAATACTCTATTAATTTTTGTTTTGAATAGATCTTTCTAAAATTAAAAAAAAATTCTTGTACCATATATTTAATTTGTTAAGTAGATATTATTTAAGTTACATTAATTAAAAATAATATATGTAGACGCCAATGGAGCATATCATAAAATAATTATAAAACTAATGGTTTTAAAAATACATACAAAAAAAAATAACCACTAATAAAAAGTTATTTTTAGCCTTATTATTATTAAATTATTAGGTACATCTTTTATAAAAATATTAAAATTGCAACACATTTTCGTAGAAAAATGATTTATTGAATAAATATAATTTAAATTAATTTCATATTAAAAAACGATTTAGTTTGGATTAAACTTTAATCTATGATTATTCCACTGAAATATGAAGGGGGAAATATACCCCTCCTTTCACTTATAAATATAAATATATATGTATACTATTTACGGTTTTTATATAAAAAAAGATTATTATAATTTTATTATAATTTTGTAGTTTATTTACAAAAGATTTAAAAAACTTTTGATGTGCATATGTTCAAGTGATAAAAGGATAATTATTAACAGATAATTACTTCAGAGGCGTAGCTATTAGATATACTTATGGGGTTAGAAGAATATTTAAATTAAGACAAACAAATATTTCAAAATTATAATAAAAGACTTTGTATCATCTTTTGAATAAAACTGTAAAAGACAAAAAGTGTGTAATTTTATGCAATATAATAGATACAAATTTCAAAATGTAATAAATAAATTAATTCTTTAAGCACTTTTTTTCTCGCAAGTTAAAATATGCAGAAAAATTATTTCATCCAAAAATGTTAATAAAATAAGATTCCTAAATAAAAATTTAGGTTTATATTTAAGAAAAAAAAATTAAATTACTTAAAAACGTTCAACAAATAAAAAAAATATCAAAACCCCCACGTGGGTATTGCCGCTCAAAAAAATACCCTTGCCAATCGATTCGTGAATCAATCCCGAGTACAACGAGGTACATGAAGCCATATATGAAAAAGTTGGTATGAAAAATGGACATTATGTCTGTCTAGAGGGTCGTGACCGGAAAAATTCATAAAAATGGGCTAAAATAGAACCACAGACCTACCATTTAACGAAAACCCAAGATCTCTAGGTGGTCAGAGGGCCGAGATTTCGCGGTGGAAGACAGACAGACGAAAAATCCAAAAACTTCGTGGGTTGCGCTAAAAAAATCCTGATATAATATTTATACAACATAGACGTATATACACGTCATGCTTCATTAGGGTATTATCATAGGTGGGCATTAACTCGTTAATCCGTTAATCGTTAATTAACGAGGTTAACAAAATGGTTAATGGATTAACTTTTAAGTTAACTCAAAAAAATGTTAACGCTCTTGTTAACTTCCGTTAACTTTAGTCCGTTACATTGGTTGTTTGTTGAAAAGTACATAACAAAGTTGACGAAATAGCTAAAAAAAGGTATTCAAACAATTTGGATGGTTAACTTATTAACGATTAACTTTAACTATCGTTAAATTTTTAAATTTTCGGTTAACTTTAACTTCCGTTACATTTTCGGAATTTTAACGCTTTAATGGTTAACGAAGTTAACTTTTTTATTAACGGATTAACGATTAACGAAATTAACTTTTCGATTAACTGTGCCCGACTATGGGTATTATTATATTAATATGCCTCCCCTCAACAAAAAAAATAAATAAAAATTCGCTTGTCTTGTTTTCCCGCCACGGTTATATTCAATGTGTAGTTAAGTGTATGACCGTGACGTATAAACACGTCCTGGTGCGCAAGATTGCGACCCCAAGTTTCAGGACGTATAAAAACTGGCGCGCTCCAGCCAGAGCACAGAATTAAGTCAGTGGCTGTTGACGCCAACGACTAAAGTATTATTTAAACAATTGTCAGGCAAGTTAAAATAGATTTAATAATAATTATTATAAATAAATACAAAGATTTAATTATTTATTTAAATATGATGTAAAATTGATTTTGGTCCGAGTTTTTATTTTGATTTTTAAAATAAATAAAGAGTACAAATATTTGAATTAAATTAAAAGTGAATTTGATATTTCTGAAGTTATAATTTTGGTAAGTTGATTTTACTTTATTATTATTTAAATAATATTATATATGCGAAGGTAACTGTCTGTTTGTCTGTCTGTTTATTACCTTTTCACGGCTGAACCGATCTTAATGAATTTTTTTAAAGAAATAGCTTGTATCCTTACGAAGGACATATTATAGGCTATATTATAAACTTTGTATCCCAAAAAAATACAAATTTCACGCGGGTGAAGCCGCGGATAGCAATTCAAGTTTATATATTTTCATTATCATATAGTTTGACTTATTTTTGATTAGAAATATACCGCGATATCGCTCGCGTTTAATTCGAAAACAGATATTATTAATTTTTATAGTGTATACAATATAATTTAATAAAAAATATCAGTTGTGATTTTTCTAAATACAGACCTGTCGTAAATCAACTATAACAAAATCTAAAATAAGTCTATAAAGTAATCTTTTTTACGAAGAAAAATAATTTTTAAATGAAAGAATATATTTATTAGACAAACAAAAAAAAATATCGTATTGCAATATTTGAATTTTTATAGAAATTAATTATATTTTTTTTGTCTTTTCAATTATATGTGTCTGAGTCTGTATATTAATATATACAGGGTGTGGAGTTGTGCTAACTAAGGTACAAAATGACTTCAACTTATTTTTAAGATACATCTAAATGCATATTTTTAACTAATATAGCAACAAAATTCATAAGTACATTTTTTTAATTTTGATTAAAAATTTCCTATCAGATTGAAATATCGTTTTCTGCATTAACAAATAAAATAAAAAACAATTTTTTTATTGATCCACAGATCTATTTACCTTGCGAAGAGTTTAGAATTCAAAAATAAAAAAAAATACACAAAAAAGCCAAGAAACCTTTGTTTGAATTGTATTTTTCAAAATGCTTTACGTTTAATATGAAATATTTAGATGTTTTAATATTTTTGAATAACCCTGTATATACATAATTTAGTATATAGTCTCTTAATTAAATATTGTCATATTATTAAAATAATGAAGACACTTCCATTTGAAATGTGTTCTTCATTAATATATCAAATATCATATTATTATGAATTTCAAAATTAAGATATTATATTGCCGGGGTTAAATTCTACCTTCACTTATGAGTATATATTAAAACTATACAATATATACGAGTAAGTACCTACTGAAAACAAAATTATGGAATATAACATACAATTCATTAATCAAAATAATTATGGAAACGGAATATTTCTGGAACAAAAACATCTATATTCCAAGTAAATGCAGAGTGCTTCCTCGTGCTAAATTCACTAAGGATACTTAAATATTATTATTGAACAATTTAAGTGACCACCGATTAAGTATTCACATGAATTAATTTTCATACAATTTTATTAGTAAATACTAATCCGAAATTTTTCATAATTAATTATTATTTTCGTAACTTTTTTGGTAGTTGGTCCATCATAATGTGATCACATTAGGCCATGAGTACATATTTTTAATTTAGAGAAATGATCATGACAACGCTGTACATTATCTACTATTAACTACTTGTCAAATGATTATATTTTATAATCTAAACTACCACAGAATATATTAATAATTAATGAAATCGATTATAATTCCCTTCAATCCACTTATCATATTTTGTAAAAAATTATTTCATTATTTCGTGTATTTTTTACTATAATCAAATGAATACGTTGTTGCCACATTGTCAACAATACTGTAATTTATGTGATGGTTTGGTAGTTAAATCTGGTTAAATCTTAATAACGGGATGGTCAATAATTCCAATTTTTTGTATACTGTTTTCTTTCATATAAATATACAACATGTCAGTTTTTTATGAAAATCTGACGCTACGTTTAAATTTTATCTAATAAAACGTTACGTTAGTGTACGGTTAGTCCATATAAGCTGTGTTAGAAATACAAACTTTGAGATCGTTTTTCATGACTTTGAGATGGTCAATTTTAATAAAAATGGGCTATTTTTCAGATATTAAACTAGGGAATATTTCTGTGCAATTTAAACAAAATCTGACGAAAACATGTTTACTACCTTAAGGAGATTTTTTCTTCGTAATGGATTATTTTACTAAAAAAAGTTGTTGCCTTTTTATAGAAAATTGAATGCTCTACAAAAAAGACTATATAACATTTTCACGTAACATGTGTCTTTTTGAGATATATAGAAACAATAGTATTTTAGGATGTCACTTCTCCCTCTTACACACGATTTTAAAATGGGACCGTCTTCAAGTCAGACCCAACCAACTAACCAAGTTTCATTTACATCAGTTCAGTGGTTCATGAGTTATGCGTGTAACAAGGAATCATGGGACATACAGACAGACACGGAACGAAAAGTGTTTATCTTGACCTAAAACGGAAAAATCAAATACATATTTCGAAATTTGAGAACATTTTTTTTTGTTTTGAGAAATGATCACATAGCTTCCCTTGGCAAGGAAATTTTTTTTTATACATTATTATTAAATTAATTACTGTCTTTCATTTTGTTTTTGTACCGGGAGAAATTGTAGCGATGTATTTAATAAAAATTAAAATACTTTAAAATTTTGAATGATACAATAAGTAAAAATTTACATTAGAAAATAATATTGAAATATACAGTTTGGTCCCAAAAAAAGTGATATTTAAAAAAAAATTAAATGGCCCGTTTAATTCTACCTTATTTAATTCCTGTCAAAGAGGTATATATATAAATGTGTACAGCATTTTTCAAATAAAGATTTAATATATTTTTTTATTTTATTAATACCTATTACTTCGAATAGACACAAATGTTTCTATATAGACACCATATATATTATATGTGTTTATTATTTGTCCATAACCGGCGTATATTAAACAGGTTGGCTTACATGTTAACGGGGGTGTAGCTTTACGGTCCTTTTGTTCACGTAACAAGAATTCATCCAAGGGTAATCCCCGTTATAATATTTGTGGAAGAAACACTTTAATAGGTTCAGATTCATCAAAATTATAACAAAATTAAACTAACTAATCAAATAGACAAAATATCATAATATAGTTTTATTTGATCAGTTATTCTCAATATTTTATCGTCCACGGACTTATTGAAGATATTTGAATACAGAAAATAAAAAAATGTTAAATTAAAAAAAAAAAAAAATTTCAAAAATAAATATGAACAAGTGCGAGAACGACTCGCGCCTTGAGGGTTTCGTACTGTTATATAAAACTTAATAATTGACGATAGTTACGTAGACAATGGAGGTGTCCTTACATAGACGTAGTATCAAAAAAATACCACAAAATTAAGTTTGTCACGTAATATTTCCAAATAGAATTAGAAATTAATAATTTTGAGATGTTTTCCTTTTCTTATACCTACTATGAAATCTTCTTTCGTGCCAAATTTAAAGATTCTAGGTCAAAGGAAAGTATACATAAGTAAAGTTCAGTAAAAAAAAATTTTTTTGGTCTTCAGCCTAAGTTTTCGAAAAGGCTTTTTGGCGTAGATAGGGGGTGGGGTCAAGGGATCAATCCCCCACATGAGTACAAAAATTGTAAGATGATGATATATGAGTCTTTTTTAATAATGAATACATCTAAGTGAAATTTTTGTACTTTGTACCACATAAAAGATGATTTTCATAATGAAATATATAACTTTATGACTTTTTATCTCATGTCCCCCCCCCCCTCATTGTAAATATAATAATAATAATAATAATAATAATAATAAGCACCTAATAATAATAAATAACTTAAAACTCTTTAGAATTTTTTAATGTAGGTACTAGCGATGTAACGAATATTCGCATTCGCACATTCTTAAACGCAGGTAAAGTTGCGAATATTTTTGCGAATATAATATGATGTATTAACAAATAAAAATATCTATTTTAATCAGAAGACCGTTTTTTTTTAGCTTTTTTTCAAAAAGTCAATATTCGCATTTGCGAATATCGACAGCTAATATTCGCAGTCGCGAATATTACTCTTGTAGGTACTTTTAATCAATTTATCGAAATGATTTCAAAGAATATATAGAACACATTATATTACAATAAATAAAACAACTAATTGTCTAAACGTCAAACAATTTAATAAGCAAGGAAACGTAGCGAGCTTTCGATTCACAGAATCATCGTCAGGCTAAAATAATAAATAGTAATTAAATACAATAAATATAATACAAAATATTGGTATTTTAAAAATAAAATAAATGAGATAACGACACCGTTCTCGCATTCTCCCCTTTAAATAGGTATTTCTGAATTTTTATTTTTAAAATACCAATATTTTGTATTATATTTATTGTATTTAATTACTATTTATTATTTTAGCCTGACGATGATTCTGTGAATCGAAAGCTCGCTACGTTTCCTTGCTTATTAAATTGTTTGACGTTTAGACAATTAGTTGTTTTAATTATTATATTTTAACGTCACTACTAGTATATTGTGAACAAGATTACATATAACACACATTTTAAGACCATTTTTTTTGTAAGGGACCCACTTATCTAAAAATTCAACGTGTCTTAAAACTGCACCGGTCTTCCTATACATAGGTATATACATACATATAAATTATTCAAATACCTTTTTTAGCACCCGTTTTTCACTTTATAATTCATAGTTCATGCAAAATTAAATATCTAAATTTATATCAGAATCACGATTGCTCTCAATAATAATTTGATTGGCAGACGAGCTGACAATTTATATTTGAATATGTCAAAAGTTTGTGGTCGGTTATACATTTGATATTTTGATGTCATATTTTATTTAAATGGGCATTTCTCTACTATAAAAGGGTCACTTTAACAGATAGTGTTCCAATGATATTTTTACTTGATTCATGCAATTTTAGTGTCTTAGATTAACGAAGTTCTGGTCGTACAATCTGAGGCCAAAATAATATAAATCTAAATTAAATGAAAGATCAAAATTCAAAATTAAATTATGAATTATTCACTTTAAATGCTTGTAGGAAAATCAAATTCGTTTTTAAACTACATAAACAATATTAGTACTTATGTTTAAAACCTTATTTTGTATTTTAGCAGTTATTTTCGCCAAAAAATTGAATATATTTTTGTTAATTATATGAAAAATTTTATTTGTGAATGTCATTTAAATTCATCTGATAGTTTTTACTTTAAATAGAAAAAAAATTATTCTTTTGGCTACGTTTTTTCGGTGTTTAAAAAGGATTGGATTAGATTTTTTTCAATTCTCTATAAATTTAAACTGCTATAACTTTTAAACGGCGTAGTAAATCGTATTTGAATTTCGTAATTCGTCTTATCATACTTAAAGTTACATTCTGTCAAATTTTTAATATCCTGTTAAGATTTTTGACTAGCGCCAGAACATCCTTAAATGGTTAGGTGTAGTCAGAATTTTCAAGAAATCGATTCTTTTTTTTGCATTTTTGGAAGCTGCTACAACGGCAGAAGAACTATTATATGGCCCATTGATAGTTGACTCGGTGTAAGTAATTAAATAATACGTAAATTGAGTGTAAAACTTTAAATGCGTTTTTCTCAAAACTATGTTTTTTGAACTGGTGACCACTGTAGCTCGAAAACCGCTCGGTAGATTTTAATGAAAATACAGCTTTTTGAAAACATGAAAAACTAGTGCCTGATGAAGGATTTTTGTTTTGTTTTTAATTTCGATTTGTTATAAACAATTAACAGATGGTTTTTTTCCCGAAAATCTGGAAAAAAATTTCCTGAGGCCGCCATTTTGTTAATTTAAAAAAAAAGCTTCGATCAGGCACTAGATTATCGATTAATAAAACTAATTTTTTTGTCCGATTGAATTTGAATGAATCTCCAAGGATAAGTGATAGTCACCGCAAGGAGCTTCGGTTGGAACTGGATCAACACAAACAGCCATTACTTTTAAAATTATTTTTTTTTTTTTTTTAATTTTTGTCAAGTCAAGTCGAAACCTTATTTAATGATGCTATATTTTTACTTTTATAAAATAAAATAATTTACTGGCAAAAAAAAATTATTTAAAATTGTCATTTTTTCATGTCTCTGACTACACCTAACCCCCTTAAATAAGTAATACTATTTTTATTGAAACTTTTTTATATTATATACGCACAAGTTGAATTCATTGTTAATTTACATATTTCATAATAAATAATTACAGCAAGATAAATAAATAAATTAGTGTGAGACACCATGTAGCCCAATCAGTGGAGAAATACCCAAATAAATATGAAACTAGCTTCTCCGGCAAACGTTGTTTTGCCAAAAGATAATTTGCATCCTCTTTCTTTCTCATTGTTATGGTATTAAATTTGTTAGGGTTATTTTGTGTATTTTGACTATTTTGAGTATTTCGACCGATGTTTAAACATGCATTTTTGTATTATTTCACTATATTTTAAGTTTTAAGAATAAAAATAAACTGTATCGTAGGTTAAGTTAAAAACACGTGACCTACATACGTACCGAATGAATAAAATAAAATAATAAAATTATGTAGTATATTTGTTTAAATTGAACACAATTGAATTTAAGAAATATAACAAAACTTACCGATTTCAATGCAACTATCACCAATAGATATATAATTTTTCAGTACGTAGCTATTAATATTTGATAAAAACTTTTAAACGTCAAATCACATCAAAATACTAAAAAAATATTTTATTTTAAAGCCGTGTCACTGTTATTTATATAAAAACATAGTAGCCATTGAACGGTTTTTCCCATTTTCGTAAATATCTCGACCCCACAATCACCTACCGGGTTCAAAAAAATCTATAAACTTTCCCGAAAACCAAACAAATATATGGTGTGAATATGGCTTCGATACGTCCAGTGGTTTAGGCCTGATGATTACCGGTACATACGCACCAAGAGTTTTATATATTAAGATATTTAATTAATATCATCTATTGTCACGAAATCGTCAAAAAGAACACTTATGGAAACAACACTGTGTCTGTACGTCTGTCTATCACTACCTTTTAACTACTGAATCGATTGATTTTATAGTAAGCTGAAATTTGGCATAATTATAGACCTGTTTAATAATTATGTACAATAATATTTAATAACAAATAGCTACTTACGTAATATCATACGTAGTATTATTAAAAATAAGTAAACAGAGATGGAAACAAGATTACGATAAGTAACTTTCCATTAACAATGCCAAACTCTTGTACCCCTCTCCCCTCAATTGGTATTTAATATTAAATCACAATATCAACCCTGAATTGAATATTAAAAAAATCATAACTCAAAAAATACACTCATCAAAAAAATTAAAGGATAATTTTTAACAAGCAAATTTTTTACCAATTTTCAAACAGATATATTTCCGCGAAAAATGATTGGATTTACATGATCCAAAGCTCATTCGAAAGCTTGTACTTTCTAGTTTTTTAGTTAAGAGTCCAATTATTTTTATCATCCCTTGCCGCTCTAGGGCAGATAAGTAAAAAATGAGAAAATACCGTTTTTTTACATGTTTTTAAAACGAAAATCATGGGAGGAAAAAAAAATTCTTTACAAAATCGTATGCAACGATTTTAAATAAAATACTTTCAGCTTTCTAATGATATCAAGCCGATCATTGTGCGGTGATTATTTCAGGATATACAGGAGTTTAAAGTCAAAAGTGTCATTTTTACTTTGACAGTGAATAACGCGGTCAAAAAAAATCGTACGGGGATAATAAAAAACAAATTTTCAAGAGAAAGAAACAAGCTTTCGAAAGATTTAATTGATTCTCTTGTAAAAAAATTTTTGCAAAAATGTTACGCTTTTAAAGTTTATAAAAAATTAAGGGATAATTTTTTGAACTGTTTGAACCCTTGGCCCAGAGCGGCAAGGGATGATAAAAATAATTGGGCTCTTAATTAAAAAACAACATATTACAAGCTTTCGAATGAGCTTTGGATCATGTAAATCCAATCATTTTTCGCGGAAATATAACTGTTTGAAAATTGGTAAAAAATTTGCTTGTTAAAAATTATCCTTTAATTTTTTGATGAGTGTATGTTAGATAAAAATATGTATTACCAAAAAATACTTTTCGTTTCGTTTAATGTTTTATTAAAATAAAAGAGGGGGGATTAAATTAAAAGTATGTTTAGGGTTTTCGCAAATTTGAAAAATCGTATCAGAGTTCTGTGCTCGAAAACGTTACAAATTTTTAATTCCGAAAGTTTAACTGCTTCCAGTTTAACTCGATCAACAAAAGTAACTAAGTTTTTTTTTGGGGGGAAGGGGGGGGGGGTCAATAACATAATATAAAAACATAAGCGATTTTTTATTAGTTTTAGATAAATCGAAACAATTTAATGTTCTTGTTTGTCATTTAAAATAAATAAATCAAGAGAAAAAATATTTTTCCACGTAAAAAAAATAATAAAAAAAACCTTCCCAAAGTTGACTTATTTTCGTCTGTCCAGTTTTTCTCTAAGCACTTATAGAAAGACAGTTAGTCGTTTCTGGCTCTGAACAATTCATAAATAAGAATTAATTACATTAAAAATAACTATCATATTAATAATGACTGCCATCATACAAAATCCTTAGTTCAAGTTATTCATAAAGTTGGCAAGACTGTTTAAAGGCATTAGGCCATTTTTAATTAACTACAGGAGCGTAACATCAAGTGGGGTTGGATATAAATATAAATTAAAAAAAATACATATTTTCATTTACATTTCTTGGGGGTAAGAGAACAATTTATTAAATCTTTCAGGGGGTCTTTATAAATAATATAAATCATGATGTATTTTTTATAAAATTATAATTCATGTTCCCCCCATCGTTAAAAGTACACCTCACGGACCTGTGTAATATTTTTCAACGTGGGCAGGGGACGGAGGTTCACCCAATAAATCTTGTAAGTTTTTAATAACTCCTTGATACCTGTTCATTATTCAATTGAATTAAAATATCTCGAAGAAGCGAGTTGATAATATTATTCATAATTGTTTTATAATACCCGAATATTGCACCTGTTAATTGTGAATAATGATCGGCTGGTACAGTGATAGCGTCTCCAATTATACATATATACAGTATGAACATTGCATATTAAGGTACATAGCTGGCATAAGTCTTGGATCTTACCCCAGTGTTAGATTTTTGTTTAATTAAATGTAGGTACCTAATTATAAATATTTATTGATATTTGATTACTGTCATTACTGAATCATAATCTATTGACAGTTCATTTGACGACAATCGGCCAATGGGTGGCAAAATGGTGAACAATCAAACTAATTATTAGTGTACCTACCAGGGCCGTCTTTAACCTATTGGAGGCCCTGGGCACATTAGGACAATGGGGCCCCTATGACCTTGACAGAGCTAAAGAAGTTTTCACTTCAAAAATTAAGATTATGAAAAACTAGTTCACTGATGATTTTTTTTAAAACAATGTAGGTAATTAGTACACCATTAAATTGAGGGTGGCCAGTATTTCTCTGGAACAAATTTCCCTGACTTTTCCCGGTTTTCCAGGTGAATTTATACGTTTTTCCGTGTTTGATTAAAAACAATTTTTTAAGCATACTTTACACGATATATTAAAGTTTACGGAACTTTATTTAATAAAATATTTTATAAAACGAATTTTAATACCATTGCGAATTTTGTTGCAATTTTTTTTTCAAAATACTGATTTTAAGGCATAAAAATTCTCTAAAAAATGATTATTTTAAAATTAAATTTTCTACATAAATGCACTCCGTGACGTGTTAAGATATGCATTTTTTTATTACATAAAAACGTTAAAAAGGGAAAAGATGTTGAGGAACGAAATGCTCATAAAGTAGAGTAAATTTCGATCATTCCAGAAAAAAAAAGATTTCAAATTGGTTAATTTTTGACCAATTTACAAACATTTGAAAACAGGCTATTTTTTTAGGTATCCCCTTAATCAATGTGGAGAGGGTAAGTGTATACGTAAAATAAATAAAATTTCCAGAAATTATGTTTAATAAAAATAATATCTTCAATAACAAATCACATAATAAATTAATGTCACCACTGTTAAAAACCATTAATATATTCAACAATTGAACAAATTGCATCAAGTGTGGTAGGTACCTAAGAACCTATACACTTCTGATTGATTAAAGTACTAAAAATAGATCACGTGATAAAACAGAATTATTTGTTGACAATAGAACTTTTTTGAAAATTATGCATGTTGTTTTTAAATTATAATAGATAATTGTTTAAAAATATTTGTGGAAAATGTCTTGACGTGGTGTGGTTTTTGCATTTTTACAGAAAATTCCCTGACTTTTCGCGGTTTTCCAGAAACTGGCCACCCAATGTATTTTTATATATTTAAATTTATCCTAAACATTCAGAAATCGGAAAGCCTGATTTTCGGGCGAGAGTAGAGAGGCTTCGCGCATGCAAAAAAACGCATGCTAATAAACAAGTAGGTATTGTAGTCAGTCATTAATGTCATTATTGTTTAATTTTTTTCGAAATAAATATCGTTTGTTTTTCGGTAATAAATATCGGTTATTGTTTGGTGATATGGGGCCCCTATCAATCGCGGGGCCCTGGGCACGTGCCCAGAGTGCCCAATGGGAAAGAGGGGCCTGGTACCTACTATATTTATTAATTACTAGCGGAATCCCGCTATATTGATATTGATTTTTATTTATTACCTATAAAAAAACGTAAATATCTCGAATTTTAGTTAAAAATTGTAAAAACTAACCTCATGTTTACCCTCGCCATTTGGGGTTGAATATCGAATTTTTTTATTGCAGATTATTTTACCCGACTCCACCATTATTATAATGAATGTCGAAATTTTTATTTTAATAGATGACTATTTTGCCCGAATTCACCTTTATAAGTAAAGCAGGTATGCCGATAAACATATCTAAATCCATCCTCATCCCCGTCCCATGCTATTAGGGCTTGAATATCGAACTTTAATTTTTAATTGAATATTAATTTGTCCGAATTTACTTTAATATCATCAACAATTATGAAGATAAATATATGAAAATTTTACCCCCCCCCCCCCCCCCCCCCATTCGTAACTGATAATAATTGTCTTATATAGTACCTACTTGTGCCATGTTTCATTCGGTGAATACAAAAAAATATATTTAACAAATTTTTCCACCCCTCTCTAACCCCTTAGGGGTTAAATTTTAGGAAATGCTGAAATAATTGTTTCATTATTTATATTGTAGAGTATGTAAGTTCGATAAGTTTCAATTAAATGCGAACAAAAAAAAAATATTTTTTATATTAACTTTGACACCCTGTTTCAATCCCGAAAGGGTTGGATTTCGAAAAATCCTTTCTTAGTGGGTGCTTACATCATAAAAGAAGACACCTACGAAATTTCACGTTTCTAGGTCCAGGGGTTTGGGCTGTACGTTGATATATGAGTGAGTGAGTGGTTAAGGACAAACTCTTTTATAGATACATATATGTCGGAGCGTGGCTGGTTTACACGTAATATGGTGGCATCACACCTCACATGCACTGTCAATAATCTGCTTTACTTTCGTCATCATGAATAAAACAAGCACAAATCCACAATATTGTCTTTTAATCAACATGAATCATTAAGTAACAATTACAAAATCACACACTGTCTTTTTATTAACTTCACAATACTTTCAATTATCGAAAACGGCATTAATAGAATGTTTCTATAACAATTATAAATACACAGAACATAATGCAATTGTCAAACTAAGAGATTGCAGTTCAGGCGTGAATTACCACATTTAAAAACACGATAAGTTGTCGATAGGTGGCCCAAACGATGACTGAATTCTCGTTGTTTCTCACCGCCGCAAATTCTGTCTGTCCCCTTCCAAATCGACCCCACTTAGCGTGTTTCCTGATCTACTGATTGGTTCTAGCTTCTGACTTCTAATTGGTCTGCGTTACTCCACGTATTTAGCGTCAATTTGAACTAAATAACCTTCTCGCGCCGACATATAGATAAATTTTTTAAGGAAGATCCATTTTTAACAAAACTAGCCACTAGAACTTTTATAATTCACTGTACATTCATAATACTGTCGAAATCGGTTATAACGAAAAATAAATATTCACACTGATAAGTATTTATTAATACAACCATTATGTTTAATCTATTTGAGAGTTTCGTTAGTTGGTGTAATAAATTATTTATTAATTTGACAAATTAAAAGATTTTAAGATAAATATGAAGATATATTTTTCAAATTAATAAAATATCTTCAATAAGATTTTTTTAATTATTATATTGAGGAAATATCGTTATATTAACAAGATAAATTTATTAATTAAGCATTTTCCCATCTAAAATTTTCAATAAGGCCAATTTTTTTTCTATATATTAAGTCTTAAAAGCCGATAGTCGTAAAACCGGTAAAAAGGCAATTTTATGGTATTCAATCGGGACTTTTATTTTGAATCGTTAAAACCGATATGTCGAATTAACCGATGTTGTTATAACTTATAACTTATAACCGGTTTCTACTATATATGACTATTTTTAATTAGAGATAGTTTTGTTAGTTTTATTTTAATAAGTGTTATTTTAATACAGGAAGTAAAAATGATGCACATCCGGATGAAAGTAGCGATACTTTTAGTCATCTTAGGTGTCGTCCTAGGGACAGACTCATGCAACATCGAAATAGTCGACGGGTGGCCCAAAAGGCCTCAAAGATTCGAGTCCCAGCATCAAGTCCTGTGCTACTTGGCGGCCCTTAAGAACGCACCGCCTCCCAGGTAAGCAAATACAATATATAACACTACTATATTATTATTTTTTAACTAATTTTTATTTATTTAAAAATACTGGAATAAAATAATAAAAACAATCCAAGAGAATTTCTGTAAATATGTAATAACTAGCGGCAACCCGCGGCTTCGCTCGCGTAAATTTCGAGGGGATGACATTAAATTTTTTATATTGTTTTTTATTCATTACCTATAGAAAATCATAAACATCTCGGATCTTAGTTAAAAATAGCAAAAACCCAACCCCTGTCTACTCCCGACCATTAGAGGTTGAATATCGAATTTGTTTTATTGCAAATTATTTTTCCTGACTCCACCATGATAACTTAAGCAGCTATGCAGATAAACATATCAAAAACACACACCCTGTCTACCTCCGCCATTATGAGTGGAATGTCGAAATTTTTATTTTAATATATGACTATTTTGCCTAATTTACCTTTATAAGTTAAGCAGGTATACAGATAAACATATCTAAAACCATCCCCGTCCCCATCCTATGCTATTAGGGGTTGAATGTCAAGCTTTCGTTTTTAATTGAATATTTGTCCGAATTTACCTTAATATCATAAACAGTTATGAATATATAAATATACCAAAATTTTACCCCCCCCCCCATTCCCATAGGGGTTGAATTTTCGTAAATGCTATCTGTCTTGTAGAGTACCTACATACTTATGCCGTGTTTTATTCGGTGAATACAAAAAAAATATCTTACAAATTTTTCCACCCCCCTAACACCTTAGGGGTTAAATTTTTGGAAGTGCTGAAATAACTATTTCATAATTTATATTGTAGAGTATTTATGATAAGTTTCAATTAAATACGAACAAAAAAAATATTTTTTTACACAAACTTTGACACCCCGTTTTAACCCCGTAGGGGTTGAATTTCGAAAAATCCTTTCTTAGTGGGTGCTTACATCATAAAAGGAAGGCACTTACGAAATTTCACGTTTCTAGGTCCAGGGGTTTGGGCTGTACGTTGATATATGAGTGAGTGAGTAAGTGAGTGAGTGAGCGAGTGGTTAAGGACAAACTCTTTTATAGATATAGATAAAGAAAACATTAAATTTACACTGAAAAGAGGGGAGATTATCCTCTAAAAGTGACCTCAATACTCCAAAAAAACGTTTTTTTTTATTGTTCAAATATATGAATAGTTTTATAGATACGAAAAAAATTTCGAATACTTATAAAAAAATTATCAAAACTCGCACGTGGGTGTTGCCGCGCAACCCACTTGACACAACTCAAAAAATACCCTTACCAATCGATTCGTGAATCAATCCCGAGTCCAACGAGGTACATGAAGCCATATATGAAAAATTTTGAGTGGGGGGGGGGGTCATGATCGGAAAAATTCCTAAATTGGGCTAAACTAGAATCACAGACCTACAATTTAGCGAAAACTCGAGGTCTCTAGGTAGTCAGGGGGCCGAGATCTCGCGGTGTAAGACAGACGGACGGACGGAAAATCGAACAAACTTTGTGGGTTGCCCTAAAAATCGTTAAATTTTAGACAAAAGAAAGAAATATCGACTTACAAGGCCGGCCCGAGCATTCTTGGCGCCCTAGGCAAAAAATTGAAACGGCGCATTTTTAAGAGAATTTGTGACGAAATAAAACAATAGTGTAATTTTTTATAGAAAAATTAGAGTAACTGTATTATTTTTGAATTTCGATGCCGCCGATTACCCCCCCCCCCCAATACGAGCGTCCTAGGCCATCGCCTAGTTCGCCTATATGAACTAGCCCTGTCGACTTACACGATTTTCTTGGATTGTTTTTCTTAACTAATACGTCTGTCTGGTATTTGGGCAGTTAAGGAAAATCAGAAATTAATTTTACAGATATGGAAAACGATATGAGTTAGATACGAAATTAATACAAGAAAAACAAGCAATAAGTAAAAATAACATGAGCGCAAACAGAATGCAGAAAAAGTTACAGAATTTAAGACGAATTGAAAACGCTAACACTGTGAGGTGAACACAATTACACATTTACTATTTACTATTATACTTACTATTTACTTTTATTCTATTCAGGGGTATTCGTAAAAAATTAAAATGTGAAAAAAAAATGTTTTAATTTTTCACATAGAATTATTCGATTCAAGAGGGGGGGGGGGGGGGTGAGTTTACTTGGAATAAACAGAGCCTAGATATCAATTTAAAATTTAAGGGGAGAGGACAAAATATGTATAAATATTCTTTTTGATTAATTTTTTTTAAACTTGTTTATTTTACAGAAAATTACTATCACATACAAACAAAATATGACTCAAAACTTGTCAAAAACTTAACAAAAACAAGGAGGGGGTCGAAATATAAAACAACATACGAACAAATCAATCTTATGAAATAATAAAAAATCATAAAATATGTCGAAATATGAAGCATTAAAAAATATACATTTTTTTCAATACAAATAAATTTTTTCGAAATTGTATATTTCCAATAAAATGGTCTAATAAAAAATACAGGGTACCATTTAAAAAACAGGTCGATGACGTTACAAGAAAAAATTTAACCAACCAAATTGTTGCAAATAATTTTATCTGAAAATTTTTATTTTAAGATAAAAAAATCAAATAAATAAAATTATGTTGTTCATTCGTTATTTATTAATTTTTATTCACTCTGTAGGTAGTAGGTACACATAGGTGGGCATTAACTCGTTAATCCGTTAATTAACGAAGTTAACAAAATGGTTAACGGATTAACTTTTAAGTTAACTCAAAAAAATGTTAACACTTTTGTTAACTTCCGTTAAATTTAATTTTCGTTAACATTAGTCCGTTACATAGGTTGTTTGATAAAAAGTACATAAGAAAGTTGTCGAAAGAGCAAAAAAAGGTCTTCAAACATTTCGGATGGTTAACTTTTTAACGATTAACTTTAACTTTCGTTAAATTTTTAAATTTTCGGTTAACTTTAACTTCCGTTACATTTTCGGAATTTTAACGGTTTAACGATTAACGAAGTTAATTTTTCGATTAACCCTGGATGGGTAGACGTTCGTAATAATTACGACTACATTTACACAACGCCCTCTACAGGGAAATCAAGACGGGGTGGGGAGCCGAGCGGGAAAATATGCCTCGTTTAATAGTTCGTCTTCAACCTCTGCAAGGACAGGTGTCAGTGTCTAATATTTTTCTAGAGAGAGCCATAGATCGACAAGTGACATCGTATCTTTCACGAAGGTCTACTCTTTTACGTAAATTTTAGTCGAAATATGTACGTAAAAGGATATGCTGTGAATGTGAAAAAGATCTCATTCGTCTCAATGCTTGATCCAATGATACTTTCTTTCGTTTGTCGATTCGCTGTAAACTTATATTACTAAGCTTATATTTTAATCTTTCGTATTTCGGTATTTTTGTAAATACATAAATCAAAAGATTTTAAAAGCAAAACTTTTTTTTTGCCATATTAGAAAACCAAAAATTATATAGTAGTAGTCAATTTTACGAACGTCTATTCTTTTCGGCTTAAATTTGACGTCTATCCGTCCAGGGTTAACTATGCCCACCTATGTAGGTACATCACCAGCTATTTAAAGAGCTATATATTTTAAAATTAAATTTTAAATATGTCTGTAAAATTTAATAAACAATAGTTTTAATAATAATATTGTGTTGGTGCAGGTTAGGTAAAAGAATCTTACTGTCGACACCTCAAGAACAGCTCAACGATAATAACGAGATAACCCAACCTGCGCTGAAGCCTCAGCCCGGTAACCAGGACATGCTCAAGAAGCTCTACAATGACCGTATGAACAACATGTTCAAGAAATTGATGCAAGCTTACATTGTCAGGTAATAACTAAAGGGATTATTTTTTCAATGGGTAAAATTCAAATCATCACACTTTCGTTAAAAATAGTTGTAGAAGGGTCATTCAAAAAGCATTTGGAAGCTTGTTATCTCTAGTTTTTAACGTTTTTTGAAAATTTAAAATCATACGATTTTTAAAAAAGTTGGATATCATTGAATCAAAAACGGATTTTTTTTCTTAAACTTTAATTCGAGAGAAAAGAATTGTAAAAAGGCTTCCCTGATTGCATTTTAACGATTAAAAAAAATACTGTAGTACGATTGCTATATTTTTTTTTGTAAAATTTAGTTTAAAGTGTTAACCATACTTCTGACTTTAAGAGCGCATAAAAATGATTCATCATACGACAAAAAATAAAGCTATAATAGCTATAAAGTTATACGTCATATTTCCAAATAAAAAAAAAAGCTCCATGTCTCTGGCACCCCCTTCGTTCGTTTGTGCTTTAACCCCTTAGGAGATATTCAAAAATATCAAATGGGGGCCCATTGACATGCAAGCCCCCCCTTTCTTGAAATTTAAAGTTTATTATATGCAATTCGTTTGTGCATGTTTTCAACAAAGGGGGTGCCAGAGACATGTTTTCGGTATTTTTAAACATAAATAACATGTAAAGGGTTAAAACACAATCGATGAAAATTTCTGCACAATCGTGCACAAACGAACTACATATAATAAAATTCGAATTTCGAAAAAGGGGGGGCTCGCATGTCTACAGCACCCCCTTTGATTTTTGTGAATACCATCTAAAGGGTTAAAGCACAAACTACGGGATTTCCTGCACAGACGTGCACAAACGAAGCACAAACGAACTACATATAATAAAATTCGAATTTCAAAAAAGGGGGTGCCAGAGACATGGAGCCAAAAAAAAATACAAAATTAAAAATATTGTTTTTCATACTTCACAATATTTTTCGCTTTAAATTTTAATTAATATGCAAAAAAAAAACGTAGAACAAAAATTCAAAAAGCAAATTAAAAACTAAAATATCAAACTTTAAAATGCACCCCAATTTTTTTTCATCGAGTTAGAGCACGAAAAAAATTAGAAAAAAAACCTTCTCTTCAGTTTTCGATTCATTGTTATCTAACTTTTTGAAAAATCAACTAAATTTAAATTTTCAAAAAACATTAAAAACTAGAAATAACTAGCTTCAAAATGTTTTTTAAAATGACCTTTCTACGTCTATTTTTAAAGAAAATACGTCGATTTGAATTCTTCCTTTTTTTGATGATTTTTTGTTTTGACGAAGTTTTTTTTTAAAGGTATGGAAAACGACTTACCCCTTTAATGCTGTTAGACCATGATTCCATAGAGGACATAACGGCATCGTTGGACAGCAAAAACAACATAAAAAACATGGACTACTTTGAATACAGTCCCGATAACGAATAAGGCATAGGTGACTTGATCAAGCAAGACAAATGCTATTATTAAATAGCTCTTTCTATTCTATTTTATTATAATTTATTTATTTCAATATTAGATAAGATTCATATTAAAACAGTTTTATTTTTATTTATTGTAGATTTTGTCAAATAAAATTCACTTATTATAGGTTTTTTTTTTACTTTATTTTAACTCCTATTAATTATTTAGTACCACAAGTCAAAATTTCGAAAAAAAATTTATATTTATTTTTTTACTTTTCAAATAAATCAATGTTAAAAAGTAATTTTTATAAAAATCACAAATCAATATGAATCTAAATTTAAATTTAAAAATTAATTTTTCTATGAAATTACGTATTAAAAATCATTTATTTATCTAATAAAAAAAATTATTGAAAGATAAAATTCTGTAAAATTAAAATCCATTTTTCTTTTTACTAACTAAATAATTTTAATTTGGAGGCTTCATAAAAAATACCCATAAATATTTTTAATGTATTCTACTTAAAAAAAATATGGTTTTCTTCGAAAAAATGTATTTTCTCAATCTATGATATTATTTCTTTACATTTTTTCTTCTCTAAAAAAATATATCATCAAAAAAAAGTTGTAAAAAACATTGTTATAAAATATGTAATCTATATGTAAGGCAAAAATAAATTAAAAATAATTATTACTTCAATAAAACATAATATACTTTATTTACTAACATTCCATTGGCATCCAATCCATGAAGGAGGGGGGGGGAGTATAAAACAGTAAAGTATTTAATACGTGTGCGATACGATTTTCCAAGAAGGGGGAGGGGCATAGATTTATTACAAAAATTTAACATAAAAATTTGAGAATAAATAAGTAAAATAATATTAAAAACATGTTACACGATTTTTCGGGGGGCAGGGGGGCATATAATTAAACATCCCGGTACAAAAAATATGTTTTAATGTACCTATCTAAACAGGTAACAGAAAAAGGACGAGAAAGGAGGGGGGGGGGGGTAAAATAAATAAATAAATAAATAAATAAGGAAATAAAATATTTATATATTTTATTTATACAAATTTTAATAATGATTTCTACGTAAAATTATGCAAAAATAAAAAACTGACAGCGTATCAAAATAAATTAAAACTCAATTAATCTTAAAAGTACGCCACTGTTGAATAAAGTTCATATTTGATGAATCAAAAGTAGCTTCAAAATCTTAATTTAGAAAATGTTTAACAGGTAATAAAAAACTAGCTATAAAATATGCCTCATTAAAATAATTTTTGCTATTCATCTTAACCTGCCCGTTTGGCGTATAATAGCCATAGTTTTATTACTAAAGTCTATGGAAATAGAAAGATTATTCAATAACAGGGGCGTAACCGAAAAAATTAATAAATATTTCATAAAAAAATTCATATTAATTTTACTTCACAAAAAAAATTCTTTTAATTTTTATATCGAGTATAAAGTACATGTAAACGTTTTTTTTTAATAAAAGAGGGGGGGGGATATTATGGGTACTTTCTACGTAATTTTTTTAGACTTCTTTATAAATTTGACTCGAAAAATTTCAAATTTACTGTAAACATTTTTAAAAGTTTGGAGATATTGAAATTTAATTTAATTTTAACATTGTCAGTTTTTCGTAGCACATTTTACGTTTTGAGGAAAATTACAAATCCTGTATTTTACATCAAAAAGTAATCCTTCAGGACACGTTCTTAAAACAGGGAACCCAGAACTGCATACGTAATATTGAGAGCAATTTTTATAACTTGGTAAATATTCATTGATTTCAACACATTCTGAACAATTTGGTAATTCTTCATTTAAAATATTTTCAGTCGTTGAAAATGTTATTTTATTATCTTCAGTATAATCTTCAGGAATTTCTGTAGCCTCTCTTTCAGTTGTTGAAATTATTTCTTCATAATCAATTGTTACTTTATTTTTTATAGAACCAATTTCAGAATTTTCAGTCGTTGAAATTTCTTTATCAAATTCGTTCAATGTTTTTAAATTTTCTTCAGTATAATCTTCAGAAATATATGTAGCCTCTTTTTCAGTTGTTGAAATTATTTCTTGATAATCATTTGTTACTTTATTTTCTATAGAACCAATTTCAGAATTTTCTGTCGTTGAAATTTCGTCATCAAATTCATTCGAAATTATTATATTTTTTTCAGTATACTCTTCAGGAATATCTGTAGCCTCTTTTTCAGTTGTTGACATTATATCTTCGTAATAATTTGTTAATTTATTTTCTATAGAACCAATTTCAGAATTTTCTGTCGTTGAAATTTCTTCATTATATTCATTCGAAGTTATAATATTTTCTTCAGTATATTCTTCAGGAATATCTGTAGCCTCTTTTTCAGTTGTTGAAATTATATCTTCAAAATCATTTGTTAATTTATTTTCTATAGAACCAATTTCAGATTTTTCTGTCGTTGAAATTTCGTCATCAAATTCATTCGAAGTTATAATATTTTCTTCAGTATATTCTTCAGGAATATCTGTAGCCTCTTCAGTTGTTGAAGTTATATCTTCATAATCATTTGTTACTTTATTTTCTATAGAACCAATTTCAGAATTTTCTGTCGTTGAAATTTCGTCATCAAATTCATTCGAAGTTATAATATTTTCTTCAGTATATTCTTCAGGAATATCTGTAGCCTCTCCTTCAGTTGTTGAAGTTATATCTGCATAATCATTTGTTACTTTATTTTCTATAGAACCAATTTCAGAATTTTCTGTCGTTGAAATTTCTTCAACAAATTCATTCGAAGTTATAATATTTTCTTCAGTATATTCTTCAGGAATATCTGTAGCCTCTCCCTCAGTTGTTGATATTATTTTATCATAATCATTTGTTAATTTATTTTCTATAGAACCAATATCAGAACTTTCTGTCGTTGAAATTTCATCATCAAATTCGTTCGAAATTATTATATTTTCTTCAGTATAATCTTCAGGAATTTCTGTGGCCTCTTCAGTTGTTGAAATTATTTCTTCATAATCATTTGTTACTTTAATTTCTATAGAACCAATTTCAAAATTTTCTGTTGTTGAAATATCGTCATCAAATTCATTCGAAGTTATAATATTTTCTTCAGTATATTCTTCAGGAATATCTTCTTCAGTTGTTGACATAATTTCGTTTCGTAAATCATTAAAAGGTTGTCTATTTTCTTTCGAACAAACATGATTTCCAGTCGTAGAACTTATTTCTTCAAAATAATTTAAATCTATTATATTTTCTTCAGTATAATCTTCAGAATTTTCTTTATTTGAATTAAAAGCACCAATATTTTCCATTGTAGTTCCTTCTACATATTCTTCTGTAGTTGAAACATCTTCTTGAATAACAGTACAAACATTTTGTGTCGACATTTCATCTTGTGGAAAAAAAATCTCAGTAGTTGGAATATTTTCCTGTAATATTTCATCAGAAATTTGTGATGCAACAATTTTACCACTATCATTTTCTGCATTAACTTGAAGAGGTTGAGCTTCTACTATTTGTTTTTCAGTTGTTTTATAAATTATTGGAGAAACTGTAATTATCTCTTCAATAGCATCAATTGTTGTAGAAGGAATTTTACATTGAAGCTTATTTTGAAGAGGTGAGACTTCTGGGGTTTTATAACTATTTCTTTCAGTATTTATAAAAGATGTTACATAATTTTCTGTCGTAGTAGGAACAAAATATGAATCAGATTCATTCAAATCTTTATTTTTTTGTATTTTTTCTGTACTATTACATTTATCACTTTTTACAATTTTTTCTTTCACATCTTTTTGATATTTTCCAATACTTCCCAGTTTAAATTTACTGAAGATCAATTTCAAAATTGCATCATCTGTGGGGTATGTATTTTTAAAAGAACATTTATTTACTATTTCCCCCCTGTGGCAGTTGGCAAATATGGGCAGATCACATATCTTCAATTTAGGATTAAAATGCAAATTCCGAGGGCATTTTCGTATGTATGACTTTCCTCTAATGCACGTATAATACATGTTACAGTTGAACTGATGGGGTATATAAACTGGACGGCTCCAGCTACAAATGGGGCACACCGGGGAAAATGTATCTGTAAAAAAAAATCTCTATCTAAATAAAATGAAGTTATATTTTTCTATATCTAGTAAACTCGAAAACTACTGAACCGATTTTGATGCGGTTTTCACCAATAGGTAGATCATTTTTCAGTGTATGTTCTTAGCTATTAATATTTTATGAAAACCTAAGATTTAACATCAAAATTCGTGTTTTGTTTCCATGATGCCACAGTGCAAAATAAAAATGTAATTTAAAAAATATGTATAGTAGTAATTGAATAAAGAATTTTGTAGTTTACGGTTTCAATATTTTATTAATTTATGGATATTATCCCGGGTAACACCGGGTCCAATGTGTTAATAATATTTAAATACCGATTATATCGTAAGGGAGAATAAATTAATGTTTACAAAAAAGATTATTTTTAGAAATACGTTATTGCATGGATTTGGGCTTATGGGTGTAAGTCGCGTCGATTTGATACTTTCAATAGAACCTTAAAGATGTCCACTGTAATGTATGATGAAACATTGGCTGATAGAATAACCAAATCGACCCAGAAAGTAAGATCTTTACAGTAAATAAATTGATTTTGATTTATAAAAAAATATTAAATTTTATCATTAACTTTTCAGTTGTTACAGAATACTTTGTACTATAATTATTTTACTGAGCCTTCAAGATGTCCACTGTAATGTGTCATGAAACGTTGGCTGACAAATTACCAAATCGATCCAGAAACTAAGATCTTTACAGTAAATAAATTGATTTTGATTTATAAAAAAATATTAAATTTTATCATTGACTTTAGTTGTTACAAAATACTTTTTATTATAATTATTTTACTGAGCCTTCAAGATGTCCACTGTAATGTGTCATGAAACGTTGGCTGACAAATTACCAAATCGATCCAGAAACTAAGATCTTTACAGTAAATAAATTGATTTTGATTTATAAAAAAATATTAAATTTTATCATTGACTTTAGTTGTTACAAAATACTTTTTATTATAATTATTTTACTGAGCCTTGAAGATGTCCACTGTAATGTACAACGAAACGTTGGCCGATAGAATGACCAAATCAACGCGGTTTATAACAAGAAACCAAGATCCATAAAATAAATAATTTAAGAACAGTTTATTTTGACTTTTTAGTTAATTCATTTTTAATTACTGGATAAGGCAACGAACTTTAAAATAAAACTTCAAATATGATTTTAATGTAAGCATGTATGTAAATTTACACGGGCACTAAAGATTATTTAAATATTTACCCAAGAAATCACCATTAGTTCATTTTAAAAATGTTCATTAATCAATGTAGACATTTACTTTTCACATTTATTTTTATTTTACATTATTTTTAAATGAATATTTTCTTTTATTATTTGCTAGACAAATTTAACTACGATTGCAATATCTAGACGAGACTAGTTTAACTATACGAGACGAGACGAGAGCGTCTTGTCTCGTATATATCCCTATATTCAACTTACTAACAACCATAAAATGTAAGGTTATTCGATCATTAGAGCAATAATGTATAGATAAAAGTATATATAAGTTTAATATGTTATTTATGGATAACTCATATATTTTACTTAAAATATTGGACGTATGGTTTTTGAGTAATTGGATATTAAAAATAGAGTTTTTAACACACGATAAATGAGAGAACTTGCCGAAAGTGCTCTATTTATTGAAATTCTACACAATTGGCTATATAGAGACGTTTTAAAAACTAATTATTTCAAACTTCAACCCTTTTAAATACTATAAAAATTATAAAACAAATATATTCACGTGTAATTTATTGAAAATAATGAAAAACTAGCTCTGCCATTACAGCAGTACAAATTAGTACATGTTACTATTATATACCGTTCTGTCTATTTCAATTTTCAAATTAAATAAACTTTTTTTTTACTTTTGACAATTAACAAAGTGAAATATTCCATTAAATGTAAGTACCTACCTTAAAAGTAAAAACCTTTACAAAGTAAATAATTTAAAAAAAACACCACCGCGGAAGCCTTACACCTATCAAACAAACACAAACCAACCAACCTTGCTCCGACGTTATCCGGTACACATAACTTCCCTGGCGTTCACATCGGTTACTTCCCGTATTCCAGCGATAACCTGTATCACAATACTTAGGTACGGCAATCCCCATTAGACACTTGTAATACTTTTGACTATCTCCAGACGGGTCCGGGAGATAAATCTCTTCATCTAAATCCGTGTAGGGGCAATATTCGTAAGGGATATGGCGGAAACTCAATACAAATTTCGAAAATATATTTATTAAAAGTATTGTGAGATGACCTTCAATAAAAACAGTACAAATTAATAAAACGGGCAAGTGCGTGAATGTTGGGCACGCACATGATAGGGTTTCGTAGTCATTCTCACTACGATTTATAAAAAATAGTTATTTCAAAATTTTCGTGACTGAAGGGTTAAAATCAAAGTCATTTTATTATTATTATTGCATTTTAGGAGACCTATCAAATAACACCCCACTCAATGAAAAAAATGTGAGTATTCGTTATAATTTTCAGTGAAAGTACTAATTAAAAGCTACATTTTGGAATTTTCTCAGATTTTTTGAATTGATAGTTTAGAAAATAGAGGGGGGGGATGCTTTCATGATGACTTTGAAGAGCAAATAATTCGTGATTGAAGGGTTAAAATCAAAAGGTCCTGATACATTTTTTGTTGCATTTTAGGAGACCTTCCTAACGACACCCCACTCAATGGGGTAGGTGAAATGTTTTTTTTTAAATACTTTTCATTTTATGGAAGGGGGGTCTAAAAATTGTTGTTTTTTAATCTTGTCTTCTGTTTTTGGGGCATCAATCTACGACGTTATACCAAATTTCAACTTATTATGTAAAAAATTTTACAAGACGGACGGACGGACATAGATAAATGATAAGGGTTCCTAATTTTCTACGGAACCCTAAAAATTAAGGGGTGGGGATTTAATAAAATATATTTATATGAACGTGGGGAGGGGGTGTATTGTATATTAAGAATTATCACAGAAAATAAAAATTTTAATAATAATAAAATATTCGATGTTTAAAAAAAATTGTACTTACAATTCATTGTTTTATCAAAACCACTCGGACAAAAAATGATTAATATGGATCTGCCTCGATTCCAACTATTCTAAAGTTAAATTTATTTTGATAATGAAATTGTTCGGTCGATCTATTTATCCGTTATGGAAGTCATAGGCGCTGTTTTTTAAATTTAACTTCTTTATCGTAGAATAAATCACAAACAGTAAATTGCAAAATGAAAAATTATGAAAGTATAAACAGCTAATATAAAAGTACCAGTCTTTACATGTTGTCTACGTATTGTCTACACATCATTATCTATCTATATCTATAAAAGAGTTTGCCCTTAACCACTCACTCATAAATCAACGTACAGCCCAAACCCCTGGACCTAGAAACGTGAAATTTCGTAGATGCCTTCCTTTTATGATGTAAGCAACCACTAAGAAGGGATTTCTCGAAATTCAACCCCTACGTGATTAAAATGGGGTGTCAAAGTTATTATTATTACTATTATTTAATAAGAAGGTTGATACGTCGGGTAATTTTCTATATGTAACGCCATTGACGTAAAATATAACAATTTTATCGTTCTGTTAACACATTTGATACAATTTTTAATATCTTTGTCATTAATCTTTACATCAGTTACTACAATTTTGTATTTCGTCATAACATACATATATGTACAATGTACATAGAGTAAACAGAAACTCAAGGTTTGAAAAGAGGACTAGTTCATTAAAAAAAAGAGGACAAAAAAAAGACAAACTGAAAAAATAAAAAAATTGTATGTTGTACATTAGATTTTTTTATTTCAAATGCCATTCAAAATATATGTAGAAATAAATTGAAAACCTTTTTTTTCATTGTCTATCATTGCTTCCAACCCGAAATTTTACTGTTAGTAATTTTGACTTTTTTTATTTAAAAACCCCGGACACACATGAAAAATCCCCCGGACGCCCTTAAAAAGAGGACACTGCCAGCATCCACAACAATCTTTCATAAGTTTTGTTCCCTTTTAGAATTATTTTAAGGACAGGAGACGTACCTATAGGGCCGGCTCAGGTACCAAAAATTCAATGAATTGTTTATGTTCCATATCAAACTCGAAAATAATATGTATGTCTGTCTATTTGTCAGTCACAGCCTTCTAGACCTACTAAGCTGAGATTTGGGAGGGGGGGAATCGGAGAAGCCCCTCTTATCCTCCTTCCACTGGTTACACCACTGTTTAACATGCAAAATACAAAAAAAAAAACAGTAATTAGGGAATCACTAAGGAAAGAGGATCAAAAAAAAATATCTAAATTAAAAAAAAATAAAAAATATATCAGAAGTCTTTCTACGAGGTGCGAAAAATATATCAAAAAATTATTCATCTGTGCATTTATTTAATAGCAGTTTTTCGTTACCTTGTAGAAAGAGTTCGACTATATTAAAATATAATATTTGTTCAAATTTAATATTTTTATTTCCATTATAACATTAAAAAAATGCACACACATATCGTGTTCTTTTATACCGACTAAAATGAGATGTACATTATATCAGTCTTAACAATAATAATAATAACAACAAATTAAATATCATAAATGTCACAACAAACCCCTCAATTAAACGAAAAATCTATCCCAATTTTTTTAGTAAGATCTAATATGTTTTTCGCTATACGCAGTATTTCTGTGGGACGTAACATCCGCGAATAACGAGGGATCGTTGTATATATTGTCCAGTGAAGTTTGCTAATATGTATTATTTAAAAATTTAATTTCTGTAACTTTTAGATGTAATAATACGTACTGTAAAAAAATTCATATTTTCTTAAATATCTTGAAAACTGCAAGATTTACGCCAAAAATAAATATAAATAATTTTATTCGAAATTAAATTCTCTATAAAAAGGTCCTTACAATTTTTTTGTAAGTTCAACCGTTTCGATGTTACAAGGTTGCAACTTTGTACAACTTTTTTTTTGCTATAAATCGTTTTTTTTCTGTATGTTTTAATAAAATAATCGAATTTCAAAAATAAATACGTTTTTTAGAAACAACAAGAATTTGTATAAATGTAGTGAAAAATGTCACTAATTTGCAAAAAAAATATTTCATGACGTATTGAAGAAAAATAAACTGCCTTGGCAGGCACGAGACTTTTTTATACATCATGACACCGAAGTATAATATGTGATTACTTTTATAATTTAATATTTGATTTTAAAATTTTTTACTTACAAAATGATTTTCAGTGAATAAAATTGATACATTCTATTTAATATTGACATTAAATATTAAACGAAATCAATAAAGATTAGTGATTATTGTATTAACAAGTATTTATTTTGCTAGATTTCAATTTTGACACTTCTAATAATAAATGCTAAAATTTTCATAGATAACTAGATTTTTTTGTATTATTCAAATCATTTTTAAATTAAAACCATTAAAACTAAAATTATTATTTTTTTTGGTTAATTCATAAGATACAAAAAAAAGAATAGAACATAAATTATAGAAAATAATATTCTCTACAACTCGTATCTCAAACATTTTTTTCTAATACCTGCCGTTTAAAAAATAAATCGAAACAATATTTTTTTTTAGAAAATCGATTATTTCCTAAAAACAAATTTTTGGGGGGAAAATGAATAGAACATAAATTATAGATAAAAGTCCCTTCTACAACTTTAATCTAAAATATTTTTTTCTACTGCGCACCGTTTCAAAAATAATTCGAAAAGTTCAAAAATTGACATCAGTAAACATCCGTTTCCGGTTTAGTGATGGTTTTTAAAAATAGGAGGTGCACATCTAGAGTATACAAGAACCTTAAGTTTAAAATTTCACGTTCGTAAGTATTACAGTTTTGGCTGTAGAGCGTTCACAGACACACAGACACACACACAGACGTCATTGAGTTAATGGTTGTATATGATTCAGGGACCCTCAAAACGTGTAATTCCGTTAAAATCTCGAGTTCGATTTTTTTCGTGATCACTATACTTTATTTATACATTACATTTCATGTATGTATAAAAAAGTAAAAATCATTCTAGCTTAAAAATTAAAATTATTTTATTATAGTGAGATAATTGACAGTATTTATGAAGGACATGGTGAAAATTAAAATAAAAAAATAATCAACCATAGAATACAATACAATTTTGAAATAGGTTTTCTATTAAAAACGGCTATAAACTAAAACCAAGTTAACATTATTTATATTTTTCAACATTTAATTTAATAAAGCGATATCTTAACATTTTTCACAAAATTACACCTTTAAGAAATAGATTATTTAATGATGAATTCATTTAAGAGTTTTTTTGTTCAGTAGCGGCTCGTGAATTAAAAATTAACTAAAATTTATTCATTTTATCAATTTTAAGCTAATTTGTCTGTCCGTCTGTAGCGTAATTCAAAAACTACTGGACCGATTAGGTTGAAATTTGGAAGATATGTGTAAAATTGCTTCGTCAATCCAACAAAATATAAACAAATTCGAAAAATCATTTTTTTGTAAAATTTGGGTATCAAAATACACGTCTTGTTGGGCTGATTTCAAAAATTGGTGAAAGCTGTAAATTATTAGGAAAAATACGATTTTTAGACCCGTAACTAAAATTAATCAAAAAAAAATTAAAATATATAAAATTTCAATTCCGACTTTTTAAAATTAGTTTCATACTTGAAGCTTCTGTGGTGGCTTCTAAAAAGTTCATTATTTATATTTGACATATCACACCCCCGCAAAAAAGGTGTCAGAACTCAAAAAATGTCAAATTTGAGATAAATATGTAGAATGATTCCAAATTACTATATATTTCTACTAAAAAATTGTCATTAATGTACTTCGTGTACCTACCGGGGGCGCATATAAAATTGGAAAATATTTGATCGGAACAGTAAATAAATGGAAAAAATTTTATTTGGAAAAATATTTTGTCAGAATCGTATTTTATTGGAAAATATTAGGTTTGAAAATATTATGTTGGAAAAATATTTTGTAGGAACCATATTTTGTCGGAAATGTATTTCTTCAGAAACATATTTCATTGGAACCGTATTTTGTTGGAAAATATTATATTGGAATTTATTATCAAGGCTGTGTACATCCCGTTGCATACGTACTTACACAGGAGGACGTGCCGCGGCTTCGACCGCGGCTTCGGCCGTGGTTTGGACCGTGGCTTCGATCGCGGTTACGACCGCGGTTTCGGCCGCGGCTTCAACCGCGGCTTCGAACGCGGTTTCGGCCGCGGTTTCGACCGTCACTTCGACCGCGGCTTCGACCGCAGCTTCGGCCGCGGCTTCGTCCGGCAAAATAAGTATATATGTAGTATAATTTAAAATATACCTGTGTATGTAATATAAAATGCAAATATTATTAAATTTCTTATTGATCACGATCAGGCTTCCGCGGTGTATAATTTTATGAATAAATAACAATTCTTTTATGAATTTTTTTACAAATATTTTATTTAAATAATTTAATATGTGATGATAATTACTATCAAAAACTATTTACAACAAATACGTATTAAGGAAAATTTAATGCCCTTTTTTCAAATATAACGTTTTCTCGGAAACAAAGTAAAATGTATTATCTTATTTGTAATAATTTATATAATTATTTAAGTCAGATACGTATAAAGGTAAATTTGGGCCCCGTTTTCTAAATATTTTTAATTTTAAGAAAAATTAAAAAATAACATGAAATAGTAAATTCTAATAAACATTAACCACATTAAATTAAAGTCAGTCACGTATTAAGGAAAATTTAATGCCCTTTTTTCAAATATAACGTTATCTCAGAAACAAAGTAACATATATAACCTAATTTGTAATTATTTACAAGTTTAATTATGAAAGATACGTATTAAGGTAAATTTGGGCCCCGTTTTCTAAATATATTTAATTTTATGAAAAATAAAAAAATAACATTAATAGTAAGTTCTAATAAACATTAACTACATAAAATTAAAGCCAGTCACGTATTAAGGAAAATTTAATGCTCCTTTTTCAAATATAAAGTTTTCTTGGAAACAAAGTAAAATGTATTATCTTATTTGTAATAATTTATATAATTATTTAAGTCAGATACGTATTAAGGTAAATTTGGGCCCCGTTTTCTAAATATTTTTAATTTTAAGAAAAATAAAAAAATAACATGAAATAGTAAGTTCTAATAAACATTAACTACATAAAATTAAAGTCAGTCACGTATTAAGGAAAATTTAATGCTCTTTTTTCAAATATAAAGTTTTCTTGGAAACAAAGTAAAATGTATTATCTTATTTGTAATAATTTATATAATTATTTAAGTCAGATACGTATTAAGGAAAATTTGGGCCCCGTTTTCTAAATATATTTAATTTTAAGAAAAATAAAAAAAAGAACATGAAATAGTAAGTTCTAATAAACATTAACTACATAAAATTAAAGTCAGTCACGTATTAAGGAAAATTTAATGCTCCTTTTTCAAATATAAAGTTTTCTTGGAAACAAAGTAAAATGTATTATCTTATTTGTAATAATTTATATAATTATTTAAGTCAGATACGTATTAAGGAAAATTTGGGCCCCGTTTTCTAAATATATTTAATTTTAAGAAAAATTAAAAAAATAACATGAAATAGTAAGTTCTAATAAACATTAACTACATAAAATTAAAGTCAGTGACGTATTAAGGAAAATTTGGGCCCCGTTTTGTTAATATATTATTGTTATTTTTTAAATAACAAAACAAATAACTTAAATAACAATAGTAAGTTGTATCAAACGTTAACTATACAAAACTAAGTAAGTCACGTATTAAGGTTAATTTAATACCTTATTTAAAAAATAATGTTTTATCATAAACGAAGCAAAATGTATTATCTAATTTATAATCAATAACAAGATTAATTAAGTCAGACACTTATTGAGGAAAATTTGGGCCCCGTATTATAAATATTTTAATTTTCAAGAAAAATGTAATAGAATATGTGTTGCAGACCATTTGGCTTAATTAGTTATTCTTTCTCTAATAAGAAATACTTATTTCTATTAATTATTTTGTTTATGATGAATACGTAAGAGAAATAGTTGTAAGAATATAGGAACATTTTTAACACCTTGTAATTTTTTAATTACAACAAAAAAATATTGTTTTCTGTTTGAAGTAGTTTTGGCATATTCTCTATTATTGCGATATTATGTCAAACATTTACAAAATTGTATTATTTGTACAGGGTGTATCAAAACACAGAACCTAGTTTTTTTCAAAATTTTCAATTTTGCATTTAAAGTTTTCTTCTAATTCTTATAATAATATGAAATATTGAGCTTTGACACAGTCCTGGGACACTCTGTATATAAGTACTTGTATTTTATTATGCAAAAACTTTATTTTTTGATGTTTAATTATTATAAATTGTATTTTTATTATTTGATGCATTAGCCAGCGGTCGGCAGACTGCGGCTCGCGAACCGCATGCGGCTCTTCAGTGATTTTAACTATTTATTCAATTAGGAAATTACAAGTGAATGACTAAAATAAAAAAGAAGGTAACTAGAATTGAATGTCTAAAAAAAAAAAAAAAAAAAGGTAATTGTAATTGGCAACATTTTTATCTATGGCTCTCTGATACCTCATCATATGCAATCATGTTTCCTTAACAATTTGGCTCTTCTGACTTAAAAGACTGCCGACCCCTGCATTAGACTCAAGGTATATTAATTATATATATTTTATATATTTATATACCTTGCATTAGACTCATAATTAACCGTTAACAAGGATTTTCAATGATTTAATTATTAGTTTGGCGCGATTTTCAAAATTCAAATATCATGTGATTATTAATTTTACTTTTTATAGTTGAATATTTCTTGTATGTTGTCTCGTTTTCTTCTTCACACTTACTGAGAAGTTTCCGAAATTTATATTAAATATATAACACGATTGTCAAAAAAAGTCAGAAAAAATTTAAAAGCAATAATTACATTTATAAATCCGTTACAGATTTTAAATGTATAAAATCGTTTATATTTAAACCAATTGTTATATTATACGTTTTGGGCGGGGCGTACTTCATTTAGAGAATATCGGGATTTTTAAAATTTATATTATTAAAGATTTGTTAATTTACGTTAGATTATAAATCTTTGATAATATAAATTTTAAAAATCCCGCTATTCTCCAAATGAAGTACGCCCCGCCCAAAACGTATAATAAAACAATTGGTTTAAATATAAATGATTTTATACATTTATAATCTGTAACGGATTTATAAATGTGATTATTGCTTCTAAAATATAAAAACGAAAACTAATAATTCCATGTCTATTCTAGATAAATCAATATTTTGATTTTTGAAAATCGCGCCAAACAAATAATTAAATCATTGGAAATCCTTGTTAACGGTTAATTATGAGTCTTATGCATCAAATAATAAAAATACAATTTATAATAATTAAACAACAAAAAATAAAGTTTTTGCATAATAAAATACATAAGTACTTATATATAGAAAATAATAGATAAAATCCCGCCAATTTATATTAATGGCCACCTGTTTGGAGAGGCCGATACAAAACTAATAATAGAAAATAATAGATAAAAGTTTAAAATCCCGCCAATTTATATTAATGGCCACCTGTTTGGAGATAAATAATTAAAAAAACACGTAAATTAAGAAATCTTTAATAATATAAATTTTAAAAATCGCGCCATTCTCCAAATAAAGTACGCCCCCTACGCCCCGCCCACTCTATGTATTTATGTTATCTATGACTACACTGTAATTTTCTCATATTCATTAGAATTAGTTACCGTAAACTGCATTTTAACCCATTAGTATTTTCAAAATTACCTAGTTCCAAATTTATTCATCATAATAACAAGTGCCTAATACATTTAGCCATGGATATAATTAGCCTTAATACGTGACTTACTTAGTTTTGTATAGTTAACTTATTATCTCATGTTGTACATATTTTTTTCTCAGAATTTAAAATATTTATTAAACGGGGCCTAAATTTTCCTCAATAAGTGTCTGACTTAATTAATCTAGTTAATGATTACAAATTAGATAATACATTTTGCTTCGTTTATGATAAAAAATTATAAATTAAATAAGGCATTAAATTAACCCTAATCCGTGACTTACTTAGTTTTGTATAGTTAACGTTTGATACAACTTACTAGTATCTCATGTTGTTTTGTTATTTAAAAAAATAAAAATAAAATATTAACAAAACGGGGCCCAAATATTCCTTAATACGTGTCTTTCATAGTTAAACTTGTAAATGATTACAAATTAGGTTATATATGTTACTTTGTTTCTGAGATAACGTTATATTTGAAAAAGGGCATTCAATTTTCCTTAATACGTCACTGACTTTAAATTTATGTAGTTAATGTTTATAAGAACTTACTATTTCATGTTATTTTTTAATTTTTCTTAAAATTAAATATATTTAGAAAACGGGGCCCAAATTTTCCTTAATACGTATCTTTCATAATTAAACTTGTAAATGATTACAAATTAGGTTATATATGTAACTTTGTTTCTGAGATAACGTTATATTTGAAAAAAGGGCATTAAATTTTCCTTAATTCGTGACTGACTTTAATTTTATGTAGTTAATGCTTATTAGAACTTACTATTTCGTGTTATTTTTTTTATTTTTCTTAAAATTAAATATATTTAGAAAACGGGGCCCAAATTTACCTTAATACGTATCTTTCATAATTAAACTTGTAAATAATTACAAATTAGGTTATATATGTTACTTTGTTTCTGAGATAACGTTATATTTAAAAAAAGGGCATTAAATTTTCCTTAATACGTGACTGACTTTAATTTAATGTGGGTTATGTTTATTAGAACTTACTATGTCATGTTATTTTTTTATTTTTCTTAAAATAAAAAATATTTAGAAAACGGGGCCCAAATTTACCTTAATACGTATCTTTCATAATTAAACTTGTAAATAATTACAAATTAGGTTATATATGTTACTTTGTTTCTGAGATAACGTTATATTTAAAAAAAGGGCATTAAATTTTCCTTAATACGTGACTGACTTTAATTTAATGTGGGTTATGTTTATTAGAACTTACTATGTCATGTTATTTTTTTATTTTTCTTAAAATAAAAAATATTTAGAAAACGGGGCCCAAATTTACCTTAATACGCGTCTGATTTTAATAATTATATAAATTATTGCAAGTAAGATAATAAATTTTACTTTGTTTCCGAGGAAACGTTATATTTGAAAAAAGGGCATTAAATTTTCCTTAATACGTATTTGTTGTGAATAGTTTTTGATAGTAATTATCATCACATATTAAATTATTTAAATAAAATATTTGTAAAAAAATTCATAAAAGATATGTTATTTATTCATAAAATTATACACCGCGGAAGACTGATCAATAAGAAATTTAATAATATTTGCATTTTATATTAATTACATACACGGGTATATTTTAAATTAAACTATATACTTATATATAAAAATGTATACACGGGCGAAGCCACGGTCGATGCCGCGGTTGAAGCCACGGTCGATGCCGCGGTCGAAGCCACGGTCGAAACCGCGGTCGAAGCCGCGGTCGAAGCCGCGGTCGAAGCCGCGGCACGTCCTCCTGTGTAAGTACGTACGCAACGGGATGTACACAGCCTTGATAATAAATTCCAATATAATATTTTCCAACAAAATACGGTTCCAATGAAATATGTTTCTGAAGAAATACATTTCCGAAGAAATGCATTTCCGACAAAATATGGTTCCTACAAAATATTTTCCAATTAAATATTTTTCTGAAATAATACGTTCCAAGTAAATATGTTTCAGAAAAAATACTTTCCACATTTATACGTTCCGAAAAAATATTTTCCAGCAAAATATAGCCCTCCTACCTACCGTCAACAAAACTAGCAGATTCTAAATAAATGTCACATTTAAAATACTTAATCACTAAGCATTTTAATAGTTACTATTTTTCAAACATCACAGGAATACTGAAATATTTAAATTAAACACTCTGTATCAGTCCTTTTCCTAAACAACCTTTAAAATTTTGATTTACTTAAATTGTTATAATTTCATTTATTCCTATTTCCTCAAAACTACATTTTTTGAGTTGTGACACTTTTTTTGCAGGGGTGCGATATTTAGACGCCGAAAAAAATTTTTAAAAAACGTTTATTTTCCAATAAACCTTATTTTATAGTAAAAATTTTATTACTGTACATCGAATTTTTGGAATAACTTCACTGGACAATGCTGACAAAAAATAAAATATAATTAAACAGTACTCACTCACCAAAATAGAATTTGTTTTTCAAACCTACGAGAAAAAAAATTGTAACATAATTTTTTCCGTATTTTATATCATATAATAGCACACTCAACGTATGGCTCATGCCGAAAATTTAATCAGTTTTCTTACACAAATTCAGCCCCCCGGGGAAAAATAGTAGATCTGCAGAGATCTACTAAGATCTCGACAGATCTGAATTTTTAGATAAAATCATATTTTTCACTGGTTTTTAATCTATGGAGACTTGCAAAGATTTACAATGATCTACGAAGATCTAAAAGCATCTACAAAGATCTCTTAAAATCGTTGTTTGTCGTGATAAAAATTAAGGGGCCATACTTTTTGAAATTTTCAAAAAATCAATTTTTTTTTTGCATTTTTGGAGGCATAAATTCGAGGAAGAAGAGGGTCCATTATATGGGCCCGGTATAGCTGATTAGTAGATTTTATGGTAAATCGATAGTTAAATCTTTAAACGCGTTTTTCTCGAAATGAGATTTTTCATATTTGCTGACATTGTAACTCAAAGAGCAATTATCCGATTGACTTGAAATTTGAACTGAGTACTCTTGAATATATTTACTCTACGATGACGCAGGGTATTTTTGATTGGATGAAAATTGACAATTTGGTACCTATTAAAAATACATAAGCAACAAAACATACTTTTTTTGATAACTACGCCACTTTGTTAGATTTTGATATTTTTCGAAAATCGTAGGTCATCGTACAGGAAAACCTTCCAGTTTGATGACATTTCTTCTTTTTTCAATTTCAGCTACTCCATCGTCCGTAATCATGGTCACAATGGAGGAGATTTTTTTGCGCCTTTGAAGAGCTTAGGTATCGATATTTTTACGTGAAAAAAATATGGAATACACGTCTAATACAGCTAAATATATTCTCAATTTTCCAAAATATTTCATTGAGTATTTTTCTTCCAAAAAATTTCCGAAAATCACCCAAATTTCCAGCGTTCACACTGGTATAGTCCCTTAAAATCATTATTTTTCAATGTTACAATCATCTTCATAGATCTATGTTGATCTTTATAGACCATTGTAGATCTTTGCAAGTTTCCGCAGATCAAAAACCAGTGAAAAATATTGTCTCAAAATGCAGAGATATGAGTTGATCTCTGCAGATCTACATTTTTTTCTCGGGCCTACTTTCTTTAAAAATATCAGCATGATCCATAAGTTAAATCTTTTTTTTTTACATAATAATATTTTTTTTAATTATTAATCTTACGAATATCTATTTTTCACATGATGTTCCTTCTAATACCAGACTTCAATTTTGTGTATAGTAAAAAAATAATCCCTATAGCGTTATTCTAGCAAGCCTAAGTTTTGAAAATACTATTATTATTATTTTTCTAAAAACTACAGCACATTTATATGTTTAAATGTGAACAATTGACGGCTATAGTCGGAGAGATGGGTCAATGGGGAACAAGGAGTAAGGAGTGGGGGGGCATAGGGTTATCACATAAAATAGCTCCATGGTCGATATGTTACCACGTATATAAAAAAAACTTATTTTGAAAATTGTTAAAAATGTAAAATGATTTATTTTAATTTTTGTAGGGTTCAATCGACAAAAATCACTTGGTCCTTTTGACTAATCTTATCATGGCCCCTACAAATGGGGAGGGGGGGGGGCAGAGCTTCAGCCTGTTTCATAAAAAAAAATTAACTTAAAAAAATATTAGCGAAAAAGAGCCCGTCTGAAATTTTGATGTAGAGGGCCCGCTGTAGATTGTAGGGGCTATATTTTTTTTTCAAAATTGCGATTTCGACGGAATTATAAATTTAGAAATTATAAACATTTTTTTTTTTTGCTTTCTATTTTTAAACAATGTAACGCACGACAATGGAAACCTATTTTATTTTCCCAATTCGAAAACACAGCACTTTATTGAAAGAAAAAAAATCAATAAATTCTGCTGTGTCCAATAATAATAATAATAAAAAACAGGCTGGTTTCATTTAACGTCGATTTTTCCCGGAACATAACAAGTACGTACTAAACGAAATCGCCTGTGATATTCGATGTACAAAACGCAGGGTCGTATTTAAATCATTTTTCTCCCCAGCTAAAAAAAATCACATTTATTCGTATAATTAAATTTTAGAGGGGCCTTAATAGATACGGCCCTGCTAAACCCATACATATATTGCATTATGATTAGTTAATATAATAATAATAACACATTTACTAAAATCTACGATGTATATGTATATATAATATATATATATATATTAATATAAAAATATTTTATATTTTTCAAATAAGAGGAGCCGCCAATGTCCCATCATGTACAATAAACAGGGCCGGATCGAGGGATTTTGGAATAATTATTAATTATAACAATCTGAGCCATGGGCCTAAATAATTCGTACCTAAATCCGACCCTGAAATATATATTCAATGTTAATTTTAGACATTTGAATTAAAAAAAAAGTTTCGTTAATTCCAATGGACGATTTGATAAATTTTTTTAAATTAATTAATTATTCTATTCGAGCTATTCAGACGAACCAGTCACTAATTTTTTCTTTTTGTAAATGAAGAACAGAAAATATTGAAATTAAGGAATTAGTCGCTTTGGTTGCTGAATAACTTATTAATAGAATTTGAAAAAATGGGTCGATTTAATAAATCTTAAAAATTATATCAATTTTTATTGTTTACATGTCTAAAATCAACATTGAATATAGTAATAATTAATTAATTAGAAAAATAGACGAGGGGTAGACCGACAATTCAGAAATGGGGCCAAATGTTTAAAAAAATCTAAAAGAAAAATTTTTTGTAGTAAAATTATTTGAAATAAAATGTTTTTTTATGCACACCTGTATAATAAATACGATTTTCAGATATTCTATTAATAGAGAAATGTACCCTCTACATTTTATTCCAATAAAAATTTTATGTAACATCATCACATAAAAAGTTATTAACAAAAGAATATAATTTTTACGTTTTAGGGTAACATATGTACCCCTATTGATAAAACCCATTTTACAAAGGTGCATTTTACATTTAAAATAAAACCAAATAATGAATTTCATGTAAAATTTTCCGCTCTACAATTTTAGTTCAGTAAAATTTTCTCATAGAAGTTACCATAACTGAGATAATCACGAAAACGTGATTCGAAATGATTTTTTGTCTATCTGCCCCTTGTCTAAAATTATATACATATTATTTAATCATCAAAAATTCGGTGTGTATGTATCTTAATCTATTTTTTTCGTATTCTAGAAAACATTTAATTGTTATTGTTGTTAAATATAATTATATGATTCATAATTGTTATAAAAATATTAGTTAAACAGTTAATTAGTAACTATAGACGTCTATATATCGGTCTCACTAAATCTACTGCGATTTTTTTTAAATATATATATTTACGATTTTTTGTATTGTGCTGTGTAGATTATTTTAATTTTTTTTTAATTTCTTTTCCCGCCTCAAAAATTAGGAAATATATTTTTTTATTTTTAATCCCTCATTTTTTTTTCAATTCTTGCTGAAAAAAAAGTATTATTGTAAATATTAAATTTTTCAAATGGGTTCAACTTTTGAACAAATTTTTAGTTCACCCAAAGTTAATATACATAAATCCCCCCCCCCCCCCTCGCGCTTCATCCTACCTTTTCGTATTTTTTCACAGTAAAGCTAAAAAAAAAAACAAAAATAAATAAAAATAAAAAAATAATAATTTCATATTTTATTTATTAAAATATTTCTACAAAATTAATATTTACAATAATAATAATAATTATTATAATAAAAAAAATCGAATTTTGTCTAATATTAATATTAACTAAATTATTACAAAAAAAAAATATATAATTTAGGCCACAAGAATTGAAAATAAGTTGATATTTTAATAGAATTATATTTATTCTAAATCAATTTTCTACCCAAGAAATCACAGCATAGGAAAATACACCAAGAAAATTTTTAAAATTCAAAATTGCACGTAAAAATGCGAATAAATTTTTTTTAAATATGAAAAACATTAATATAATCTTCTTTAAATTCCATCAACATTGCACAAAAATATGCAAACAGCATTTCCCAAAAATCCCCCCTCCCCTTTTCTTCCATAATTATAATTAAATGGGAAATATCGATAATTTAACATATTTATAATAAAATTATTTTGATTTTGAATAATTTGATTCAATAATATTTGCTGTAAAATTCAAGAAAATATTAAGGATTTATCACAGGCATTATTCAACTGAATTTTTACCAAAATAAGGCCAGATCCAGATTAGGGGGAGTTATTACCCCTTTAAGAAATATTTGAATACGTAATAAATAATATAAATAATACGTATAAATAATATAATAATAACTATTACAATGCAGCATTATTTTGATCTTTTATTATTAAAGGGTACCCCCTTTTTTAACCCTCTTACCCCCTTTAAATTAAATTAAAAAAAAAAACTAAAATTAAAATATAATTTTTACCAAAATAAGGCCAGACCAGATTAGGGGGAGTTATTACCCCTTTAAGAAATATTTGAATACGTAATAAATAATATTACTATTACAATGCAGCATTCTTTTTTTATCTTTTATTATTAAAGGGTACCCCCTTTTTTAACCCTCTTACCCCCTTTAAATTAAATTTAAAAAAAAACTGTAAAATTAAAATATAATTTTTACCAAAATAAGGCCAGACCAGATTAGCGGGAGTTGTTACCCCTTTAAAAAAAATTTGAATACGTAATAAATAATATTACTATTACAATGCAGCATTATTTTTATATCTTTATTATTAAAGGGTACCCCCTTTTTTAACCCTCTTACCCCCTTTAAACTAAATTTTCAAAAAAAAAACTGTAAAATTAAAATATTTATCAAAATTAACGGACTAGATTAAAATACGAACAGGAGGTATTATTACCCCTAAATTATTTTTGAAAAAAAAAATGTAACACTTTTTTCTAAAATGTTAATGTAATACTGGATCTACCCCCCTTTGATAAGTATCATTATGTCCCCTTTTTTTAAGATTCCAAAATATATTTACTGGATACAAAAAAAAAATCAAGGCGGTATTTTCAGTTTTATCAATTTTTCATATTCGAATAACCTTAAAAAAAATTCTTAATACACTTAAAAATGTCAAAAGATCCATCGATTACAATTAAAGCCGCTAAAATATTAATAAATACGTATTAAGTTAATTTGATTTAAAAAAAAAAATTATAAAGAACAATTTATATTTTTTTAAAACAAAATAAAAAAATATAATTTTAACACGGATACAAACCCGTGGGTTCTGTTCACCGCTATGACAGTGGCGCCGTTTTTATTTTGTTCTTTATATATTCCATTTCAAAAAATTACCAAGTAGTTTTTCTATAAATATACTTTTTTTTTCTTCATTCCATTTTAAAAATAAAATCGGTTTTTAATAAAAATAATATAACTATATATTCGCACAGCAATATTACAAATACATCATAATAGGTACTAAGAATATTCATATACAGGATGAACCATTTTAAACAATACACTCAAATGTCTCAGAACTTTGAAGACATAGCTAGAAATATTTCGGACAAATGTTAAAGAAAGGTTTTAAAGTAATTTCGGGATCATCATCTTAGCCCAAGAGACGGGGCATCCTTTTCTGCAGGGATCTGTTTTTTTAATGAAAGTTAATTTAAATGAATGATTGATAACAGTATAGTACATTGCTCATTGGTTGCCTATCAAAATTTGGCCGCAATTACCATTAATTAATTAAATTGTAATTCATTTTTTGGAGTAAATTGCAGCAATATGTTTTTTTAATGAAACCAACGCCATTTGAAAGAAAATGATGTAAAAAATAAAGAAATTAATGGTTGCCCGCTCTCAATCAGCCGCATCTACAAGGTAGCCAGGTGTAAACAGGTATATTAATGTTGATAATTTGCACCTACTTGTTTTTTTTTAAAATGATATACTAAATTGTAGATTAATTTTTGCTTAACACGATAGTATATGGGTGCCTGTAAAAAAATGGCCGCAAATAGTGGTTGACTGTATTTGAATGAATCACTTTTGTTTTAAATGACAGTGAGCGAGAGAGGAGGAATGCGTGCGCTACTCCGTGTTGTAGACAAGGATACTACACACTACACATGTTACTTGCTATACGCATAGTTTTATTTATTTCATTGTTGTAAAAGTATATATAGACGCAAATACCTAAACTTACATTTTTCAACTATTTTGCTTTTTTTATTATTAATGTGTAAAAATGAAAACGTGTTTTTTGTGCCACACTAGTGGGAAATTAATTGAATTTAATAATGAATCTATCCAAAAGTGTAAACTTATATTACTGTTTCGTCGAAAAAAGAATTTTAAATACAGTAACATAACCTTAAATAATGATACAGTTCAAGCACACGGTTATCAAAAAGTTTACTGTTCTGAAGCAAAAATATAAAGAAGAATTTGTGAACTATTGTCAAAAACAAAATGTAAGTTAAAAAGGTAATCCGCCATCTTGGGACGTCCGCCATATTGGATTTAGAAAGATAATAGATATACTATATTGCATTGTCACCGGACTCATACAAGTATACAAAATTTCAAAGCTCTAGCTTAATTAGAACTAGTCGAAATTTTGATTGCAATATTTGATCTTAACTAACACACATACATACATACAAAAAGTGATGTTAAATAAATGCTTTTAATAATAAAAATGTCACTAAAACAGTAATAGTTTTTTTTTATGTAATTATTATGAAATACATATTTTATTGCCTCAATTGATTATATAAATAATATATAATTTTTTTTATTCAATGATGCTAGTGTGGCACAAAAAACACGTTTTCATTTTTACACATTAATAATAAAAAAAGCAAAATAGTTGAAAAATGTAAGTTTAGGTATTTGCGTCTATATATACTTTTACAACAATGAAATAAATAAAACTATGCGTATAGCAAGTAACATGTGTAGTGTGTAGTATCCTTGTCTACAACACGGAGTAGCGCACGCATTCCTCCTCTCTCGCTCACTGTCATTTAAAACAAAAGTGATTCATTCAAATACAGTCAACCACTATTTGCGGCCATTTTTTTACAGGCACCCATATACTATCGTGTTAAGCAAAAATTAATCTACAATTTAGTATATCATTTTAAAAAAAAACAAGTAGGTGCAAATTATCAACATTAATATACCTGTTTACACCTGGCTACCTTGTAGATGCGGCTGATTGAGAGCGGGCAACCATTAATTTCTTTATTTTTTACATCATTTTCTTTCAAATGGCGTTGGTTTCATTAAAAAAACATATTGCTGCAATTTACTCCAAAAAATGAATTACAATTTAATTAATTAATGGGAATTGCGGCCAAATTTTGATAGGCAACCAATGAGCAATGTACTATACTGTTATCAATCATTCATTTAAATTAACTTTCATTAAAAAAACAGATCCCTGCAGAAAAGGATGCCCCGTCTCTTGGGCTATCTTTATTATACTGGATGGCCAGTATTTTTCTGGAACAAAGAGCATGGCAGGGTAAGCATGGGCGATCTGCCCCTGGGGAAAGTTGTGTCGATATTTTTTTTATAAGAAGGTATGACTAAAAGGTACTCTTCTACAAACTATTGGACCTCTGCCCCCACTAATTTTCCGGAAAATTTGAAAAATGTAATTTCGAAAAAAAATTTTTTTTGCTATAACGGCTTTATAAATGTCGATCTCTGTGATATATGTTGTAGCTATACCTTAGTAGTATCATATCAATTTTTTTGAAAAATCTCCCATTAAAAATAAATAAAAATTTTTAACTTCAAAATTTTCAAAAAAAATTTTTTTTGCTTAAATGGCCTGGTACACCTACGAAATTTTTGTCATAAATACCCCTTCTTATGCACAAACACATATATTTTTTTCAAATTTCTACATTGGGTGGAATTCGATATGTTTACTGACCCTTATTTCTATAGTAGGTATGCATATACATTATACATTACATACGTATAGTATTGCTTGTATGTTGTAAGCTGGGTTAAATTAAGGAAATTTCGCGGATCGAAACGTAATAGTCACTCTCATTAATACATACATAAAGAAACATTTTTTTAAAATTTAGTCAATATCTTGAGATTACGAATTAGGTCTAAAATTTCGAAAATTTTAATTAAGTGAATTTAAAAAAAATATTTTATAGTAATTCTCATAAATACCACACATTCTTCACTAATCACTAATACATATTTTTTCTATTTTTTCCTTTAGTTGGACGAAGAGGGGTGGGGGTAAAAATGGTCATAAAATGTCAATCGGCTTCGGTCAAAATCAGGCCGAAGGTTTATTTACTATTATTAATTTTTTTCGGATTATTGTTTCTCTTAATGAAAAAATTGGTTTTTCATTAGTTTAAAAAATATATAGAAACAAAACAAAAAAAATCCACTAATAAAGAGAAGATGGTGGCCGAAGCCGATTGATTGGTCTGGCAGTAGTGTTTATACGCGAAACTTTTCTTAATTTAACCTAGCCTTTTTTATGTGAACGTCCGATTAAATGATATATTTTTACAAATCTGTATTACGTATAACCACTACTGTCAGACCAATCAATTGGCTTCGGCCACCATCTTCTCTTTATTAGTGGGATTTTTTTGTTTTGTTTCTATATTTTTTTAAGTAATGAAAAACCATTTTTTTCATTAAAAGAAACATTTATCCGAAAAAAAATTAATAATAGTAAATAGTTAAACTTTCGGTTTCAGCAAAACCTTCGGCCTGATTTTGGCCGAAGCCGATTGACATTTTATGACCATTTTTACCCCCGCCCCTCTTCGTCCAACTAAAGGAAAAAATAGAAAAAATATGTATTAGTGATTAGTGAAGAATGTGTGGTATTTATGAGAATTTCTATAAAATATTTTTTTTTAAATTCACATAATTAAAATTTTCGAAGTTTTAGACCTAATTCGTAATCTCAAGATATTGACTAAATTTTAAAAAAATGTTTCTTTATGTATGTATTAATGAGAGTGACTATTACGTTTCGATCCGCGAAATTTCCTTAATTTAACCCAGCTTACAACATACAAGCAATACTATACGTATGTAATGTATAATGTATATGCATACCTACTATAGAAATAAGGGTCAGTAAACATATCGAATTTTACCCCCCGTCCACCCAATGTAGAAATTTGAAAAAAATATATGTGTTTGTGCATAAGAAGGGGTATTTATGACAAAAATTTCGTAGGTGTACCAGGCCATTTAAGCAAAAAAAATTTTTTTTGAAAATTTTGAAGTTAAAAATTTTTATTTATTTTTAATGGGAGATTTTTCAAAAAAATTGATATGATACTACTAAGGTATAGCTACAACATATATCACAGAGATCGACATTTATAAAGCCGTTATAGCAAAAAAAAATTTTTTTCGAAATTACATTTTTCAAATTTTCCGGAAAATTAGTGGGGGCAGAGGTCCAATAGTTTGTAGATGAGTACCTTTTAGTCATACCTTCTTATAAAAAAAATATCGACCCAACTTTCCCCAGGGGCAGATCGCCCATGCTTACCCTGCCATGCTCTTTCCCTGACTTTTCCAGGAGAATTTTTACCGTTTTTCCCTGTTTTTTATTTAAAATTAGCATAGGTGGGCGTTAACTCGTTAATCCGTTAATCGTTAATTAACGAAGTTAACAAAATGGTTAACGGATTAACTTTTAAGTTAACTCAAAAAAATGTTAACGCTTTTGTTAACTTCCGTTAAATTCAACTTCCGTTAACTTTAGTCCGTTACATTGGTTGTTTAGATGACAAATACATAACAAAGTTGTCGAAATAGCTAAAAAAAAGGTCTACAAACATTTTGGATGGTTAACTTTTTAACGGATTAACTTTAACTTTCGTTAAATTTTCGGTTAACTTTAACTTCCGTTACATTTTCGGAATTTTAACGCTTTAACGGTTAACGAAGTTAACTTTTTTATTAACGGATTAACGATTAACGAGGTTAACTTTTCGATTAACTGTGCCCACCTATGAACATTAGTTATAAAAAAAAAACTAAAAAAGGTCACATAGATAAAATTTAAATATTTACGAGAATTTGTGTGATTTTTGCATTTTTATAAAAAAATTCCCCGACTTTTCTCGGTTTTCCAGAAACTAGCCACCCTGTTATTCTATTTTAAAATGGTGTTGTTACTTTTGGGCCAACCTGTAGAAACCTAGGTATATTTTTATTGCATTATCGTATTTTCCTAAATTTCTCCATATGACCCCCGGGCCCCAACCAAAATCAGTTTTGATAGCACCATCTTTAAGCCAGTCAACATTTTTCCGAAACATTTTTACCTATGACTTCAAAGTTTCGAGATATTTGAATGAATTGATTAAACTGACCCATCCTGTATATTAATTATTAAAATAATTATGAGCCTAACAAATATCATAATAATTACACAAATCTTAAGCAAACAATGTTTTTTTTTCACTTAGTTGTTTCTCTTTTAAAAGCTCAAGAAGACATTTTTCAAATTCAACAATAAGAAATTTAAATATATCTGTCAGTAAATAAAAAAGATGGCAGTAATGTTCATAACCTAAAAAACAAATGTCAAATATAAATACCTTGAGCTTTTAAAATATTTATATATTCGGACAAAGACTATTTTTCATTGTATGAATGCATATATATATATATTATATACTGATATATATATATATATATATATATATATATAATATCAAGTGATTAAATATGGAATAAACTTTATATATGACCAAAAAATACGTTAAACTTTTCACAATTCAAATTATAACAATTACCATTTATTTTAAAATAGCTACAGATGGCAGCACTCACATTTAACCGTAGATCACAACCCAGGAAACAAAACTCAAAAACTACAGAACCGATTTTAATGCGGTTTTCACAAACGTGTAGATTATTTATCGAGATAAGTTTTACGCTATAGAATATGTATCCAAAAAAAGGAAAAATATCTGACGAAAAATGTTTCATACGAAAAAAATTTTCAACCAACATTTTTCTCGAAAATTTAATCAATAGACATGAAAACTTATTTCTGAAGAAAATAAAGGTTTAATCGCAAAATTTGACGCCAAAACGTTCGCAGGTGACATTTGAGAGTTGTGACGTCACACTCCTTATCAGCAATAATCAAACATTCAGAGTTACGACAATAATTTTATTATTTTGTGTTTTAAAAACGAATTCCAAAGTATATAAGTTCTTAAATAAGGTATGTACCTAATAATCTTGTAAGAGGAATTGATATTTGTCTAAAATAAAAGTCGTTTACTGATGCGTGACGTCATTCGCTCTGATTGGTGTTTATTTGTATTTTTATTTTAATAAAAATCGCATTTAATATAAAAATAAATACATTTTTTTAGAATCTTTTTAACCTATTTCAATAATACTTTGTTGCTGGCATCATGCCTAAATATTGGTTCATATATCAGATAAAATATCAATAATGGGTTGTGATCCGTGCTAAACAATCTCAGTGGTGCCATCTAGCGATGGCAATTTTATATAAACTGTAATAATACCCGATCTGATCAGATTTTGGTCGCGTTTTCCGTTAAAACAAATGACAACAATTGTCTAACTAAAAACTTATAAAAACCAATGAATACAAAGTGAGAGATAATACTCTTAATAATTAACAGATGATAATTCTGTATCGTGGTGAGATTATTAAGGCAACAGGCTGCGTACATCAATATACAAATATAAGCAATCAAGTATCAATATTATAGGTAATGTTTATATCGACAGCTAAATAGATGTATATCATGATTATAAATAATTATTATGTATGTCTGCCTATATGTTCTATACAATGTCTCAAACGCTAACGCCCCAAACTGTTATCTAGCCTTTACAAATTACTAAACATTGCTACTGTTTGTTGTCCATGGAATAAAGTATTTATTCATTCATTCTCTTTAATCAAATAAATGATAAAATTTCATAGGCATAAAGACACGTTAATTAACTTAACCCTGGACGGGTAGACGTTCGTAATAATTACGACTACATTTACACAACGCCCTCTACAGGGAAATCAAGACGGGGTGGGGAGCCGAGCGGGAAGATATGCCTCGTTTAATAGTTCGTCTTCAACCTCTGCCAAGGACAGGTGTCAGTGTTTGCTATTTTTCTAGAGAGAGCCATAGATCGACAAGTCACATCGTATCTTTCACGAAGGTCTACTCTTTTACGTAAATTTTAGTCGAAATATGTACGTAAAAGGATATGCTGTGAATGTGAAAAAGATCTCATTCGTCTCAATGCTTGATCCAATGATACTTTCTTTCGTTTGTCGATTCGCTGTAAACTTATATTACTAAGCTTATATTTTAATCTTTCGTATTTCGGTATTTTTGTAAATACATAAATCAAAAGATTTTAAAAGCAAAACTTTTTTTTTGCCATAAATTTATTAGAAAACCAAAAATTATATAGTAGTAGTCAATTTTACGAACGTCTACTCTTTTCGGCTTAAATTTGACGTCTACCCGTCCAGGGTTAATAGTCCAAGAGCTGGCTGCAAAAAGCTGGCATATCGTGTAACAGCCTTGAAAGTTAGTACTTATACAGAGTATCAATAAAATCTAATACTGCCTGGGTGGAACCTGTGCAGAAATGTTTTTTAGGGGGTAAAGTGGGACAAATTCTAGTTTTTTGCAAATATCTCAAAAATGATCAATTTTTCGAGGAAAATTGTTATGAAGAAAATTGTAGCTTATAAAATTCTACACAAAAAAGGTATTTATACTTTTTTCGTATAATCAATACTTTTTAAGTAAACTGTTAACCCAGTCAAGGGTGCAGTGAACAGTGCCAAATTCCGAACTTTTAGGAGCAAGCAATTTTTATAGATTTGGGGGCGTAGAATTTGAAAAAAATAACCCGGACTAGCGAAAAGTAGTGCAACACCCTTAAAAAAGGGGTTGAAGGGTGAAAACCCCGTTTTCAAGATTAACAGTTTTCTTAAAAAGTATTGATTATACGAAAAAAATATAAATACCTTTTTTGTGTAAAATTTTATAAACTACAATTTTCTTCATAACAATTTTCCTCGAAAAAATTTTCATTTTTGAGATATTTGCAAAAAACTAGAATTTACCCCCCTTTTGTCAATTAAGCCAAAAATGAAACAGTTACACTCCTGTATAAGTAAGGACAAGTATATTTCCAAACTACTTTCTGTCTTTCTTTCTCTGTTTTCGAGTCAGATGCGCAGTCCATCTCTATGTCTATGAAAAATTCGATACGAGATATCGTTTTGACAGTAGTGTTTATTTTGGACAGTTATGTTAAATATTATAGACTTGTATTTGTTTTTGACAGTAGTTTTAGTGTTGTGTACTTTTGACAGTCGTTATATTGTTTCAATCGATTTAAAATGCGCTAAAATCCATAGACAACATAAAACAACTGCCAAAAATACAATTTTTTTTTCAAATAACCTGATTGCAATGTTTTTTTGGATTTTTCTACCCACACCAAAAGTACAGAAAAATTCGTTCTCTTCATTTATTTTTTTTTCACTAAGAATTGTGTCGTAAAAATAAAACATAATATTAAGTATTAATATAAAATTCATCCGTCTTGAAATTCTATTGATTTAAACCCTTTAATGCACAACTATTATTTATAGAAATTAATCTAATAGACTGGCCAAGAAAAATGTTCTAATAAAATTACTTTCCGACCAGCCTGTACATCCAACATTAAAGGGTTCAATTATATATCACCTTAGCTGATATAAGTTTAACATAAAGAACAAATACAGTTACTGAATATTTTTTGTACAGGACATTATTTCTTTGGTCAACAAATATCAATTAACTCATCCAGGTCAAAAATGACCCACAACATTTTTGGTTAAAAAAACACACATCGCGTTTAAATACGCGAAAAAAAATACGCGGGTCAAAAATGACCCGTGTAAATTTTGCGGATCAAAAATGACCCACAACATTTTTGGTTGAAAAAAAAACACGCATCGCGTTTAAATACGCAAAAGAAATTACGCGGGTCAAAAATGACCCGTGTGATTTTTCCGGGTCAGAAATGACCCAAACTACCAAAAACGTCCAAAACCACACCCTGTACAAGAAAAAAAACATTCAGTCATGTTACAACAGCATCGTACATATACAAACTATAAGGCCTGCCATTACACATCACACGTACATACGCCTACACGAGTATAGGGTGGGAGGGGGTGATGGGTTTAGAAGGGGAGGGTAGGTACTCGTCGACCGACACCACAAGTTAGGGGGTCGGTGAAAGACATAACACACTGAGGGGGGCCCACAGCGCGGCTCACAGGATCACACAGCAACGACAGTACCTCTGTCGGGAACCCCCAGCCGACGGCGGAGGCGTCACAGGCGCAAAGTATGCGTGGACAGTTATATTGGGCAGGTGGCTCTGTGGAACCAACAATCCAGTCAAAAATCATCGATGTTGTATTAATTAATGATATTAAAGCGGTATGAAAAATTTAGCAACAATCAGATAAAAAAGGTCATGGTTTTTGAGACGAAATATCTCGATAACGAGAGAAGATATTTTAATAAATTTTGGTTTAAAGTAAAGGGCAATTAAGTAGTTTCCAAATGATATGTATTAATTATAGATTTATTATATTTTCAAAGGGTAAAATTTAGTAACAATTGGGTAAAAAATATCATGATTTTTAGAAGCGATATCTTGATAACGAGTAATGATATTTTAATACATTTTGGTTTAAAATAAAGAGCAGTTAAGTAGTTTCAAAATTATATATATTATTTATACATTTACTGTAGTTATTATATTATAAAAGGGCAACATTTAGCAACAATCGGGTAAAAAAGGTCGTGATTTTTAAAAGCGATATCTCAATAACGAGAAAAGATATTTCAGTAAATCTTGATTGAAATTAAAGGTCGATTAAGTAGTTGCAAAAGGATATGTATTAATTATAGATTTATTATAGTTATATTATATTTTAAACGGGTAAAAAAATTGCGTCTCGTAAAAAAGGTCACGAGGACTTATGAAAAGAAGACTATCTAAAATTAAAATGACTAAAATAGATAATTAATAGTAATGCATTATAGGTCGTTATAAATAACAATTAAATAAAAAAGGTCATTTTTTTTAAATCGCATTATCTCAATAACGAAAAAACATATTTTAATGGGGTAAGCTTTAAAATGTAGAATAATTAATAGACAATTAAATGTAGTCCTAAAATAGGTTCTTCATTCTCCATAACTAAAAAATACCCAAACACACTAATTTAAAACCCTTAAATTTCAATACTGAAAAAGATATAAAATATGATTCGCCAAAGCTGAAAAAAAACGAGCAATTTGGAAGCTATGAAGAAATATCCAATTAAAATGATCTACACAAGTATGCTCAGTTTCACCAACGACACGTATCTTATATACAGTGATGCCTCGCATAACGTACGTAATTCGTTCCAGGAGCAATTTCGTTATGCGAAAAGATCGTTAAGTGAAACGCGACTTCGTGATGCGTAGGAGTGTTCGGTCGGCAAGATGAAATACGATGTAGTCCGTTGTGTGAAGCGAGGTTCGTTGTGTGAGTCGCGTAATGAACGAACAGAAAGTTCGAGGCTTTCGTTGTGCGAGGCTTTACTGTTTCTGTAAAAAAAATCAACCACAACCTGATTGTTTTTCATTTAAACTCACCCTTAATTTTCTGATGCCGTTACGCGTCACAAGTTGGCAGTCGTAAAGTTCGACACGCTGCAGATTATGACAGTGTATTAGATGGTCAAGTGAGCTATCCGTAATCATGGGACAGTTGTCCAACTCCAATCGAGCTAAATTCTCAGCGGCACAGGGTGACATGGACAACTGTCTTACACCTTCGTCTGTTATCAGCTCACAGTGTGATAAAATCTGTTAAATACATCGATGTGATCACAAACTAACCAACCGCCGAATATTTTGCATTGATTGATTTAACTCACCAGTATTTCTAGTCTGGGACAACCCATCGCCAGGTTTATAAGAGTCGAATCCGTTATTAGAACGCACTCTTCGAGATCCATTTTCTCCAACATACGACAATTCTGTGAAATTATTAACGCTGATAAGAAAACAAAAACTGCATGTTATTTCTTTTAAGTTTTAAAATAACATTTTATCAACTAGTGAAAAAAAAACATTTTCTGCCAGTTTGGTGGAAAATAAGATATTTAAAAGATATAGAAATAGTGTATTCTGCTAGTTTGGTGGAGAGTATGCTTTAAAAGTATTAATAGATATTTTTTCTGACAATTTAGTGGACAATAGTTTATTAAAAGATGGTTTTCTGTCAGTTTGGTGGAAAAGAAGATATTTAAAAGATATAGAAATAGTATATTCTGCTAGTTTGGTGGAGAGTATGCTTTCAAAGTATACATCGATTTTTTTTCTGGCAATTTAGTATACAAGAATTTATTAAAATATCTTTTTCTGTCAGTTTGGTGGAAAGTACGCAACAAAAAAATTAATCTGCCAATTTAGCGGAAAATATACATTAAAAGACATTTAATTTTTCTGTCAGTTTCGTAGTAAACACGCTTTAATAAGGTGGCCAGTATTTCTCTGGAACTTTCTCTGACTTTTCCCGGTTTTCCAGGAGAATTTTTATCGTTTTTTATATTATTATAAATTTTAATATTTGCGAGAATTTGTGTGGTTTTTGCATTTTTATAAAAAAATTCCCGACTTCCAACCAAATTCCCTGACTTTTCTCTGTATAGCAAAATTCCTTGACTTTTCCCGGTTTTCCAGAAAAAAGATATATAAATATTCTCTATTGCAAAGTTTGCAGAAAATATGCAACTAAAAGATCGCTATTTGTCAATTTGGCGGAATATATACATTTAAAAAACACAATTTGGTGGAAAATACACTTTTTTCTGACATTGTGGTAAAAAAAAAGTTTGCAAAAAATATGCAAATGCAATTTAGTGGAAAACACATTAAAAAACACTATTTCTACCAATTTGTTGGAAAATACGGATTAAGCACAGATTTCTGCCAATTGGTGGAAATTGTGTCTTAAATATAGACCCATTTTTCGTCGAGTTTGTTGTAACCAAACCAAAAAAAATCTGAGTATAAACTAGAGAAATAGACGTTATTAAATAGATGCTTTTACCCTAGCCAGTGCTTGGAACCCTGCGTCAGTAAACTGCGAGCAACCGGCTACCTCCAACGTGGACAGCATGTGGCACTGCTGTGCCAATGTGACGAGGGCCGCGTCAGTCAGTCTGGTGCATCCGGCCAGGCACAGATAGTGCAGATTAGGGCACCGCTCGGCCAATTGCACCACGGCCTCATCGGTCAAGTTCTGAGAAACCGATATGTTATTATAACAACACACGCGATGGGAAGCTATAAGGTTACTTACGCTGCATCCTTGAAGGTTCACAATCTCTAACTGTGGACAGTGCTGGGCCAAACACCGTACGGCCCTATCTGTTAATTGCAACACGAACTTGCTCACGAAAGAGTGTAGACGGGGACACCCTCGAGCAAGGGCTTCTACCCCGTTTTCTGTCACAGCGTCGCACCTAAGAAAAAATGAGGATGTTCCCTAAGTAACGAGTGTAATTTATTTTTTAAACGAGGGAAGATAAGGCCGCTATTTTGTAAAAATCCTAAAAAAATTTCTTTAAAAAATGTGCAATATCCAACTTTCGTAATAAGGACCAAATAACCTTAAATGTTTTTTTGCAGCAAAAAATTTCAGAAATACAACTAGTAGTGCGTTGAGTGTAAAAAAATATTTTTTTTTCATCAAATTATAAGAGATAGCTAAAATCATCGTAAAACGGACCATGTAAAGCTGCCGACGATACAACATTCATTATTTGTATTGTAGTTTCGGTAAAAATCGATCAAACTTTAATTATTTGAAATAATTGAAAAGTGGACATTTGTATCTTTCAAATCTTTTTTTTTTTCATTTGTACAGTAGTTTATTAATTTACAGAGGCTCACGAAACGAAAACGACGATTTTAGCTGAAAACTTCAGTTACTTGGTAGAGAAAAATCGTAGAACTTTTTTTTAAAGCTGGTGGTCTAACTAAGCTTTATAAAGGAAATAAAGAAAATATTCAGTATTAATTTTATTTTTGAAGAAATTTTTAGTGATCATTTTTTCTCAAGTGACAAATATTTGAATATTGCACCTTTTTTAAGAAAAATCTTATTGACTAATGTATTTTTAATTAAAAAGAAACTAGAGTGCAGCATCACAGGGGGGGGGGGATTGCGATTGCCCCCCGCCCTCATAGTCGGCGCCAGTGGCTAGTAATATATATTTTAAATGTTTCTCACCAGCTAATATTAATGTGCATCAAATGTCTGCAGCCATCAGCTAGAGCTTTAAGACTCTGATCCGTAATCTGGCTACACGAGTCGAGGTTGAGTCTGCGCAACTTGCTACAGTGTCTCGAGAGGCTGTGGCACGTGCTATCTGTCACCTCCTTGCACAAACGCAGATTCAGCTCCTCAACATTGGGGCACAGCTGCGCTAACGTGCGCATTGAACTGTCACCTATAGATTTACATCCATGGAGAGACAGTTCTCTTAGAAATCCTCCACAACGTTGTGAGATGTTCTCAATTATGGGACCCTACGAAGAAACACTTGTCTTTAGATCCTTCTTATTTTTAAAAGGCCATACCAGTGTGAAATTTTCAAAAAATCAATATGTTTTTTGCCTTTTTGGAGAGTATATTTTCAAAAATAGGCTGTATCTCTAATACTCTCCAAACAGCAGCCTTCTAAAGAGCGACCGCTCGCAGATATGAAATCGATAGTTAAATCTTTAAATGCGTTTTTCTCGAAGTGAGATTTGTCAAATTTGCTGACATTGTAACTCAAAGAGCAATTATCCGATTTACTTGAAATTTGAATTGAGTACTCTTGAATATATTTACTCTACGATGAACTAGGATATTTTTGATTGGATGAAAATTGACGATTTGGCATTAAAAATACGACCATTTTATAGGCAATAAAACAGACTTTTTTTTATAACTACGCCATTTTGTTAGATTTTGATATTTTTCGAAAATCGTAGGTCATCGTACAGGAAATACTTTCCAGATTAACGACATTTTTTCTTTTTTCAATTTCAGCTACTCCATCGTCCGGAATCATGGCCGCAGTGGAGGAGATTTTTTTTTTTGGCGCATCCGAAGACAGTCACTTAGATATCGATATTTTTATGTGAAAAAATTATGGAATACACCTCTAATATAGCTAAATATATTCTCAATTTTCCAAAATATTTCATTGAGTATTTTTCTTCCAAAAAATTTCCAAAAATCACCCAAATTTCCAGCGTTCACACTGGTATAGCCCCTTAAAGGACGGGAGTGGTCGAAATATTGACGGATAAAATATATTTTGTTTCCCTATGTAAATCGATGCGCTGAACACGAAAAAAAATAGTAAAAAGGATTCAGGAGACACTCTTTACCATAAAAATTTTGTAAACAACCGACTTCAAAGTAAACCCCCCGGTTAATATAACTGATCCTACCTTAACGTCCTTTTGAAAATCAAACAAATCGATTCTCTGCCAGTTGGAGCCATCCAGTGCAAGTATATTCCAATACCTGCACACCTGGGCGCACCTGCACAACGCTACCACGTCCAGGTACGACATAATCCTCAGTAACAGCTCCCTGGGTAGTTTGCGGTTGATGGGGGCGGAGTCCCCACCGGGGCCCCCGCCACTACCTCCTGTGTCGTGGAACACGCGGGCCGCAGCGACCTGCTTGCGACTCTGTGCCGCGTGCCCGTTGCTCAAGGACGCGTTCATAGCTACGCACGGTTGCCTGCGACCCCATACAGGTGACGCGTCACCCCAGTCTGTGGGGGCGCCTGTTGAGGTCGCGCCCCAACCGTGATGGTGATCCGGACCCGCCATCACTGAACGAGACTGCACTACCGTCTGAAGTAAAGGAGCCCCTTATTATTTTGATTATTATGTGTTAACTAAGACTTAATACGAGACTGGTTTCAATTTTTACAAAATAAAACTATCTTATACAGAAAAAAAACTCGATCTTGTTGAAAATTTGAGATGGAAAAATGCTAAATAAAACCTTATATTAATAAATAATAAAAAAATTAATTGAGGATATTTTATTCATTTGAAAAATATATCTTCATGTTTATCTAAAAATCTTTTCATTTGTCAAATTAATAAATAATTTATTACACCAACTAACGAAACTCTTAAATAGATTAAACATAATGGTTGTATTAATAAATATTTATCAGTGTGAATATTTTTTACACCACCCAACTAGTGAAAGTGCAATTTTCGATATGGTAAATTCACTGAAATTCATATTTTTTTGTATTTAAAATATATGTTTTCAATACAAAACAAAATTTTCACCGTGATAAGAACATTGTTAGTTATAATATACATTTATCAATAAGATAAACGTGGATATTTCCATATTGGAAAAAAATTATCATATTAACAAACAACCTCTATCGGAGCCAAATCGATCACGGATTTTTTACATTGATCACATTTTTTAACACAAACAAATGATTTTTTTCTGTGTAGGCTCTAATTTTTTTAACCCTTACACCGTTAATTCGACAATTTAATCAATTTTGATAGTTTGTAAAAATTATTTATAAATAATATTATTTTTTTAATTTCAAGTAATTTAATTAATTATCCACCACGAGACAGTTGGTCTCGTTCTCGTTACAAATATTAGAACCAATCTCGTAGAAGTCAAAGAACCCTTATTTTAACTCAACAGTTTTTTGTTATAATATTTTTTTATTAATCACCAACCAATTTTTTTTTATAAAATTGTTACAATCAAAATTAGCACAACAATGAATATAATAATATGAATATTATTATAAATGTAATTGTTATACATTAGATTTAGGTAGTGACATGCCCGAGCAGAAAATACCATGAGACCCAATAAAAAATGATTAAAAGCATGATTCTACAGAAATACATTTTTTATTTTGCCTCCTCGCCATATCCGAAAGATAGAGGAAACTTTGTGATCTTTTCTGAAAGCAGAAACATTGTTGGTCTTCAGATAAAAACACTTAACGTTCCAAGTCTACGTGTCGGTCCTATAAATTATTATCAAACGCATAACTAATAAACCCATAAACCATATAAAAATTATCAAAATCAAATATTAAAAAAATATTATTTTTTTTTCAAATATCTAAAGAACGGCACATTTTATGTGAAAATCGTATAGAATATTTTTTGTTGAGAATTAGGTAAATCTTCTATAAAAAAAGGTCCTTACAACCTTTGTTACAAAAATTCGTACGAGGAAAAACTGTCATATAATAAAATTTTATTTTTATTTTAAAAAAAATACACACCTTCAAATTCCAATTTCTATCAATGAATATTTTATTATTGATACAAATAAAAATCCCAAAAAAAAATTATTTATATAAAAAATCAATTTTAAAACTACCCATCAAAATAGACGCCCTGGGCCCCTTTTGTGGAGCTCACTCGAGAATAAGACGATTCGAGTTTTTCGTTCGAGATTTTAAAGAGAATAAGGGCCCAGGAGTAGTCGAGAATTTTCATTCGACATTTCTATAGAAAAAAAAAACGTAAATTTAACCATAATTAGTTATTTAAAAATATTTTTTATATAATTAAGACTTGGCTCCTGGGTGAAAACAATGATTATTTAATTTGTAACGAATAAATATTAACAATCATTAATTTTCATATATCTATAATAAAAACAAATCTGATTAAAATAAATAATAACAGTTATAGAAAAAATAAAAAAAATTGTACATATCACCACGAAAATATTATTTAATTCAAACGGTTGATTTGTTGAATTTAAAAAAAATATATGACACACGTAAAAAAATGACTTCACAGTGCTGATTCATAACTAATTTTCCTTTGTGAAAAATATTTATATACCACGATTATATTGGTGAGTAAAATTAATTATTATTACGTTGCATGTTGCCCCCTCCTAAAACCACGACCCCCTCTTAAATTTAAACAGTTTATGTTTATTTTATTTTAAAAATAATTACAGTATTAAAATATCAATTTAATTTTTTAATTTATTGTTATTACGATTATATTGGTGAGTAAAATTAATTTCACTATGCAACAAAAAAAATTCACAGTTTGAATAGGTGATTTAGAAGGTATTTGTCATGCCGAAACCGAATTCGTTGCCCAAATGATTCCATCACGTCAGTTTTTTTAGATATTCGAACCTAAAAGTCCCAAAATTACGATTTTGGCAATGTTGGGGGATTTATTACTAAGTAGGTAATTTTTTTCTGAAGTTTTCTTTCATGATTTCGAATGGTACTATCTTTTCTCTTTAAAATGATTTTTTACATTTTACTATGCGATTTTTCTTTACCGAAATATACTACTTTGAAGATATATGTAGTAAAGTTCATTGTATCTACTATACTACACTCTATCATATCTTCAAACTAGTACATCTCGGCTAAAAAAATCGTACAGTAAAAAGTTAAAACTCATTTTAAAGAGGAAAGATAATACTATTTGTTACCGTGACCGAAAACTTTAGAAAAAAATTACCTACTTGATAATAAATTCTTTAACATTGCCAATGGACTTTTAGGTTAGAATATCTCAAAACCCTGACGCGATGAAACCAATTGGGCAACAAATTCGGTTTCGACATGCTAAAAGCCTCCTAAATTTTCTATTCAGATCTCTGTGTTATTACAAAAGTATTTTTTTTCTTGAAAAGTGTTATTATTACATGTTGCATGTGGTACCCTCCTAAAACCACAACCCCCTCTTCAGTGGCGGCTTTAGGGCAGGGCGACTCTGGGCAACCGCCCGAGTAGCAGGGGCAGCAAGAAGTGAAAAACATAAAAAAAATAAGAAAATAAAGATGCAACGAAAAAAAAAAGCTCATCAGATTTTTTTGCGGTAGAATTTAACTATATATTCGAGTCAACCAAAAAAAAAGGTCGGGAGGGTGGTAAAAAAAAATTTTGGCCGGCTCTGCCCCTCTTGAATTTAAATAATTTATATTTATTTTATTTAAAAAATAAAATTACAGTATACCTATTAAAATATGAATTTAATTTATTGTGAGGTATTACATGTTGCATGTGGCCCCCTCCTAAAATTACCCCCCCCCCCAGTTTATATTGATTTTATTTAAAAAATAATTACAGTATTAAAATTAAATTTATTGATGTCGCCCCCCCTGACTGAATACGACCCTGTAACATTTACTTCAGTTCAATGTTCCTCCCTAACATTTCTACAAGTACGTAAGCAAAGTCAATAAATCATATTTATTGTAAACATTATGTATCTGTATAGATAAAAACAATAACATATTTTAATTAAAAAATCCCATAAATGAAGTTAGCCAGTTAGCGTTCGAAAAAAATGAATTAGTCGAAAACGAATGAATAAAGGAATGATAAAAGCAAAAACCTAATACCGAACAATACTGACAATATTCATGATTTGTTTTACTTACTTGTCAGCGTTCGAAAACAAAGGGGACCACGTGTTCATAACAACTGGTCGACGATAGACAATGTTGTTTGAAAATCAGCCATCTACATTTCTCGAAACAAAGAATTTATGACAACATTATTGAATTTACAAATTGGTGTATTTAAAAAACCGTATCCGCACAAAAAACAACCGATAAACGGTTAAACAATACACGCTCTGACACTTTTTCAATACCGTTTACGTATTTCCCAACACAAAAACACTTTTGTTTTGGTAATGACAGCTACAGTGTCAATCAGCTGTTATCGGGCAACACAAACTACGTATCTGACAATTGCACATAAATTATATACGTTGTGTTTGTTAATTTCACTTATAAATTGCACACACCTACCTCGAATTTATATCTATTTGAATAATTCATATCTCGGATGCCAGCTCTGACGGGATATATGACAATTTCGACTTTTTCGTATGTCCAGTGCACTTATTATTAAGATGGTTTCCTGCCATGTACACCGTGACACTATGTTTTCGGAATAGATAGTAGCGAGAATATCGACCAATCACAGCACTACAATTTGTTTACTAGCAACATGGATCCGCAAATCATTTCCAAGAAAATGTGTGAAAAATCTTCATATAGTTACGTTAAGTTAATAACAATATCAATAGAAAACAATTACTAATAATATATTCAATAATACATATTTTTCAAAATTTCAAAGTTCCTAATTAACACTAAAATCCTTTTTAAAGGATTTTAAACAAATTCAGTAGAATACAACACAGTTTTCCCAAAGAATTGAATTAATAAATAAGTATAAACAATTAGCTGAACACAGGTATACGTAAAACTAGACAAACTTCACGATCAAGTCGGCAGAGGTCGTTGTGCATATACCTATCTCTATCCCACTCGCAGGTTGTACCATCTACCCCCACTCTCTCGTGTCTTGTTTATCTTGCATGTGGTTGTATGCGTCTGTCTTTGTCAGACTCGTGTACAAATGTTCATTGTTGCGATATACCTATCTCTATCTCACTCGCAGGTTGTACTATTTACCCCCACTCTCTCGCACATATGTACTGTGTCTTGTTTATCTCGTAGATGGTGGTATGTGTCTGGCTCTGTCAGACTTGTGTACAGATGTTCATTGTTGCGATATTTCGCAACTGAGCGCGCTATGTGAAGGATAATGGACAAAATACGACAGGACAATGCCCGGGCCGTTGTCCCGAGACTGTTTCAGGAACAACTTTATGTTTTTTGTGTCTACATGGTTTCAATAAAACGTTAACCTTTCTAATAGTACGAGTTTTTTTTACTTTTATGCATGATTTTACTCTGTAATTTATTACTTTCATATACGTTATGAGGAAGTAATGTAATCACGAACATTTTACTATCTATCTATCCAGTGGCGTAGATATGGGGGGGATTAAGGGGATCAATCCCCCCATGAGTCCAATTTTTATACTTTTCACCATATAAAAGATGATTTAATACTGTCATATCCCCCCCCCCCCCCCATCGCAAAAAACTATCTACGCCACTGTATCTATCTGTATATTTATATGCACTCAAATCCACTGCAAATAGAATATAAGAGCTTTTATACTATAAATTTTAGACCCCTAATACATTTTAAAGGTAGGCCCTCTATAGCAGATTTAGGCAATACCCCCACCTAAAAATATTTAGCTATAACACATTTTAAAGGTAAGCTTTCTATAGCAGATTTAGGCAATATCCCCCCCCCCCCAAAAAAAAATATTTAGCTATAAATAATAATAAAATTTTTGCGATGGCAAAAAATAAGTATTTACTGCAGGGCCCCCTGCCTTTTTCCACTTATTGCAATCAAAAGTTGATCTTTTTAATCTAGAAGGTTGATATTTGGTATAAATATAATAAATAATGGACCAATATTAAAAATATTTTTTTTTTACTTTTTGAGGGGGGCAAATGGATTACTATTATTAAATACCAACGAGTGGGGTATCAAATGAAAGCTGACGATTCAAAGAATTTAAATATGTACACGTCTTGATTTAATTAAAATTAAAAATATTTTATTTTTAGTTTTTGGCACTTTTTGAGGGGGGCAAATGGATTACTATTATTAAATACCAACGAGTGGGGTATCAAATGAAAGCTGACGATTCAAAGAATTTAAATATGTACACGTCTTGATTTAATTAAAATTAAAAATATTTTATTTTTAGTTTTTGGCACTTTTTGAGGGGGGCAAATGGATTACTATTATTAAATACCAACGAGTGGGGTATCAAATGAAAGCTGACGATTACAAGAATTTAAATATGTACACGTCTTGATTTAATTAAAATTAAAAATATTTTATTTTTAGTTTTTGGCACTTTTTGAGGGGGGCAAATGGATTACTATTATTAAATACCAACGAGTGAGGTATCATACGAAAGCTGACAATTCAAAGAATTTAAATATGTACACGTCTTGATTAGATTAAAATTAAAAATATTTTATTCCTGCCCATTTCTCCGAAAATATCAGTGAGAAAAATCTGAAAAAATTTGGGAATATGTAAAATGAAACCACTCACCGCTTTTACGTATTTTTTCAAGAATAATTAGAATGTAATAAAAATTAAAAATACATTGACTGCCATCTTTTTAATAAAATTATTTAAACTAACATCTAAATTAGTTCGTAACTTTGCTAAAGGTTGAAATTTACGATACAAGAAACTATTTTTGTTAAACTAAAATCAATATTGTTTTCAATAATTATTTTTATTTATATTTAATATAAAATTAATACAAAAATATTTTATATTTCAACAAAAAAATTATCACAGCTATATTTATTTAATATTTGCTTAATAAATAATATTTATTTATTTAATAAAAAGCGGGCGATACAAAAACCAAAAAAAAAAATTTAATTTTCTTAAATAAATTATCACAGAAAAACTTATTTATTTTATTAATTTTTTACGTTTTTGATTTATCCACCCTCGTAATAACGACTTCATCTTCTAAAGGATTGTTATTTAATATTTTCAGTTTTAACTGTTGCTTTCTTTTACACGCCCTTTTAGGAAATACATTGTCACTAACTATATTGTTTTTTACGTCTACCGGCTCATTTAGTCTTGAATCTTCTGTCTTGATAGGTTGGGGGGCACTTACAATTATTGTAGGAAGGACCTCTAAAGGGAAAATAGAATTCTGGGGGATTTGGGGGATTGTTATGTTTATTACTTGGGGATTGGCTGAAACAAAAGTAAATAATTAGTTGTACGAAGAGAAAAATTATAATTCAGAGAGAGGAGTGTCTGAATTTTCAATTTTTACAGCCCTAAAAAATTATAATCGATAATATTCTTAGTTTTATTTGTCTTTATTTCGAAGCTTCAAGTTCTAGCTTTACAACTTTCTTTAAAGATTTCGTTTGCAATTATTTTTAACCGAGTTATTCAACTTTAAGTGAAAAAATTCAAAATTTGTTTCAACTTTGACGGGGTTTACGGGGTAAAAAACAATTTTTAGAGTAATTTTCTTGGTTCTATTTGAAAGCATGACATTCCAGCTTCGTAGTCCTTTTTTTATTTTCTTCTACGATTATTTTTAAATGAGTTATTCAACTTTAAAGTAAATCAATTTTAACAGCTATAATTTTATAAACTATAAAAAAAAATCAAAAATGTATTGCAACTTTGATGGGGTGTACGGGGTTAAAAAAACTTGATAGAAGATTTGTAATGGTTCTATTTAAAAGCGTAGATTTCCAGCTTCGAAATTCTCTTTTTAGATTTCATCTATGATTATTTTTAACCGAGTTATTCAACTTTAAAACGAATCAAATTTTACAGCCGTAAAACAAGTAAAAAAAATCAAAATTTGTCTCAACTTTGACGGGGTTTACGGGGTAAAAAAACAATTGATAGAGTAATTTTCTTGGTTCTATTTGAAAGCATGAAATTCTAGCTTCATAGTCTTTTTTTATTTTCTTCTACTATTATTTTAAACTGAGTTATTCAACTTTAAAACAAATAAAATTTTACAGCCGTAAAACTATAATTTTTTTTTCAACTTTGATGGGGTGTACGGGGTTAAAAATTTTTATAGAGGATTTCTAATGGTTCTATTTAAAAGTGTAGATTTCCAGCTTTGAAATACGTCTTTTAGATTTCCTCTATGATTTTTTTAAACCGAGTTATTCAACTTTAAAACAAATAAAATTTTACAGCCATAAAACTATAAAAAAAATTCAAAAATTTATTTCAACTTTGATGGGGTGTACGGGGTTAAAAAACTTGATAGGGGACTTCTAATGGTTCTATTTAAAAGCGTAGATTTCCAGCTTTGAAACACGTCTTTTAGATTTCGTCTACAATTATTTTAAAATGAGCTATTCAACTTTAAAGTAAATAAATTTTTACAACCGTAAATCCACAAAAAAATTTTTTTCAACTTTAATGGGGTGTACGGGGTTAAAAAAAACTTAACAGAGGATTTTTAATAGTTCTATTAAAGAGTGTAGTTTTCCAGCTTCGAAATTCTCCTTTTAGATTTCCTCTATGATTATTTTAAACTGAGTTATTCAACTTTAAAACAAATAAATTTTTAGTCGTAAAATTAAAAAAAATATTGTCTCAATTTTGATGGGGTGTACGGGGTTTAAAAAAACTTAACAGAGGATTTCTAATAGTTCTATTTAAAAGCATGAAATTCCAGCTTCAAAACACATCTTTTAAATTTCCTCTACGACAATTTTAAACCGAATTATTAAACTTTAAAGCGAAACAAATTTTACACCCATAAAAATACAAAAAAAAATTGTCTCAACTTTGATGGGGTATACGGGGTTAAAAAAACTTAACAGAGGATTTGTAATGGTTCTATTAAAAAGCGTAGATTCCCAGCTTCGAAATATATAATTTAGATTTCCTCTATGATTATTTTAAACTGAGCTATTCAACTTTAAAGTAAATAAATTTTTACAACCGTAAAACTACACAAAAATTTGTTTCAACTTGAAAGGGATGTACGGGGTTAAAAAAACTTAACAGAGGATTTCTAATAGTTCTATTAAAAAGTGCAGATTTCCAGCTTCAAAATTCTCCATTTAGATTTCCTCTATGATTATTTTAAACTGAGTTATTCAACTTTAAAACAAATCAATTTTACACCCGTAAAAATACAAAAAAAAATTGTCTCAACTTTGAATGGGTGTACGTGGTTAAAAAAACTTAACAGATGATTTCTAATGGTTCTATTTAAAAGTGTAGTTTTCCAGCTTCGAAATTCTCCTTATAGATTTCTTCTACGACTATTTTAAACTGAGTTATTCAACTTTAAAACAAATCAAATTTTACACCCGTAAAAATACAAAAAAAAATTGTCTCAACTTTGAATGGGTGTACGTGGTTAAAAAAACTTAACAGATGATTTCTAATGGTTCTATTTAAAAGCGTCGATTCCCAGCTTCGAAACACATCTTTTAAATTTCCTCTACGTCAATTTTAAACCGAACTATTCAACTTAAAAACAAAAACCGCACCCTTACTTATTTTCTGTTTCCGTGTAACATCACAACTCTCATGCGCTAACAGCATCTTCTTCAAACTCGCAACCTCCATTCTAAGTTTACCATTCTCTCCACTTAACGCCTGATTCTGCCTCAACAAATTATCATTATTTTTCACAAGGTTATCCACCCATTGTTTCCGTTTCTCTCTCGCCCTGTACGCAGCCGCACGGTTACGTTCCAAATAAACTTCCCTCTCACTTTCTTTTACACTAACTTTAGAACTCTGTCTCTTCTTCGTTACGTTCAACTTTTGAACTACCGGCTTCGTCTCAAACAGAAATTGTGATTTAGGTAGTACGATTTTGTTCCCAAATTTCGCCTCGGCTGGAATTATCGTAGGCACGAACGAAATTGGTACGATGTTTGTAAGAATCGTAGGCTGCGGAAGGATATTTTGTACAACGGGAGGTTCGGTTTTTTTCCGTTTCAAAATCGCAGCTTTGATTTCGCGTTTAGAATCTATCCGTTTTTCTACGGCTATAGGTTTCAGAATTACAGGTGTTTTCAATTCGTAATCGGAAGACGAGGATTTTACTTGTTCGCTTCCACTTTTCGACCCAAATTCGTGGTTAATGATCGGGAAAACGTGTGGCGTGTGTAATGTATCATCAGAAATATTCACGTCGTTTGGTGCAGATAAATTACCGGATTTAACTTGTTCGGTTGCCTGTCTGAACGTCTCGTCGAAAGGGTTTACATTTTGTAGGTCTTGAAATAAGCCTACTTCTTCGCAGTTACGTATAAATCTTGTAGGTGTTGGGGTTTGATCTGCTGCAAAATAGTTGATTCAGATTTGATTTCCATTTATTTATGACGGAAAAAAAAATATATATTTTTTTTTTTTAGGTATTTTTAAAGTTTACATATTCGTAAATATGTATACAAAAAATTGAGTTTAAATTTTGAAAATTGACGGAGTTACAGTCAATTTAGTGACGGCCGGTTATGATATAACAAAAATATTAAACACGTTTATCTCGGAATGACATTTTTCAACTTGGTCTACACAATTCCTAATGAATTGATTTCAATTTTTTTTTTTATAATTTTCGTAATTGTAGTAGCTATCGTTGCACGTAGCCGATTTTCGAAATTTTGATGGTTAATATTTTTAAAACCGCTCTAATAGGTCTTAAAAATGAAAAAAAATTTCAAACAATCGCCATTTTGCGAAAAAATAAAATAAAATAAAACGGCTACGTGCAACGATAGCTACATTCTATTCATATAGATATTGATAAAATTTTTATTTATTTTTTTCATATAACTTTTCTCGAAATTTCGAGTCGACCATAGAGAAAAATCGAGGCTCATAACTTTGTAAATATTTAATATTTTTCAATAAAAATTGATATTAAAAAAGTTGAATATATACTTAATAAAACGCCCTTCACCTGATTCAAAAATAATTAGTTATATCTGTGAAAAAAATTCCGAAACATTGACAATTTTTTGACCCGTCACAGTGGCTCTATCCCTTAATACATAAATAATTATTTAACATACCTACAAACGTGTTTGTTTTATTGTTGCTTATACCGAGGGTTAAATTTATATCGTGTTTTTTCAAATGCATGCTTTCATTTGTGTAGTTTAATCCTTTTGAAATCAAATATTGTTTATCGGTATCACTCATTTTTCACGCGAATTTTAGGTTAGTTTTGAGAAAAAATGGCGTCGATATGTCATATTTAAAGTTACTCTAAAAGAGTTAAGACAACGTCGTCACATTTACAATAAAAATTATGCTGTGTAGAACTTGAATAAATGTTTTATTGAAAAGATGAACAGAATAAATATCATATTTAAAACATGCACTGTAATTACGTCAGAAAATATGAAATTTTGAAAATTAGAAATTAATTCGGGATGTCTTAACTCTTGTTCGAGTGTTTCTAACCATAATATTTTATTATGGCTTCTTATATTTTGTAAATCTTTGTAAATTCGAAAATAATTCATAAAATATGGGTCATTTGTTTACTGAAAATTAAACAATCCAACTTATGTTTGAGTAAATTTGAGTAATGTTAAAATTTATCAACATTAACTTTTATAAATAATAAATATTACAATACAAGTAAGTTGAATATTAATATTTTAAATGAAATAAAATTAATAAACTAATATTCTTTAACTCATGAAAACTCAAACCTTGTATTATTTATAAAAATTACATAAAAATAATTTCAAACATAACCTAATTTTATACTATCTTTTACAAAAACATTGATGCATAAAAAAAGGATAAGAATAATAAGAGGTTCGTTCAATTTGAACAAAGGCGGTAATTTATTTATTTTTTACAGAATGTCATTTCAAAATGTAAATCATATTCAACGTGTTCGTATTTTATACAAGACAATTTTAAAATTACATCGAGGGCTTCCTCCGGAGTTACAGATTATAGGAAACGACTACACGAGAGATGAATTTAAAAGACACAAAAAGTGTAACGAACAGGAAAAAAATATTTTTCTCAACGAATGGACAGTAAGTGAATTAAATAATTATATAAAAAAATTAAGAGATTAAGGTACTTTATTTAAAAAGTTGTAAGTAATTATTAAATAATTTATCGAAGCGATTTGAAATTTTAATACATGAAAAATACATGAAACTAGACTATATTATGAACATTTTAAGACTAATCTGAAAATTCTATGATTTATAATTGCATAGTTCTATGTTCCTAAATATGAGATGATATTTTTTTGTAGTTATTGTTGTACGTTACGTAAAGTTCTGTAACTATTAAATGATTCATCGAAGCGATTTTAAATTTTGATACATGAAATTAGACTATATTTCGAACATTTTAAGACTAGTCTGAAATTTCTATGATTTATAGTTACATAGTTCTATGTTGCTAAATATGAGATGACATATTTTTATAGTTATGTTGTATTTTACATAAAGTCATTAAACAATTCATTGAAACAATTTGAAATTTTGACACATGAAACTAGACTATATAACGAACATTTTAAGACTAGTCTGAAATTACTATGATTTATAGTTACAGAATTCTATGTTGCTAAATTAAAATATGAGATGACATTTTTTTGTAGTTATTGTTGTATTTTACGTAAAGTCCTGTAATTATTAAATGATTCATCAAAGCGATTTGAAATTTTAATACAAAAACTAGACTATATTATGAACATTTTAACACTAGTCTTAAATTTCTATGATTTATAGTTACAGAGTTCTATGTTGCTAAATATGAGATTATATTTTTTTATAGTTATTGTTATACTTTACGTAAAGTCCTGTAACTATTAAACAATTCATCAGGACGATTTGAAATGTTAACACATGAAACTAGATTCTATAAGGAACATTTTAAGACTAGTTTGAATTTTATATGATTTATAGTTCCAGAGTTCTATGTTGCTGAATATGAGATGACATTTTTTTGTAGTTATTGTTGTACATTACGTAAAGTTCTGTAACTATTAAACGATTCATCAGAACAATTTGAAAAGTTAACACGTGAAACTAGACTGTATTACGAACACTTTAAGACTTATTTGAAGATTGTACGATTTATAACTCCCAAATTCTAGTTTGTTAAACATGAGACGTTTTTAATCTGTGGTTTTTTAGATACTTTACTAAAAGAGCTGTAACTACTAAACTATCATTCGAAATGATTTGAAACTTTAATACATAAAACTAGATTATACAGGGTCCTCCAATAGTGTGTCCGGCATTGTTTTACGCCCAAACTATTGAAGATAGAGTTTTAGGATAAAAAATTTATTATATATATTGACCCTAAAGAATTTCAGGAAAATATTTTCAACCCCCTAAAACCACTCCTTGGGGGGTAGTTTGAGGGGTACATACACGTTTCTCAGTTAAATCAAATGGAATGGTATATCAAAAAGTACATATTTGTAAAGATCATAAAAAAATAAGAAACTTTTGTAAAACAAAAATTTTCATACTTTCAATTGTTTAAAAAATATGGCGACTTGTTCTCAAATTTTAGGGTTTCACTAAAAGTGCTCTAATTTCGTTAAAAATTAATGGAATTTTATTATTTTTTCAAATTTAGAAAGTAGAAATAATGAACTTTGTAAAGTTGTATGACTATTTGTGATTTTGATAGTTTAAAGTGTCATACGCGATATATCAAAAATTCAAAAGTTCAATTAGGGATAATTCGAAATTTTCAAATACAACGGTATATCAATTAGTACTTTTTATTAAAAAGGATATGTAAATAAACAACTTTTGTTAAGAAAATTTAAAATTTAAAATTATAATTTTAAAATTGAAAACTGAAAATTAAAATTTTTAATTTTAATTTTTTTTTATCAAAAAATGTTTATTTACATATCTTCTTTAAGAAAAAGTACTAATTGATATACCATTGTATTTAAAAATTTTGAATTATCCCTAATTAAACTTTTCAATTTTTGGTATGTCGAGTATGACACTTTAAACTATTAAAATCTCAAATAATCATATATCTTTACAAAGTTCATTATTTCTACTTTCTAAATTTAAAATAATAATAAAATTCCATAAATATTTAACGAAATTAGAGCACTTTGAGTAAAACTCTAAAATTTGATAACAAGTCGCCATATTTTTTAAACAATTGAAAGTATGAAAATTTTTGTTTTACGAAAGTTTCTTATTTTTTCATTATCTTTACAAATATGTACTTTTTAATATACCATTCCATTTGATTTAACTGAGAAACGGGCATGTACCCCTCAAACTACCTCCTAAGGAGCGGTTTTAGGGGGTTGAAAATATTTTCCTGAAATTCTTTAGGGTCGATATATATAGTAAAATTTTTATCCTAACTCTCTATCTTCAATAGTTTGGGCGTAAAACAATGCCGGACGCACTATTGAAGGACCCTGTATATATTATTTTTACAGAATTACGCAATAACGTTGACCAAACAGTTGGGAATCAAAGGACCCAAAACAGCTAAGCCTCTAGGAGTGGCGTTATCTGAAGCAGATCTAAACAAACTGCGTGACGAACAAGTCGTACAACTGTACGAACTCAGAAATGCAGCTTTAGCAGAAGAGCAACAAAATGAAACAAAATAGTTATTGTTAGAATCGATAAACGGTTTAACGACTTATAGGACGTACAACCATTGACATAACCTGCCCTCTACTTACTGTAGATATCCAGTATTTACAAATAATGTCCCTAGAATCTGTGGTGGGACATAAAAATGTCCCATTTTTACCCAGAAGTGTCCATTTTGCAAATAACGTACCTAGAACATCTGAAATACCTCATCTGAATTGTTATTATTCAAGTTTTATAGATAATGTCCCTAGAATCTGTGGTGGGACATAAAAATGTCCCATTTTTACCCAGAAGTGTCTACTTTTGCAAATAACGTACCTAGAATATCTGAAATACCTCATTTGAATTGTAATTATTCAAGTTTTATAGATAATGCCCCTAGAATCTGTGGTGGGACATAAAAATGTCCCATTTTTACCCAGAACTGTCCACTTTTGCAAATAAAATATCTGAAATATTTCATTTTAATTGTAATTATTCCAGTTTCATAGATAATGTCCCTAGAATCTTTGGTGGGACATAAAAATTTCCCATTTTCATGTAATCATATAAATAGAAATGTGGTGGAACTTGGAACTTTCTTGTTTATACCATTTCACAAATAATGTCCCTAGAGTTTATTGTATGGGTTTGAAATACCTCGTTTTAACCAGGACAGTCACATTTTCTAGGGACATTGTCTGTAAAAAATAACTTCTGTTTATAAAACATGTACAAAATAGTTTAAATATTTGTTAGTTAAATATTAGAAATAAAAAGCATTTTTATTTAAAAAATAAATTCTGTTTTATTTCATTTTCTTTTCAGTTTTGCTTCGGCGAGGATATGAGTAACTATTTTTATAGACATCGTCGCAAACATTGTAAATATTAGTTTTCGCTGTTTATTTCGTAAATTATTGATTTTAGGTCAAAATGTTTTAGGGGCTATACCAGTGTGAACGCTGGTAATTTAGGTGATTTTCGGAAATTTTTTGGAAGAAAAATACTCAATGAAATATTTTGGAAAATTGAGAATATATTTAGCTATATTAGAGGTGTATTCCGTAAATTTTTCACGTAAAAATATCGATATCTAAGCGACTTATGCGCCAAAAAAAATCTCCTCCACTGCGGCCATGATTCCGGACGATGGCGTAGTGGAAATTAAAAAATGAAATAATGTCGTTAAACTGGAAGGTATTTCCTGTACGATGACCTAAGATTTTCGAAAAATATCAAAATCTAACTAAATGGCGTAGTTATGAAAAAAAGTATGTTTTATTGCCTATAAAATGGTCGTATTTTTAATGCCAAATCGTCAATTTTCATCCAATCAAAAATATCCTGGTTCATCGTAGAGTAAATATATTCAAGAGTACTCAGTTCAAACAAGTAAATCGAATAATTGCTCTTTGAGTTACAATGTTAGCAAAGAAAAATCTCATTTCGAGAAAAACGCATTTAACGTCAGCTCCTGGGCATTTCATATCTGCAAGCGGTCGCTCTTTAGAAGGCTGTTGTTTGGAGAGTATTAGAGATACGGCCTTGAAATTTTCACAGAATATTCTTGAAACTATAAACTCTCCAAAAATGCAAAAAAAAAATTGATTTTCTGAAAATTTCACACCGGTAGAAAATAGAATTTGCAATAATTTTTGTCCTTTTGTATATCTTTGAAATAGGAACACATTATCATATTTGTTTTATGACGGACCAAACGTTTTTCGAAAAATTAATTTTTGGTCATGACACTGAAGCTAGCGGCCAGACAGTAATCACGTTGTTAGAATCAAACGGTTAAAACAATTGTAAAAATCATTTCTTCCACTTAATATTGGTATTAAAATGTAGGTAATTACATACATAATAACATAAAATAGAAATAAAAATTATAAAAAAATGCTACCGACGCGCGATGTTAAAAACCGCTAAGTAAATTGTAAAACTCAACGCTCCCACTTTATATGGGTATTAAATTGTAGGTATTTAAACGTGTAATAACATACAATAGAAATAAAAATTCTAAAAAAATGCTACCGCCTGTAATAATCTATTTAATTGTCAAATTGGTCAGATTTGATGTTTAAGGTGTTACGAAAGACGTAAAATTCTTTGCTCTGATATCTGGCATGTCTAAATTTATTGCAAATCACGTCTAAATTATTGTTGATAAGAAAAAAAAATTCTAAAAAAATGCTCCTGGATTTGGCATTAAAAAAAAGTCCTCGCCGCTCGACGCGCGATGTTAAAAACCGCTAAGTAAATTGTAAAACTCAACGCTCCCACTTTTTATGGGTATTAAATTGTAGGTATTTACACGTGTAATAACATACAATAGAAATAAAAATTCTATAAAAATGCTACCGCCTGTAATAATCTATTTAATTGTCAAAATGGTCAGATTTGATGTTTAAAGTGATACGAAAGACGTAAAATTCTTTGCTCTGATATCTGGCATGTCTAAATTTATTGCAAATAATGTCTAAATTATTGTTGATAAGAAAAAAAAATTTAAAAAAAATGCTCCTGGATTTGGCATTAAAAAAAGTCCTCGTCGCTCGACGCGCGATGTTAAAAACCGCTAAGTAAATTGTAAAACTCAACGCTCCCACTTTATATGGGTATTAAATTGTAGGTATTTACACGTGTAATAACATACAATAGAAATAAAAATTCTATAAAAATGCTACCGCCTGTAATAATCTATTTAATTGTCAAAATGGTCAGATTTGATGTTTAAAGTGATACGAAAGACGTAAAATTCTTTGCTCTGATATCTGGCATGTCTAAATTTATTGCAAATAATGTCTAAATTATTGTTGATAAGAAAAAAAAATTTAAAAAAAATGCTCCTGGATTTGGCATTAAAAAAAGTCCTCGTCGCTCGACGCGCGATGTTAAAAACCGCTAAGTAAATTGTAAAACTCAACGCTCCCACTTTATATGGGTATTAAATTGTAGGTATTTACACGTGTAATAACATACAATAGAAATAAAAATTCTATAAAAATGCTACCGCCTGTAATAATCTATTTAATTGTCAAAATGGTCAGATTTGATGTTTAAAGTGATACGAATTTTTGGTCCCCCTAAAAAAATCTGGTGACGCACACTCCCCCCCCTTAATTTAAGGGTATTTTAATGAAATAGAGGTGGAGTGTTATCATTATTTTTAACCGACCAGACCGGGGGATTTGCGTGATTTTTTTTGTTTATAAACATACTATTTAAAGACATTACATAAACTCATATCCTACTTTAAAACAAATGACGCATTCAAATTTCCTGTTGAATCTTATGATAAAGAATTTCAAAAGTCGCTTGAGTTTTTTAGTATTACATATAAAGATTTTTACAAATATATGTATTATAAAATATTACTAAAATTATTAAAATCAATATTTTAAAAGCTTTTATTTAACTTCACTTGTTTGTTAGTTAGTTAGTTAAGATCAAATTTTGTAATCAAAATTTCGACTAGTTCTAATAAAGATAGAGCTTTGAAATTTTGTATACATATATGAGTCCGGTGACAATGCAATATAGTATATCTAATATCGTTCTAAATCCAAGATGGCGGATGTTCCAAGATAGCGGATTACCTTTTTCTTTATGATCATCTTCATATGGGTATCAAATGAAAGGGTTTGATGAGTAGAATACAAATAGCTATGTGACGTCACTCTAAATCCAATATGGCTGATGTTCCAAGATGGCGGATTACCCTTTTCTTTATGATCATCTTCATATGGGTATCAAATGAAAGGGTTTGACGAGTAGAATACAAATAGCTATGTGACGTCACTCTAAATCCAATATGGCTGATGTTCCAAGATGGCGGATTACCCTTTTCTTTATGATCATCTTCATATGGGTATCAAATGAAATGGTTTGATGAGTAGAATACAAATAGCTATGTGACGTTATTCTAAATCCAATATGGCGGGCACCCCAAGATGGCGGATTACATTTCTCTCTTAACCATCTTGATATGGGTATCAAATAAAAGGGTTTGATAAGTAAAATACGATTAGTTATGTGACGTCATTCTAAATCCAATATGGCGGACGCCCCAAGATGGCAAATTACTTTTTTCTTTGTAACCATTTTGATATGGGTATCAAATAAAAGGGTTTGATGAGTAGAATATGATTAGCTATGCGACGTCATTCTAAATACAATATGGCAGACGCCCCAAGATGGCGGATTACCTTTTTCTTTATAACTATCTTCATATGGGTATCAAATGAAAGAGTTTGTCGAGCTTTACCTGTTAGTATGTTAGTTAGTTAGTCAATCAGTAACTAAAAATTTAAAAATAAAATTATATAAAAAATACTTTTTAAAAACAAGCTTTTATTAAAAATGCACTAAAAAGTAAAAAATAAATTTTCAGCTATCACAAAAAATTCAGGTTTTTATGACTAAAACCAATAAAAGCGCGGGGCGCTATAAAGACAAATGTGTGAATAAAAATTCTGATGCAGAATAAGAAATGAAATATAAATTGATATAAGATAACAGTAGAAAATTTGCACATTAAATCAAATAAATACAGTAGAATATTTGACAAACTATAATAATAATAATTCACTATAATGAAATAATTAATTAATTAAAAACTATACATTTACCTTCATGAGCACCCTGCGCTTTTATTGGTTTTAGTCATAAAAACCTGAATTTTTTGTGATAGTTGAAAATTTATTTTTTACTTTTTAGCGCATTTTTAATAAAAGCTTGTTTTTAAAAAGTATTTTTTATATAATTTTATTTCTCTTCAAAATATAGATATTAATAAAAATAATAAAATTCAGAAATAAAAGCGACTCCTTACTCCCCCCCCCCCTCCTAAAAAACTAACAGGAAGTAAGGATGCGGTAAGTGTATAGTGATAAAGTGACCAATGTATATGATATAGTATCTATAAGGCAGTCAAGTGCATGTTGTCAAGTGTTCAAGTTAAAAGTGTGGAGAAAACTCTCATTAAATAATGAGAGGGATCAATTGGAGTCTGTGAGTATAGTTGTTGTAACCGCGGAAGCCTTGATTACTTTAAACATATCAATATAATGACCTGGGTACACGTAAAAAATATTGTAATAAAAATGACTATGTATTATGGTACTGGAAGGACGGTTCAGTAATTATGGTAAAAATTACAATGTTCATTGAAATTGTTATTAATATTAGTAAAATGTATTTTGTAATCTCTACAATTATACTAATATTCTAATAACAATTTCAATGAACATTGTAATTTTTATAATATTATACCATAATTACTGAACCGTCCTTCCTGTACCATAATACATAGTAATTTTTATTACAATATTTTTTCCGTGTACACAGAAAAAAAACTGTATTGGACCAAGAAAACCTTGTTTTGTATATAACGAAAACAATATTTTCTTAATATAAGAAACATACTCTTAATCCAACTACGTTATTCCTTTGTTCAAGAATACTACAGTTGGTTAAAGAGATTATTACTTATCTTAAGAAAATATTGTTTTCGTTATACAGGGTGTCCAAGATAAACGTGCAATGCATGGGAATATCCTAAACGGTAAGAGATACAGATGTGGTTAAATCAGATCAATTATTTGTAAGAAAGGGGTGAGTATTACAACATCAAAAAATATTAATAATTTTATGTGGTTCAGGCGGTATACCCAAAAAACTGAAAATTCGGAATTTCTTTAAATGACTATAACTTTTTTGGCAAAGTAGATATCACTATTAGTTTCCGAGTTACAATCCCTAACTTTAGTTTTTCTTATGGGCCGCCAAGTTGGCTATATCATATTCGAACATGTTTTTTACTCTACTTTACAATGATATGTCACATGTCATACTTATTATTAAAAAAAAGTAAAAACCTTTTTTTTGTAATAGTTTATTGTTTTTAAATATGCATTTGTTATTTTCATTGTTGTTATTGCGATTTTTGTTAAACAATTTTTGTTTTTCATGGCTTACTTAAATCTTTGTAATAAAATACTTTATAAATATCACCAGTATTTAGTACTTTAACTTATTTTTTTTCTATAATAAGTATGTCATGTGTCATGTGACATATTGTTGTAAAGTAGAGTAAAAAACACGTTCAAATATACTATAGTCAACTTAGCGACCCATAAGAAAAACTAAAGTTAGGGCTTGTAACTCGGAAATTAATAGTGATATAAAAATTCTAAATATACCAATCAATTCTACTCAAAAAAGTGCTTTAAGAAACCGCAAATAAAAAGTACCTATCTACTTTGCCAAAAAAGTTATAGTCATTTAAAAAAAATCCGAATTTTCAGTTTTTTGGGTATACCGCCTAAACCACATAAAATTATTAATATTTTTTAATGTTGTAATACTCACTCCTTTCTTACAAATAATTGATCTCATTTAACCACATCTGTATCTCTTACCGTTTAGGATATCCCCATGCATTGCACGCTTATCTTGGACAGCCTGTATACAAAACAAGGTTTACTTGGTTTGAGAAATCCTTTCTACCAGTGTAGAGAATTATTAAAATCATGAGCTCGCACAGGCCTATATCTCTAATACAGCGTAACATTCAAAATGGTTTAAATGTTTTAAATGAAAATGTATAAATTCTTAAACATTAAAGTTAGCTTTTAAAATATTTTCTAGACTGTCTCATTTCGATATTTTCCATAAAAATTACAAGGCTTTGAATTCTGCGTACTTTATCAAAATGTACTTACAGTCAAAATCGGTTTTAACGACTCAAAATAAAAGTCCGACTGATCTCATATTTTTTTATAGCGTTTTTTACGACTATTTACTTGTGTGACCTAATATGACTGGTCCCTTCGATGTCGTTATAACCGATTTCGACTGCAAGTATATTCGTTTTTTTATGCATGCTTCAAAAACGATCACTTAATATTTGCTTTCATTGCTGCCTAGAAGATTTTTTTTGAAAAACGTTCGAGCCTGCCCAAGATACTGTGATATTAGTAAAGTGAATATTTTATAGGAAATTAGAACGTGATTAGTTTTTATTTGTTACAGATTTGTTATGATTATCACGTTAGCTGTTGGAGTTAAATGTGAATTGAATTTTCTTTTGCATAAAACAAGTAACACTAACACTGACCTTTATGTAACTTGTTTCGACACTGATAAATATTCATATGTCAATTTATACAAAGAAAAGCAATTGATTAACAGAGGTAAGTTAATAAAGAGTTGACAGTATTGTCACATACCTAATACATACTTATATCTAACGGGTGTCCCAATAAGAATGCCTGATTTAAATGTTGCGCCATTTCTTTTCTGTGCAAGAGGCAGCTCTGAAATTTGAAAATTGTCATGTTCGAATGTTCCGATTAATAATTATGGAGCGTTACACAAAGAAACAACGCGTTATCATAGTGAAAACCCATTACAAAAATGGGGAAATTTACATTGAAACCGCTCGAAAACTTCGCGGAATTTTCGGTTGTAAAAATGTACCAAATGTTTCAAGAGTAATCAGTAAATTTGAGAAAAATGGGTTGATTATGGACAGTAAGTCTTCTGTGTGTCGGCGTACCGGCCGGTCTCTCGAAAACATTACTGCTGTAAACGAGAATGTTGCCAAAAACCCGGGAACATCAACTTCATAACAACTTCAAATTTCGAGAAGCACCACGCAGCGAATTCTTAAGATTTGCACCCATATAAGGTTCAGCTCATATCAGGAGATAAAATCAGCACACCATGCATGAACAGCGCCAACAATTCATTGAATGGTTGGTGGAGCAAAATGATGTGGGAGCCGATTTTTCTAAAAAGAATCATTTTCAGCGATGAAGCTTATTTTCATTTGAACGGGTTCGTTAACAAACAAAATTGTCGCGTTTAGGGTTTTGTGAAATCTTAGGTCTATGCCAATGCGCCACGGACTATTCGCGACCTATGTGAAGTTAGCCCCCCAATATGTGCGAAAAAATGTTTAATGAATGCCATTGATTGCTCGGCGTTTGCTCGTGATTGCCATTTAAAAATTTTCGTTTGCCCCTTTTAAGTTTAGAAATTAGGAATTTTTCAAATTTGGGGGGGCCAACTTCCACCACAAAATGATAATTTCGGATTTTTTTCGTATAAAACTTGTAGCATTTCGTTTGCCCTTTAATGCCCCATACTTAGTTTTCGAGTAAAAAAATTATCAAATTAGGGGGGGCCAACCTCCACCCCCAAACATGAAAATTTTTGATTTTTTTCAATACCAAACTTGAAGCATTTCGTTTGCCTTTTAATGTCCTATATTTAGTTTTCGAGTTAAAAATTTATCAAATTCGGGGGGCCAACCTCCACTCCCCAAAATGGACATTTTTGATTTTTTTAATACAAAACTTGTAGCATTTTGTTTGCCTTTTAATGCCCTATATTTAGTTTTCGAGTTAAAAATTTATCAAATTCGGGGGGCCAACCTCCACTCCCCAAAATGAAACTTTTTAATTTTTTAAATACAAAACTTGTAGCATTTCGTTTGCCTTTTATTGCCCTATATTTAGTTTTCGAGTTAAAAATTTATCAAATTCGGGGGGCCAACCTCCACTCCCCAAAATGAAAATTTTTGAGGAAAGACAGGGTTGATCAGATACACCTAAGAATATGTATCTCCTAATTAACAAAAAAAAATTAAATTGCGGCGGATATGATGTATTTTGGTTGTGTACAAAGGCATGTGGCACGTCAAAATTTATAATCGAACCAGTGAAATCTCCCCCTTCTTGCTCGGTAACTATTGACTCAAAAAATCTTAACATTTTTTGGTAATGAGGTTTTAATGAGACTACCAACGACAAATACTAAAGTCAACAATATCATTTCAAATTTTTTAGAAATTTTATTTTTATATCAAGGCATATGGGGTGTCAAAATGCAGATCTCAATTAGTGAAATATAACGCTATTTTTATTTATTTTTTTCAAAAATGCATCTATGGTACCAAAAAGTCTACGTAGTATGTAGTTCGAAACCATTGTGGCATATACCCGTGTATATCTTGATCAAATTATTAGTGTAGATTTTGTTTGAGAGATGAAATATTTTGGAATATGAATATGTACATATATTTTAAAAAAATATTTGTAAATGGTGATTGTAGTTTTTAAATTCCAACAATTAAGTTTCATGTAGTGGCGTCAGACTGGCGCCGAATAGTATTATATGATACAATTGAATCTCTATAAGACGTATAAATAATGCAATTTTGAGCAACTTCTCCTCTATTTTGTTGAGCTAAGCTATTTTGTTTTGTAGAAGTAAATTATTATCACCATAACAGCCTTTAACTTCGCAGGTAGTGAAAAAATAAAACACAAAAATATCTGTTGATATAAATTTTAAAATTAAAAATTAAAATAAACAGATTTGTGCTAAGAAAACATGTGAAACAATAAATTTTTAACTCCAAAACTAAGTATAGGGCATTAAAAGGTAAACGAAATGCTACAAGTTTTGTATTGAAAAAAATCAAAAATTTTCATTTTGGGGAGTGGAGGTTGGCCCCCCGAATTTGATAAATATTTAACTCAAAAACTAAATATAGGACATTAAAAGGCAAACGAAATGCTTCAAGTTTTGTATTGAAAAAAATCAAAAATTTTCATTTTGGGGAGTGGAGGTTGGCCCCCCGAATTTGATAAATATTTAACTCCAAAACTAAGTATAGGACATAAAAGGCAAACGAAATGTTTCAAGTTTTGTATTGAAAAAAATCAAAAATTTTCATTTTGGGGAGTGGAGGTTGGCCCCCCGACTTTGATAATTTTTTAGCTCGAAAACTAAATATAGGGCATTAAAAGGCAAACGAAATGCTACACGTTTTATATTGAAAAAAATCAAAAATTTTCATTTCGGGGAGTTAAGGTTGGCCCCCCGAATTTGATAAATTTTTAACTCGAAAACTAAATATAGGGCAATAAAAGGCAAACGAAATGCTACACGTTTTGTATTGAAAAAAATCAAAAATTTTCATTTTGGGGAGTGGAGGTTGGCCCCCCGAATTTGATAAATTTTTAACTCGAAAACTAAATATAGGACATTAAAAGGCAAACGAAATGCTTCAAGTTTTGTATTGAAAAAAATCAAAAATTTTCATGTTTGGGGGTGGAGGTTGGCCCCCCCTAATTTGATAATTTTTTTACTCGAAAACTAAGTATGGGGCATTAAAGGGCAAACGAAATGCTACAAGTTTTGTACGAAAAAAATCCGAAATTATCATTTTGTGGTGGAAGTTGGCCCCCCCAAATTTGAAAAAGTCCTAATTTCTAAACTTAAAAGGGGCAAACGAAAATTTTTAAATGGCAATCACGAGCAAACGCCGAGCAATCAATGGCATTCATTAAAAAAAAATTCGCACATATTGGGGGGCTAACTTCACATAGGTCTATTCGCGAGCTCAAGCCCGAGATCCAACGCGTCATCGGTGAGATAGAGCCGGATCTCTGTGAGAACGTCATTACAAATTTCATGAAAAGAGCAAGGGTCTTGTTCAGATTCGCAGGGGCCATTTTCCGGATATTTTATTCCATAATTAATCGGAACATGTCTATTTTACAATGCAATAAAAAAATCACCACTGGCTCAATAAAATATGCGTTTTTTACTTAAATTAAATCGTGCACTCTTATTGGGACACCCTGTAGTTGTTTTCCACCGGTTTTAAATAATCAATTACAATGAATTTTGGCACTGAGTATAATGTCCGTCGATTTGGTCATACTACTGACCAACGTTTCATCGCATCTTGCAGTGGACATCTTCCAACAGAAGCCAAGATTCATACCAAGATCATGCAAAACCTTTAAGTAAAGCTTGTAATAAATTACATTATTATCTGTTGAAATTGCTATGATTATTATTTTCTATAAAACTAATATCAGTTTAGTCTAAAGGCCTCTGTACACCACCCAATTTCAAATAAGGTGATGTATAGAGACCTTAAAACATGCACTGTGAATTTATTTTCTATTTGATGTTTTGTAAAGGGACCGGTAAAGTACAGAACTATTTAAACAAGACGTCAAATCAAGTTGCTCGATGCGAATCAAGTAAAACAAATATAAAGGTAATAGAGTTACTAGCCAAGTATTCATTGAACTGTCCAAGAGGATATTTTGGTAAAGATTGCAACATCAATTGTGGGGATGTTTTAGGATACGAATACAGATATTGTCAAAAGCATTTAATTTGCGGCGGCGAATACAACAGTGAATGTTTCTGCGCTCCAGGATACTGGGGAGGACATTGTACTAATGGTATAATTATAACAATATATACATTCTTAAATATCATAGCTGGCAAATATGTGCCGTCTCTACACTTCTCAAATTAAGGGATAGTATATTAATGATTAGCTTTGTATGATCTAAACTTCATTCGAAAGTTTGCTGTTTCGAGTGTTTGAGTCAAAAGCTCAAACATATGTATTATCCCCTGTAACTCTGTGCCAAGGGTTAAAATAGCGTTTTTTTTTTATATCCGTGGTTTTTTTAGACCGCGTTATTGAATGTTCAAGTAAAATAAACACTTTTGAGACTTTTGACTTTAAACTCCTGTATATCGAGAAATAATGATTACACAATAATCGAATTGATATCATTAAAAAGCTAAAGTGCCTTATTTCAAATTCTTGAATAAGATTTTATTTAAAAAAAAAATCTTCCATGATTTTTTTTAGACTGTAAAGAAAAAGAAGTACTTTTTCTTCTCTCATATATAAAAAAGACTTATTGTAACAATGGCTGTGGACATTGCGATTACAATAAAGTAGGACAACACTGTGAGTTGGACACAAAACAGTGCTATTCAACATGTGTGAAGGGTTACATGGGCCCCTCATGTAGACGTAAGTACTGTATATTTATTATGTAACCAAAATTCATTTTAAATCAATTATTTATTTTGATATTAATTGAACTATAATAGTCAAACTCTTTTTAATTTTGATACCTTAGTATAGATTAATATGTACTTATAATTATTATTAATTGTTTGTTATTAATATTAATAAATAATTTAAAAATATAATATACAGTGTGAGTCAAATCAGGTGGAACAAACTTAAACCGTTGATTGAGAAAAATATTTCAAGCAAAAAAGTTCATATGAACATGTGTCTGGAAACTCTTCGTGAGGGAGCTACAGACTCCCAATGATTTTGACTAAAATTGGTTTTTATTTAATATCTGGAGAACCCATTATGATACAGCAATGAAAATTAATACCTGGATTAGTAATAATACGTGTTATCGATTTCCAGTATCAAACAATGGATATTTAGACTAGGGATGTATGGGGCCTGAAGGCCCTCTGATTTTTATCTAGTATTTTTTTGTTCTTCACTTTATTCTTATGTTTGGTATTACTATAAGGTCATATGATACAAAATACACATAAATATACATGTTAAGTTGTCATAAGATCAACCGTTTACGAGAAATACGATGGGGAAGATAGTTTTGCAGAATTTAACTTAATACGGATGCTAAAAATTACACAAAATAAATTTATATTCTTGTTCTAGTACTAAAAATAAGAAAATAGTTGGTGTAAATATTTCTCTCAATATGACTCCTCATAGTATTATAGCCAGTTTTATTATTTTAATTCGTGATTTATTAATTGACTAAAAAATGAAACTAAAAACTGTTATCTGTTGTTAAGGGGGATAGCCACTGTGACGGAAAAAAAGAAAAAAACATTTTTTTGTACATTTTTTTAAAGTATACATATTCATAAATATGTATACAAAAAATTGAGTTTAAATTCCGAAAATTGACGGAATTATAGTCAATTTAGTGAGACGATGTAGCGCGGCTGGTTATGACATAATAAAAACAGGGGGATGACAACTGTGACGGAAAAAAAATATAATTTTTTTTTCTTAGATTTTTTTTAAGTTTACATACCTATTCATAAATATGTATACAAAAAATTGAGTTTAAATTTTGAAAATTGACGGAGTTACAGTTAATTTAGTGAGACGAGGTAGCACAGCCGGTTATGACAACAAAAACATTAAACACGTTTATCTCGGAATGACATTTTTCGACCTGGTCGACACGATTCCTCAAAGACTAATAAACCGATTTCAATTTTTTTTTTTTATAATTTTCGTAATTGTAGTAGCTATCGTTGCACGTAGCCGATTTTTGAAATTTTGATAATTACTATTTTTAAAACCGCTCGAATTAAAAAAAATAGGTCTTAAAAATGAAAATTTTTTTCAAACGATCGCCATTTTGTGAAAAAATAAAATAAAAAAAAACGGCTACGTGCAACGATAGCTACATTCATATAGATATTGATAAAATTTTTATGAATTTTTTCATACAATCTTTCTCGAAATTTCGAGTCGACCATAGACAAAAATATTTTTTTTGGTCGTCGCATCGAGGCTCATAACTTTGTAAATATTTAATATTTTTCAATAAAAATTTATATTAAATAAGTTGAATATATACTTAATAAAATATCCTTTACCTGATTCAAAAATAATTAGTTATATCTGTGAAAAAAATTTCCAAACATTGACAAGTTTTTTACCCGTCACAGTGGCTATCCCCCTTAAGGTTGCATTTTTGTAGGTATATTTACATACACATTTATTCTTGTTTTTAATTATAGTCCAAGAATATAAATTTATTTTGTGTAATTTTTAGCATCCGTATTAAGTTAAATTCTGCAAAACTATCTTCCCCATCGTATTTCTCGTAAACGGTTGATCTTATGACAACTTAACATGTATATTTATGTGTATTTTGTATCATATGACCTTATAGAAATACCAAACATAAGAAAAAAGTGAAGAACTAAAAAATACTTGACAAACATCAGAGGGCCCACAGGCCCCATACATCCCTAGTCTAAATAACCATTGTTTGATACTGGAAATCGATAACACGTATTATTACTAATCCAGGTATTAATTTTCATTGCTGTATCATAATGGGTTCTCCAGATATTAAATAAAAACCAATTTTAGTCAAAATCTTTGGGAGTCTGTAGCTCCCTCACGAAGAGTTTCCGGACACATGTTTATATGAACTTTTTTACTTGAATTATTTTTCTCAATCAACGGTTTAAGTTTGTTCCACCTGATATGACTCACCCTGTATATGTATTTTAGAGAGGACGGTAGAGTTGTTTGAAAAAGTAACTGCAGAAGAAATAGATTACAATTCTGCAAATATTCACATCGACTTTATAAAACATGATAAAATTAATAACAATGATATATCGGTATACATAGCAGTTAAAGGATTGGGGGTAAGTAACTGAAAATAATTTAACATTAAAATTTACGAATTGAATACAAAAACAGTCGACTCTCGATAATTTGAATCTCTCAATAATTTAAAGTTGTAGTAACGGCATCTTGCTCGCCAACACTACTCTATACACCAGTGGTTCCCAACCAGAGCTAACCTTTTTTTAGGTTTTTTATTTCAAATCTTTAAAAAATATTAAAATGAAATGTGAAGACCAACTTTCGGACATTATTTTCAGATTGATACAGTGTATTTTTTAACCATGTGGTACCTGCTAATAATAATGAAATCAAAGTGGTCCCTGGTCAAAAAAAGTTTGGGAACCACTGCTATACACAGAAGAAGAAAATAGATCTTATTAAAAATTTGAGATGGGAAAATGCTTAGTAAATTTATCTTGTTAATATAAAAATTTTTCCTCAATATAATAATAAAAAAAATCTTATTGAGGATATTTTATTTATTTGAAAAATATATCTTCATGTTCATCTTAAAATCTTTTCATTTGTCAAATTAATAAATAATTTTTTACACCAACTAACGAAACTCTCAAATAAATTAAACATAACGGTTGTATATTAATACATATTTATCAGTGTGAATATTTATTACACCACCCAACTAGTGAAAGTGCAATTTTCGATATGGTAAATTCAGTGATGTCATTTATTAAGTATTTTTTGTATTTTAAATATATGTTTTCAATATGAAACAAAATTTTCACCGTGATAAGAATATTGTTAGTAATAATATACATTTATCAATAAGATAAACGTGGATATTTCCATATTGGTAAAAATGATCATATTAACAAACAACCTCTATCGGAGCCAAATCGATCACGGATTTTTTACATTGATCACATTTTTAACACATAGACAAATTATTTTTTTCTGTGTAATTTGAAGTCTTTTGAATCACTTCTATAATTCGTTTAATCATGTATGATCATGCACAGACTTGTCATTTAGTCTTTTTAGCCAAACTCTTGTTTATATGAATTTTATCCTAACTTCCTTTTGGTTATTTGAACTCTCGATAATTTGAACTTTTTCTCTGGTCCCTTGAGTTTCAAATTATCGAGAGTCGGCTGTATATATATTATAGTTAATCTCTTGGAGGGATAAGGTAATGGCGTCACTATGAGGGGCGGGGGTGTACACAGTGCACACCGTTAGTTTGGCACGCTAGTCTTGATATATTATATTTATCTATTATTGAAATGAATTTCAGGATACTTATGTTCGACCCAGTGCTGTTAAACTGAGTAAATACGACTATGTTGAACAAGTAATAAACGATCTAAAACCTGGAATGAATTACTCACTTGATATAACATTCGATGGAGTTCCTGTACAACAACCTGTTTTCTATTTTATCACCAAATGTGACGGTAACAATTGTTCATAATTCATTTACTTACAATTAGCATAGTAAACAAAAAACAATAAAACTATGTTTATAATTTATTTAAATACAAACCCCTTAACCATAAATATTGTAAGAGTTTAGACCGATTGTTTAGACCTACACATGTTTTAATAGCAATGCTGTTATCATCAGAGTCTTAAAAACACGTGCAAGTCCAAAACACAAAAAAATTATACCGGGTGGACCATTTTAACCTTTAATGGAGAATAACTCGACCAGTAAGTGAAATAATAAAAAAAGTTTTCAGATAAAAGTTGTACGGTTTGGAGGGGGACATAGACGTACTTGGATGAAATTTTTGTAGGTGGTGTTTTCAAGGTGGTATGAAGGTCAACATCATTTTTTAAATAGGAACCTATAGTTTTTATCAAGTAATTTTATTTAACGCGAATAGACACGAATCTTTCATTGAATACTTTTTTTAAAACTTAACCTTTCCAAGATATCTAACAAAATAATTCGAGATTTTTAACATTCAATTTTTTTTACTCTGTAACCCTAAATTTTAGAGAAAAAGTACAAGAAACAAAAAATGTTTATTTTGATCTAATAAAACTAAAGAATTAATTTATTTTATTTAAGCAAAAAAAACGTTAAAAAAAATTAGAATAAGTTTTAAAATTTTAAAAATAATTCTTCAAGTTTTATTAGAACAAAATAAACATTTTTTGTATTTTATGCTTTTTCTCTAAACCTGATGGTTTCTGAATAAAAAAATATTGAATGTTCAAAAATAAAGAAATATTTTGTTAGATATCTTGGAAAGGTTAAGTTGTTAAAAAAAAGTTTTCAATGAAAGATTCGTGTCTTTTCACGTTAAATAAAATTACTTGATAAAAAATATAGGTTCTTATTTAAAAAAATGATGTTGACCTTCATACCACCTTGAAAACACCACCTACAAAAATTTCATCTAAGTACGTCTATGTCCCTCTCCAAACCGTACAACTTTTATCTGAAAACTTTTTTTATTATTTCACTTACTGGTCGAGTTATTCTCCATTAAAGGTTAAAATGGTCCTCCCGGTATATTGGTATTAGATTATTATAGCAAACATGCATAAATATTTTAAAAACAGATTTTCAACTGTCTAACAAAAAAAAACAGCCTGAAAAATAACAAAAATGATTTTATATTTAACTAGCTGCCCCGGCAAACGTTGTTTTGCCAAAAAATAATTTGCATGCTCTTTCTTTCTCATTGTTATGGTGTTAAATTTGTTAGAATTATTTTGTGTATTTTGACTATTACTTCCATGTTCGAAGAAATGGAAGTATTGCAATACCGTCAAAAAATCATGTCCGAGATAAGAGCAGATTCTGATTATACTAACTTCAAAACGTAAAGAAAAGTTGATTTCCGCTTGGCGGCTGTGCGCGTGTGTGTCTGGATGTAGAATTTTCTTCCGTTCATGATAACTACTGTAAATATGTACCGATTTGAATTATTTTTTGGGAAAATGTTTGTCTCAGTGAGTACTCCAGACCTATTGATTTTGGTGCTAATCGGATTAGGGGTTTCGGAAATATTCGAAAATTTGTACCAATTATCGTTTAACATGAGTATTATCTCACCAATTTAGATAAGACTTGATATACTTGTAGTTTAATCCAATCTAAGGGGCACTTATTTCATAAACGTGCCGAAAAAGCCACTGAAGGGGTGAAAACCACCCTCAAAATTTTAATTTTAAATACTATTAAATTCATGTTGCCATGGAAACAAACGCAGTTAAATTCAAATGTCACATAATTATTATTCTACAAAAATGTGTATTATATTAAAAATTATCTATTATTACTTAGCTTTTTGAGATAGGCAATGGCTCTATTATTACTTACATTATAATTGTTATTTATTTAATAGAAATAGTTTTAATATTGATTTATTATAAAAATCAAATTGTCATCCATACGTCCATTACATTTAAATCATGGACATAGAAATATAGGGACAGAGCATAAACTAGCTTTATAGGCGAGGGGGGTGAAGCCGAATTGCGGAGGGGGATTGATTGATTACTATGGTTATTTTGGTCCTTAGATTTGATTGGTTACACTTGTGCGACGTTCAGTACCGCTAAATTTAAACAATAATTATTGATAAATTCGATTTTTTAAAGATAAATAACAACTATTCCTAACTTTATAGAAAAAAACTGTAACAATAATTAATCCTACCATTATTGTATCTTAAATAAATAAAAATAATTGCATAGTACTTTTTAACAGATTTAATTTATTAAAAAAAATATATTATATTTGTTTAACATAATTATACATTTCACGTAATAAATAGTTTATTGACAAGAGCAACAGATATTTTTAAAAGATAAATAACAATAATAAAAAAAAATAATACCTAACCGTGAAATGAAATCTTTACATTATTTTCTCTATTTATTATTTTCTTCCAGTTTTGATTGTCTGATCTGTTTTCACATAAAGGTACACAGCACTGCACCATTTTTGGGTGTAAACACTCTTAATTCATTTGAATTGTAAGGAAAATAATGAGTTGCTAATTACGCAAAAAAGTTATTTGACATATGGATATAATATAATATTCAGTAACATTTGAATTCTATAGCATAGTAACCAATCAAAATTGAGGACCAACTACTTCGTCTCCCTCCCCTTTCAGGCTTCCACCCCGCAGCGTTATGCTCCGTCCCTATATTCCTATGTCCATGATTTAAATACTATTAAATTCATGTTGCTATGGAAACATACGCAGTTAATTTTGTCCAAAAAAATAAAAAATAAATTTACGGGTGGACCACCCTTAACATTTAGGGGGATGAATAAATAGTATCATATGTGTTTCTCCTGGCTCTAAGCTACCTCCTCACCAATTTTCAGCCATATCGGTAAAGCCGTTCTTGAGTTATAAATAGTGTAACTAACACGACTTTCTTTTATATATGGGACGTTCTTTGTCAAACGGAACAAGGCTGTATCCAAAATTCATGTTGATGGATTTTAGTGATCTTGGGCTTAAAATGTTTGTTATGGATCCTTCTTTATGGAGGAGTGTGGCCTTTTGGAAAATTTCAAAATGGCAGCTCAATATGGCGGCCAGAAGTCAGCGAAAAATCAAGATACTGGAGAAAAATATTCGTCAAAGAAAAAATTTACGACCGATTCGATTAGTTTTGGGTGCAAGTTGTTTGTAATTGACAGCCCAAAAAAGTTGGATAGGTAGGTTGGCGAAATCCAACATGGCGGATCCAAGATGGCGGCTGAAACCTGAAAATCGTCGAAAAATGAAAAAATCAAGACTTTGACAAGAGTTTTTGACACTTAACCTCATTTTATTGGCCTCAAATGTTGAGTTCGAATCACTCATTACATACACAGGTTATTATGAATCCAAAATATAAAATGGCGGCTTCGATTAATCTCAAAATGTAATAAAATCGGTAAAAAACGGTGAAATTTTGGTGGAAACAGTTCCGAACGAGTATATTGATGGTTCATAGATCGTAAAATGATTGCTTTTTTGTATCATGAAATCAAACTTTGTAAATCAAATATGGCGGAGTCAAAATGGCGTAAAGAAATGCCATATATAAGGAAAAACCCATTGTCAAATGAACTCACACAACCCATTTACTTCAAATTCTTAAGCGAAACTTGTTGTTTTCTTCATTCTGAATACGAATCCGCGCTCAAAATTGGTCAGAATCAAAAAAAAAATTTTTTTAATTTAAAAAAAAAAATTTTTTTTAATTTAAAAAAAAAAATTTTTTTTAATATTAATATAATATAATTAATCAATATACTAGTTCGGGACTATTTTCATCTATATTTCACCATTTTTTACCGATTTTATTACATTTTGAGATTAATCGAAGCCGCCATTTTATATTTTGAATTCATAATAACCTGTATATGTAATGAATGATTGAAACTCAACATTTGAGACCAATATAATTAGGTTAAATGTCAAAAACTTTAGTCAATGTCTTGATTTTTCATTTTCAGTTTTCAGCCGCTATCTTGGATCCGCCATGTTGGATTTCGCCAACCTACCTATCCAACTTTTTTGGGCTGTCAATTACAAACAACTTGCACCCAAAACCAATCGAATCGGTCGTAAATTTTTTCTTTTGCGAATATTTTTCTCCAGTATCTTGATTTTTCGCTGACTTATGGCCGCCATATTGAGCCGCCATTTTGAAATTTTCCAAAAGGCCACACTCCTCCATATAGAAGGATCCATAACGAACATTTTAAGCCCAAGATCACTAAAATCCATCAACATGAATTTCGGATACAGCCTTGTTCCGTTTGACAAAGAACGTCCCATATATATATATAGATTTTCTCGATTATGTAACTAACTATGTATAAGTTATCTACATATAACAGAATGAAACTTTTGTTTTAGCTCCGGGAATTGTAAATACCTTACAGAACCGTTCATCAACGGAAGATAGTATTCATATAGAATGGAGTCCTCCGGACAATGGATGTAACATAGTGGGCTATGAAATTAGTTATAAGGTAACGTGATTATTTAAATAATATTTTAAACAACTTTATTAATAAAAAAATAGTTTCTGAAATTAAAGAGGTTGGCACTTATAGAAGAATAATAGAAATTTCGATGAAACTTTGAAAATAACAAGACATTTATATACCTGTGTAAAGTTAGCACCGCAAGTTTCGAAAAATTAAAAAAAAATAGAGTTCTGGAGAGCATTCAAAGAGTTCTGGAGTTCTCTTATATTTAAAAAAAGAGTTCTGTCAATTTAAACCCCCCAAAACGGATTTTGAAAATACAGTTTTAAAATAACACAGAGCAGCTATCGTGAACAAAACACATTTTTTGAGACTTTTGGATGACATTGCATGTGTTAGGAAGTTCCCGTAACTCTAAAAAAATGTTTATTTTTGAGTTTGCGGTGCAGCGTGAAGTTAGCACCCCATTTTGAAAAACCAGTTTTGGGGGGTTAAATTTACAGAACTCTTTTTCAAAATATAAAAGAACTCCAGAACTCTTGGAGTGCTATCCAGAACTCTATTTTTTTTTAATTTTTCGAAACTTGCGGTGCTAACTTCACACAGGTCATTTATATCTAAAAAAAAAAACTTACAAAATTTCAAGATAATTAGGAGAATAGTTTTAGAGATATTAAATAAACAAATTAACATGCATTATTAAGACATGACAGGATTTTTCAAAGTGATGTGACAGAGAGAATTTGATGAAAAGAGCAAACATTTTTATTCATTTACAAAGATATCTGTACATTTTCAGAATGATTAGGTACCACGTTTTTTTAATTAAAAAAATATAAGTGTGTGAAAAAAAAGAAAGAGATACTATCTATACTTATCAGCAAGCGCTTACCCGCACCGTTCCCCACATCATCAACCCCGCAACCTATAGCGTCAACCTCCTTAAGTTGGTTCAAAATATTATACTATGTTAAATATGCTATAATAATATTTATAATATGTTTTTCAGTTTTATTCATATAAAGGTTGTAAGAGTATAACTGAAAATGAATCTCAGAAAATAGTTAACACTACGTCTACTAGTTATGAGATAACGGGTCTCAAACCCTACAGTAAATACGTTGTGACTGTTACAGCTTACAACACAAAAAGGGGAAAGGAAAAAATCATTTTTTTTGAAACTAAAGAAAAAGGTAAATTTTACAGGATATAGAAAAAGTAAAAAAATCCCACGATAACTTTAAAAAACACTTTTTATTTACAATCTAATCTTAACATTAACCCATTACTTCCTGATTTTTTATTTCTTCGAATTTTTTGATAAGTTCTCAATTCTATATAGTTGAAATATTACCAAAAAGATAAATTCAATACAAGACATAATAATTATCAGTCGCAGTTATTATCAGCATTTTTTAATGACGATAGTCTGTACCTGGATTTATTTTTGAAGCTATTGATATTTTTATGCTATATTTAGGTACACCCTCATAAGTAATATTATGTATAGTTTCGTCAAATTAAAAACGCTTTATTAAGTGAAAAAAATGTAACTATAAATGTCAGCTAACTGGAATAATTACACGGTTACTTTAAAACTGTTCTAATTTGTCATTGAATGAACTCTAGAGTCTATTTTAAAAATTATTGTAAGCAGAGAGACTCAAAAACATATTAGTAATGTAAATCAAATTAACAACGTTATTATGCCAGAGAAAAAAAATATAGAAAATATGATGTCTTATAAATAGGAAAACTTTCCATTTATAAAAAAAAACTATTATTATATTTTAGACATACCAACGGAAATTATCACTGACTTAAAGATTATAAATTTGGATCACACAAAAGTAATTCTCCAATGGTCTGAACCTGAATGTAAAAGTATTACAGGCAGTCTGCAATATAAAGTAACTGTGTTAAGAACGAGTATATCTAATGAAACTACTGAAACAGTAATGACTCTACCTCCTTTAGAGGCCTATACAGAATATATAGTCGAGGTTGCTGTAATGAGGCCTTCTACTGGAGAACTTTCAGATGTACAGAGTACAACATTTACAACAAATCCTACAGGTATTGTAATAGAATATACAATATACATATACCTCAACAATTACGTCAATAGACTATATCTGTATAATGTTGGTAGGGGCTCTAAGCAATTACCCTTTTTACTCATAGAATAATGCACCACTGTTTGACTATTATTTGTGATATTTCCAGTACCACCGGCTGTGAGGGAGTTACAAGTATATTCCCACAACTATACAAGTATTGGACTACGTTGGAAACCTCCAAAACCAGCAAATGGTCAACTATTACAATATAGACTTGATTATAATTATTTATATAATGGTGCCAAATACGAAGATATAAAAAATATAGAGACCTCTTGTAATTTATGGAAAGAATACTTTTGTTATGAGTTGAATAATTTAACAAGTAACATAGAATATACTATAAAGGTAAGTAAGATTAAGTAAGGGTTCAAGGCAGAAAATTATTTAAAGCCCCATTGTCGAGAGATCCTTAAAAAATTGAAAAAAATATCTCCGGAAATTCCGTTACCAAAAAAAAGTTGTCTTTCAAGGTTTATTTTTTTATATAAAGGGGCTTTCCATTTGGGACGACTGTTTTCAGAAAAAGTATTTTTGGTACCAATTAATAGATTTTTTTAATAGGTAATAAGAAATGTATTTTACAGTATTTTCGATTGTTTGACCATAATAGAAAATATAAAAAGGATTTCAATCTATCAAAATATTTTAATTTAATTTGTAGGTCGTTGCCTTTAATAAAGATGTTTCAACACCAAGTGAAATAAGTTCAGTTGAAGTCAAAACTAACTTCACAGGTGAGAGCAATGCCATCTTATAAACTTTACAGGTCCTAGACCCTTTTAGAGTCGACCTGGTACGTTTTTTTTTTAATTAAAAAAATAATTTGAATTTAAAAATATAAATCATACAAAACATAAGGTTGTATTTTTCTCTAATACTTTTTTGAGTTAATTTGAGTAAAATAAACAATAAAATGAGAACCTTTCGATTTTAACCCTTCAATAACGATGTATTTGCTCTCCAAAGTCATTATAAAAGCGTCCCCCCCTCTATTTTCTAAACTATCGATTAAAAAAGATTCAGAATGTAGCTTTTAATTAGTACTTTCACTGAAAATTATAACGAACATTGTCAAAAATATTTTAGACTCCCCTTTCAGAGACTGAAAAGTAAACTCACTTTTTTTCCCCACTTATCCCATTGAGTGGCGTGTCATTTTATAGATCTCCTTAAATGCAATAATAAAAATCAAATGATTTTTTGATTTTAACCCTTCAGTCACGAAAATTTTGAAATAACTGTTTTTTTATAAATCGTAGTGAGAATGACTACGGAACCCTATCACGTGTGTGCCCAACACGCACTTATCCGTTTTATTGAAACTACAATTTAATATTTATATTTGATTTTCACCTAAGTTAAAAAGGGCGACCCTTGTTAGGGCCCCGAGGCCAAGGTGGAAAAACACTACACAAATATATATTTTTAGGACCTGGACAACCTCCTGAATTATCTACAGAGTTCCTGAATAACCCAGAACTATTGGTGAAATGGGGACACCCAATAGAACATGGGCCTGTTTATAAATTCTATGTAGAAGCTAGAGTTATAGACAGTAATGTTGGGGCACTAAATACAAGTAAAACAATACAAGTTACCAAACCACTGGTAGAATATACACACCCGGTTAGTTTCCATTTATTACCTTACATAATTTTACATTTTTTACACGGTTTTTTCTGGAACGTATCTACCGTGTAAAAAACACAGAATTAGGTGTAATTGTATTTTTACCGGTTATTACGACTATCCGCTTTCTACGACCAATATGACCGGTCCCTTTGATGTCGTTATAACTGGTTTCTACTGTATTTTGTTTATTATTTTTTTCAGTTTTCCCTATCACAGTCTACAACATATGAAGTGTGTGTCCGTGGTACAAATAAGCTAGAAGGTTTAAGCAATTGTACAACAGTAATAACAGAACCTGAAGCGATAGAATTCGAAATGAATACTGCAAATGTTAAAGAGGCCATTTTGGTATTTATCAAAACAAAAGATAGAACTTGCCGGTAAGAACTAAAAAATGGATAAAAAGTAGAAAAAACGATGTTATATCTCAAAGCATGGTTTCAATTAAATTTTTTTTAAAGACTTTTAATTTCAATTACATTTCCTTTAACAATTCTTTGAAAAATTGTTAAAGGAAATGTTTACCCCATTTAAATTATTAAAAATATAATAATGACCACTTGCAATATAATCTTATATTTTTTACAGAAATTGCACCACGATAATATTTGCTGAAAATGAAAAAATAACCGTAAATGAATCGTTAAGAAATGCACCTCAAGATGTTATAGACGTATATCCAAATTATAAAGAATGGGCTAATATTACAAAAAACGTAATTATTTGTATTATAATTAATTTAAAACAATACTTAAGTTATATATGAAGGGTACACGGGAAAAAGAAGCTAAGTCAAAATTTCTAGTTTTGAGTTTAAGCTGTTTTAAGGTTAATAACTTGAATAATTTTATTCTATAAATGATATCTTTAAAAAAATTCACTTGATCTTTCTAATTATATCTTACTTATAACATTGAATTTTGAAGTTTAAATCGTGTTGATCAACCAGTTTCCAAAAAAAATATTGACTTAGCCTGTTTTTCACCAGTTTTTGAACACTTTTTACTTTCTTATACCAATGTATATGAAATATACATATAGTATAAGTAAGTATAGTAAACGCGATTTTTTTCGAAATCCGGTTTTTGATGGAATTATCAATTTTGACCTTCCCTGAATCCATTCTGACTATTTTCGCCATGATGTCTGTGTGTCTGTCGGTCTGTCTGTAGACGCTGTAACTCAAATACGACAAATCGTAGAAAGGTGGAATTTTATACTTAAGATTGATTTTTGCCTGGGAAGAAAACCTCCTATTTTTTAAAACGATCATTCAACCGGAAACGGATGTTTACCTACATCGATTTTTGAATTTTTCGAATTACACTGAAACAGTGCGTATTAGAGAAAAATGGCCAAGTTGAAAATTGTAGGTAATATTATTATCTATAATTTTATCACATACACTGTTTACTGTCATTATTATGTATAAGAAAGTCCTGTGGCACACGGCAGATTATTTATTTAACCGCAACGTTTATTTTAATATTTTGGTATTTTTTTGTATTAAAAAATCAAAAGCGGCCTGGAACCTAATTAATTATTTCAACAATGAAAAGAACAAAAACTATCAAAATAAATTTATCGACAAATTAACTATCGATGGGCAGGATGTAACTTCAACAACCAAAATTTCAAACTTATTCAACGATTTCTTTATAAACATAAATTATAACGTTTATTTTTCTTCTAACAATATTTTTTGTCTTTAAAGTTTTAATTATTATGATAATAAAAGTACATTTGTACATATTTTATATTTCGGCTATTCTGCCAAACAAAATCGATAATTAATTATTATCGAGATAACACTACGGCAAGATCCAAACTTGCACGCGCCCGGTAATGCGTTAACACGACGACGGCTGAAATATAAAATTGAAAAGAGAGTCTGGTACAGGCGAGCGTAGCGAACGCACGAGATATTCATCGAACAATAGTTCTGAAGGACAGACGGCGGAAAATTTAAGAGGCTGGATTTGGAGGTCCGACCGGCTCTTACCCTCGAGGGGATTAATTTCCGACGGTGTCAACGGAGGTCACTGGCACAGGAGTGGAGGTCCAACCTGGTCGACCTGGAAACAGGGAGAAGTACCCCGCAAAAGTTAAGTTCGTGTGTTATTTAATTTTTAAGATCTCTAAAGTGCGTAACTTTCTCGCGTGTGCTGGGCCCGGTTTTTTTTTTTAATATATGTATATTGTTGCAACCTGATGTATCATAGAAATATTTTTGTTCTTTTTTTTTTGTTATTGTATTCTCTGTATTTAATACAGTATTTGTTTTATATCACTACTATATATGTATTTTTCTTTTCTTTATAAGTATAATTGCAATATCATATAACAACCAACCGACGGGTTTTGTGGTTTACCGTAAAACTAACTGTAAGAATAAAAACCACGTGGCGCCCTATAAAATTATGTATCTTTTTTATTTTCGAAATATATCTTGTTAAATTAACATTTCAGATAACTTTATTTAAATCCCGACTTACGAACCACCCCATCTCCACTGTAGCCAGCCAGGCAACGCCTTTCTGTACGCAGGACGAATATTTTGCGTTATAGAAATTGGCGTACCCAACGTGGAGCTCGAAGTCGTGGAAAATATAATAATCGAGATTGTGGAAAAGGAATCTGAAGGAAATAAATACTCTGGATGTTCTGGAAGGTTAAAGAGTAAAGGAAGTAACAGCGGTAACGTGAGTCATTTTCGTTCATTTTTTTCATTTGTCTAAAATTATAAAGTTTAAATACATCAGTATAATACAGATTTTGATAAGGGACTTTATAATCAGCTCTAAGCACCAATAGGCTTGACGCGTACAAACCTGAAAAATATTTTAAGTGATTTAAATAATAAAATTTAATTAGTTTTGTACTTATCGAAATTATTGATTATTTAAATGCATTATTATAAATACTTTTGGTACTTAATAATATTTGTGTTAATTAAATTGAATTGCACTTTAAAATATTTTGATAATTTTATGCATTATATGTAATACATATGTCCTTCGTTTTTATAATTATAAATTTAACAATTTTCAAGATAATTTATTCTGTATTTGTACATGGTTGCATTAAAACTAATTATTATTGATTTAATTATTGATTAATTAATTAACTGTTATAAAATTAATTGGTTTATAGATTTGTCTCTAAGTTTGAAAATTTTATTTTGTTTTGTAGAAATTATTTTTGAATTCATGATAATTAATTTAATTAAAGAAATTGTACATACATATTACATTTGCACTGGTGCGGTGCTCTATGATTATAACTTATTATCAATATAAAATTCTGTTTTTATTTATTTATTTATTTTGGTCTTTTTTTATGAAAAGAATTGATACCAGAACTGAAAGAGATTTGTTGATTTTAGTTTCTAGAGAAATATTTTTCACATTGATTATATTATTTGTAAATTTTTGTTATATGGTTATTGTATGATAAATTAGATTTAGAATATAAAAATATATACTGCTGCAATTATTTTGATTAAATAAAGATTGATATTGAACTGTGTGGTATATATCTGTGTAGATATTATTTATAAGGATATTATTGTATGATTTTTGTATATGACATTTGTATTGATATGTACTTTTATTTTTGAATAATTTAAACTAACTGTACTGTGCGAGTAAACTGAAAGTGTAAAATCTTGGGTGTCAGTGCTATTGTCGGTATAATAAAAGTGTAATCATGCCTTTGAAAATGGATATAGATCGCCTTGCTCAAGAAGAATTGAAGTACGAGTTATATGTAAGAGGCTTTGTAAACATTGGCAATTGTGATGAGATGCGTAAGTGCTTACGCAACGCGTTAAAAGTAGAGAAAGAAGGGACAGTACTGAAAAATACCTCAATGAAATTCGACTTAGTGGTTGAGAAAGATTATTGTGAGAAGAAGGTGTTAGAAATTTTCGAGTTAATCAAGGGTTTTTCTGGCGTTCCATCCGACGGTCCATACAAAAAGATCGAAACAAAATTAGCCCACGTATTAGATAGGGTTAATCGCTGGTCCGATACGGTAGAAACTGTGATGAACTTACGGTCTGAACTGTTACACAAAATTATGACAGCTCTTGATGACCTAGAAGCAAAGATTTCAGACCCCACGAACAAAGTCGATAATGCTGCTCTTCCTACTACCTACGCTAACGAGATACCTGCACCTGTTAACGAGATACCTGCACCTGTTAACGAGATACCTGCACCTGTTAACGAGATACCTGCACCTGTTAACGAGATACCTGCACCTGTTAACAAGATACCTGCACCTGTTAACGAGACACCTTTCCACGCTAACGATGTACCAAACAACGTTACTGAGATTCCATTGGATCTCACCTTCCTCAATTTAGACCGAGGTGACATACACAACAGCTCACTGGCGGCTGCCGAGATCGAAAGACGGCCATATCCTCCTAATATGAACTGGATGCCGTCACCAAACGTTCGATCGACTCCCGTGTCGCAATGGGAACTAAAATTTAACGGCGAACCCAGCGGTCTTAGTGTTAACGCATTCATCGAGCGCGTCGAGGAACTCCGGGTGGCTCGTAATGTTGACGAGACACACTTGTTTAGTTCGGCAATTGATTTATTCTCTGGGCAAGCTCTGATATGGTTTCGTGCGGTGAGACGCGATATATTTTCTTGGTCGCAATTGTGCAGACAATTACGCGAACAATTCCAACCTATGGACTATAACGATCAGCTGTTCGAGGAGATCAAACGAAGAACCCAAGGCGAGAATGAAACATTTGGTATATATCTTGCGATTATGTCCAACTTATTTAATCGTTTGGATTATCCGGTTTCTGAGGCAGTCAAACTTAGAATATTGTTGAGGAATATTCTTCCGTATTATCAAGACCGGTTAAGTTTAATTGATATCACCAGTGTGAACCAACTGGCCCATTTTGGACGACGACTAGAACATCAGCGTACTACGGCACAAGCGTTTATTCCACCGACGAACAACCCAAATAGGTCATTAGAACCCGATTTGGCTTACCATGGGAGAATCGCTAAGTCTCCCCGAATCGCTCCAATTACAACACCGTCAACGCCGATTCCGGCTACAGGAACTGCTAGCTCCTACCGAAACTCACCGTGTTGGAATTGCGGTGGAGCAGGGCACAGATTCCGATTTTGCTCCTCACGAGCGATGAGAAGATTTTGTCATGGCTGCGGGGCTGAAAATGTCAGCAGAACGCAGTGTCCCCGATGCAACCAAAAAAACGAAGGAGGACGGTGGTAACTGGTCACCCACCGCCCAAGTCTACTAAACGAGTGACCAATACACACGCGGTTAAGCTCGACTTCATCCTGGCAAATATGGAGAACGACGAGAGGCCATTTTTAGAAGTAGACATACTGGGAATAAAATTAAGAGGGTTGCTAGATTCTGGAGCATCACGATCCATAGTTGGTGCCGACGGCTGGAGGTTGTTACGTGAATTAGGGTTGCCAATCCATCGAACAACCAACCTTACATGTACTGTTGCAAATGGCGAGCAGGTGGAATGTCTTGGAACGATAGAGGTCCCGATCCGGCTGGAGGATCGAGTACGAGTTTGTACGCTACTGGTGGTCCCTTGTGTTGGCTACACTCTCGTGCTCGGCCTCGACTTCTGGAAACTCATGGGGATAGTTCCGAATGTTCGACGAGGAAAGTGGTTCTTTTCGAAGGACGCACTAGGGGCAGTACAGGTGTCGACTGACCAACACCTCCAGTCACAACTCCCAAACCATCAACTACAACGGTTGCAAGAGGTGACCGGAAGGTATTTCGCATCTATGCCGACCTTTGGATGCACACCTCTAGTGGAACACGAAGTTCTGGCAACAGGGAATCCCATAAAACAGCGCTACTATCAGGTCTCACCCAAGGTCCTAGAGTACATTAATGGCGAAGTGGATATTATGTTGCGAGATGGCATCATCGAGCCGTCGAAGAGCGCCTGGTCATCGCCCATCATTTTGGCGAAAAAGAAAGACGGTAGTTACCGCTTTTGTGTTGACTACCGAAAGGTGAATCAGGTCACCAAAAGAGACGCATATCCACTTCCGTACATCTCTGCCATTCTCGACCGACTAAGGGATGCCAGATTTTTAACATCGCTAGACTTGAAATCCGCATACTGGCAGATCCCTGTTGCAGAAGGAAGTCGTGACAAGACGGCGTTCACAGTTCCTGGAAGAGGTTTGTTCCAATTTAAGCGTATGCCTTTCGGTCTCCACAACTCACCGGCGACCTGGCAACGCCTAATTGACCGAGTGTTAGGACCTGACCTCGAACCATTTGTGTTCGTATATTTGGACGACATCATCGTCAGCACACAGACCTTTGAGCAACACATTGAGATCCTGGAGAAGGTTTTCGCTCGATTGATGGAAGCGAATCTTTCGTTGAGTAAGGAGAAGTGCCAGTTTTGCCGTCCTGAGCTCCGCTACTTAGGATACGTGGTAGACCAGAACGGTCTACACGTTGATCCTGAGAAGGTGTCAGCTATTCTCAATATACCGTCACCACGTAATGTATCTGAGGTGCGTCGACTCATAGGTATGGCAAGCTGGTACCGTCGGTTTATCGCAGACTTCTCAACGACAATAGCACCATTAACCGAACTCTTGAGGAAATCAAAGAAGTGGTGTTGGACAGATGAATGCGAGGAGGCTCTTAAGACTCTGAAGAGTGCGTTGGTTTCAGCTCCGGTACTAACTTGTCCCAATTTTGACCTCCCGTTCGTACTGCAGACGGACGCGAGTGATTACGGACTCGGCGCAGTTTTGTCCCAACAACTGGCAGATGGCGAGCATGTCATTGGGTATGCGAGCCGTTCGTTGAACAAGGCAGAGCGAAACTATTCCACAACAGAAAAGGAGTGTTTAGCAGTTATATGGGCCATTGAGAAGTTCCGCCCGTACCTGGAAGGGGCGACGTTTACAGTAATTACGGATCACCACTCCCTGGTCTGGTTGAATAACCTTAAGGATCCGGCCGGGAGATTGGCGAGATGGGCCATACGATTGCAACAATATGACTTTTCTATTGTGCACCGTAAAGGAAAAGATCACCTCGTTCCTGATGCCTTGTCACGAGCGGTCCCAATAGACTTAGTGGATGTTCCGGCGACTCCAACTGACAAGTGGTACCAACGCACTTATGAGAAGACCGAGAAGTTCCCTCGCAAAATGGCAAGTTGGAGAATTGAAGGCTCCCAATTGATGAAGAAGGTCCATACACAAGGTCTAATAGGCAACAGTTCATGGAAGATCGTGCTTCCAAAAGAATGCAGGAAGGATGCACTCTTTGAGTGCCATGACGAGCCCACGGCAGGTCATTTGGGCGTAAGTAAGTCCTACCATCGCTTGGCTCAACAATACTACTGGCCGAAAATGCGAGCGGACGTTGCTCGTTACGTGCGCAACTGTCACACGTGCGCTGAGCAGAAGCCTAGCCAAGTAGGACCAGCAGGCCTCATGGGAAAACGTCCCAACATATCCCAACCATGGCAGCTCGTCAGCATAGATTTGATGGGCCCTCTTCCTCGTTCGACACAGGGGAACTGCTACATCATGGTAGTATCGGACTACTTCAGCAAGTTTCCTCTGATCTTCCCTCTGCGTTCGGCCAAAACTAAACCCATTTTGAAAAAGCTGGAAGAAGACGTATTCTTGCTATTTGGCGTGCCTCAGTACTTGATCTGCGACAATGGAGTGCAGTTCAAGAGCAATGAATTCAAGGCCCTCTTACAAGCGTATGGAGTTAAGACTCTCTACACGGCAAACTACCACCCGCAAGCAAACCCGGTAGAAAGGGTTAACCGTGTAGTGAAGACGATGATTCGATCATACATCAAGGACGGGAATCAGAAGAAATGGGATGAACACCTCGCCAAGTTTGCATGCGCCTTGCGGACTGCACGCCATGATGTACTGAGAGACACGCCATATTTCACTACGTTTGGACGTCAACACGTTCTAAATGGGGGACGTTTTGGCGAACAACAGCATCGACCAGAGTTGGAGATCGAGCAAGAAGATCCAGGAGAGCGTGCTCAGATATTTCGAGAGATAAAGGCAAAAGTGAAGCGGCAACTTGAAGAAGCCCACCAAAAACATGAACGCGTCTACAATCTGCGACGACGCCCACTCCAATTTGAAGTCGGGGAATTGGTCATGAAAAGGAATTATGTCCTCTCCGACGCGACGAAAAACTTTTCCGCTGGCCTAGCGCCAAAATACGTAGGCCCGTTCCGCGTTAAGCGCAAACTATCGGCGTTGACTTATGAATTAGCAGATAACGACGACCAACCAAAAGGGGTGTGGCACATCAAAGATCTGAAACCGTTTCCGCCGAATTTCTGATAGAAATTCGCGCGGGAGAAAGGGGGGGATTTATAACGTTTATTTTTCTTCTAACAATATTTTTTGTCTTTAAAGTTTTAATTATTATGATAATAAAAGTACATTTGTACATATTTTATATTTCGGCTATTCTGCCAAACAAAATCGATAATTAATTATTATCGAGATAACACTACGGCAAGATCCAAACTTGCACGCGCCCGGTAATGCGTTAACACGACGACGGCTGAAATATAAAATTGAAAAGAGAGTCTGGTACAGGCGAGCGTAGCGAACGCACGAGATATTCATCGAACAATAGTTCTGAAGGACAGACGGCGGAAAATTTAAGAGGCTGGATTTGGAGGTCCGACCGGCTCTTACCCTCGAGGGGATTAATTTCCGACGGTGTCAACGGAGGTCACTGGCACAGGAGTGGAGGTCCAACCTGGTCGACCTGGAAACAGGGAGAAGTACCCCGCAAAAGTTAAGTTCGTGTGTTATTTAATTTTTAAGATCTCTAAAGTGCGTAACTTTCTCGCGTGTGCTGGGCCCGGTTTTTTTTTTTAATATATGTATATTGTTGCAACCTGATGTATCATAGAAATATTTTTGTTCTTTTTTTTTTGTTATTGTATTCTCTGTATTTAATACAGTATTTGTTTTATATCACTACTATATATGTATTTTTCTTTTCTTTATAAGTATAATTGCAATATCATATAACAACCAACCGACGGGTTTTGTGGTTTACCGTAAAACTAACTGTAAGAATAAAAACCACGTGGCGCCCTATAAAATTATGTATCTTTTTTATTTTCGAAATATATCTTGTTAAATTAACATTTCAGATAACTTTATTTAAATCCCGACTTACGAACCACCCCATCTCCACTGTAGCCAGCCAGGCAACGCCTTTCTGTACGCAGGACGAATATTTTGCGTTATAAAATAAGTCATTAGATTTAAAAGAACCTAGTTTAAATTGTAATATCATTAAACAAAACCAGAGCATTTTTCTTTACCCATGTAGTGAATCAGAAATTTTTAATATTTGCATAAATTTAAAAAACAAAAAATCCTGCGGCTTTGACGATATACCAAATTGCCTCTTAAAAGCGTGCGCACATATAATTGCTTCACCTCTTAGTCATATTATAAATAATTGTATTGTTGAAGGTACATTCCCTGACATAATCAAACATGCAATAATCAAACCAATACACAAAAATGGTGATAAAAAATGTACAAACAACTACAGACCTATATCTCTCTTAAGTAATGTCTCAAAAATAATAGAAAAAGTTTTAGCAACAAGGCTCCATAGTTTCATAGCTAAATTCAACCAATTATCAGACAGTCAACATGGTTTTAGGCCTGGATACTCTACAAATTTAGCACTTTATAAAACAATTACATCTGTACTGAATGCATGGCAACAAAAAAATATTTGTATTACAGCATTTCTCGATCTTTCTAAGGCATTTGACTGTGTGCACATAGAATTACTCTGCAGTAAACTTGAGTGTTATGGAATAAGAGGAACGGCTCTTAATCTACTCAAATCATATTTATCTTATAGAACACAACGTGTTGAAATTGAAGAATGTGTTAAAAATATAATTTCCAAAGTATCATCCCATACGAGAGATGTTATCCAAGGAGTACCGCAAGGTTCTATACTTGGCCCTATTTTATTTTTACTATTTATAAATGATATAACAAATATAGGACAAGAAAATATAAAATTATTTGCAGACGACACCGCTATTACATATATAGACAAATCAATTGATCAAATTTCATCCCAAATAACAAACTCATTTTTAAAATTGTCAAATTGGTTCAACGATAATAGTCTAAAATTAAACGTCGATAAAACAGAATTAATTAAATTCGGAAATTATGGTGACGGTAACATTAACATAACTTTTCAAAACTTCAATATTCCAATAGTAGATAAAACAAAATTTTTAGGTATCCAGGTAGACAAAACTCTAAACTGGAAACTTCATATTGAACATATAATTAACAAAATAAGCAAGACAATTTATTTACTAAAAAGCCTGAACAAAATAATTGAAACACAAACTCTAATAAATATATACCACGCGTACATCCAACCACAGCTCTCGTATGGGATCATACTGTGGGGGGGAAGTTCGGCCACAAAAAACTTATTTTTATATCAAAAAAAATGTCTACGGGCAATTTGCAATGTGGGTCAACGCACATCATGCAGACCAATATTTAAACAATTAAAAATTTTAACTTTGTTTGATCTATATATATTAGAATGCTCTATGTTTCTAAAAAAAAACGCTTCACTGTATTCCATCAACTCAAACGATCACATTTATAATACTAGAAACAAAAATCAAATATCAGCACCACTTGGTAGCTTAACACTTATTAACAAAGGTCCAGAAATATCTACCATCAAAATCTATAACAACCTTCCACATCATATAAAAAATCTACCAATTAATAAATTCAAAAATGCATTAAAATCATACCTACTTACAAAAAATTACTACTCAGTTGTTGAATATCTCACTTAATTGGAACATATTATTATTTTGTTATTACTGTTATTTTACTTTTATCTTTCTTCCTTTTCTTTGTCACTATATATCTAACTGTATTGACTTGTTTTACACTGTTATATCAGTACAACAAAACAAATAAAACATTATTATTATTATTATTATTATTATTATTTTTCACACCGACACTTTCCGTATTACTACAGGATGACCAGTATTTCTCTGGAACAAATTTCCCTGACTTTTCCCGGTTTTCCAGGAGAATATTTACAGTTTTTCCCTGATTTTTATTTAAAAAATTAAGATAAAAAACCTAAAAAAACGTCACTCTTTAAATATTTGCGAGAATTTCTATGACTTTGCATTTTTATAAAAATTCCCTGACTTCCAACCAAATTCCCTGACTTTTCCCTGTATAGCAAAATTCTCTGACTTTTCCCGGTTTTCCAGAAACTGGCCACCCTGTAACACTTTCCATTATTACAGTAATGATTCATCACCAGCGACATGACTTGGCTTGATTTGTTTTTCACCAAAACCATGTGGACTTAGCCTCTTATTCCCGTGTATGCGTATTTTAAATTAATTTATTTTACGTAATTTAGCTTGTTTTTCCCCTTAATTCATATGTGGCTCGAAAAGTACCTAGATTTGCTACTAAATAGCGCTGTCATCTAAATTCGACTAAAAATTGACTTAGCCTCTTTTTCCCGTGTACCCTTCATATTATATTATACCGGGTGAGTTTTTTAACTCGAGACTGCTTAATATCTGGAAAACTATGGATTTTTACGGAAAATGTTTGGTACAAAAGTTTCAGGATTTGGAGGGGGAAAACCAATGGAGGTAACAATTTTGATTTTGAGTGGATGTTTTAAGGTCGTTAGGGGTCAACTAATTTTTTTCAAATGGGAACCTATTTATTTTTTTGCAGATTCGTACTTAGCAGGAATAAGGGAACAACTTTTATCTAAAAAGTTTTTTAAAAAACTTCAATTTTAAGGTCATTTATTTTTCCTTTTTTACATTAAATTTTTTTTTTTTTTGCCTTGAAAATTTTTTAAATAATTATACAAGATGTTTAAGAAAAAATACAGATTAAAAAAAATATTTTTGTATAATTTCAGTGTTTTTCAACGAAAAAAAAATTTGTTTTTTATAAAAAATAAAAAAAAAAACATTCAAATTAATTTTCTAATCTGCATTTTTTTTTAAACATCTTGTATAATTATTTCAAAATTTTTGGAGGCAAAAAAATATTTTTTTAATGTAAAAAAGGAAAAATAAATAACCTTAAAATTGAAGTTTTTTAAAAAACTTTTTAGACAAAAGTTGTTCCCTTATTCCTGCTAAGTACGAATCTGCAAAAAAATAAATAGGTTCCCATTTGAAAAAAATTAGTTGACCCCTAACGACCTTAAAATATCCACTCAAAATCAAAATTGTTACCTCCATTGGTTTTCCCCCTCCAAATCCTGAAACATTTGTACCAAACATTTTCCGTAAAAATCCATAGTTTTCCAGATATTAAGCAGTCTCGAGTTAAAAAACTCACCCGGTATATACAGGCTGTTCCAGACCACCCGTCCACTATGTTTTACGCCCAAACTATTGAAGTTTTACTATGTAAATCGACCCTAAAGAATTTCAAGAAAATATTTTCAACCCCCTAAAATTGCGCCTTAGGGGGTTGTTTGGGGGGTACATGCCCGTTTCTCAATAAAATCAAATAGACCGGTATATTGAAAAGTACATAATTGTAAAGACCATAAAAAAGTAAGAAACTTTTGTAAAACAAAAATTTTCATACTTTCAATTGTTTAGAAAATATGGCGACTTGATCTCAAATTTTAGGGTTTTACTAAAAGTGCTCTAATTTCGTTAAATATTAATTTTATTCTTTTTTTAAATTTAGAAAGTAGAAATAATGACTTTTGTAATGATCTATGAATATTTAAGATTTTGATAGTTTAAAGTGACAAAAGCGACATATAAAAAATGCAAAAGTTCAATTAGCGATAGTTCAAAAAAATTAAATACAATGGTACCTACATCAATTAGTACTTTATCTGAAAAAAGACATGTAAATAAACAACTTTTGTTAAGAAAATTAAAAATTAAAAATCAAAATTTTAAAATGGAAAATTATAATTTTTAATTAAAAATTTTATTATCAAAAGTTGTTTATTTACGTATCTTTTTTAAGATAAAGTATTAATTGATATACCATTGTATTTAAATTTTTTGAATTATCGCTAATTGAACTTTTGCATTTTTGATATGTCGCGTATGTCACTTTAAACTATCAAAATCTTAAATATTCATAGATCATTGCAAAAGTCATTATTTCTACTTTCTAAATTAAAAAAAAGAATAAAATTCCATTAATATTTAACGAAATTACAGCACTTTTAGTAAAACCCTAAAATTAGAGATCAAGTCGCCATATTTTCTAAACAATTGAAAGTATGAAAATTTTTGTTTTACAAAAGTTCCTTTCTTTTTTATGGTCTTTACAATTATGTACTTTTCAATATACCGGTCCATTTGATTTTATTGAGAAACGGGCATGTACCCCCCAAACTACCCCCTAAGGCGCAATTTTAGGGGGTTGAAAATATTTTCTTGAAATTCTTTATAGGGTTGATATACATAGTAAAACTTTTTTTATAAAACTATCTTCAATAGTTTGGGCGTAAAACATAGTGGGCGGGTGGTCTGGAACACCCTGTATATTATATTATTAGTTACATTGGCTCAATAAATATTATGATATATAATTTTCATGCTATAATCACTTTTCAGGAACAATATTATATTTCTAGAACAGATATAGACCATGATCTCCATATTACAGTAATACTTTTTAACTGCTACAAACATAAATGCAAAAGACAAGATAAACACGTACTAATTGAATCAGAATCATTTCCCCTGGGTTATATATTCCTCCTATTTCTATTGATCATACCAGCTGCCGTCATCATATTCGTTTATTTGAAAATTAAATCTAAAACCAATATACCAAAAAATTCATTGGAGATGTCCAGCAGCAATGGTACATATGTATTATGTATTACACTGAAACACTTATGTCTGGTATTATAAACAAGCTATCAAAATTTGCAAATACTTTCAAATAAAGTATCAAACTTACTATATGACAGTTCTCTTTCAGTTTCATCAAGACTTTGACAAGTTTCACGCACGCGTTGTATATAAACATCAACAACGGTATTAAAACAGTGGTGATATTATGATAATTATACCACGTACAGTTAGAGTCTGCACCAACTGTGTTACAATACTCTAGTCAAGTATTACTTCTCTAAATTTCATAGCAAATCCATAGATACTATCACATACCCCATTTGAAAGTGCTTTCAAGCTTGCTTTGTTAGCTCCTTTATAATATCAGACACTGGACATTTTATAAAACTTCAGTTTGTGTTTTACATTCAATTCCATTACTAAATAACAATAATAATTTGTAGCTCGACAAACTGCAAATAAAGATTTGATTGCTACAGGAAAATTGAGTCATCATTTTAAAGCAGATGATGTGGAACCCCCTAATTACGACGAGGTAAATCTCAAAATTAACAAAAGTGATGAACAAACTAACAATTTAAATCCAGAAACTAGACTTTACGAAGAAATCAAAGAAATTAAAACCAAATCTAATTTAAAAAATAAATATATTTTGAAAGAGTCTGAAATAAATATGAAAACAGAAAGAAAACGTGATTCTGGTGAAGTAGATGATCATTCGGATTATGATAAACCCGATTGTTCGATTAAATATGTTAATGTTGGAGTGAATGTTGACTCAAGAGGACATCCAATTTACGATACATTTGAACCGATACTTGTGCATCATGAGGATCCCCAAAATTACGACGAAAAAAATAAACCCGACTGTTCAATTGGATATGCTAATGTTGGAGTTAATGTTAACTCAAAAGGACAACCAATTGACGATGAAATTAAACCCGCGGTACTTGTGTATGATGTGCCTTACGGTCACATTAAGTCGAAAAGATATGCATTATGATAAATATATTAAATTAATAAAAATCTTAATTTTCAATTTTTTTTATGTTCTTAAATTTTTTAGTCATAAATCAAAAAGAAAAAAAAAACAGGTACCTAAATTAGAATAAAGAATAATATTAAATATATTTATTTTAAAAAATACAAATATAAAGCTTCCATTTCTAAATAACAATATTACAATTTGTAGCTCGACTAACTATACACTGGTAGAAAGGATTTCTCAAACCAAGTAAACCTTGTTTTGTATATAACGAAAACAATATTTTCTTAAGATAAGCAATAATCTCTTAAACCAACTATAGTATTCTTGAACGAAGGAATAACGTAGTTGGATTAAGAGTATGTTTCTTATATTAACAAAATATTGTTTTCGTTATACACAAAACAACGTTTTCTTGGTCCAATATAGTTTTTTTTTCTGTGTAGATGAAGGCTTCTATGGGGAGTTTTTTTAAATATGGTTTTTGAAACATTCAAAATTATCAATAGTTTTACAAAGAAAAATTCAAATTAGCTTTTTATTCATAATATTTAAGACCAAATTGGATGCTGTAAAGAGTTTTTATCTAAGTACATGTGACGACGAAATTGTTTATTTCGATAAGGTTTAATGATTTGCAGGTCATAAATAAGTCCACGTAAATAGAATTTAAATGATTTTCCAATCTCTGGTGGGTAATTCGACACAAGCAAATTTTTCGAGTGCGTCTAGTACGAATCCTAGACTGATGCCGGCACTGCCTACAACAAATTTAAGAGAGAACTTACTAACTATTTATTATCAAAATGTTTTTATTGTATAAAAGACTTTCTTGCTAACAGTTGAATTACAAACATATTACATATACCGCCCCACCTATATAGAGCCTAACAATTTGCATCTACTATTTCTATATAATTTATATTCATCATATATACAATAAACATATTAGTATGTAAGACAATATTTGTTTTTGCTTCCTCGCAATATCGAAGATACGAGAAGCTTTGTTATCGTTTTAAAACGAGAAAAAAAATTTGTTCTCCGATTTTAAAATTTTTACCGGATCTATCCGTTTCAGGTCAAGACAAACACTTTTTGTTCCGTGTCTGTCTGTCTGTCTGTGTGTGTGTGTGTCTGTGTGTGTGTCTGTCCCCCAATCCTTGTCACACGCTTAACTCATGAACCACTGAACCGATATTGATGAAACTTGGTTGGTTGGTTTGGTCTGGCTTGAGGACGGTCCCATTTCAAAATAATTAAAATTGTGTGTAAGGGGGAGGGGTGACATCCAAAAAGATTTATTTTTTGAAGATATCTCAAGAAAGACACATGTTACGTGAAAATTTTATAGAACCTTTTTTGTAGAGCATTCAATTCTCTATAATATTGGTCACCTACTTTTGTTGTAAAATATTCCCTTACAAAGATCTATCTCAATTTTACTTAAGAAAATCGTCATTTGTTTTTTTAAAACTGCTATTTACTTCATATTAAATGTCACTTTGACGTTTTAAATATCATTTTGACTTTCGTATAGCAGAAAAATAATGATTTTGATTGAAATTATCAAAAAATTCAAAATATACGACATAATAACCAGGCGCGTATTAAGAAAAATGTCAAATTAATTTTTTTTATTAAAATCGTATGAAAATTAAATGGTTAACCTATGACAGGCAGTTCATCTGAATACTTTATCGGTTTTTATTTAAATTGTTCAATAATTAACTACCTTTGATGAATTTAGCACGAGGAAGCACCGTGCATTTACAAGGCAGAGTATTATTCTTATTTTAGTTTTTATTATAGTTTATAAGTTTAAATTTAGATAATTTATACTTTCGACAAATGTATGAGATCTGTAATGGTTTACAAAAATGCTAAATAAATAAATAATAATAATAATATTGCTATATTATTGCTATAATTATTACGAAAATGATAAGGTAGACCCTCCAACTATGACAAAGTTAATCTAAAAGTTAACCAAAATAATGAACAAACTAATAATGTACATCCAGATTCGGGGCTGTACGAAGAATTAGGTTAGTAATTCTCAAAATAGGCGATATCGCCACCTCCCGGTAAAGATAACCAGGTGGGCAGTGATGGTCTCTATACAGTAAGAGGACAATGAGGGTTAAAATATAACAAAATAAAGGACCCCACATAAAAGCAATGATTTTTACATTTTGAATTTCTGAAAGTGGGAAAAAGGCGTTGAAAAATATTTTAAAAAAAGTGATAATAGAAAATTATTTGTTTTTTTAACTAATAAGTAAAATAAAATAAATAATATTCGTACAAAACGATACCGAGACTTTTACAAAGTCAACTTTGTCCATTTCAACATATTTTAATTTTATTCCAATTTTAACTAATTTAAAATGTTGAAAAAATAGTTAATTATTTTTTAAGTTTATTAAAAAAATGCTGTACTGTTCAAATTGTATAAAAAAATGTACCTAATAAAATGAAAAATTGAATACATTTTTAAATATTGAAAAATGTTGTTTTATACTGCATTACAAGATCATAATTTTTGCAACTAAAAATTTATATTATTTAGGTGAAAATGCCCCTAACTTTAGAACCATTAATCGTGGATCAATATAAATATAGAACATTTTTGATATTAAATAGAAAATTAGATTCCTCTTTTATGCATTGATAATAATATAATTATTAACTAAATCACTAGATGGCAGCACCATTCATAAAAAATATTTTACTTTCAACATATCTAATTACAAATGAGTGAAATATTAATTTACCCCCCCCCCCCTCGCACCAGTGACCTAACGAAAGGGGACCTAACAATGTTTTTATTAACGAGGGCCCAGATAGTTCTCCCATATATTATGTTTTATGGCAGACCAAACGTTTTTCGAAAAATAATTTTTGGTCCCCCCTATAAAAATCTGGGTACGCCCACTCCCCCTCTTGATATAAGGGTATTTTAATGAAATAGTGGTGAGTATTATCATTATTTTTAACCGACCAGACCGGGGAATTTGCGTGATTTTTTTTGTTTATAAACATACTATTTAAAGACATTACTTATACTCATATCACCTACTTTAAAACAAATGACGCATTTAAATTTCCTGTTGAATGTCATGATAAAGAATTTCAAAAAGTCGCTTGGGTTTTTTAGTATTATTACATACATATAAAGATTTTTACAAATATGTATAATATTTTTAAAATTATTAAATTCAATATTTTTCTCTTCAAAATGTAAGATATTAATAAAAATTTCAGAAATGAAAGCGACTCCTTACCTCCCCCCCCCCCCCAAAAAAAAAAAGCATTGATTATAAATAAAAGATAAATAGCTACAATAAAAATATTTTTTGATTCGTAAAAAAAATGTAATAAACATTTAATAAAAAATTGGTTACTGATAATATTAATAATAACTCTGAATGTAAAGTATAGAATGTACGTATTTGTAACAGGAAGTAAGGATGCGGTAAGTGTTTAGTGATAAAGTGACCAATGTATATGATATAGTATCTATAAGGCAGTCAAGTGCATGTTGTCAAGTGTTGAAGCTAACAATAAGTGTGGAGAAAACTCTCGTTAAATAATGAGAGGGATCAAATGGAGTCTGTGAGTATAGTTGTTGTAACCGCGGAAGCCTTTATTACTTTAAAAACATCAGTATAATATCCTGGGTAGAGAATTATTAAAATCATGAGCTCGCACAGGCCTATAGCTCTTTAAAATGAAAATGTATGAATTCTTAAACATTAAAGTTAGCTTTTAAAATATTCTCTTGACTGTCTCATTTCGATATTTTCCTCAAAAATTACAAAACTTTGAATTCTGAGCACTTAATCAAAATGTACATACAGTCGAAATCGGTTTTAATGACTCAAAATAAAAGTTCGACTGATCTCATATTTTTTATACCGTTTTTTACGACTATTTACTTGTACGACCTAATATGACTGGTTTCCTCGATGTCGTTATAACCTCTATCAACTGTATATTCGTTTCATAACTTAATATTTGCTTTTGTTGCTACCTAGAAGATTTTTTTTTTAAATGTTCGAGCCAGCCCAAAGATACTGTGATATTAGTAAAGTGAATACTTTTATAGAAAATTAGAACGTGATTAGTTTTGCAACACAACTATTCAACAAGAAACAAAAACAATATCTTCTCACAAATTTTTCGACTCTAAATGTGGTAAAAATGGGCCACTTAATCAAATTATCAGATTTTTTAACCGGCTTCTTCCGACCCATTTAAAAATGAAAAACGAAAAAGAGTTTAAAAAACAAATCAAAAAATTATTACTGAATATGAATAATTACAACATGAACGAATACTTTGATGATATTAATACCTAATTTTTTGTCTAATGATATCTGTCCTCATCTATATTGTTTATTTATTTGTATATTTATTTTTTATGTGTAATCTTTATATGGGTCAGTCCGCGGTGACGGTTGTGACAGAAAATTGTGACGGTCGTGACACGTTGAATAAAAGGATACAATAAGAGTACTATTTGTGTGTTTATTTGCTTTTTGATATTATTAACTAATACTTATAACAATTATTTATCAAATACATCAATACATTCATTAAATTTATAATAAATGCGGTCACCCTTAGTCATTATTGTTGGTGAGGGTAATTTTTTGTTAATTTGGTCAAACGTCACGTTTGATATGTAATTGTCAAAGACTTTTAATAGTTTGCCACGATCATTACTTATTCTTAAGTAAGTTATTGTGATTTCACCTTATTTGTTGTCTTTTTGGAAATTTTTTGGAAATTTTTTGAAATATTTTGAAAATTAACCAACATTTTTCAAATTTTTTTTTGGTTTATGAAAATTGATGTTAAATAGTCTGTTAATTTTATATTTTAGTACCTATTCATTTTCGTAAAATATTTTTTTGACTATCTGGTATCGATTACCGCGGACTGACCCATATGTAATATGACTTGTTTCATACTGTACTCAACACAGTCCACGAAATAAAAAATATATTTTTATTATTATTATTATTATTTGTTACAGATTTGTTATGATTTTCACGTTAGCTGTTGGAGTTAAATGTGAATTGAATCTTCTACTGCGTAAAACAAGTAACACTCGCACATACTTTTATGTAACTTGTTACAACACTGATACTAGTTCGTATGTCGAATTATACAATGATAAATTGATTAAAGGAGGTAAGTTTATAAAGAGTTGACATTATTGACACCTATATTTAGTTGTTTTCCATCAGTTTTAAATAATAAACTTCAATGAATCTTAGCTTCTGGGTATACTCTCCGTTGATTTGGTTATACTACCGGCCAACGTTTCGTCGCATCTTGCAGTAAACACTTGCGGCAAAAGCGAGATTTATATCAAGATCACGCGAATGCTTTAAAGCTTGTAATATATTACATTATCTGCTGAAATTGCTATGATGTCTATTTTACATAAAACTAATATAAGTTTAGACTAAAGGCCTCCGTACACCATCCAGTCTACAGGGACCCTGCAAATTGAATGTCAAATTAGGTGGTGTATAGAGGCCTTAAAACATGCACTGTGAATTTGTTTTATATTTGATATTTAGTTCTAATTGGTAAAGGGACCGGTAAAGTACAGAACTATCTATACAAGACGTCAGAACAAGTTGCTCGATGCCAATCAAGTAAAACAAATGAAGAGGTAATAGAGGTACTAGCCAAGTCTTCATTGAACTGTCCAAGAGGATATTTTGGTAAAGATTGTAACATCAGTTGTGAAAGTGCGTTAGGATACGAATACAAGTATTGTCAAAAGCATCTAATTTGCAGCAACAAATACGATAAAAAATGTTTCTGCGCTCCAGGATACTGGGGAGGATCTTGTGCTAATGGTAATTATAACAATTAATATAGAAATATCAGGGCTGGTTTTCAAAAGTCTATTCCACTTTTATTACCAGTAAATAAATTGTAAAAGTAAAAAAATTAAATTTGAATATAATAATTTTCTTCTGTGTTGTATTTTCTTACTTGACGTTTCGACATGTTTTCTTCAGACATGAGAGTCGAAAAAGCAAAAATACATCGTGGAGTTTTACAATTACACATAATTCTGTTTTTACACGGTATAGATACGTTCCAGAAATAAAACGGGCAAGTGCTTGTTAGGCACGCACATGATAGGGTTCGGTAGTCATTCTCGCTACGATTTATAAAAAAAGAGTTTTTTTAGAAAATTTTCGTGACCGAAGAGATAAAATCAAAAAGTCATTTGGCTTTTATTATTTCATTTTACGAGACCTATCAAATGACACCCCACTCAACCCGGGTAAATGAAAAAAATGTGACTTCACTTTTCAATCTATGAGAGGGGGGGCCAAAATATTTTTGACAATGTTCGTTATAATTTTCAGTGAAAGTACTAATTAAAAGCTACATTCTGAATTTTTTTCAGATTTTTTGAATCAATAGTTTAGAAAATATAGGGGGGGGGGACGCTCTGACAGCGACATTAAAAAGCAAATATATCGCGACTGAAGGGTTAAAATCAAAAAGTTATTTGACGTTTTTTATTGCATTTTACGAGACCTATTAAATGACACCCCACTCAATAGGGTAAATGGGGAAAAAAATGGAAGTTCAATTTTCAGGCTATGAAAGGGGGGTCCAAAATATTTTTGACAATGTTCGTTAAAATTTTCAGTGAAAGTACTAATTAAAATCTACGTTCTGGAATTTTTTCAGATTTTTTAAATTGATAGTTTAGAAAATAGAGGGGGGGGGGACGCTTTTTTAATGACTTTGGAGAGAAAATACATCGTGATCGAAGGGTTAAAATTAAAAATTTCTGTTACATTTTTTGTTGCATTTTAGGAGACCTTTCTAACGACACCCCACTCAATGGTGTAGGTGACATTTTTTTTTTGAAAACACTTTTCATTTTATGAAAGGGGGGTCTAAAAAATTTTTATTTTCAAAAATATTATCATTTCTGTTTTTGGGTCATCAATCTACGGCCGTATACCAAATTTCATCTTATTATCTCAAAATTTTTGAAGACGGACGGACGGACATGGAGAAACTATAAGGGTTCCTAGTTTTCTACGGAACCCTAAAAACGGTGTAAAAAAGACATGAAGTACATAGAAAAAAATGGATTGGTTCCATATCCTTCAACCATGTAAAAAATAGCGAAAATGAAATGATTCATACAAAAAAAAATATAAATTAAATTTGTATGTATTCATGCACAGTTTATTTCATAAAAATAAAAGGCAATTCAATTCTTAAAGTAAAAGTAACATAAATATAAAATTATTGCAAGTTTAGGAACTGAAAACTCGTACAAGACTAAAATATATATTTAAGCTGCTATGAAAATAAATTAGAAAGAGGAATTCCCTAACTACATATTTTATAAATAACAGATAGAAGGAAAAAAATCCTAGAAGATTATACGGTTAAAAAATATTTTTCATTAAAATTTAAATCAAATAACCTTTTTAATCGTGCTAAATCGAATGAAATCGTGTAAAAACGGAATCAATTTTTTTTAAATGTGTTAAATCAAAACCGTGTAAAAATAGAATTGGGTGTAGTTCATATCGAATACAAGAATATTAATATTGATATTTTTTTAATATTATTAAAATTGTTTTTTTTGCATTATCATTTAAATCGTATTTATAATAATTATAATCCAAATAAATAATAATAAATCCAAATACTGATAAAACAATTATAGGAACTTTGTTCTCTATGATACATAAAATTTATTTTGATTTTTAGAATGTGGAAATAAAAAACTAAATAAAGTAAAAAAGGACTTTTGTAACAATGGTTGTGGATTTTGCGATTACACTATAGAAGGACAACACTGTGACTTGGAAACAAAACAGTGCTACTCAACATGTGAAAAGGGTTACATGGACTCCTCATGTACACGTTAGTATTGTATATTTATTATTTATTTTAATATTTGAACTACAATAATCAAACTATTTTTTATTTTGATATGTACCTTAATATAGATAATATGTACTTAGTTATAATTATTATTAATATTATTAATAGTTTAATATTAATATTGATAATAATTTTAAAATATAATATGTATGTATTTTAGAGAGGACGGTAGAGTTGTTTGAAAAAGTCACTGCAAAAAACATAGATTACAATTCAGAAAATATTCACATCGACTTTATAAAACATGATAACATTAATAACAATAATATATGGGTATACATAGGAGTAAAAGGATTGTGGGTAAGTATAATAGAAAAGGATTTAACATTAAAATTTACGAATTGAATACAAATACAGTCGACTCTCGATAATTTGAATCTATAAATAATTTGAAGTTTTTTTCCGGTCCCTTTAAAAACACTCATCGTACACTCGGTAATTTAAAATTGTAGTGACGGCATCTTTTTCGCTCTCTATAGTTTTACCCTTAATTACTCGCGGTGGTGTATTTTGTACACCAGAAACACATTTTCTGCGATTACTAAATGTATACATTTTTGTGGGACTGTACACCCCCATGCACCTAACCTTTGTCTACTCAGTCTAGAGTGTGATAGTAATCCGGCACTCAAAATTTGAGGATTGTAATCTGTATTAATTTTTTACTTACTAAATGAAGGTGGTATTCTTCCTTTTGGTTATTTTAACTCTCGGTAATTTGAACTTTTTCTCTGGTTCCTTGAGTTTCAAATTATCGAGAGTCGACTGTATACATAATCTCTTTGAGGAATAAGGTAATGACGTCACTATGATGGGGGGGGGGGGTACACAGTGCACACCGTTAATGTGGCACGCTAGACTTGGTATATTATATTTATCTATTATTTAAATGAATTTCAGGATACTTATGTACGACCACTTACTTTTAAACTAAGTAAAGATGACGATATAGAACAAGTAATAGACGATTTAAAACCTGGAATGAATTATTCAATTGATATAACAATCGATGGAGTACAACAACCTATTTTCTATTTTATCACCAAATGTGACGGTAACAATTGTTCATAATTAATTTACTTACAATTAGCATAGTAAATAAAAAACAATAAAACTATGTTTATGACTTATTAAATACAAATCCCTTAAGCAAAAATATTGTAAGAGTTTAGACTTACACATGTTTCAATAGCAATGCTGTCATCATCAGAGTTTTAAAAACACGTACAAGTCTAAACTAAAAAAAAAATTATATGATTTGTATTTGATATTAGCTTATTTTAGCAAATTTTACAATTAAAAATTAACAATTCTAATAAACACACCTGACGCGACTGATACTGGGTTAATAGTACTTATTATTCACAGTTTTCGTTATACATTTTCAGATCTAGGAAAAGATAATACAAATATTGGTATTAATGAAAATGGTTCCACGTTTGAAATAAAAATAACTACAAAGGTATTTATTTATTATATTTATAGTTAATTATATATATTATTTAATAAATATGTAATTGTAGGGTGATGAGAGGAAAACCTGTAATATTAGACTATATAAAGTAAAAGTTAACGAAATAGAAGTTGATGAAAAGAAGTATGAAATAAAAGATGATGGAGAACTGATTATACAAAATGTTCATTTTTGTAACAAATCGACAATAACTTTGTACAATCCTAAATCAAATAAACAAATAAAGTCTAGAGAATACACTCCTACCTCAGAACCAGGTAAATATTATAGAAAATAAGCCAACTGTACCTAGGTATGTTCAAGTCTCCCATCAGCATTAAGTAGTTACTTAGAAGTTCATAGAGATTTTCACGCAAAATGTTATTTTCACTATTCCTTTCCCCTAAGTCCCACGATGCCCCCCCCCCCCACCCCCTCTTCTGATATAACATCATTGAAGATTTTATTCATTTTTATTTAAAACAGATTTTCAACTGTCTAACAAAATAAACCAACCTGAAAAATCAACAAAAATGATAATGGCATATTTTATATTTAATTTATAACAGAAATGTGTTTGTCGTCGTGTCACTTGACACATGTTTTATTGTGGTTAATCTGAATTTATTTAGTTTAAGTTCCCAAAGTTTCATGAATCTTTTGGTTATGTAACTAACTATATATATAACAGAATAAAACTTTTGTTTTAGTTCCGGAAATTGTAAACACTGTACAGAACCATTTATCAACAGACGATAGTATCCATATAGAATGGAGTCCTCCGGACAATGAATGTAATATAGTGGGCTATGAAGTTAGTTATAAGGTAACGTTCTTATTTAGGGGAAGGTGGGGTAAGACGGGGTAGCGAGGTAAGATGGGGACCGTAACAAAACTGATGATACAATGTAGCTAGAAATGTTCTTCTATTGCCATGTGACGTTATTTAGCAGAAGTTATTAATGTCACAAATAGTTTGGTCGAAGGTGTGCACGTTGTGATTTTGTAAGTATTTTTTTAAATTTTTAGTGGTTACATCTAATTTTTGAGGTATATAAAGTGTGTGACTGTTCAAAATGTATGGTGTACAAGATGTATGTCATATTTTTTTATTGATATTTGTTTATTTTACTATTATAATGACATTAACTCGTTCCGGTTTGCTTCGATTTATAACCTCAAAAAAAATACAACTTGAGAATCCAGTTTGGGAAAGATGGGGTACCTACTTGCGGGTAAGATGGGGTAGGTATGATTCTTTGGATAACACAACATTCGATCTGGTTAGCCCGAAACAGTTAATGCCGTATCCACGAATTTCCGAAAAAAGGCCAAAACAAGTTCGAAGAAGAGGAAAAACAGCTATTATTACTGCGTCTCTGTATAAAACAGAGTTAGAGGAAAGACAAAACAGTAAGAAACTAAACCAAAAGTAACAAATAAAAAGAAAAAAAAAAAACAAATAAAAGATCTAAAAGAACCAAGAAAGCTGATGAATTCTGAGGACGAAGATACAGAATGTCTGTACTGCCTCGGCTTGTATTATGAGTCTGTACCCCATCTTACCCAAGGGGGAACCCCATCTTGCCCTATAGGTGGGGCAAGATGGTGCAAATTAGTTATTTTTTTCAAGTTGATATTTCTATAAGAAGAATTGTTTTCACTGATTAGAATTTAAGGAAGAAAGGCTGATTATTTTCTTAATAAAATTTCCACAATGTGCAATCAAAAATAAAGGGTTTTAAGGTCCCCGTCTTACCCCACCTTCCCCTAAATAATATTTTAAAAGTTAGTTTCTGAAATTAAGGAGGTTGGCTTGGCACCATAGAAGAATAATAGAAACGATGAAACTTTGAAAAAAAAAAAACATTTACATCTCAAAAAATACTTACAAAATTTCAATGTCATTAGGAGAATAGTTAAAGAGATATTAAATAAACAAATTAACATGCATTCTAAATTCTAATGAGAACTATACAGGATGTCCAAGATAAGCGTGCAATGCATGGGGATATCCTAAACGGTAAGAGATACAGATGTGGTTAAATGAGATGAATTATTTGTAAGAAAGAGGTGAGTATTACAACATCAAAAAATATTAATAATTTTATGTGGTTCAGGCGGTATACCCAAAAAACTGAAAATTCAGAATTTCTTTAAATGACTTTTTTGGCAAAGTAGATAGGTACTTTTTGTTTGCGGTTTCTTAAAGCACTTTTTTGAGTAGAATTGTTTGGTGTATTTAGAATTTTTATATCACTTTTAGTTTCTGAGTTACAAGCCTTAACTTTAGTTTTTCTTATGGGCCGCCAAGTTGGCTATATCATATTCGAGCGTGTTTTTTACTCTACTTTACAATGATATGTCACATGTCATACTTATTATTAAAAAAAAGTAAAAAACTTTTTTTGTAATAGTTTATTATTTTTAAATATGCATTTGTTATTTTCATTGTTGTTATTGCGATTTTTGTTTACGACTTATTTTCTATAATAAGTATGTCATGTGATATATCGTTGTAAAGTAGAGAAAAAACACGTTCAAATATGATATAGCCAACCTGGCGACTCATAAGAAAAACTAAAGTTGGGGCTTGTAACTCGGAAACTAAAAGTGATATAAAAATTCTAAATACTCCAAACAATTCTATTCAAAAAAGTGCTTTAAGAAACCGCAAACAAAAAGTACCTATCTACTTTGCCAAAAAAGTTATAGTCATTTAAAGAAATTCCGAATTTTCAGTTTTTTGGGTATACCGCCTGAACCACATAAAATTATTAATATTTTTTGATGTTGTAATACTCACCCCTTTCTTACAAATAATTCATCTGATTTAACCACATCTGTATCTCTTACCGTTTAGGATATCCCCATGCATTGCACGCTTATCTTGGACACCCTGTATAATGAAATGATATGAGACATAATAAGTGTGTGAAAAAAAACCAGAAAGAGGAACATCCAGAGAGAGAGACACACCTTGCCTTCACTCTATGCTTATCAGCAAGCGCTTACCCGCACCGTTCCCCACATCATCAGCCCCACACCCTATAGTGTCAACCTCCTTAAGCTGATTCAAAATATGACATGTTAAATGCTATAATAATATCTATAATATGTTTTTCAGTTTTATACATATAAAGGCTGTGACTATGTAACTGAAAATGAATCTCAGAAAATAGATAACACTACGTCTACTAGTTATGATATAACAGGTCTCAAACCCTACAGTAAATACGTTGTGACTGTTACAGCTTACAACACAAAAAGGGGAAAGGAAACAATCAATTTTTTTGAAACTAAAGAAAAAGGTAAACTATACAGGATACAGAAAAAGTAAAAAGATCAAAAAAAAACTTTTGATTTGCAGACAGAAAAAAATAATTTGTCTATGTGTTATAAAATGTGATCAATATAAAAAATCCGTGATCGATTTTGCTCCGATAGAGGTTGTTTGTTAATATGATAATTTTTTATCAATATGAAAATATCCACGTTTATCTTATTGATAAATGTATATTATTACTAACAATGTTCTTATCACTGTGAAAATTTTGTTTCGTATTGAAAACATATATTTTAAATACAAAAAAAAATACTTAATAAATGACATCACTGAATTTACCATATCGAAAAATTGCACTTTCACTAGTTGGGTGGTGTAAAAAATATGATAAATATGTATTAATACAATAATACAACCATTATGTTTTATCTATTTGAGAGTTTCGTTAGTTGGTGTAATAATTTATTTATTTATTTGACAAATAGATAAACATGAAGATATATTTTTCAGATGAATAAAATATCCTCAATAAGATTTTTTATTAACTATTATATTGAGAAAATATTGTTATATTAACAAGATAAATTTATTAAGCATTTTTCCATCTCAAATTTTCAATAAGATCGAGTTTTTTTCTGTGTAATCTAAACATTAATGTCAAACTTTCCATTCATAAAAACTATTATTATATTTTAGATATACCAACAGAAATTATCACTGACTTAAAGATTATTAATTTGGATCACACAAATGTAATTCTCCAATGGGCTAAACCTGAGTGTACAAGTATCACAGGCAGTCTGCAATATAAAGTAACTGTGTTGAGAACAAGCATATCAATGGAAACTACTAAAATAACAGTGACTCTACCTCCTCTAGAGGGCTACACAAAATATATAGTCGAGGTTGCTGTAATGAGGCCTTCCACTGGGAAACTTTCAGATGTAAAGAGTATAACATTTACAACAAATCCTACAGGTATTGTAATAGAATATATGTACATTTACCTCAACAATTACGTCAATAGACTATATATAATGTTGGTAAGGGCTCTAAGCAATATGTATATTCCGCTGGCAGTCCCACTATAGCACCCCTCAAAAAAACCTATTGCATAATTTGTTGCTATTTTGTTGCTATTTTGTGCCACCAAGCCCGATTTTGTAACTTGCTCCATTCTCGACAAATATGGGGGGGGGCAGCGTCAGTTCTCGCTAGCAGTCCGCTCAATTACTCCATAACTAATAGAGCTAGATAAAAAATATTTGCAGGATATTTTGTTGCTAGTTGAGTACTTCCGGATACAAATAAAAAATTTACCCCCCCCCCAAAAAAAAAATTTTTTTTTTATATAATAACAAATGAAAAAAATAATATTCAAACTTCTTATTTGTTGCAACCAGCACCCCCCCCCCCCCCAAAAAAAAAAACATGCTCTGTCATATTATCTAAAAAGGAGAATAATAATCTTACTTGAAAAAGTAATATTCTAACTAGTTTTTAATTTGTTGCCGCGAGCACCCCCACAAAAAACCTTCATATTTACCTAAATATATTATTATTTAATGTGTTAAAGCCCTAAAACATTTTGTTGCTCCCTCATTTTATTTAAAAAGTTAACATAAACGCAATCATATGGAGTATAATAATCATACATGTTAAATTATTATTCAAACTAGTTTCTAATTTGTTGCAGCTAGCACCGCCCAAAAAAACCTTCATATTTACCTTAACATATTATTATTTAGTGTGTTTAAGCCCTTAAACATTTTGTTGCTCCCTCATTTTATCTAAAAAGTTAACATAAACGTTATCATATGAAGTACAATAATCATACATGTTAAATTAATATTCAAATTAGTTTCTAATTTGTTGCCGCCAGCATCCCCCCAAAAAACCTTCATATTTACCTTAATATATTATTATTTAATGTGTTTATGCCCTAAAACATTTTGTTGCTCCGTCATTTTTTCTAAAAAGTTAACATAAGCGCCATCATATGGAGTATAAAAATAGTACATGAAAATATTATTCAAACTAGTTTCTAATTTGTTGCCGCCAGCACCCCTCCAAAAATCGTTCATATTTAAGTTAATACATTGTCAGTTAATATTTTTAAGACCTAAAACATTTTGTTGCTCCGTCATTTTTTCTAAAAAGTTAAAATAAGTGCCATTATATGGAGTATAAAAATAGTACATGAAAAATTATTATTCAAACTAGGGTCTAATTTGTTGCAGCCAGTACCCCCCCAAAAATCGTTCATATTGAAGTTAATACATTGTTAGTTAATATTTTTAAGACCTAAAACATTTTGTTGCTCCGTCATTTTTTCTAAAAAGTTAAAATATGTGCCATTATATGGAGTATAATAATCCAACATGAAAAATTAATTTAATTGTTTTTCCTGCTATATAAAATAGTCAGAAGTAAAAATGTTCATTTTTGTAAAATTATTGTACGGCGTTTTTTGTAAACGAGTATATAAAATTAGTATAAAATTTGTATGTAAATGTGATGTCGACAATAAAAACTTTTATATATATATATATATATATATATATATATATATATACAGAGCTGTCAATACTTCAAGTAAAATACTTGAAAAAGTACTTCAAGTACCAAAAAGTACTTGAAGTACTTTACTTCAAGTACTTTTGAAAATTGCGCAATGTACTTGATACTTGAAGTAATTTTTCAAAATACTTGAATTTAGTACTTGATTTTGCAAGTAAAATACTTCAAGTATTTTACTTCAAGTATATTTTTAAATACACCATGTCGTTTTTCAAGTACTTACTTTAATAAACTGATTTTCCATAAGAAAAGTTTTTTTAAACAAAATAATTAATTTTATCACTTATAAAAACATGGAAAGAAATTTATAAAGCCTTTAAAAATATTTTAAAGATATCAAAGAGGTATATTCGTTGATTATTTACGATATACCTACTTACTACCTATAGTCTGTTTTGATAAAGTTTGCAGCGGTTGCCGGGGATTTGACGGTAGGAATCGTGACTTTGGGATAAATGACGTAGATTGATGGTCCAAAAACAGAAATTATGAGATTTAAAAAAAAAATTTTGATAGACGAAGTGTTCAAATTTTTTTAGTTACCCCATTGCATTGACCAGAATGTTATTAGATAGGTTTCCTAAAATGCAACAAAACATTTTTTGGAACCTTTTGATTTTAACACTTCAGTCACGAGATATTTGCTTTCGAAGTCGTTATTCAAGCGCCCCCCTAGCCCTCTAATTTCTAATACGGATAATTCAAATTACACAACATAAATTTATAGATGGGTTCTAATTGGCCATCATATGTTATTTTCTATTATAAAAAATAGTTTTAACAATTAAAATTTTTAATTGAGTGACATAAATAAAACAATATTTTAAAATTTATTTTTAAGAAACAATAAGAAATTAATATCAGTTTCATACATTCTGAAATATCCAATACTTAAAAAACACATAATAAAAACATAATTTATTAATAATATGTGGCCGCGGTCCGCATACAAAAGCTCAGCTGATTTTCACGTGTTTTTAAGTTTTTTTTTATCCAAATACTTGACACTACCCTTGTTAGGTAATGAAGATAATATGTATATAAATATTTAAAATTCCCATTTTTTTTTGTATTTTAATGGTTCTAACAATTAAAATTTAAAATGTACTTGAAATAAGTTACTTGAATTTTCAAGTACTTTTCGGTACTTGAAGTATCTTACTTCAAGTACTTTTAAATATTGCGCAATGTACTTGATACTTGAAGTACTGTCACTAAATACTTGGTACTTGTACTTGAAGTACCTTGACTAAGTACTTTTGACAGCTCTGTATATATATATATATATATATATATATATATAATAATAATAATAATAATAATAATCTTTTTTATTTCGTAGACTGCAGTATTACAGTGTGAAACAAGTCATGGCGGACATAAAATACATCTAATAACAATAATACAAAATATAAAATATAAAAGATAAAAATTACTTAATTATACAGCTAATATAAAAATACACTTAGATTATAGACAGATATAATAATATATGTACAGACCCCCAAATGTGGTATGTCACAGTATAAATTCATTAATAGAGTAAAAACATTTTTCAATAAGATACTTTTTGTACTCTCTTTTGAAATCATGTAAATTTAGATTAGTTAGATAATTGGGAATTGAGTTGTAAATTCTTAGTATCTGATTAATAGTACCTTTGTGATTAATATGTGAAGTTTCCGTTGGGACATACAACTTGCATTTGTTTCTCGTGTCGTGCATATGGGTAATAGTATACTTATTAAAGAAACTCCAGTTAGCTACAGCAAAACAACCAGTTTCGTACAAATATAAAGATGGTAACGTCAATATATTTAATTCTTTGAAGAAAGGTCGACATGAGTCGCGCGCTTTTAAACCCATTATTGTCCGAACGCAGGCTTTTTGTTGACGAAATAAATGTATAGTATCAGGAGAACTACCCCAGAAAACGATACCATATCTCAGGTTTGACATTATATAAGCATGATAAGCGGCTATTACAGTTTCTTTGGGAACAATAACAGCTAGTTTTCTAAGTAAAAATATATAAGTTGAGATTTTTTTCTTTAGAACTGAAATGTGATATTTGAAGTTTAATTTTGTATCTAAGTATATTCCTAAAAATTTTATTGGATCAGACTGAATATTTATACAATAATTATTATTACCTAGTGTAAAAGTCATGTGAGGACAATTTCCGAAAATAAGGGCGTTTGATTTATCTATGTTTAATTTTAGTCTATTGTTACCAGACCAATCATTGATGTTCCTCAGAAGTTCACTTATACTGTTATCTATATTGGTATCCTTATCATGTCTATATATGACTGTAGTGTCGTCCGCAAACAAAATGGATTTAAAACTAGTAACTTGAGGAAGGTCGTTAATATATATTAAGAATAACAAAGGTCCGAGTATCGAGCCCTGAGGTACTCCCTTATTTAATATTGAATGGTTGGAGTAATGGTTCTTTATACTTACTCTTTGATATCTTTTACATAAATATGACGATAACCAGCTCAGAGCTGTACCCCTGATACCATACATTTCAAGTTTAGACAAGAGAATTTGATGATCGACACAGTCGAATGCTTTCGATAAATCAAAAAATAAGCCGACCGTAGTAGTGTTTTTTGAAATACCATTTAGTATTTCCTCGATCGTTTGGAATATTGCCATATTGACGGTTTTCTTCTTCGTGAACCCATTTTGTTCCGGACAAATAATGTAAAATTTATCGAAAAAATCAGATAGTCTATTTGACATGCATTTTTCGAATATTTTTGATATATTTGAAAGCAAGCTAATCGGTCTATAATTGTCAATGGACTGTGGATTATTTTTTTTATAAATAGGTTTGACAATGGCTTCTTTTAATAAATGAGGGAACGTACCATTTTGAAAAGAAAGATTAATTAAGTATAATAGCGGTTGACATAAGGTCTTAAAATTCACTTTTATGAAATTTGAGTTAAATTCGTCCCATCCAACAGATTTTGTAGGTTTCAAGCTAAGAATTACATTATATAATTCAGTTTCGGAAACAGGTTGCAAAAAAATAGAATTAAAAACTGGCTCATTAATATTGTTAATGTAGTTTGAAGTTGTAATATTTAGTGAATTTGTTATATTTGTAAAATAATTATTAAATTCGTTCGCAATGTCATTAGAATCAGTTAACAATTTATTGTTGATATTTAAGGAAATATCATTAATATCATTTGATTTTTTTATATTATTGTTAATTAACCTCCACATTGTTTTCGAACGATTCTTTGATTCATCAATTATTTTTTTGTTAAAATTTATTTTAGCATTTTTGATTATTAGACTTAAATATTTACAATATTGTTTATACATTAAATTGTATTTAATATCATTGTTTTTCTTGCTTAAAATATGTAGGAAACGTTTAATTTCGCATTTGTTTTTTATGTCGTCAGTTAACCAGGAATTTACAACTCTATCAGTGAAAATACACACCCTTTGTACCGGGAAAGCAGTATCGAAATAATAAAACAGCGTTTCATAAAAATATTTATAGGCCACATCGATGTCAGTGTGATAATATACGTCGCTCCAATTCTCTTTGGAGATTAAAAAATTAAAGTAATTGTAATTCTCATTATTAAATAATCTTCTGTAGCAATACGTTTTGTTATCAGCTGTACAAGTATAGTCTTTGCAAGTAGTGTCTAGTAATTTAACATTGATGTTTATTGCACAGTGATCTGACAGGCCCGTCTCTATTATATTACTGGACATAATGTTTAAAGAATTATCGCATATAAAATTATCCAAGCATGTAGCACTGTTATGCGTTATGCGCGTCGGGGTATTTATGATTAAAGACATCCCGTAGGATGAAAAAAAGTTTCTAAAAGTGTCTGTCATACCTGTGTCATTTAAAATATTTATATTAAAGTCTCCACTAATTATCACTTTCTTGTCACATTTAATGCATTTATCTAACAGTAATAATAACTTGTCATAAAACACATCAAGGTCTCCCTCAGGGGACCTGTATATCGATATTACTACGCACTGATAATCCTTGAGTTCGATGGCACATATTTCACAATGTTTTTCAGTATTTAAGGAATTTGCAAAATTAAAAGGATGATAACGAATTTTATTTTTTGTATAAATCATTACTCCTCCATGTATCATATTTTTTCTACATTGAAAGGATGCTAGATTGTAGCCTTCTAGAGAAAACATATGAGTTTCTTCTTCTTTGAGCCAATGTTCGTTTAGACATACTATGGCCGGGTTACTCTTTGCTATGAAGACTTCGAGTTCGGGTAGTTTTTGCCGTAGGCACTGGATATTTAAATGTAATATGGACAAGAATTTATTTTTATATGTGTCATTATATGTGTTGTTATTAATCGAGCCTTCCGATGGGTTTTCTACGAAAGGTGAATCTTTTGACAATTGCGCCTTCTGGCCAAAATTCTTCATTGTATATTTCACTTTCAATAGAAGTATCCGTGCAAATTCTGAAGGATGCATTTGTTCCCATCGTTTTAAGTTTTTCGACTAGGAAGTTATTATTTGGTAATTTTTTCTTTAAATAGTTCATAACTTGTTCATCACTTGTATCTGAGCTCATTCGCCCCAAAAATACCCATAATTTTCTTTCAGCAGCTTTTAAGTTTTCGTTGTTGACTGATTTTCCAACTATGACTTTTCTTTTTCTATATGTGACTTCCTTGAAACCATCGTCTTCATTATTTTCATCGTCAGGAGTGACATAAGTGTCAGTATTTTTTTCTATATTGTCTGCTTGTGTATTAGGGATTTTTGATTTAATTTGATCAGGTATAATTTGATTTGTGTTTGTCTTGTTTTCATTCCATTTAGTTTTATTTATATTTTTGTTCTTATTTAGTTTCATTGATTCTGCATACGTTACATTATTTTCTTTAATTTCGTGTATAGGTTGTGGATTTTTCTTTAGAAGAGCGTTTTCTTCCATTAATTTACTGTTTATTTCTTTGAGCACATTGATTTCTTTCATTAGTTTTTCTTTTTCTACTACGCTTTTTTCAACGATATCTCTGATTACCGATATGAACGATGAGTTAGTTAGTACATTGGAAATGAGATTTTCGATATCGATGGTTTTATCATTCTCCGTCTTTTCACTAGAACTCGCAGAGCGTGTACTTCCGGCAGGTGGCATTTTGAAGTGAAGTAATTCAACAAAAACTATAAATCACTAGTACTTAGGTCCAATTACAACCCTGTGTCCTCGCATAGAGCACATGCGCCAAGCGCACTGCTTAGCATTTGACACTCAGCTGGTTGGATACTTGCTTTGCGAATATAGTCTTTAATGCATTCAATTAATTAAAACTTTATTTTAAGTATTATTTAAGAAATAAGTTGTTTATCACTAAGATAATTCAACTCATTTATGGCTAAGGACTTAAATGATTAAAGTCACATAGTATTTTATTTTAATTAACTTTATTTAACTTGAAAATTAATATTTTAAACAGCACTATTTAACACACGACATAGCACATATACATACATATATACATATATATATATATATATATATATATATGTATATATATATATATATATATATATATATATATATATATATATATATATATATATATATATATATATATATATATATATATATATATATATAAAACAACTAATTGTCTAAACGTCAAAGATTTAATAATCAAGGAAACGTAGCGAGCTTTCGATTCACAGAATTCTAATTTGTTCAATTCAAGTATTTGCTATTTGAATATTGCACACTGTTTAGGAAATTAAAATTCTTTTAAAGAATGTCTTGAAAAAATTAAAAAATTCATGAGTAAGCCCAAAGTTATAAAAAAGTAAAATAAAATTTTATAAGAAGCTTCAAAATCATAAAAATATTAAAAAAAAATTTAGCATTGCGATTTTCAACGAAAAAATAAATAATTTTAGGGAATAAACACATTAAATAATAATATATTAAGGTAAATATGAAGGTTTTTGGGGGGTGCTGGGGACAACAAATTAGAAACTACATGGTTTGAATAATAATTTTTTCATGTACTATTTTTATTAACTTTTTAGAAAAAATGACGGAGCAACAAAATGTTTTAGGGCTTAAACACATTTAATAATAATATGTTAAGGTAAATATGAAGGTTTTTTGGGGGGGTGCTAGCTGCAACAAATTAGAAACTAGTTTGAATATTAATTTAACATGTATGATTATTGTACTTCATATGATAACGTTTATGTTAACTTTTTAAATAAAATGAGGGAGCAACAAAATGTTTTAGGGCTTTAACACATTAAATAATAATATATTTAGGTAAATATGAAGGTTTTTTGTGGGGGTGCTCGCGGCAACAAATTAAAAACTAGTTAGAATATTACTTTTTCAAGTAAGATTATTATTCTCCATATGATGGCGTTTATGTTCACTTTTTAGATAACATGACAGAGCATGTTTTTTTTTGGGGGGGGGGGGGTGCTGGATGCAACAAATAAGAAGTTTGAATATTATTTTTTTCATTTATTATAAAAAAAACTTTTTTTGGGGGGGGGGGGGGGGTAAATTTTTTATTTGTATCCGGAAGTACTCAACTAGCAACAAAATATCCTGCAAAGATTTTTTATCTAGCTCTATTAGTTACGGAGTAATTGAGCGGACTGCTAGCGAGAACTGACGCTGCCCCCCCCCCATATTTCTCGAGAATGGAGGAAGTTACAAAATCGGGCATGGTGGCACAAAATAGCAACAAAATAGCAACAAATTATGCAATAGGTTTTTTTGAGGGGTGCTATAGTGGGACTGCCAGCGGAATATACATCTAAGCAATTACCCTTTATACTCATAGAATAATGCACCATACACTGTTTGACTATTATTTGTGATATTTCCAGCACCCCCGGCTGTGAGGGAGTTACAAGTATATTCCCACACAGATACAAGTATTGGACTACGCTGGAAACATCCAAAACCAGCAAATGATCAACTAGAACATTATAGAATTGATTGTCATTGTTTATATAATGATACCAAATACAAATATATAACAAATATAAACACTTCTTGTGATTTATGGAAAGAATACTTTTGTTATGAGTTAAATAATTTAACAAGTAACAAAGAATGTACTGTAAGGGTAAGTAAGGGTTCAAGGCAGAAAATTATTTAAAGCCCCATTGTCGAGAAATCCTTAAAAAATGAAAAAAAAATGTCTCCGAAAATTCCGTTATCAAAAAAATAATAAAGTTGTCTTTCATGGTTTTTTTTTATTATATAAAGGGGCTTTCCCTTTGGGGCGAGGTCTTAGACACTTGCCTAATTTGCCAACTTGCCAACGGTGTAATGAATCACTAACATACCTTCTTTTCAGAAATAATCATTTGAATAAAAAAAATGTCTACATATATTTTTTTATAGAGAACAGAAAATATGTATAATTTGCTCATGAAGGATTGCCAGGAGATGACAGTAAAATTGAGGCGTATGTCGAAAAACGGAATGTGGCATGGGCAATCCGCATTTTATAGTCACGTGCGTAGAAGTTTGTGAGCATTCACCCCTCTGTACCTCGCGGTACTCTCTCAAGCCTACTGATTGTGTTGGCCGCTGATTGGTCAAATGTTATGAGCCGGGATACACAAATGCGCAGTCAACTAATGCGCACGTGACGAAGCTCGAAATACCATCCACAACGGTGTTCATATTGTGACACATAAAATTGTATTACAGATATACAGAGAGTCATCTCCTGGTAACCCTTCATGAATTTGCTATTTAAAAACTACATCCGACCTAAAACGATCAAGTTTTTGGTACCAAATAATAGATTTTTTTAATAAACAAAAATGTATTTTACAGTATTTTCGATTGTTTGGCCATTATAGAAAATATAAAAAGTTTTCAATTTATCAAAACATTTTAATTTATTTTTTAGGTTCATGCCTATAATAAAAATGTTTTAAAACCAAGTAAAGAAAGTTCAGTTGAAGTCAAAACTAAATTCACAGGTGAGAGCAATGCCATCTTATTACTTTACAGACCCTAGACCCTTTTAGAGTCGACCTAGTACTTTTTTTTAATAAAAAAATCATTTTAATTTAAAAATATAAGGTTGTATTTTTCTCTCATACTTTATTGAGATAATCTGAGAAAAATAAACAATAAAATTTCAAGCTTATTACCCTCTCCTCCCCCTTAAGTAAACACTGACTCCATTATTGAAACAACAATTTAATATTTATATTTAATTTTCACCTAAGCTAAGAAGGGCGGGCCTTGTTCAGGGCTTCATTGGCCTACAGGTGGAAAAACAGACCTATTTACTACACAAATATATTTTTAGGACCTGGACAGCCTCCTGATTTATCTACAGAGTTCCTGAATAACACAGAGCTATTGGTGAAATGGGGACACCCAATAGAACATGGGCCTGTTTATAATTTCTATGTAGGAGCTAGAGTTGTAGACAGTAATGTTGGGGCACTAACTACAAGTGAAACAATACAAGTGGTCAAACCAAAGGAAGAATATACACACCCGGTTAGTTTCCAGGGTTAAAAATTAAAATAACTTTCTAAGATCAATATGGAATACATATAAAACCTTTACCTCACATAATTTAAATACAGTAGAAACCAGTTATAACGACGTATCGGTTAATACGACGTATCAGTTTTAACGACTCAAAATAAAAGTCCAACTGTATCCCATATACACCCAATTCTGTTTTTACACGGTTTTGATTTAACACGGTCTAGAAAAATATTGATTCCGTTTTTACACGATTTCATTTGATTTAGCACGATTGAAAAAGCTATTTGATTTAAGTTTTAGAGAAAAATATTTTTATTAACCGTAATCTTCTAGGAATTTTTTTATCTATCTGTTATTTATAAAATATGTAGTTAGGGAATTTCCATTTACAATTTATTTTCATAGCAGCTTAAGTATATATTTTACGAGTTTTCAGTTCCTAAACTTGCGATAATTTTATATTTATGTTACTTTTACTAAGAATTGAATTGCCTTTTATTTTTATGAAATAAACTGTGCATGAATGCACATAAAAATTTAATTTATATTTTTTTTTGTATGAACCATTTCATTATAGCTATTTTTACAGGGTTAAATGATATGGAACTAATCCCCTTTTTTCTATGCACTCCATGTCTTTTTTTACACATTTTTTTCTGGGACGTATCTACCGTGTAAAAACAGAATTAGGTGTAATTACATTTTTACCGGTTATTACGACTATCCGCTTTTTACGACCAATATGACCGGTCCCTTCGTTGTCGTTATAACCGGTTTCTACTGTATTTTGTTTATTATATTTTTCAGTTTTCCCTATCACAGTCTACAACATATGATGTGTGTGTCCGTGGTACAAATAAGCTAGAAGGTTTAAGCAATTGTACAACAGTAATAACAGAACCTGAAGCGATAGAATTCGAATTGAATACTGCAAATGTTAAAGAGGCCATTTTGGTATTTATCAAAACAAAAGATAGAACTTGCCGGTAAGAACCACAGAACATATACAAGTAGAAACGTTATTCAAATAGGACGCTATTTGACATTTTTTTAGAATTCAGTGGCGTCAACAGATGGCGCCACTTCTGCTTTTAATTAAAATTATTATTAAAATTAAAATTTTTGTTTATTAATTTTTAGGGTTCCGTAGAAAACTAGGAACCCTTATAGTTTCTCCATGTCCGTCCGTCCGTCCTGAAAAATTTTGAGATAATAAGATGAAATTTGGTACACGGCCGTAGATTGATGACCCAAAAACAGAAATGATAAGATTTTTGAAAATAAAAATTTTTTAGACCCCCCTTTCATAAAATGAAGTGTTTTCAAAAAAAAAAATTCACCTACACCATTGAGTGGGGTGTCGTTAGAAAGGTCTCCTAAAATGCAACAAAAAATGTAACAGAAATTTTTAATTTTAACCCTTCGATCACAATGTATTTTTTCTCCAAAGTCATTAAAAAAGCGTCCCCCCCCCCTCTATTTTCTAAACTATCAATTTAAAAAATCTGAAAAAATTTCAGAACGTATATTTTAATTAGTACTTTCACTGAAAATTATAACGAACATTGTCAAAAATATTTTGGACCCCCCTTTCATAGACTGAAAATTGAACTTTCATTTTTTTCCCCACTTACCCTATTGAGTGGGGTGTCATTTAATAGGTCTCGTAAAATGCAATAAAAAACGTCAAATAACTTTTTGATTTTAACCCTTCAGTCGCGATATATTTGCTTTTTAATGTCGCTGTCAGAGCGTCCCCCCCCCCTCTATTTTTTAAACTATCAATTCAAAAAATCTGAAAAAAATTCAGAATGTAGCTTTTAATTAGTACTTTCACTGAAAATTATAACGAACATTTTCAAAAATATTTTGGACCCCCCTTTCATAGACTGAAAATTGAACTTACATATTTTTCCCCACTTACCCTTTTGAGTGGGGTGTCATTTAATAGGTCTCGTAAAATGCAATAAATAACGTCAAATAACTTTTTGATTTTAACCCTTCAGTCGCGATATATTTGCTTTTTAATGTCGCTGTCAGAGCGTCCCCCCCCCCCTCTATTTTCTAAACTATCGATTCAAAAAATCTGAAAAAAATTCAGAATGTAGCTGTTAATTATTACTTTCACTGAAAATTATAACGAACATTTTCAAAAATATTTTGGACCCCCCTTTTATAGACTGAAAATTGAACTTACATATTTTTCCCCACTTACCCTTTTGAGTGGGGTGTCATTTAATAGGTCTCGTAAAATGCAATAAATAACGTCAAATAACTTTTTGATTTTAACCTTTCAGTCGCGATATATTTGCTTTTTAATGTCGCTGTCAGAGCGTCCCCCCCCCCTCTATTTTCTAAACTATCGATTCAAAAAATCTGAAAAAAATTCAGAATGTAGCTGTTAATTATTACTTTCACTGAAAATTATAACGAACATTTTCAAAAATATTTTGGACCCCCCTTTCATAGACTGAAAATTGAACTTACATATTTTTCCCCACTTACCCTTTTGAGTGGGGTGTCATTTAATAGGTCTCGTAAAATGCAATAAATAACGTCAAATAACTTTTTGATTTTAACCCTTCAGTCGCGATATATTTGCTTTTTAATGTCGCTGTCAGAGCGTCCCCCCCCCCTCTATTTTCTAAACTATCGATTCAAAAAATCTGAAAAAAATTCAGAATGTAGCTTTTAATTAGTACTTTCACTGAAAATTATAACGAACATTTTCAAAAATATTTTGGACCCCCCTTTCATAGACTGAAAATTGAACTTACATATTTTTCCCCACTTACCCTTTTGAGTGGGGTGTCATTTAATAGGTCTCGTAAAATGCAATAAATAACGTCAAATAACTTTTTGATTTTAACCTTTCAGAGCGTCCCCCCCCCCTCTATTTTCTAAACTATCGATTCAAAAAATCTGAAAAAAATTCAGAATGTAGCTTTTAATTAGTACTTTCACTGAAAATTATAACGAACATTTTCAAAAATATTTTGGACCCCCCTTTCATAGACTGAAAATTGAACTTACATATTTTTCCCCACTTACCCTTTTGAGTGGGGTGTCATTTAATAGGTCTCGTAAAATGCAATAAATAACGTCAAATAACTTTTTGATTTTAACCCTTCAGTCGCGATATATTTGCTTTTTAATGTCGCTGTCAGAGCGTCCCCCCCCCCCTCTATTTTCTAAACTATCGATTCAAAAAATCTGAAAAAAATTCAGAATGTAGCTGTTAATTATTACTTTCACTGAAAATTATAACGAACATTTTCAAAAATATTTTGGACCCCCCTTTTATAGACTGAAAATTGAACTTACATATTTTTCCCCACTTACCCTTTTGAGTGGGGTGTCATTTAATAGGTCTCGTAAAATGCAATAAATAACGTCAAATAACTTTTTGATTTTAACCTTTCAGTCGCGATATATTTGCTTTTTAATGTCGCTGTCAGAGCGTCCCCCCCCCCTCTATTTTCTAAACTATCGATTCAAAAAATCTGAAAAAAATTCAGAATGTAGCTGTTAATTATTACTTTCACTGAAAATTATAACGAACATTTTCAAAAATATTTTGGACCCCCCTTTCATAGACTGAAAATTGAACTTACATATTTTTCCCCACTTACCCTTTTGAGTGGGGTGTCATTTAATAGGTCTCGTAAAATGCAATAAATAACGTCAAATAACTTTTTGATTTTAACCCTTCAGTCGCGATATATTTGCTTTTTAATGTCGCTGTCAGAGCGTCCCCCCCCCCTCTATTTTCTAAACTATCGATTCAAAAAATCTGAAAAAAATTCAGAATGTAGCTTTTAATTAGTACTTTCACTGAAAATTATAACGAACATTGTCTAAAATATTTTGGACCCACTTTTCATAGATTGAAAAGTGAACTCACATTTTTTTCATTTACCCCATTGAGTGGGGTGTCATTTGATAGGTCTCCTAAAATGCAATAATAAAAGTGAAATAACTTTTTGATTTTAACCCTTCAGTCACGAAAATTTTGAAAAATACTTTTTATAAATCATAGTGAGAATGACTACGGAACCCTATCATGTGCGTGCCCAACACGCACTTGCCCGTTTTATTGTTTTATAATATTTAATATGACATTAACATTTTCGTTATTTTTGTGTTCTATTCTAAGAACTAAAATATCGGTATGGAGAACCATACATGACTTCCATGTTCTATAATATCTTTTACAATAGATAATTGTTAATATAAAACTCACCTTTGTATTATAAATATTAGTTTTCTAATATTCTAATGTCAGATTGTAGAATAGACATTTTTGTAAAATAATAATTATCTGACATTTGAATTTAACTGCGCTTGTTTCCATGGCAACATGAATTTATTAGTATTTAAAATTAAAATTTTGAGGGTGGTTTTCACCCCTTCAGTGGCTATCTAAGCACATTTATGAAATAAGTGCCCCTTAGATTGGATTGAACTACAAGTGTACCAAGTCTTATCAAAATTAGTGAGATACTAATCACTTTTCAGACGATAATAGGTACAAAATTTCGAATATTTCGGAAACCCCTAATCCGATTAGCACCAAAATCAATAGGTCTGGAGTACTCACTGAGGCAAACATTTTCCCCAAAAATAATTAAAATCGGTGCATATCTACAGTAGTTATCGTACACGGAAGAAAATTCTACATCCAGACACACAGACACACATACACACAGACACACGCACAGCCGCCATGCGGAAATGAACTTTTCTTTACGTTTTGAAGTTAGTACAATCAGAATCTGCTTTTTTTCGGACATGCTTTTTTGACGGTATTACAATACTTCCATTTCTTCGAACATGGAAGTAAAACGATGTTATATCTACAGAGCATGGTTGCAATTAATTTTTTTTAAAGACTTTTAATTTCAATTACATTTCCTTTAACAATTTTTTGAAAAATTGTTAAGGGAAATGTTTACCCCATTTAAATTATTAAAAATATAATAATGTCCACTTGCAATATAATCTTATATTTTTTACAGAAATTGCACCACGATAATATTTGCTGAAAATGAAAAAATAACCGTAAATGAATCGTTAAGAAATGCACCTCAAGATGTTATAGACGTATATCCAAATTATAAAGAATGGACTAATATTACAAAAAACGTAATTATTTGTATTATAATTAATTTAAAACAATACTTAAGTTATATATGAAGGGTACATGGGAAAAAGAAGTTAAGTCAAAATTTCTAGTTTTGAGTTATAGCTGTTTTAAGGTTAATAACTTGAATAATTTTATTCTATAAATGATATCTTTAAAAAATTTCACTTGATCTTTCTAATTATATCTTACTTATAACATTGAATTTTGAAGTTTAAATCGTGTTGATCAACCAGTTTCCAAAAAAAATATTGACTTAGACTGTTTTTCACCAGTTTTTGAACACTTTTTTATTTAACCGCTTTAACCGTTTATTTTAATATTTTGGTCTTTTTTTGTATTATTTTTCACACCGACACTTTCCGTATTACTACAGGATGACCAGTATTTCTCTGGAACAAATTTCCCTGACTTTTCCCGGTTTTCCAGGAGAATATTTACAGTTTTTCCTTGATTTTAATTTAAAAAATTTAGATAAAAAACCTAAAAAAACGTCACTCTTTAAATATTTGCGAGAATTTCTATGACTTTGCATTTTTATAAAAATTCCCTGACTTCCAACCAAATTCCCTGACTTTTCCCTGTATAGCAAAATTCTATGACTTTTCCCGGTTTTCCAGAAACTGGCCACCCTGTACTAACACTTTCCATTATTACAGTAATGATTCATCACCAGCGACATTACTTGGCTTGATTTGTTTTTCACCAAAACCGTGTGGACTTAGCCTCTTATTCCCGTGTATGCGTATTTTAAATTAATTTATTTTACGTAATTTAGCTTGTTTTTCCCCTTAATTCATATGTGGCTCGAAAAGTACCTAGATTTGCTACTAAATAGCGCTGTCATCTAAATTCGACTAAAAATTGACTTAACCTCTTTTTCCCGTGTACCCTTCATATTATATTATACCGGGTGAGTTTTTTAACTTGAGACTGCTTAATATCTGGAAAACTATGGATTTTTACGGAAAATGTTTGGTACAAAAGTTTCAGGATTTGGAGGGGGAAAACCAATGGAGGTAACAATTTTGATTTTGGGTGGATGTTTTAAGGTCGTTAGGGGTAAACTAATTTTTTTCAAATGGGAACCTATTTATTTTTTTGCAGATTCGTACTTATCAGGAATAAGGGAACAACTTTTATCTAAAAAGTTTTTAAAAAACTTCAATTTTAAGGTCATTTATTTTTCCTTTTCTACATTAAAAAAAATTTTTTTTTGCCTTGAAAATTTTTTAAATAATTATACAAGATGTTTAAGAAAAAATACAGATTAAAAAAATATTTTTGTATAATTTCAGTGTTTTACAACGCAAAAAAAAATTTTTTTTTATAAAAAATTCAAAAAAAAAACATTCAAATTAATTTTCTAATCTGCATTTTTTCTTAAACATCTTGTATAATTATTTCAAAATTTTTGGAGGCAAAAAAATATTTTTTTAATGTAAAAAAGGAAAAATAAATAACCTTAAAATTGAAGTTTTTTAAAAAACTTTTTAGACAAAAGTTGTTCCCTTATTCCTGCTAAGAACGAATCTGCAAAAAAATAAATAGGTTCCCATTTGAAAAAAATTAGTTGACCCCTAATGACCTTAAAACATCCACTCAAAATCAAAATTGTTACCTCCATTGGTTTTCCCCTCCAAACATTTTCCGTAAAAATCCATAGTTTTCCAGATATTAAGCAGTCTCAAGTTAAAAAACTCACCCGGTATATACAGGCTGTTCCAGACCACTCGTCCACTATGTTTTACGCCCAAACTATTGAAGTTTTAGTATGTATATCGACCCTAAAGAATTTCAAGAAAATATTTTCAACCCCCTAAAATTGCGCCTTAGGGGGTAGTTTGGGGGGTACATGCCCGTTTCTCAATAAAACCAAATGGATCGGTATATTGAAAAGTACATAATTGTAAAGACCATAAAAAAGTAAGAAACATTTGTAAAACAAAAATTTTCATACTTTCAATTGTTTAGAAAATATGGCGACTTGATCTCTAATTTTAGGGTTTTACTAAAAGTGCTCTAATTTCGTTAAATATTAATTGAATTTTATTCTTTTTTTAAATTTAGAAAGTAGAAATAATGACTTTTGTAATGATCTATGAATATTTAAGATTTTGATAGTTTAAAGTGACAAAAGCGACATATAAAAAATGCAAAAGTTCAATTAGCGATAGTTCAAAAAATTTAAATACAATGGTACCTACATCAATTAGTACTTTATCTGAAAAAAGACATGTAAATAAACAACTTTTGTTAAGAAAATTAAAAATTAAAAATCAAAATTTTAAAATGGAAAATTATAATTTTTAATTAAAAATTTTATTATCAAAAGTTGTTTATTTACGTATCTTTTTTAAGATAAAGTACTAATTGATATACCATTGTATTTAAATTTTTTGAATTATCGCTAATTGAACTTTTGCATTTTTGATATGTCGCGTATGTCACTTTAAACTATCAAATTCTTAAATATTCATAGATCATTGCAAAGGTGATTATTTCTACTTTCTAAATTAAAAAAAAGAATAAAATTCCATTAATATTTAACGAAATTAGAGCACTTTTAGTAAAACCCTAAAATTAGAGATCAAGTCGCCATATTTTCTAAACAATTGAAAATATGAAAATTTTTGTTTTACAAAAGTTCCTTTCTTTTTTATGGTCTTTACAATTATGTACTTTTCAATATACCGGTCCATTTGATTTTATTGAGAAACGGGCATACCCCCCAAACTACCCCCTAAGGCGCAATTTTAGGGGGTTGAAAATATTTTCTTGAAATTCTTTAGGGTTGATATACATAGTAAAACTTTTTTTATAAAACTATCTTCAATAGTTTGGGCGTAAAACATAGTGGACGGGTGGTCTGGAACACCCTGTATATTATATTATTATCACATTGGCTCAATAAATATTATGATATATAATTTTCATGCTATAATCACTTTTCAGGAACAATATTATATTTCTAGAACAGATATAGACCATGATCTCCATATTACAGTAATACTTTTTAACTGCTACAAACATAAATGCAAAAGACAAGATAAACACGTACTAATTGAATCAGAATCATTTCCCCTGGGTTATATATTCCTCCTATTTCTATTGATCATACCAGCTGCCGTCATCATATTCGTTTATTTGAAAATTAAATCTAAAACCAATATACCAAAAAATTCATTGGAGATGTCCAGCAGCAATGGTATAAACATACATATGTATTATGTATTACACTGAAACACTTATGTCTGGTATTATAAACAAGCTATCAAAATTTGCAAATACTTTCAAATAAAGTATCAAACTTACTATATGACAGTTCTCTTTCAGTTTCATCAAGACTTTGACAAGTTTCACGCACGCGTTGTATATAAACATCAACAACGGTATTAAAACAGTGGTGATATTATGATAATTATACCACGTACAGTTAGAGTCTGCACCAACTGTGTTACAATACTCTAGTCAAGTATTACTTCTCTAAATTACATAGCAAATCCATAGATACTATCACATACCCCATTTGAAAGTGCTTTCAAGCTTGCTTTGTTAGCTCCTTTATAATATCAGACACTGGACATTTTATAAAACTTCAGTTTGTGTTTTACATTCAATTCCATTACTAAATAACAATAATAATTTGTAGCTCGACAAACTGCAAATAAAGATTTGATTGCTACAAGAAAATTGAGTCATCATTTTAAAGCAGATGATGTGGAACCCCCTAATTACGACGAGGTAAATCTCAAAATTAACAAAAGTGATGAACAAACTAGCAATTTAAATCCAGAAACTAGACTTTACGAAGAAATCAAAGAAATAAAAACCAAATCTAATTTAAAAAATAAATATATTTTGAAAGAGTCTGAAATAAATATGAAAACAGAAAGAAAACGTGATTCTGGTGAAGTAGATGATCATTCGGATTATGATAAACCCGATTGTTCGATTAAATATGTTAATGTTGGAGTGAATGTTGACTCAAGAGGACATCCAATTTACGATACATTTGAACCGATACTTGTGCATCATGAGGATCCCCAAAATTACGACGAAAAAAATAAACCCGACTGTTCAATTGGATATGCTAATGTTGGAGTGAATGTTAACTCAAAAGGACAACCAATTGACGATGAAATTAAACCCGCGGTACTTGTGTATGATGTGCCTTACGGTCACATTAAGTCGAAAAGATATGCATTATGATAAATATATTAAATTAATAAAAATCTTAATTTTCAATTTTTTTTATGTTCTTGAATTTTTTTGTCATAAATAAAAAAGAAAAAAAAAACAGGTACCTAAATTAGAATAAAGAATAATATTAAATATATTTATTTTAAAAAATACAAATATAAAGCTTCCATTTCTAAATAACAATATTACAATTTGTAGCTCGACTAACTATACACTGGTAGAAAGGATTTCTCAAACCAAGTAAACCTTGTTTTGTATATAACGAAAACAATATTTTCTTAAGATAAGCAATAATCTCTTAAACCAACTATAGTATTCTTGAACGAAGGAATAACGTAGTTGGATTAAGAGTATGTTTCTTATATTAACAAAATATTGTTTTCGTTATACACAAAACAACGTTTTCTTGGTCCAATATAGTTTTTTTTTCTGTGTAGATGAAGGCTTCTATGGGGAGTTTTTTTAAATATGGTTTTTGAAACATTCAAAATTATCAATAGTTTTACAAAGAAAAATTCAAATTAGCTTTTTATTCATAATATTTAAGACCAAATTGGATGCTGTAAAGAGTTTTTATCTAAGTACATGTGACGACGAAATTGTTTATTTCGATAAGGTTTAATGATTTGCAGGTCATAAATAAGTCCACGTAAATAGAATTTAAATGATTTTCCAATCTCTGGTGGGTAATTCGACACAAGCAAATTTTTCGAGTGCGTCTAGTACGAATCCTAGACTGATGCCGGCACTGCCTACAACAAATTTAAGAGAGAACTTACTAACTATTTATTATCAAAATGTTTTTATTGTATAAAAGACTTTCTTGCTAACAGTTGAATTACAAACATATTACATATACCGCCCCACCTATATAGAGCCTAACAATTTGCATCTACTATTTCTATATAATTTATATTCATCATATATACAATAAACATATTAGTATGTAAGACAATATTTGTTTTTGCTTCCTCGCAATATCGAAGATACGAGAAGCTTTGTTATCGTTTTAAAACGAGAAAAAAAATTTGTTCTCCGATTTTAAAATTTTTACCGGATCTATCCGTTTCAGGTCAAGACAAACACTTTTTGTTCCGTGTCTGTCTGTCTGTCTGTGTGTGTGTGTGTCTGTGTGTGTGTCTGTCCCCCAATCCTTGTCACACGCTTAACTCATGAACCACTGAACCGATATTGATGAAACTTGGTTGGTTGGTTTGGTCTGGCTTGAGGACGGTCCCATTTCAAAATAATTAAAATTGTGTGTAAGGGGGAGGGGTGACATCCAAAAAGATTTATTTTTTGAAGATATCTCAAGAAAGACACATGTTACGTGAAAATTTTATAGAACCTTTTTTGTAGAGCATTCAATTCTCTATAATATTGGTCACCTACTTTTGTTGTAAAATATTCCCTTACAAAGATCTATCTCAATTTTACTTAAGAAAATCGTCATTTGTTTTTTTAAAACTGCTATTTACTTCATATTAAATGTCACTTTGACGTTTTAAATATCATTTTGACTTTCGTATAGCAGAAAAATAATGATTTTGATTGAAATTATCAAAAAATTCAAAATATACGACATAATAACCAGGCGCGTATTAAGAAAAATGTCAAATTAATTTTTTTTATTAAAATCGTATGAAAATTAAATGGTTAACCTATGACAGGCAGTTCATCTGAATACTTTATCGGTTTTTATTTAAATTGTTCAATAATTAACTACCTTTGATGAATTTAGCACGAGGAAGCACCGTGCATTTACAAGGCAGAGTATTATTCTTATTTTAGTTTTTATTATAGTTTATAAGTTTAAATTTAGATAATTTATACTTTCGACAAATGTATGAGATCTGTAATGGTTTACAAAAATGCTAAATAAATAAATAATAATAATAATATTGCTATATTATTGCTATAATTATTACGAAAATGATAAGGTAGACCCTCCAACTATGACAAAGTTAATCTAAAAGTTAACCAAAATAATGAACAAACTAATAATGTACATCCAGATTCGGGGCTGTACGAAGAATTAGGTTAGTAATTCTCAAAATAGGCGATATCGCCACCTCCCGGTAAAGATAACCAGGTGGGCAGTGATGGTCTCTATACAGTAAGAGGACAATGAGGGTTAAAATATAACAAAATAAAGGACCCCACATAAAAGCAATGATTTTTACATTTTGAATTTCTGAAAGTGGGAAAAAGGCGTTGAAAAATATTTTAAAAAAAGTGATAATAGAAAATTATTTGTTTTTTTAACTAATAAGTAAAATTATAAAGAAAATAAAAAAGATTTCTACAAAGTCAACTTTGTCCATTTCAACATATTTTAATTTTATTCCAATTTTAACTAATTTAATATGTTGAAAAAATAGTTATTATAATTATTTTTTAAGTTTATTAAAAAAATGCTGTACTGTTCAAATTGTATAAAAAAATGTACCTAATAAAATGAAAAATTGAATATATTTTTAAATATTGAAAAATGTTGTTTTATACTGTATTACAAGATCATAATTTTTGCAACTAAAAATTTATATTATTTAGGAGAAAATGCCCCTAATTTTAGAACCATTAATCGTGGATCAATAAATATAAAACATTTTTGATATTAAATAGAAAATTAGATTCCTCTTTTATGCATTGATAATAATATAATTATTAACTCAATCACTAGATGGCAGCACCATTCATAAAAAATATTTTACTTTCAACATATCTAATTATTAATTCTACCCCCCCCCCCCACCCTCCGCGTCAGTGACCTTTACGAAAGGGGACCTAACAATGTTTTTATTAACGAGGGCCCAGATAGTTCTCCCATATATTATGTTTTATGGCAGACCAAACGTTTTTCGAAAAATAATTTTTGGTCCCCCCTATAAAAATCTGGGTACGCCCACTCCCCCTCTTGATATAAGGGTATTTTAATGAAATATTAGTGAGTATTATCATTATTTTTAACCGACCAGACCGGGGAATTTGCGTGATTTTTTTTTGTTTATAAACATACTATTTAAAGACATTACTTATACTCATATCATCTACTTTAAAACAAATGACGCATTTAAATTTCCTGTTGAATGTCATGATAAAGAATTTCAAAAAGTCGCTTGGGTTTTTTAGTATTATTACATACATATAAATATTTTTACAAATATGTATTATATAATATTATTAAAATTATTAAATTCAATATTTTTCTCTTCAAAATGTAAGATATTAATAAAAATAATAAAATTCAGAAATGAAAGCGACTCCTTACTCCCCCCCCCTCCTAAAAAACATTGTTTATAAATAAATGATAAATAGCTACAATAAAAATATTTTTTGATTCGTAAAAAAAATGTAATAAACATTTAATAAAAAATTTAATGAAGTCACATTAGTTACTAATAATATTAATAATAACTCTGAATGTAAAGTATAGAATAAAATGTACGTATTTGTAACAGGAAGTAAGGATGCGGTAAGTGTTTAGTGATAAAGTGACCAATGTATATATGATATAGTAGATATCTATAAGGCAGTCAAGTGCATGTTGTCAAGTGTTGAAGCTAACAATAAGTGTGGAGAAAACTCTCGTTAAATAATGAGAGGGATCAAATGGAGTCTGTGAGTATAGTTGTTGTAACCACGGAAGCCTTTATTACTTTAAAAACATCAGTATAATGTCCTGGGTAGAGAATTATTAAAATCGTGAGCTCGCCAATCGGGTTACATTAAAAATGGTTTAAATGTTTTAAATGAAAATGTATAGATTCTTAAACAGTAAAGTTAGCTTTTAAAATATTTTCTTGACTGTCTCTTTTAGATATTTACCGTAAAAGTTACAAAGCTTTGATTTCTGTGCACTTTAGAACATTTGATATTTGTTTTATTGTTGCTGCTTAGAAGGCTTCCTTAAAAAACGTCCGAGTGGCCAGTATTTCTCTGGAACAAATTTCTCTGACTTTTCCCGGTTTTCCAAGAGAATTTTTACCGTTTTTCCTGTTTTTTATATTTAAAATTTAGATAAAAAGCCTTAAAAAAAAGGTCAGATAAAATTTAAATATTTGCGAGAATTTGTGTGGTTTTTGCATTTTTATAAAAAATTCCCTGACTTTTTCCGATTTTCCCGGTTTTCCAGAAACTGGACACTCTGTTTTAGGAAACTAGAACGTGATTAGTTTTTATTTGTTACAGATTTGTTATGATTTTCACGTTAGCTGTTGGAGTTAAATGTGAATTAAATCTTCTACTGCGTAAAGAGAAACCATCTTATTTTTATGTATCTTGTTACGACACTGACACTAGCTCATATCTAAAATTATACAGAAATGATAAATGGGGTACCACAGGTACGTATCATTTAAATCCAGTTGTTTTCCACCGATTGCTAATTTTATTAGTTCCGAAAAATGTTATGATTGTTTTACACCAAAATGGGGGGGGAACTACACGGGATTCTTGAGACCCAGCTTTAAAACTAAACCTAAATCGACATTTCGATGATTTTAAAAATCCAGTTTCTTTTAATTTTACTATCTAATGCCCGGTATTATAAAGAAATTGCATGCAAGCAAATTTGTTTCCATGCAAATTTGCGATTTGCAAACGCTATCTACTAGGAGTCAAATGTAAATGACAACCAATTACAGATTGTAGCTTTAAAATATCAAGACAATTTGACTCCTAGTAGATAGCGTTTGCAAATCGCAAATTTCCATGGAAACAAATTGCTTGCATGCAATTTCTTTATAATACCGGGCATAATTCTATTAAGAACTGTACATTATTTTTACTATAATTTTAGATCTATTTGAAGGATACAATATTAAAAATAAATATGCATACTCGGGAGATGGTAATACATTTCAATGTAGATCAAATAAATTAAATCTAAGGACAACAGAGATACTAGCTAAGTCTTCACTGAATTGCACTAGAGGATATTTTGGTAAAGATTGCAACATCAAGTGCGAGGAAGTGTTAGGAAAGGACTACAAATATTGTCAAAAGCATCTGATTTGTAGCAACGAATACAACAACAGGGAATGTTTCTGCGCTCCAGGATACTGGGGAGGACATTGTGCTAATGGTAATTATAACAACAGATATAGAAATTGCACTTCAAAAGTCTGTGCCATTTGTACACAAAAAAGGCAAAGAAAAAAAATTCAAACAGTTATATCTCTGCGAAAAATAATTAGATTTTTATGATCTAAACTTCATTCGAAAGCTTGCACTTTCTAGTGTTTAAGTCAAAAGTTCAAACATTTTTACTACCACCTCCAGCTCTGTGCCAAGGATTCAAAGAATTCGAAAAAATATTCCTTATTTTTTTATAAACTTTGAAAGCATATAATAGTATCATATATAGTTTGTTTTTTTATCCTCGTGCGATTTTTTTATACCGCGTTATACAGTGCTAAAGTAAAATTAACACTTTTGACTTTAAACTTCTGTATTTCAAGAAATAATGATCGCACAATAATCGGCTTGATATCATTAAAAAGCTGAAAGTGTCTTAAAATTCTTGAATACGATTTTATTTAAAAGAAAAAATTTTCATTATTTTTGTTTCTAAAACATCTAAAAAAAACGTATTTTCTTATATTAATGAAAATTTTTAATTTTTTTTGCATTTTTTCCATCCCTTAATTTTTTTAAGAAGTTTATAGATAGTTTAATAATCGTTTTTATTTTATGGAAATATGTAACACAATTCGGGTAAAAACTTGTATTAATTTTTAGACTGTAAAGAAAAAAAAGAAAAAGATAAAAGAAAAAAGAATTTTTGTAACAATGGTTGCGGATTTTGCGATTACACTAAAGAAGGACAACACTGTAACTTGGACACAAAACAGTGCTATTCAACATGTGAAAAGGGGTACATGGACTCCTCATGTACTCGTAAGTACTGTATATTTATTATATAACCAAAATTCATTTTAAATCAATTATTTTTTTTGATATTTGAACTAGAATAGTCAAACTCTTTTTAATTTTGATACCGTAGTATAGATAATATAAATAGTTTATTTATATTAATATTAATAATAATTTTAAAATATAATATGTATGTATTTTAGAGAGGACGGTAGAGTTGTTTGAAAAAGTCACTGCAAAAGACATAGTTTACAATTCAGCAAAGATTCACATCGACTTTATAAAACATGATAACATTAATAACAATGATATATCGGTATACATAGAAGTAAAAGAATGGGGGGTAAGTAACAGAAAATAATTTAACATTAAAATTTACTAATTGAATACAAATACAGTCGACTCTCGATAATTAGAATCTCTCAATAATTTGAAGTTTTTTTCCGGTCCATTGAAAAACACTCATCGTCCCCTCGGTAATTTGATGTTGTAGTAACGGCATCTTGATTGCCAATACTCTATAATTTGAAGTCTTTTGAATCACTTTTATAATAGAGTATTTGACTCTATATCAATAATGAAGATTAAAATGTTGTTAATAGTGCAGTATACATTTCTATAGTTTATAATCAAGTTTTTTTTACGTGAAATAAGTCAGTATTTTAATAACAAACCTAATTTAAAAATGTATTATTTAACATATTTGTCACGTGATCACAAACGCGTCTAGCAGAACTGTACCTGGTATGACGTCAGAATACTCGATCCTTGTTGGTTTATTTCAGTTTATTTAAGAGACAGTTACGTCACAAGGCATACCACGTGACTTTGAATGCGCGTTTTAGCGGACATTTTTTCATTTGAATAGAAAAAGTTTATTTTCAGCATTTTTTCGGCATTATTTTGGAAAAAAATACTAAAGAAATATCTATTATATATATACATACGCACAATTTACAATATATTTTAAAATTTAGTCAAATACTGACTTGTTCTTTTAACCAAACTCTTGTTTATTTGAATTTTTTCCTAACTTTCTTTTAATTATTTGAACTCTCGATTTAAAACTATCGAGAGTCGACTGTATACATATTATAGTTAATCTCTTGGAGGGATAAGGTAATGGCGTCACTATGAGGGGGGGGGGGCACTATTATTTATCTATTATTAAAATGAATTTCAGGATACTTATGCACGTTCAAAAACTGTTAAACTGAGTAAAGATGACTATGTAGAACAAGTAATAGACGGTCTAAAATCTGGAGTGAATTACTCACTTGATATAAAATTCGATGGAGTTCCTGTACAACAACCTGTTCCCGATATTATCACCAAATGTGACGGTAACAATTGTTCATAATTAATTTACTTACAATTAGCATAATAAATAAAAAACAATAAAACTATGTTTATGACTTATTAAATACAAATTCCTTTTTCATAAATATTGTAAGAGTTTAGACTTACACATGTTTCAATAGCAATGCTGTCATCATCAGAGTCTTAAAACAAATGTGCAAGTCTAAACTCAAAAATGTTTTATATGATTTATAAATTTGATATTAGCTTATTTTAGCAAACTTGCATTCATATTTTATATATTAGTGCTAATTAAACACACCTGACGCGACTGATACTGGGTTAATAGTACTTATTATTCATAGTTTTCGTTATACATTTTCAGATCTAGAAGAAGATAATACAAATATTGGTATTATTGAAAATGGTTCCACGTTTGAAATAAAAATAACCACAAAGGTATTTATTATATTATATTTATAGTTAATTATATATATTATTTAATAACTATGTAATTATAGGGTGATGAGAAGAAAACCTGTAATATTAGACTATATAAAGTAAAAGTTAACGAAATAGAAGTTGATGAAAAGAAGTATGAAATAAAATATGATGGAGAACTGATTATACAAAATTTTCATTTTTGTAACAAATCGACTATAACTTTGTACAACCCAAAATCAAATACAGAAATAAAGTCTATAGAATACACTCCTACCACAGAACCAGGTAAACAATATAGAAAATAAGCTAACTGTACCTAGGTATGTTCAAGTCTCCCATCAGCATTAAGTAGTTAGAGAAGTTGATAGAGATTTTCACGTAAAATGTTATTTTCACTATTCCTTTCCCCTAAGTCCCACGATGCCCCCCCCCCCCCCTCTTCTGACATAACATCATTGAAGATTTTATTCATTTTTATTTAAAACAGATTTTCAACTGTCTAACAAAATAAACCAACCTGAAAAATCAACAAAAATGATTTTGGCATATTTTATATTTAATTTATGACAGAAATGTGTTTGTCGTCGTGTCACTTGACACATGTTTCGATTTCACAAGAAGAAATCCTCATCAGAACTGAAAATTACTAGGCTTCTGATGAGAATTTCTTGTGAAGTCGAAACACGTATCGTCGAGTGACATTGTTTTATTGTGGTTAATCTGAATTTATTTAGTTTAAGTTCCCAAAGTTTCATCAATTTCTTGGTTATGTAACTAACTTTTTCTATAACAGAATAAAACTTTTGTTTTAGTTCCGGAAATTGTAAACACTGTACAGAACCATTCATTAACAGACGATAGTCAACATATAGAATGGAGTCCTCCGGACAATGGATGTAATATAGTGGGCTATGAAATTAGTTATAAGGTAACGTGATTATTAAGTTAAATGAAAAAAAATTAAACAACATTAATAAAAAGTTAGTTTCTGAAATTAAAGAGGTTGGCACTTATAGAAGAATAATAGAAATTTCGATGAAACTTTGAAAATAACAAGACATTTATATCTCAAAAAAAAAAACTTACAAAATTTCAAGATAATTATAGGAGAATAGTTTTAGAGATATTAAATAAACAAATTAACATGCATTATTTAGATATGACAGGATTTTTCAAAGTGATGTGACAGAGAATTTGATGAAAATTTGAGCAAATATTCTTTATTCATTTACAAAGAAATCTGTACATTTTCAGAATGATTAGGAACCGCGTTTTTTAATTAAAAAATTATAAGTGTGTGAAAAAAAAAGAAAGAGACACTATCTATACTTATCAGCAAGTGCTTACCCGCACCGTTCCCCACATAATCAGCCCCGCACCATAAAGTGTCAACCTCCTTAAGTTGGTTCAAAATATTATACTATGTTAAATATGCTATAATAATATTTATAATATGTTTTTCAGTTTCATTCATATAAAGGCTGTAACTATGTAACTGAAAATGAATCTCAAAAAATAGTTAACACTACGTCTACTAGTTATGATATAAAAGGTCTCAAACCCTACAGTAAATACGCTGTGACTGTTACAGCTTACAACACAAAAAGGGGAAAGGAAACAACCAATTTTTTTGAAACTAAAGAAAAAGGTAATTTTTACAGGATATAGAAAAAGTAGAAGGATCTCACGATAACTTTAAAAAATACTTTTTATTTACAATCTTATCTTAACATTAATGGCAAACTTTCCATTCATAAAAAACTATTATTATATTTTAGATATACCAACGGAAATTATCACTGACTTGAAGATTATAAATTTCGATCACATAAAAGTAATTCTCCAATGGGCTAAGCCTGAATGTACAAGTATTACAGGCAGTTTGAAATATAAAGTAACTGTGTTAACAACGAATATATTGAAAGAAACTAACGACACAACAGTAATTCTACCTCCTCTAGGGGCCTACACAGAATATATAGTCGAGGTTGCTGTAATGAGGCCTTCCACTGGAGAACTTTCAGATGTACAGAGTACAACATTTACAACAAATCCTACAGGTATTGTAATAAAAGATATATAGTTACATCAATAGAATATCAAAAGTTCGGGTAAAGTAGAGTAAAAAACACGTTCAAATATGCCATAGCCAACTTAGTGGCCCATAAGAAAAACTAATGTTAGGGCTCATAACTCGGAAACTAAAAGTTATATAAAAAATCTAAATACACCAATCGATTCTACACAAAAAAGTGCTTTGAGAAACCGTCTACAAAAAATACCTATCTACTTTGAAAAAAAAGTTATAGCCATTTAAAGAAATTCCGAATTTTCAGTGTTTTGGGTATACCGCCTGAACCTCATAGAATTATGAATATTTTTTTGTGTAGTAATACTCACCCCTTTCTTACAATTAATTGATCTGATTTAACCAAACCTGTATCTCTTATAGATACTAAGATCCCCATGCTGGAAAAGTTATCTGGGACACCCGGTATTAAGTTTGGTATAGGGACTCCAAACAATTACCCTTTATACTCATAGAATAATGCACCATACACTGTTTGACTATTATTTGTGATATTTCCAGCACCCCCGGCTGTGAGGGAGTTACAAGTATATTCCCACACAGATACAAGTATTGGACTACGCTGGAAACATCCAAAACCAGCAAATGGTCAACTAGAACAATATAGACTTGATTACAAGTATTTATATAATGTTACCAACTACGAAGATATAACTAATATAGACACCTCTTGTAATTTATGGAAAGAATACTTTTGTTATGAGTTGAATTATTTAACAAGTAACACAGAATACACTATAAGGGTAAGTAAGTTTAAATCATATTTTTTGCTCTACTAAGGGTTCAAGAGAAAAAATTATTTAAAGCCCCAATGTCTCAGAGTTGAATTATTATATCATTAAAAAATGAACAAAAATGTCTCCGAAAATTCCGTTACCAAAAAAATAATAAAGTTGTCTAAGTTTTTTTCTACTTTTTTTTACTTCTTTCGGTTCAAAACGACCACAAGTTTTTGGTAACAATTAAGGTTATTCGATCATTAGAGCAATGTATAGATAAAAGTCTAAAATTTTAATATGTTATTTATGGATAATTCATATATTTGACTCATTTTTATTTTAAATATTGGACGTATGGTTTTAGAGTAATTGGTTATTAAAAATAGAGTTTTTAACACACGATAAATAAGAGTACTTGCTGAAAGTGTTCTATTTATTGAAATTGGCTATATAAAGACGTTTTAAAAACTAATTATTCCAAACTTATAAAAATTATAAAACAAATATATTCCCCTGTAATTTATTGAAAATAATGAAAAACTAGCTCTTCCATTACAGCAGTACAAATTAGTACATGTTACTATTATATACCGTTCTGTCTATTTCAATTTTCAAATTAAATTAAATCTTTTTTTACTTTTAATAATTGACAAAGTCAAATATTCCATTAAATGTAGGTACATGTGTTCTCAATATAAATTAAAAACAACATTTTTCAAAACCAAATCTTTTTTTACAGTGTGCTAGAAGTATAACCTTAATAATTTTTTTTAATAATCATAAATGTATTTCGATTGCTTGACCATAATAGAAAATATAAAAAGGTTTTCAATCTTTAAAAATATTTCATTTTAATTTGTAGGTTTATGCCCGTAATAAAAATGTTACAACACTAAGTAACGAAAGTTCAGTTGAAGTCAAAACTAAATTCAAAGGTGAGAGCAATGCCATCTTATTAACTTTACAGACCCTAGACGACCCTTTTAGAGTCGACCTGGTACGTTTTAAATAACAAAAACTCATTTGAATTTAAAAATATAAATCATACAAAACATAAGGTTGTACTTTTCTCTAATACTTTTTAGAGTTAATTTGATTAAAATAAACAATAAAATTTCAAGCTTAGCACCCTTTCCACCCCCGTAAGTAAACACTGATTCCGTTTTTGAAACTACAATTAAATATTTATATTTGATTTTCACCTAAGCTAGGAAGGGCGGGCCTTGTTCAGGGCTTCGTTAACTTAGGTAGAAAAACAGCCATATTTACTACACAAATATATTTTTAGGACCTGGACAACCTCCTGAATTATCTACAGAGTTCCTGAATGACAGAGAGCTATTGGTCAAATGGGGACACCCAATAGAACATGGGCCTGTTTATGAATTCTATGTAGAAGCTAGAGTTATAGACAGTAATGTTGGGGCACTAAATACAAGTGAAACAATACAAGTTACCAAACCACTGGCAGAATATAAACATCAGGTTAGTTTCCAGGGTTAAATGTAAAAAAAAACTTTCTATAATATCAATATGGAATACATATTTTTAAAACTTTTACCTCACATAATTTAAATACAGTAGAACCCGGTTATAACGACATCAGTAAATACGACGTATCGGTTGTAACGATTCAAAATAAAAACCCAACTGAATCCCATATATACACCCAATTCTGTTTAGAAAAAACACGGTCTAGAAAAAACATTGATTCTTTTTTTTACACGATTTCATTCGATTTAGCACGATTAAAAAAGCTATTTGATTTAAATTTTAGAAAAAAATATTTTTATTAACCGTAATCTTCTAGGAATTTTTTTTCTATCTGTTATTTATAAAATAAGTTGTTAGGGAATTCCCCTTTCTAATTTATTTTCATAGCAGCTTAAGTATATATTTTAGTCTTGTACGAGTTTTCAGTTCCTAAACTTGCGATAATTTTATATTTATGTTACTTTTACTTTAAAAATTGAATTGCCTTTTATTTTTATGAAATAAACTGTGCATGCATGACCGCACATAAAAATTTAATTTATAGTTTTTTTTATGAATCAATTCATTTTAGCTATTTTTTACAGGGTTGAAGGATAAGGAACTAATCCCCTTTTTTCTATGTACTTCATGTCTTTTTTTACACGGTTTTTTCTGGAACTTATCTACCATGTAGAAACAGAATTCAGTGTATTTGTATTTTTACCGGTTATTACAACTATCCGCTTTTTACGACCATTATGACCGGTCCCTTCGATGTCGTTATAATCGGTTTCTACTGTATTTTGTTTATTATTATGTTTTTCAGTTTTCCTTATCTCAATCTACAACATATGAAGTGTGTGTCCGTGGTACAAATAAGCTAGAAGGTTTAAGCAATTGTACAACAGTAATAACAGAACCTGAAGCGATAGAATTCAAATTGAATACTGAAAAAATTAAAGATTACTTTTTGGTATTTATTGAAACAAAAGATAAAATTTGCAGGTAAGAATATTTATTAAATAATCGATTAAAAGTAGGAAAATCAATGTAAAATATCTGTAAAGCCGGGTTAAATTTCATTTTTTTTCTCTAAAAAAGAGTTGTATAAAAATTATGCACTCGCTTAAATTATAAAAAAGAAACAAAAAAACATGTTTAACCCTTTTGGTTTTAAAAAAAAGGGGGGGGGGCGTGAGTTATCAATATGAGCTGCAAGGGGGCCGCGACGTCAAAAGGTTTAAGAAGCACTGCAGTAGGGTATGGCAGACAGACAGACAGACACATTGTTGATTCCATAAGTGTCCCTTTTTACGAACACTAAAAATTGTGAAAAATATATTTAAAAACCCCATAACTCTGTGAAAACTAAACTAAAATTCTCATAAGTTTTATTATTAATTATATTACAGGATGTTTCATAATTGAATGAGGTTAATTTAGGCTTGATTTTAAGACAAATAGTTTATATAAACACAAGTCAGTTTTAGCTTTATTTTTGATATACCTAAAGGTTTTTTTGAAAAATATTTTTGGGACGTAGTTAACTGGTTGAAACTGACAGTTGTTTTTTTTACAAAAGGTGTGGCTTTATACCTTGATTACACCCAGAAAGTTTTATAAAAATATCTAATGTAATTTCAAAATTATAAAAAAAACACAATTTTTCAAAAAAAAATTTGATCATCCTGTACATCAAAAATGAAGGACTAATATTTTTATAAAACTTTTTGTCTTAAAATCATCCACAGATTAACCCTCTTCAATATTAACATTCAATTATATAACAACCTGTATAACGACCATATTCTAATCATATATTTTTTTACAGAAATTGCACCGCGTTAATATTTGTTGAAAATGATAAAATAACCGTAGACGAATCGTTAAAAAATGCACCTCAAGAAGTTAAAGACGTGTATTCTAATTCTAAAGAATGGACTAATGTTACAAAAAACGTAATTATTTTTATTATAGTTTATTTAAAACATTACTAAAGAGGTTGACACTATTTCGATGAAACTTTTAAAATAACAAGACATTTAGGTATATTTAAACAAATCCTTGCTAAACAAGATCATTAGGAGAATAGTTTAACAGATATTAAATAAACAAATTAACATGCATTCTTATAAGAACTGCAAACATTACAGGGCTTTTCAAAGTGATGTGACATAGAGAATTTGATGAAAATTTGAGAATACATTCTTTGTTCATTTACAAAGATATATGTACATTTTCAGAATGATTAGGAACCGCGTTTTTTATTTAAATAAAACAGGCAAGTGTGTGAACAAAAAATAGAAAAAGACGCATCTATGATTACAGTGGTGCCTCACATAACGAACATAATTCGTTCCAGGAGCAAGTTCGTTATGTGAAAAGTTCGTTATGTGAAACGCGTTTTCCCATAACAATACATGTTAAAAAATTTAATTCGTTATGTAGCATAAAATATGATATACTTTGTACATTGTACATACGTTTTTTTATTTTTTAGTCAGACTCAGATTTAGGAGAGTCTACCGAGGCTTGGAGGGTCAAATCCTCACACACAAAACTTCATTTATTAAAACAAACACGTGTGTGAGTTAAGCGCAGAAAAGAACGACTGACGCGCGTTGATGAATGTTCGGGCAAGTTTGAGCATCGACTGCGTGCGTCCTTGGAAGTTTGGGCGACTTCGTGATACATAGAAGCGTTCGGGCGGTAAAATGAAATACGATCGCGTAATAAACGAACAGAAAGTTCGTTGTGCGAGGCATCCCGCACGGAAATATTTATACGTGGAATATACGTCAAATCATACGTCAAAGTATACGCCGATTATATATTTTCGTATATGGAAATGTATGGATTTTGCCGCTGTACGTATCCGTTATATATACTTTAAATATACGTAAAATATATTTGTACGTATAATATTTATATACATATTTGATACTTGCGTATATAAAAAGTATACGTATAAATATATTTTACGTATGTTTAAAATATATCTGATGGCTATACGTACAGCATATACGTACAATCCATGCATTTGGCGTATACGCAAATGTATGGATTTTGCCGCTGTACGTATATCTATCATATATATATTTTAAATATACGTAAAATATATTTATACGTATAGTTTTTATATACATATTTACGTATATAAAAATTATACTTTTAAATATATTAATCATATATTTAACGTACATTCGACATATAACCTTTTAGTCAGGCCCTGATAGAGGGAGGCTAGGAAAGCCATATGGCCCGGGCCCCGTGGCAGCTCTCTCAGGACCAGCGTATAATATCGAATATATTAAATTTAGATTTTCATACGTGATATTATCGTAGGATACGAAAATATAGTTAGAAATAATTACCAGAGTTGAGATCATTAAATATTTGTTGAGAATATATAAATGAATATTTTTTACTAAAAACAAAATGTGTTTAAAATAAGAAAGAATTTATGAAGAATTTTGTTTATTTTCTGAATTGCTGCTCTTTTTGTATTATTGTCTTTTTGTGGGTCCTAAAAAAAAAGTAATTGATAAATTCGACTATCAAAAGAACTTTGTTGTTTTAAGTTTTAAGTAAACAAATATTTTTACTTACTTCAATTTCAGTTTTTACTCGATTGCAATTTCTCAGTGCAATTGAATAGAAATTTACAGTTTTTAAAGCCCAAAATTTCACAATTGTATTATAGCGTTTATCTATCCCACTCTTTCGCATTACGTTATATTATCCTCGTCCAACTCAAAATATTTTATGTACACGGAGAAAACGAAACACCAATGAGTATTGTTTTGGAACATTAATCTAGTCAATGTAGTGTTTTTTTATCGTAAAAAACCAAGCATTACGGTTGTGACAGCAATGAGACTGTCAGACACACTATAGAGAAATGTTTTGAGCATCACAGCAAAAGCAGGTAATTGTTTCTGCGTATGATCTACTCACGGATATAACCAAATTAAATTAAACAGTTATTTAGAGTTGAACCACTGAACCGATCTCGATGAAATTTGGCAGGAAGATAGCTTACATCCTGAGAAAGGGCGTAGGCTACTTCGAATCTAAAAAATTCATCCCCTAAGAAATTGCAAGGGGGTGGAAATATTTGTATGAGAAATATTTCACCCCCTGTCACATATTAAGGGTTGTAATTATTTTCATTCGATCCGGTGGAAAAAATACTACGGGAGTGAGGGGTTTTTAGGGGAAAAAACAACCCCCTATCTCCCATAGGAACCGAGATATTTACGATTTTGTAAAATGAATGAAAACCAAAACAAATGAGGTTGTTGTTTCTCCCCTATAAACCCAACCCCGTGGTATTTTCCCGCCAGATCGAATAAAACTCATTACACAACCTTTTATATGTGCAAGGGGTGAAATATATTATATATTTTTTGTTTTGGTTTTCATTCATTTTACAAAATCGTAAATATCTCGGTGCCTATGGGAGATAGGGGGTTGTTTTTCCCCCTAAAATCCCTCACTCCCGTAGTATTTTTCCCGCCGGATCGAATGAAAATAATTACAACCCTTAATATGTGACAGGGGGTGAAATATTTCTCATACAAATATTTCCACCCCCTTGCAATTTCTTAGGGGATGAATTTTTTAGATTCGAAGTAGCATACGCCCTTTCTCAGGATGTAAGCTATCTTCCTGCCAAATTTCATCGAGATCGGTTCAGTGGTTCAACTATAAATAACTGTTTAATTTAATTTGGTTATATCCGTGAGTAGATCATACGCAGAAACAATTACCTGCTTTTGCTGTGATGCTCAAAACATTTCCCTATAGTGTGTCTGACAGTCTCATTGCTGTCACAACCGTAATGCTTGGTTTTTTTACGATAAAAAAAACACTACATTGACTAGATTAATGCTCCAAAACACAACTCATTGGTGTTTCGTTTTCTCCGTGTAGCTGCACTATTCACATTTATGTCTCTTTTTCGTTGATTTAAATGTATCCCAATTCTGAATTTTAATATAAAAACACACCAAATATCTTTAATTCACTTAATTAACTTTATTTCTTACAAATACTAACAATTTACGCCTTAATTCGGCATACATAATCAAAGCGTTAGTACGTCAGCTGACGTCTTCCTACACATAAGTTCTTATTCTTTTTCTTTTATATGTACTTTTTTGGCGGTATATTTAAAACTTTATTTCAGTATATTTTTCGACGGACGGAATAAAAATAAGTAGATATACAGGGAGGGCCAAGTAAAACGAAACGGGCGCGGTTTTGGTCATTTAAAATAAGATTTAAAAAAAAAGCTCGAACACGTCGATTTTGCTTTCAAGGGGGACATCTTTTGAAATAAAACTTTTGCAAGAATCTTTTCAACCCTCAGCGCTATGAGCGCAACCCTTAAAATTTTAAATAGCATGATAGGGTAAGTGATACCTCATTTGAAAGGTTTTTTCATTCTGAATACGGTGCTTTTTGATTTTTTCAAATCTGTTTAGTTTTAGTCAAGTTATTAACATTTTGAATTGCATAAATGTAGTGATTTTCTGATCAAAAAACAAATATTTACAACTAAAATTTAAAACAAAATAGGTTTATTTTATTATCAAATAGTTCAAAAACATCCAGTTTGGACATTTATTGAATTAATTAAAATTTTGGATATAGATAATTTTTTTTTAATAATTTTTATTTTTATTTTTTAACTAATTCAATAAATGTCCAAATTGGATGTTTTTGAATTATTTGATAAGAAAATAAACCTACTTTGTTTTGAATTTTAGTTGTAAATTTTTGTTTTTTGATTAGAAAATCATTGCTTTTATGGAATTCAAAATGCCAGTAACTTAACTAAAACTAAACAGATTTGAAAAAATCAAACAGCGCCGTATTCAGAATGAAAAAACCTTTCAAATGAGGTATCACTTGCCCTATCATGCTATTTAAAATTTTAAGGGTTGCGCTCGTAGCGCTTAGGGTTGAAAAGATTTTTGCAAAAATTTCATAGCAAAAGATGTCCCCCTTGAAAGCAAAATCGACGTGTTCGAGCTTTTTCTCAAAATCTTATTTTAAATGACCAAAACCGCGCCCGTTTCGTTTTACTTGGCCCACCCTGTATGAACATAAAAATGTTTATTAAATATACGAGGAATATTGTTACAGAAAGTATAAAAAAATATACTTGAAAAGTATATAGGTATGATATTTGATGTATACATCAAATATGTGTAGAAAAACAATTAAAAAATATACTCAACAAGTATAAAAAAGTGCCCTAAAGTATATGCTAAATATACAGAAAACATATTTTTTTCGCACATAAAAATATAATTTCCAAGCGTATATACAAATTTCATATTGAGATATATTCAAAGTATATTTTAAATATATTTGTTAAATACATTTAAAATGTATACTTGGAAAGTATTTCAATTATATGTGCCAAATATAAATGAGATATACGCTCCGTACATTCTACGTATACGCCGTATACTTTATTTATAATTGTCGTATACGAGAATTATGTAAAATTTATTTTTTATACTTGCCGTATACAAAATTTATAAAAAAATATACGCCGTATACTTTAAAAATATATTTCAAGTATAAAAATTTCCGTGCGGGATCACTGTACATCCACAGGCGCTTACCCGCACCGTTCCCCGCAAAACCAACCCCGCGACTTATACTGTCAACCTCTTTAAATCACATTAGCTTGAAAACATCAGATACTTTATGATATATAATTTTCATTCTATAATAACTTTTCAGGTACCGTATTCTATTCCTAAAACAGATATAGACCATGATCTCCATATTACAGTAATACTTTTCACCTGCTACAAACATAAATGCAAAAGACAAGATAAATATGTAATAATTGAAACAGAATCATTTCCCCTGGGTTATATATTCCTTCTATTTCTATTAATCATACCAGCTGCTGTGATTGTCATCATTTTTATACGTTTCAAAAACAGATTAAAAAAACATAATGGGATTGACTCTCTGCCGCCGAAACTCTCCAAAAACAGAAACAACGGTATGTATTAGGGCAGGGGTTATATTAGAACCCCCCCGCAGAATCCTTATGTGAAAGGGGTTTCGGTCAAACTCTTTGAAACTTTGGATTCTGATAGTCCTTGATGAGTAGATTAAAAGTGTCCTAAAAACTTAAACTTTTAAGATATAGCCTTCTAAAGTTGGGGATCATGCTCGCCTTTAATTTACAATAAAAAAATTTGTAGAACCTTAATTTTCGCACAACTATTTGTATGTGTTCCCAAAGACTTATATAATAGATTGTCACCATAAAAAAGTAAACTTTTAAATTCTTTAGCCAATGGCAGTACTTAAATCTTATTATTACGTTTTTTTTTATTATAAACCAATTGGATTTGTTTATAATTAAAAAAACCTAACAATAAGATTTAAGTGTTGTCATTTCTCAATGAATTGAAAAGTTGACTTTTTTATGGTGGCAATCGATTATAGATGTCTATGCTTCCAAAAAAGAAATTAGTAAGTATTACAGTGCGGCATGTTGCAAAATCGCTTCGAACCGTCAAATTGTAAAATTTACAAACTATTACTAATGAATCCGGCCAAGTGCTAGGAAAATGAGCTAAAATTACAATGTTTACAGTTTCTACTGCTTATTTTCCTTGTATTTACTTGATTTACAAGACGAAATTGTAATTTTTGCTTAAGTTCTTGTAAATTTTACAATTTGATGGTTCGAAGCGATTTTGCAACATGCCGCACTGTAATACTTACTAATTTCTTTTTTGGGTGTGGGAACACATACAAAAAGTTGAGCAAAATTTAAGGTTCTACAAAAAAAATATTGTAAATTAAAGACAATCATGATCCCCAACTTCAGAGGGCTATATCTTAAAAGTTTGAGTTTTTAGGACTTAGTGCCCATTGACACTTTTAATCTACTCATCAAGAACTTTCATAATACAAAGTTTCAAAGAGTTTGACCAAAACCCCTTTCCCATAAGGATTCTGCGGGGTCCTTTCTAATCTTTCCATTTTTTTTCTTTATTAAAACCTAATTTTACTGTACTTAATCAAAAGGTGAAGCATTCGATTCTAAATCCGTGTCAAATGCAATGGTTGGCCGCCAAGAACTGAAATCACCCCCGGCTAGGAACATCACTGACAATGTCCTTGTGGTAGAGAACAGTCACTACTTGGCGCTAGTAGAACAGAAGTTCATGGACGCAGAGTACACATACCCTATCAACATGTCCGGCTTCAGAGATTACGTCAAAAGTGCGATAGAAACACAGGAACTTAATAGGCAACATAGTGTAAGCGGTTTCAGATTTTTACCCCAAATTACCCCACACTAAATTAATGTAAATTACGGTAAATTCGATTTGGCTGAAGTGTCAAAAAAAAATTACCATTTTCGGACATTTGATCGGCAAATCATACTTCAATTTTAGCCAATTTGACTGTACCCTAATTGATTGTGTACAGGGTCCTTTACCTAATAGAAATGCAAGTTTTTAGAAGACCTGAATCGACTACACAGAAAAAAAACTCGATCTTATTGAAAATTTTAGATGGAAAAATGCTTAATTTTATCTTGTTAATTAAAACAATATTTCCTCAAAATAATAATACAAAAATTCTTATTGAAGATATTTTATTAATTTGAAAAATATATCTTCATGTTTATCTAAAAATCTTTTCATTTGTCAAATTAATAAATAATTTATTACACCAACTAACGAAACTTTCAAATAGATTAAACATAATAGTTGTATTAGTAAATATTTACCCAACTAGTGAAAGTGCAATTTTCGATACGATAAATTCAGTGATGTCATTTATTAAGTATTTTTTTGTATTTAAAATATATTTTAAATATATTTTTTCAATACGAAACAAAATTTTCACCATGATAAGAACATTGTTAGTAATAATATACATTTATCAATAAGATAAACGTGGATAACTCCATATTGGTAAAAAATTATCATATTAACAAACAACCTCTATCGGAGCCAAATCGATCACAGATTTTTTACATTGATCATATTTTTTAACACATAATATACAAATTATTTTTTTCTGTGTAAGTATGACATCAAAGACAAAATATTTGTCTATGAATACTCTACCTAAAACTAGAAATTTTCAATTTTTGATTTTTTTTATTATTTTCAAAATGGCGCGTAATAGAAAAAAAAGTTTTAAATAAAAGTTGTACAAAATATGATTGTTTATAAATTATGTTCTATCATTTTTTTTAATATTACCAACAGTTTTTAAGATATTATTATGAGGTACATTAAATTAGCACAACAAATGTAGCACACATTAATAAAAGAAGAGTACTAAATTAGAGCATATTTAGTGCTAATTTAGTACGCAAAAAAAAAATTTATAACTCCATTATTTTTAAAAATTTCATGCGAGTGTGCTAGCTTAAGACTTAAGCTAGCACACTCGGGTAAAATAAGGTTAAATCTTAACAAATCAGATGACAAACATTTAGTGCTAATTTATAACCTGCATTAAACAATTCAGAAGCAATTATTTATTAATATATTTGAAATTAAACATGAGTGGGCGCTGACTTAAGACTTAAATTAGCACACATGCGTCGAATTGATCGTTCGAAAACGAAATTAGCATAAACATATTTAGTGCTAATTTAATACTACGAAAAAAATAACTTTGGAGCGATTAGTTGTATTTTAGCGCATGTATGCTAGCTTAGTGTTTAAGTTAGCACAAATCATTGTCGAAAACGCAACCAAAGTGGTGTACTAAATTAGTGCATATTTAGTGCTAATTTAGTACCATCTTAAAAAATTTATAACTCTCATTTTTTTTAAATTACAAACAAGTGTGCTAGCTTAAGATTTAAGCTAGCACACTCACATAAAATGATTCAAAATTTTCAAAATTCTCGTGTCTCGTATTTAGTGCTAATAAGTTACAACACTCAAATAATTTATTACCCATTCAGTATTTTTTTTTACTCTCATGTCTCTAGTCTTCCTGAATTAATCAATTAATCATTATTGACGTGAATATATAAGATCAATTTTGGCAACAACGTAAACATATTCAAGCTGGTAAATACAGCTGTTAAACAATAATAGAATAATCATGATATTATATATTATACCAGTTATGCACTTTTAATTGCACTGTGTACTTAACTTCTTTCTAATTTTCTAATTTATATTTAAGAAATATAAAAAATTACCTAATTATAAAAAAATATTTTTTTCATAACTAATTTACAAAAAATACATTGTTGCCAAAAATATTCGCAGAGCGGGAAATTTAAAATTTTGTTGCATTAATTATTGAATTTAATTCAATTGCATTTGTCCAGCTCTGTCACACTGTGCGCCACCAAAAAAAGTAAGTTACCTAATTTGGTATACATAAAATATTAGTGAATAGTGAACAATTAGTTATGATCATATTTTTGTAGAAAATTTGACATGATGTGATATGGTTATAACTACAATCAGGACAGAATATTAGACGCTCAATTATGACAAATTTTAAATCCTTTTATGTTAAAAAGCTAACTTCATTACAACAATTTGTACTAATTTAGTACACCACTTTTGTTACGTTTTCAACAATGATTTGTGTTAACTTAAACACTAAGCTAGCATACATGCGTTAAAATACAACTAATCGATCCAAAGTTATTTTTTTCGTAGTATTAAATTAGCACTAAATATTTTTATGCGAATTTCATTTTCGAACGATCAATTCGACGCATGTGTGCTAATTTAAGTCTTAAGTCAGCACATACGTGAGTTGATCTTGAAAAAATAAGTACTGAATGGGTAATAAATTATTTGATTGTTGTAACTTATTAGCACTAAATACGAGACACGAGAATTTTGAAAATTTTGAGTCATTTTATGTGAGTGTGCTAGCTTAAATCTTAAGCTAGCACACTTGTTTGTAATTTAAAAAAAATGAGAGTTATAAATTTTTTAAGATGGTACTAAATTAGCACTAAATATGCACTAATTTAGTACACCACTTTGGTTGCGTTTTCGACAATGATTTGTGCTAACTTAAACACTAAGCTAGCATACATGCGCTAAAATACAACTAATCGCTCCAAAGTTATTTTTTTCGTAGTATTAAATTAGCACTAAATATGTTTATGCTAATTTCGTTTTCGAACGATCAATTCGACGCATGTGTGCTAATTTAAGTCTTAAGTCAGCGCCCACTCATGTTTAATTTCAAATATATTAATAAATAATTGCTTCTGAATTGTTTAATGCAGGTTATAAATTAGCACTAAATGTTTGTCATCTGATTTGTTAAGATTTAACCTTATTTTACCCGAGTGTGCTAGCTTAAGTCTTAAGCTAGCACACTCGCATGAAATTTTTAAAAATAATGGAGTTATAAATTTTTTTTTTGCGTACTAAATTAGCACTAAATATGCTCTAATTTAGTACTCTTCTTTTATCAATGTGTGCTACATTTGTTGTGCTGATTTAATATACCTCATATTATGATATAAATAATGTATAGTTTTTTTTAATTATTTTATAGCTGTTTCCTCGTGGAATGACTCTTCCAAGCAATTACGGAAACCTCGAGCAAAATAAGTCCAAAAATAGATACTCGAACTTACAAGCATGTAAGTATCCATACAATACAAGATAACTAAATTCTTAAACTGAAACTGGTAATATTTTGTTCTAGATGACCATACCCGAGTTAAACTAAAAAAATTACCCAACGACCCTTATTCCGATTACATCAATGCCAATTATATAGAGGTAAGTACACATGTCTAACTAATTATTTATTAGAATTAAATTTGAAAAATTTCAAAATTCTGTTCACAAAAATAAAATTAATCAAGTTTTTATTTTTATTCAGAGAAATATATAAATATATAAAAAATATATATATAAATATATAAAATATATAAAATATATAATATATATAAAATATATAAATATATATATATAAATATATATAGGTCGCATTTTAATATGATAATGATATATTAATAAATAAATAAATATTTTATAATCATAATTTCGTTTTTTTAGGGCTACAACATGCAAAGGGCCTATATAGCCACACAAGGCCCGAAACCAAACACTGTTATTGATTTCTGGAGAATGATTTGGCAAGAAAATACAACTCATATTATTATGCTAGCGAATGTAATTGAAAATAATAAGGTTCGATATTTTCCAATTTTTTTAAACCAACATAAAAAAATTATCAATTCGACTCTACTCTGTATATATATTTTATGTATTTTCGGGCAAAACTCCTACAAATATGCACCAATTAGGACGATTTTTTGTTTGTTTGAAAGAATATACTCCCTAGGTGGTCCCATATAAATTTCATCAGAATCTGACCATGAAGTTCTTAAATATTTTACTCAAAAACTCAAAATGGAAAAAAATAAAATAAAATTTATTTAAAAAAATAGTTTTGCTCAGTTTTGATGAATCTTTACAATTCAATACCCTTACAGTACGAAAAACACAGTCAGTCTGTCTGTCAATCTGACCATGCAGTTCTTAAATACGTTACTCAAAATGGAAAAAAATAAAATAAAATATGTAATTTAAAATAGTTTTGCTTAATTTTGATGAATCTTTACATTTCAATATCTCTACATTACAAAAAAAACACAGTCTGTCTGTCTGTCTGTTCGGTAAATGACCATGGGTTACATGAAGCAAAAATAACGTTTAATCGTCCGTTATCTAACTTAACTACGATTGACTTTAATTCTAAATATAAATATATCTATAGTACATTACTTTTTTTTTAGAAAAAATGTGAACAATACTGGCCACCCCTGAGTAAATCTTGCGTATACGGGGATGTCCATGTTAGACACGACCAAACAGAAATGCATGCGGACTACGAGAGAAAAATATTCACAGTTACGTGTCAGACAAAGAAAAGAATGGTGAGTTAATACAAAACGAATAAAAAACATTTAAAAAACAGGTGAGCGCCAAAATTTGCAACTACTTTCTAAAAGCTGATTTTTTTATATTACGTCACATTTGTATGGGCACATTCTTTAGGCAATAAAACATACTTTTTTTCATAACTACGCCATTTTGTTAGATTTTGATATTTTTCGAAAATCTTAGTTCGTTGTACAGGAAATACCTTCCAGTTTAACGTCATAATTTCATTTTTCAATTTCAACTACTCCATCGTCCGGAATCATGGCCGCAGTGGAGGAGATTTTTTTTGGTGTCTCCGAAGACGCTTAGATATCGATATTTTTACGTGAAAAAATCATGGAATACACCTCTAATATAGCTAAATATATTCTTAATTTTTCAAAATATTTCATTGAGTATTTTTCTTCCAAAAAAATTCCGAAAATCACCTAAATTTCCAGCGTGGTATAGCCCCTTAAATGTTTCATTCTTTAGGTTGAGCAGTTACACTTCACGGCATGGCCGGACCACGGGGTGCCGATGTATGCCTCGTCGTTGGTCCCGTTACTGAAACAGATGGCCCTAATACAGATGCCAGGCCCACCTATCGTGGTCCATTGTAGCGCGGGCGTTGGCCGCACTGGGACCATTATCCTGTGCGATATATGTATCCGTATGTCACAGGCTGAGTCCAGGATAGACCCGTTCGGGTATTTGAACATAATTCGCAAGAACCGAGCAAATATGGTCGACAATACTGTGAGTATAAAATATACTAAGCTTTTATTTAACTTCACTTGTTAGTTAATTAGTATGTTAAAGTCAAATATTTCAACCAAAATTTCGACTAGTTCTAATATTAAGCTAGAGTTTTGAAATACAGTGATAATGCAATATAGTATACCTAATATCGTTCTGAATCCAATATGGTGGACGCCCCAAGATGGGGGGGGTACCTTTTTCTCCATAACCATCTTAAAATGGGTATCAAATGAAAGATATGGATGAGCTTTACCTGTTAGTTAGTCAATAGTCAGTAACTAAAAATTTATACAAAAAATTCTTTTTAAAAACAATCTGTTGTTAAAAATGCACTAAAATGTAAAAAATATATTTTCAGCTATCACAAAGTTTTTCAGGTTTTTATGACTAAAACCAATAAAAGCACGGGACGCTCAAGAAGGCAAATATATGAATAAAAATTCTTATGTAAAATAAGAAATGAAATATAATTTGATAGAATATATAGAATTTTTGATAACAAATTAACATTTTTATAAATACAATAATGCAATTATTAATTAATTAAAAGCTATACGTTTGTCTTCATTACCCCCACTCCCACCGCGCGCTTTTATTGGACTTAGTCATAAAAACCTGAAAACTTTGTGATAACTGACAATTTATTTTGTAGGTACTTTTTAGTGCATTTTTAATAAAAGCTTGTTTTTAAAAAGTATTTTTTACATAAATTTTTCTTATCTAATCAATTTTTCAGTCAATAAAAATATACAAAATAGTGAAAAAAATATGTTTACTCGCAATAAAAACAGTAAAAAAAAAAATTTCTCGTTAGCTTGAAAGACACTGTGCATCAATACTTTCAACTTGAGTAAACCTGACCTTTCAGGCATATAATTCAAAAATAACATGTAAAATTGTAAATGCTGTATTTTAGATATGCTAGGATTATTACAAAAGTTATAATTAAGTACTCTTATCAACATTTAACCATTTTTACAGTTTTATATATACAAAACGCAAAAAAACGAGTGTCTAAAGACTTGTGTAGTTTCAAAATCCTATATTGCACTAATTAATGAACTATTGATAATTTTATAGGATCAATATAAATTAGTACACCTTGTACTGCTTGAATGTCTTGTAATACCCGAAACCAACTACAAATGTAACGAAAAGTTTTTGAAACTAATGAAGGACATTGTCGATGCAAAGATACTCAACAGACAGATGAAACTAATAGACGAATACTCATGGATGGACGACGCAATGGAACAGAAATACAAGAATCGACAGAGAATGTCGATAGAGCCTTCCAATCAGGTCAAAAATCGATTTAGAGATATCTGTCCAGGTATTTTACATATTTACCTATGTTTCTAACAAAAAATAAGTAGGTAAATAAATAACCTTTGAAACTTTGAACCACCACTCCTCTCATTGTTACATAAGAAAGTACATTATAGCGCATTGGACCCGGTATTACCCGGGTTAATATGCACTTATGGGTAAATCCGCGGTAATTGATACCAGATAGTTAAAAAAATATTTTACGAAAATGAGTACTAAAATATAAAATATCGGTATGGAGAACCATACATGACTTCCATGTTCTATAATATCTTTTACAATAATTTTTAATATAAAACTCACCTTTGTATTATAAATAATAGTTTTCTAATATTCTAATGTCAGTTGTAGAATAGACATTTTTGTAAAATAATAATTATCTGACATTTGAATTTAACTGCGCTTGTTTCCATGGCAACATGAAATTATTAGTATTTAAAATTAAAATTTTGAGGGTGGTTTTCACCCCTTCAGTGGCTATCTAAGCACGTTTATGAAATAAGTGCCCCTTAGATTGGATTGAACTACAAGTGTACCAAGTCTTATCAAAATTGGTGAGATAATACTCACTTTTTAGACGATAATAGGTACAAAATTTCGAATATTTCGGAAACCCCTAATCCGATTAGCACCAAAATCAATAGGTCTGGAGTACTCACTGAGGCAAACATTTTCCCCAAAAATAATTCAAATCGGTGCATATCTACAGTAGTTATCGTACACGGAAGAAAATTCTACATCCAGACACACAGACACACGGACACACAGACACACAGACACACGCACAGCCGCCATGCGGAAATTAACTTTTCTTTACGTTTTGAAGTTAGTACAATCAGAATCTGCTTTTTTTTCGGACATGATTTTTTGACGGTATTACAATACTTCCATTTCTTCGAACATGGAAGTAATTAACAGACTATTTACCGCATCAATTTTCATAAACCAAAAGAAAATTTTTGTTTATTTTCAAAATATTTCAAAATAGACAGCAAAGAAGGTGAAATCACAATAACTTACTTAAGAATAAGTGACGATCGTGGCTAACTATCAAAAGTCTTTGACAATTACATATCAAACGTGACGTTTGACCAAATTAAAAAAAAATTACCCTCACCAACAATAATGACTAAGGGTGGCCGCATTTATTATAAATTTAACGAGTCTATTGATGTATTTGATAAATAATTGTTATAAGTATTAATTAATAATATCAATAAGAAATTAAACACACAAATAGTACTCTTATTGTATCCTTTTATTCGATTTGTCACACCCGTCACAATGTTTATTGAGTAATAACCAATTAAATAGATTACGTATTTACCTGATGCTATTGTGCTACTAAAAATAATTTATTCGTAACATATTAAAGTATAACTTCAATATTTTCGCAAAACTTTTGGTATTTTGGATAGAGGTTGCAAGACTTGCAATAGTAGGCGTCACCACCGTCACAAGGCTTTGCACGCTGGCATTTTTTTTTTTTTTTGTAAAATAACTGTAGACCTTTTATTCTTTCAATATACATGTATTACAGCAAGTAAGATCTACAGAAAAATTAACTAGTATTGTTTAGAAATTATAAACTATAATCCGAGTTGAATCTTAAATTTTCATATAATATTAATAGCTATAAGAATATGCACTGAAAAATTATATAACAATTGGTGAAAACCGCATTAAAATAGGTTCAGTAGTTTTCGTGTTTGTTTTGTTTTTATCTATACAAATAATTTATATTACGTAACATTTGAAAATGATCCCCATCCCCCATGTAGACAATATAGCTGCACCCCCCTACCACTTAGCCTTGTTTCACACATACGCGGTTCCATTCGGTTCGGTTCGTTTTCGGTTTCAGCCGAAAACGAATCAAACCCTTTCACACATACACGGTTCTCATACGGTTCATATTAGGTTTTATTTTTTTCCATAAACTCAGTAGTTATCATGGAGAGAAAGCAAGTTGTTGCCATGTTGTTTCTCTATAAAAAAATTAAAAAATGAAGGAGGAATACTAGAATTCATAGCGAACACCCTCTCATCACTTTACAGCAGGAATTTGGAGCATTCTACACTATTTTCCCAAAGCTAAAGAGCATGAAGACGATCCACATCAACATCTAGAAAACCGCTCATTTTATTAGAAAATCCGCGACAAAACTTAAAAAAAATAACACTCGCTATTAGGTTAAAACCGAAACTAAACCGAGTATGTGTGAACGCGTTGATTGCTTTGTGTTCCCTGGACACGAATTGAAACCTGATGAAATCTGTCCGTGTGGAGGGAGTATTCAGTTCTGTGCGGTTTCTATTAGGTACCGAATACAAACTGAATCATCGTTTCACACTTGTCGGCAGCGACCGAAAACGAACCGAACCGAATGAAACCGTATATGTGTGAAATAGGCCTAAGAGTTACTATTATATTAATTGATATATTTTGACTAGCTTCACCTATAACATAGTTTTGATACTTCCAGGATCTAAAGGAATACTCCAGTGGTGAAAAAAATAATAATTGTACTTATGTTATATTGTAGATGATTTCGCAAGAGTGAGGCTTCAGCGGTGGCCGCCGACGGATGCGATGTCTGACTATATTAACGCGGTGTTCGTACACGGATACCGGATAAAGAATCAGTTTATCGTTACTCAACAACCGATGCCGAATACTGTTTCGGATTTCTGGCGCTTGGTCGTCGAGAACAAACCTAGACTTATCGTGTCACTAAATCTGATAGACGAGCGCGACCAGGTTAGTTAATTATTTAAATTATTTAAAAAAAATTATATACACAAAAAAACTCGATCTTATTTGAAAATTTGAGATAGAAAAATGCTTAATAAATTTATTTTGTTAATATAACTATATTTCCTCAATATAATAATAAATAAATAAATTTCTTATTGAGGATATTTTATTCATTTGAAAAATATATCTAAAAATCTTTTCATTTGTGAAATTAATAAATAATTTATTACACCAACTAACGAAACTCTCAAATAGATTAAACATAATGGTTGTATTAATAAATATTTATCAGTGTGAATATTTTTTTACGCCACCCAACTAGTGAAAGAGCAATTTTCGATATGGTAAATTCAGTGATGTCATTTATTAAGTTTTTTTTTGTATTTAAAATATGTTTTCAATATACAAAACCAAATTTTCACCGTGATAAGAACATTGTTAGTAATAATATACATTTACCAATAAGATAAACGTGGATATTTCCTTATTGGTAAAAAAATATCATATTAACAAACAACCTCTATCGGAGCCAAATCGTCACGAATTTTTTATATTGATCACATTTTTTTTTAACACATAGACAAATTATTTTTTTCTGTGTACAGGATGCTCCATTTTAGTCGCCCCGGAATGAAAGTGTAGTCAACAAAAATTTAAATCATGACATCTTCGTTAAAAAAATGTATTTACCTTTTTACTGACCTACGTCGATTTTAATTCAATCAATTTTTCAAAACGCTAACAAAAAAATTATATTTAAAATTTTGTCAAGCTTCTTTCAATGATGAAAATTAAAATATTTAAAATAACATAGTATTTTTGTCAACAGAGTGTTGCTAATTTTTATCCACTAGAAGGAGCAACAATAGATGCAACATCTTACTTAAATATCACACATAAGAAAACTATCAATATGGAATACTATCAAAAAATATCGCTTCAAGTTCACGACTCAAACCAATATACTGTAAGTTTATTATCATTATTATTAAATAAAAAACATTAGGTACTTACTATTATCTAGGATTCTAGGCAATATTTAAGGGGTAGTAATCAACAAACAATATTTTTTTCTATTTTCTAAAAAAAATGTTTTTTTTAACATTTTTATCAATAAAATATATTATTAATCGACTTAAAAAATGAAGAGGTTGTCAATTCAACAATATGTATTTTTGGGTATAACTGCGGCAAACATGAACTGATTGTGACGATTTTTTGTTTATTTAAAAGAGTATACTTTCGAGATGGTCCCATATAAATTTCATCAGAATTTGACTATGGACTTCTAAGATATGCGACTCAAAAGGGAAAAAAATAAAAAAACTAAAAACATTAGAAAGTACCTACATAATAATTAATTTTAAAAGTTTTTGAAGTCAGTACCAAGTCAATTAAATACTGACTTCAAAAAAAACTAATAATTTTAAAAAGTATAAAACTAATTAATTCCAGCAGTTTTTGATGTTAGTGCGAAATCAATAGATACTAACATTTAAAAAAAACTGTTAAAAATTATTATAAATTTTCTGGTTTTCTTTTTTTTAAGGGGTTACATACAGTCAGAAGGCCAAAAAAAGGGTTTTTTCAAGAATTTTTTAAGAGAAGACTTTTAAATTTATTAATGAAAAAATTTGTACACATGTTATGGTAACTTTTATTTGTATTTTAACATTTTTTATTTGTAAAAATAATAATTTCGAAAGCTACTACAGCTGTTCTCCAGGAGGTCCTCTCAAAAAAGGCGCCTTGGCCACTATATCTCTGGACTGGATCATTTAAAATAAAAAACCCAAACGAATTTCGTTAAAGTAATGTATAATCTTGTACTTAATCAAGGAATAAGCAAAATAAAAATTTTTCACAAAATGGCGGCTTCTCAAAAAAAAAATCGATTTTCGGCAAAAATTTGACCTTAAATTGTTTATAAAAAAAAGAAATATTTATCGGTGAGATAAAACCTTCGATTAATTACTAAAAAATATTCTTAAGAAACTTGTGTTAAAATTTGAGATTGATCGGTTCAGCCGTTTCCGAGGAATAGTGGTCACCGACTTTGAAAACGTAGATTTGAGAAAAACGCGCTGCCGCTCCGACCTCCTACATTCAAACGCTCTGAGACGTATTTACAAATATGCGTGTAACTTCGAAAATAATCGCCGGATTGACTTGAAATTTTGTGTGTGTATTTAAATATCTGTACATTACAAAAATGGAATTAAAAAATCGATTTTTTTTTAAATTCTAACTGTATATAACTCCTTAACTCCGGCCTCCTACTTTCAAACGCTCTGAGACGTCTTTACAAATATGCGTGTAACTTCGAAAATAATCGCCGGATTGACTTGAAATTTTTTTTGTGTGTACTTAAATATATGTACATTACGAAAATGAAATAAAAAATTTATATTTTTTGAAAATTCTAACTGTATGTAACCCCTTTATGTTGTTTGCACTCAATGTGGATTACCGGTTAGACGAAATTACAAATACATATCGTACAAATACATATCGCACCCCCGAAAAAAAGTGCCACAACTCAAAAAATGTCATATTTGAGATAAATATGTAGAATGATTCCAAATTACTAAATATTGTCATTAATGTAGTTCGTGTACCTACCGTCAACAAAACTAGCATATTCTCAATAAATGTCAAATTTTTTATTTTATTTTTAAATACTTAATCACTAAACGTTTTAATAGTTACTATTTTTCAAACATCACATGAATACTGAAATATTTAAATTAAACACTCTGTATCAGTCCTTTTCCTATACTACCTTTACAATTTTGATTTACCTAAATTGTTATAATTTCATTTATTCCTATTTCCTCAAAACTACATTTTTTTAGTTGTGACACTTTTTTGCGGCGGTGCGATATACCCATGAATCACGGGTTACTTTTAGGGGTCATAAATAAGGTTTTTATTTTAACTTGTTAAATCTATATAATTTTTTGTTTAGACTGAAAATGAATACATGTCAGTAACATTATTGCAATGTACAAAATGGGCGCCTGGTACAAATATTCCTGCAATGGATAAACAACAACTAATACAGTTTTGGGAAACAATACAGAGATTCTCATCAAATGTTACACCCATCATTATTGTCTGCTAGTAAGTATATTAAATTATTTAATAATAATAAGAACCTATAGTTTTTAATAATAATTTTATTTTACGTAAAAAACACGAATCTTTTATTGAAAACTTTTTTTTAATAACTTAATCTTTCCATCTAAAAAATAATTCGAGATTTTGAACTTTCAATATTTTTTTACTTAGAAACCATCAGGTTTATAGAAAAAATAAAACTTAAAATAAACTATTTTATTCATCAACTAGCTACTGTACCTGGGTTGATGTCGGAATGTCACCAAATCAGTTTAAGTTCTATCGTGACATCCCCCACCCCCGCACTATGGAAAATAAAGGTCTGTTTCGGACAAAAAATCAATAACTGTTTTGTTACTAAAGCTAGAATCAAACTATTGTTATAAATAGACAAAATTTGAAACCAGAGTAAATAGCGGTTTTCTGTTTTCTGACTTTTATCACTTTTTTTTCGATAACTTCGGAAACCGCACGTTTCTGCACCTAATTCTTATAAATGTTTTTAATGAACACCTAGGCTACAAATCTTTATTAAATATAAAGCGTGAGGAAGCGTGGGTGACTGCCAAAAGTTTCGGTGAACTTGAAGAATTTTTATTTTTTCTCTTATTTTATTGTTCAATTAATTACTCGTAAACTAAACCGTATAATTAAAAATGTAAACTTGTTCTAAAATCTCCATAAGATGAGCTTTTCAAAAATGTATAATACTTTATAATTATTCCTACAAAGTTTTATAGTAAATTAACTTTTAAAGTGATGAAACGAACAGGTTTGAATTGAACAAATTGAACATCCACAAAAATAATGAACAATAGAGCTTCAAAAATAGTCTTTTTAAATAAAATTATGTGAAATTCCTGCACTATAGTAAAGATTGACTATTAAACTATTAAATAAAATTAAAATATGATGTCAGTAGTGACATTAATAAAAAACATTTATGATATGCTGTTGTTAATAAATTTTCCATAGTGCCCCGCCAAGATTTATAACAAATGTAAAAGAAATAACACTGGATCGAAGATTTTATTTGTTTTAAGCAAAAAACTTTACATGAACATCTGTCCGGAATTTTTTCTTGAGGGAGCTACAGCTCCTCAAAGTTTTTATATAATAAATGGAGAGACCCCATTGTGATACATTTATGAAATTTTATAATCAAATTAGTATTAATACATGTTATTGATTTTTAGTATCAATCAATAATAATTTAGAGAAACCCAAACCGGACCCTTCAGTTTTTATATTTTTTCTTTATTTACCCCATGCACCCCTGTGTTCAATAATTATTCATCGATCGATAACATTTATTAATACTAAATTAAATTAATATAGCTTTAATTAAGTTTTCAATAATAACGTAACTAGTGAAAAAAACGCAAATCGAAACGACGCAACACGAGGTCCTGATTGTAACGTTATAACTGATAATTTATTAATTTGTTCAAATCAATTTTACAGCGATGGAGTAAGAGCAAGTGGACTCTTAACGGCTCTATCTTTCGTAATCGAGAAAATCAAATTAGAACACACCTGTGATGTATGTCTAGCTGTGAAGAGCATCCGGCACAACCGGAAACAGTTTATTAGAGATCCAGTAAGTACAAATTAGGGTGGCCCTTAATTTACTTATTTTCGAATTTCTTTAAGGCCACCCCTTCAAATTTCTTAAAGGTAAGAAAAAAAATAATGTAACACGTAAAATGCATTTGATTTTTTAAATTTTTCTTTAAACATCTGTATCTTTGTGAAAATTGCATGGATTTTGATGTTCTAAAACGCATTTTAAAGCTGACACTTTCTAGTTTTTGTACCTTTTTTCGATTTTTTTTTATCGCTTCCCACTACTCCTTGAAAGATTTCAGAAAAAGTTAAAGAAGCCTAAAACTAATAATTCAAAATTGGTGTGCCAAACTTTAACAGCAGGTTGAAGGAATTATTTTGAACAAAAAACTTATATAAACATGTTTCCGAAAATTTTTAGTAAGAGAGTTATATTCTTTTTTCAAAATTATTTATTAAGGGGGCTGTAATTCTCTTACGAAAAATTTTCGGAGACATGTTTAAATAAAGTTTTTTGCTTAAAATAATTCCTTCAACCTACTGTTCAAGTTTGGCATGCTAATTTTGGAATCATTAAATTTTTGGCTTCTTTCACTTTTCTGAAATCTGTCAAGGAGTAGTGGGAAGCGATAAAAAAATCAAATCAAAGCTACAAAAACTAGAAACTTTCAGCTTTAAGATGCGTTTTAGAACATCAAAATCCATTCAATTTTCACAAAGATACAGCTGTTTAAAGAAAAATTGAAAAAATCAAATACATTTTACGTGTTAATATTCGATCGCTCGGTGGCACGTGTTAATAATATCCAATCACATTAAAATTTTATATGTATACATTGTTTCTCCATACCATTAAGAAATTTGGGGGGGTGACTTTAAAGAAATTCGAAAATACGTAAATTAAGACCTAAGGGTCACCCTAATATACATATATACAAAAATACCTACCCCTCCCCCCAAATAATAACTATCTAGTATATCAAAATAAATAAAACGAACCATACATGTACACAAATATCGAAATTAATCAAAAATAAATAAATTAGATATAAAAAATATCATAACCTTACTTTTTGTTGTACGTGGACAGGTAACGCCATCTTTCGGTAGATGCTAGTACTGCAGGTAGGTATTCAACAATTAATATATTCTTTTTTAAGAATATAAATGCAGGTGATGATTCAAACACATATCTGATTATTTCACAATTTAATACACGCACTATATTAAGAAGTTAACACAAAATAATTGATGCAATAACTTTATAAATGTCAAAAAATACACTTCGGAAAAATCCCGCCAAATTCACACTGTTTATTTTTGTAAAAATATAACATTTGGAGCAAAAAAATGGAATAAACACTATCACAATAGTAATTTACAATATCTGTAGTTAGACGATCGATTATAAAAAATATAAATACACTTGGAAATATTTAATAAAAAATATAATTAGAATTGAAAATTAAACGTCACATACTACGAACTTTATTTTTATAGATATTAATAAAAATAATTAACTGAACGTATAAGTAATTACATAACCGTTTAATACACGCACTGAATTAACAAATTCACACAACACTTTATTAAAATAAGTTTTTAATCCCCTTCAATTTTGCATAGCAACAAGCAACCGACAATATCGAATATGTTTTTTATCAATTATTCGCGTTTAAAGATGTACACCGAATAAAAAAATACTCTAATACCAAACACTGATCACTATAGTTTATAAATAACACATACGAAACTTCGATTAAACTAGATAAATTAATTAAAAGTTATAAAATTGTAACCGTAACATGCGAACGTAAACTTAAAAACCGCCATTGTTGATCATAACTGAAGAAAAGTACGAGCGCGAAATTCAAATATGCAAAATTAATTTTGTATTTTAACTGTTTTTCTTCGTTTTATTTCAACTATAGACATTAAAATGGTCTGTAATTATGTTATATGATATAAATAAGTATGATTTATAACATATCAACTCATTTTTCAGTGAATTTTAATTTTGGTTGAATTGTAGTTTTTATCAGATTACTAGCTATGTAGATCTATAGAGTTAAGCTAGACAGTGAACGCCAAAATGTGTATGCGAATGAAAAAAATATGTAAAATTAAAAAAATGTTTTTTTATTGCAATTTATAAGGTATTTTAAGATAAAATAGAATAAAATACTATTTTTTTGCTATCAATATGATTTTATATATGTATTAAAAATATGCAGGCCCCTCTTTCCCACTGGGCACTCTGGGCACGTGCCCAGGGCCCCGCGATTGATAGGGGCCCCATATCACGAAATAATAACCGATATTTATTACCAAAAAACATACGATATTTATTTTGAAAAAAATCAAACGATAATGACATTAATGACTAACTACAATACCTACTTGCTTATTAGTTTTTGCATGCGCGAAGCCCCTCTACTCTCGCCCGAAAATCAAGCTTTTCGATTTCAGCATGTTTAGGATTTTAAATATATAAAAATACATTGAGTGGCCAGTTTCTGGAAAACCGGGAAAGTCAGGAAATTTTGCTAGACAGGGAATTTTCTGTAAAAATGCAAAACCCACACCACGTCAAGAAATTTTCCGCAAATTTTTTTAAACAATTATCTATTTAAATTTAAAAAAAACATGCAGAATTTTCAAAAAAGTTCTATTGTCAACAAATAATTCTGTTTTGTCACGTGATCTATTTTTAGTACTTTAATCAATCAGAAGTGTATAGGTACCACACTTCATGCAATTTGTTCAATCGTTTAATATATTAATGGTTTTTAACAGTGGTGATATTAATTTATTATGTGATTTGTTATTGAAGATATTATTTTTATTAAAAATAATTTCTTGAAATTTGATTTATTTTACGTATACACGTACCCTCTGCACATTAATTAAGGGGATACTTAAAAAAAAGCCTGTTTTCAAGTTTGTAAATTGGTCAAAAATTTACTAATTTGAAATCATTTTTTTTTCTGGAATGATGGAAATTTACTCTACTTTATGATGGTGCATTTCTTTCCTCAACATTTTCCCGTTTTAACGTTTTTATGTAATAAAAAATGCGTATCTTAACATGTCACGGAGTGCATTTATGTAGAAAATTTAATTTTAAAATAATCATTTTGTAGAGAATTTTGGTACCTTAAAATCAGTATTTTGAAAAAAAATGCAACAAAATTCGCAATGGTATTAAAGTTCTTTTTTAAAGTTCCGTAAACTTTAATATATTGCGTAAAATATAATTTTTTTTTTTTTTTTAATAAAAAACGGAAAAACGTAAAAATTCACCTGGAATCCCGGGAAAAGTCAGGGAAATTTGTTGTAGAGAAATACTGGCCACCCGTTTAATGGTGTACTAATTACCTACAATGTTTTAAAAAAATCATCAGTAAACTAGTTTTTCATATTCTTAATTTTTGAAGTGAAAACTTCTTCAGCTCTGTCAAGGTCATAGGGGCCCCATTGTCCTAATGTGCCCAGGGCCCCCAATAGGTTAAAGACGGCCCTGAAAATATGTGTGCACATTTTTATATTATCTAACTCAAAAATGGCTGAACGTATTACAACAAAACCTAATATTTTAGACTCTTTTGGATCTTTGTACATCTGATTAATTTTTGGTGACGATCGTCCAACCAAAAATGGTATTTTACCTGAAACCGTTTTCATTTTTTGTCGATTTTAAGAAAAAGTACTCATTTTATCGCAATTTTTCATACTTAGTAAATTGAAGATATTGAGTATATGAAAATACTGCGACAATAAAATTTTTAAAAACAAGTTTTTTTTTAATATTAATTTTTACTATTTTTGTTTTAGGAACAGTTTGAGTACCTCTACAGAGCGGCCATTGGTTATGTGAACAGTTTCGAACTATATTCGAATTTGCAGGCTCTAGAAGGAAATTAATGTATAGAGAAGAGCTGTGTTTAAAAAAAACCTTATGCCCGGTATTATAAAGAAATTGCATGCAAGCAATTTCCATGCAAAGCAAACGCTATCTACTAGGAGTCAAATTGTCTTGATATTTTAAAGCTACAATCTGTGATTGGTTGTCATTTACATTTGACTCCTAGTAGATAGTGTTTGCAAATCGAAAATTTGCATGGAAACAAATTGCTTGCATGCAATTTCTTTATAATACCGGGCATTAGATAAGGAAATACTATGGATACATAACAACCAATGCTAGTCCATATATAAAAGTGTTACCAAAATTTTACGGCGGCCATCTTAATTTAATTGTCAGTTTTGTTATTTCCATAGAAATATCCCAGAGGCGTCAGTTGAAAATTTATAATATACAAATATACTTTAAATTACAATTGAATTTGGTATGTAATGAGAGATGATAGTTCCAAATAGACGTTTCTTTGTTAATCAATTATCACTGAAATAACTTTAAAGGCAATATAAAACATTTATTATTAATTTAAGTTATAATTCAGAACAATTGATATTTATTTTAAAATCTGAATGATTCGTGGAGTGAATTTTTGTGGTGCGAAATAGTAACAACGCTAGGTATTGTGTTATTAGTCCATTATCTTTCCTTGTCTAAGGAAAAACCACTTACCAGTATTTTTTTATTTATGAAATTAACTTTAGCTTTTGTACCAAATAAACGTAATAAAAGTAAATCAATATTCCAATGTTGATAGATATATATGTTATCCACAAAATTAAAGTATTTTTAATAAAATCATTGTGATAGTTATTAAAAACATATGTTAATGATAAATGTATATTTAAAACCAATAAATTATGTATTTATTATATTATTATAATACAATATACTTAAATAAAGCTTTAAATTGAATTTTTAATAATGTTTCATTAATTCATTACAATTCCCCATCGAAAATAACCTTACAGACGCCAATGTTGGGAACCACAGGTATCAAAACTGAGTGCATTCATAACACAAACTCGGACCAATCACAAAATACCTCATGACTCAATTCTTCTTATGATTGGTCGAATTTATATAACCATTTTATTGTGAACACACCAGTATTGTTTTGTTTTTGTCATAACGTGGTGACGATCTCAGCTGATTTTTATATACGTCTCCTGTCAAAATGAATAACAAATAAACAAACTCTTTGTTATAAAATTGAAAAACAATAATAAAAATGAAGACAATCGAAGGGAAAGTTGTAGTTCTAGGTGCACAAGGTATTTATGTATTTTAATCCGTATTATTTTGAAGGTTATCCTAAAAAAAATCTATTTATAGTATTTATGATACATGAAAAATTATAGGTGTGGGTAAAACTAGCATGATTGTACGATACGTCGGAAAGTTATTCAGTCCACACAGTTCCCCGACGATAGGAGCATCGTTTTTCACCTGTAAAATCAACGTAGAAGACATAGGTGTCAAATTACAAGTAACTATTATTAAAAATTAAAAAGTTAAGAGTTATTAATTTTATCGTAACCGCAGATATGGGACACGGCTGGACAGGAAAGGTTCAAATCAATGGCTCCGATGTACTACCGTAAAGCGAACGCTGCGTTACTTGTGTTTGATATAACGCAGCGACACACGTTTGATGCTATGAAGGCTTGGGTCGAGGAGCTACGGAGGAATGTGGATGCTCCGATGGTTCTTTGTGTTGTCGGGAACAAGACTGACCTTAGGGAAACGAGACAGGTCAGTTATTAACTTCCTAAAATGAAGTTATTGTAATTGGTCTGAAAATCGAAATCAAAATTTTAACATATTTTCATGTTTCAAGGGCATTAGAGTCAGTGGCGTAACTATAGAAATGGGGGCCCCAGACAGTTTTTCAGAAGGGGGCCCTTGACAGATTTTTTTTACTCCCCCCCCCCACAATAATAATTATTGCTTAGAATTTTGAAGGGATGTAAAAATTCTAGAAAAATTGATTTATGTAAAAAAAATGCAATACTAAAATGAAAAACAGTCAATAAAATGCCAAGTTTTTGAGATTTTGATATTTAATTTTAGAATTTGAAAATAAAATAACTTTAAAAAATAAAATAGTTTAAAAAAAACTTTATTGATCGTTTCGATTCTAAAAAAAAAAACACAGCAATTAAAAAAAATATTTCACCACTTTTGGGGGCCCCCTTGATGCTCGGGGCCCCGGACAATCTAACCGGCCAGACCGGCGGTAGTTACCTCACTGATTAGAGTATACAAGGTGGAGCAAGTGTTACAGAATTTTATCTCAGAGCCATCGCATATTTGAAAAAAATGATCAAACCGAAAAATGTATGGTTGTGAGGGGGTAATCGAATAGTAATATTTATTTGTTATTTTAGTATGGCCTTCAAAGATATTTGAAGGTCAACATCATTTTTTTAAATAGGAACCTATAGTTTTTATTTAATAATCTTATTCTACGTGAACAAATACGAATTTTTCATTGAAAAATTTTTTTTTGAACAACTTAAGATTTCCAAGATATCTAACAAAATAAATTCGAGATTTTGAACTTTCTAGAATTTTTTACTCACAAACTATAAACTTTAGAAAAAAAGTTAAAATAAATAAAATGTTTATTTTAATCTAATAAATCTTTAAAAATTGTTTCTATTTTATTTTAATTCTATTTACTTTATTTCAGCAAAAAAATACGAAAATGTTAAACAAAATTCTAGAAAAATTCTCCAAGTTTTATTAGAATGAAATAAACTTTTTTTTTTAATCTTGTACTTTTTTTCTAAAGTGATTTTTGAAAAAAAAATTCTTGAATTTGCAAAAAGTTAGATATCATGTAAAGCTTAAGTTGTTCAGGAAAAAACCATGCTTACCTAGTTCACTGCATAATTCCTCGTTACATAGCTTTTCATTTCTGTTACATTACTAAATTTTTACCCTCAACGTGCTTAAAGAAGTATAACTTCAAAAATTTTAAAATAAATGTTAAATAATAAAATTAACCCTCGGAGCCTCTTGTGGGTCAATTTGACCCATACACCGACTTTGATCGTGAATAGCGCTCAGGTATTTTAAATTTTTCGCGATTTTTTTTAAGTATGTTGAATACTTCAAAGGTATTTGTAACACTTATAAATTCATTTACCATGAGTCAAAGTATACCTTTGAATTTTGGTAAGTCAAAAGGTTTCGTAGTTGCGGAATTATAGGCAATCAAAAAGTAAGCAGGGTCAAATTGACCCAGAGTGTACTAGTAGGTTGAAAAAATAGGTGTGTACTCCGAGGGTTAAACCAACTATAGTATTCTTGGACGAAGAAATAATGTACTTGGATTAAGAGTACTTTTCTTATATTAAGAAAATATTGTTTTTGTTATATACAAAACAAATTACTCTGAGGGTTAATCATATATCAATACATTGGTATAATGATGTATAAAAAAAGTCTTGTGCTGACCAGGGTAGTTTATTTTATATTCAAATCGATTGAATTATTGAAACTTTTGTTTTTTATTAGGTCGAGAGAGATGAAGCATTGAAATATTCAAGAAGTATTAACGGGTCATATTTCGAATCCTCTGCGTTAGAAGATCAAGTAAGTATTATTTTATTAAAAGCGTTGAGCTTTTAATAAAATAAAAACATTTTAAACTTTCAGGGAATAGAACAAGTGTTTTTCCAAACGGCGTTAGGTCTTGTAAGACTTTCAGGTAACACGGGGTCTCCTGTAAAGATCTACGATGCAGTTGAAGGGTCCATACCAGCGGAATATACAGATCTAGAGGCGACGGATGTGGGACATACTGAAGTGGTCGGGTGGAGTAGAGATAGCGTAGCTCACGGTGATTCGTTGAAACCGAATTTGTGTTGTTGACCTTGTTGATGTACGATGGTTTGTTTAGGTCAGTTACAAATGGCTTATGGGCGATTTAAAGACTTTCCGGACCTATTTAAATGAGTTATGATTTGTCGTAATGGTTTTAAAACCTTTTTAATGATCGTAGAACCTTTTTACATTCTTATATCCATTTAAGAATGACTCAAAGACCTTAAAAACCTTGACGAACTATATAGTGTATCTGCTACGTAAAAAAAACGCCGTAACTTTTTGATTTTCAGATAGGGAGTCACTTTAAACTCCGTGTAGGACACTGTTATATTGGCTATCAAAGATGGTGCCCACCGGTGTTTTAAAACTAGCTTTATCTCGGCTCCTAGTTATCCGATTTTAATTTTCTTTTGTTTTTTTTAAAGTTCTTATTCGGAAGATTATTTTTTGTTATTATTAATTTTTCTCTAAATGTTAAGGGTCACCCACAATTTTCGAATATAGGGAAATTTTATTTTTCTTACGAATTTAATTGTTGTATAACTTTTTTATCGTGCCTTATATCATTTTTTTGCTTCAAATAAAAAAGAAAGGCATTTTCTTTAGCGTTTTATTGATATCAAGATAATAATGTTTTAATAAACAACTTATTTGGAAATCGCGAGTTAAACTAAAAAAATGGACTAATTTTGGATTACTCTGTTAAGTTTATCTCTTATTATATGAAATTTTTTGTTGGGGTCAAATTTCTTATATGGGACAGTTAAAAAATTTAAAAATCTGTCATGGATGTCACTGAACTTTCTTATACAATAAAAAAATGTGCGTGTATCTACTCTACTTATATAAAACAAATTATTCTACCTTACTGATGACAAATATAAAAAAAATAATAGAACATAAACTATAGATAATAATGTACTCTACAATTTTTGTTATAAACATTTTATTCTATTATGAACTTTTTCAAATAAAATTGGATAGAATAAATCAAAATTAGTATATTTTTTTAGTTTACCTCGCGAATTCCAAAGAAGTTGTTAATTAAAACAATATTATTTTGGTATCTATGGAACGCTGAAAAAATTGTCTTTCTTTTTTATATGAGGTAAAATAATGAAATTGGACACGATAAAAAAGTTATATAACAATTAAGTTCGTAATAAAAATGAAATTTCCAGATTTTCTAAAATTGTGAGGAACCCTTAAGATTTAGAGAAAAATTATTAATGACAAAAAATAATCTTCTCAATAAGAACTTTAAAATAAACAAAAGAAAATTGAAATCGGATAACTAGAAGCTGAGATAAAGCTAATTTTAAAACACCGATGGGCGCCATCTTTGATAGCCGATATAACAGTGTTCTACACGGATTTTAAAGTGGCTCTCTATCTGAAAATCTTTCTTTTGACCGTATGTATGAGTTCAGAAAGTAGCATACCCCAATCAAAAAGTGCAGCGTTTTTTTTTATGTACCAGGCTTTTTTGTTGTAATTTGTTTAAAAATGTTTTTATTTTTTCTTTCAGGTGTCGTCTTATAAAGAAAATATATTTTTATGGCTCTTTTAACTCACAGATGTTGTGTTTTTATAATTTAAATAACAAGATTTAGTTTTTATTTTATAGGAAAAATATTATTTTATTTATTAATATATTACGTTTTTTTTTTGTTTTATTATTTTTTAATTTTTTTTTTAGTTCACAAAACATCACAACTATTTGTAAAAGGGGTGGCCAATATGGCCATAATTTATCCAATAAAAGCCTTAATATCTAAAATTACACCGAATATAATTTATTGAAAGCTTTAAAAAATATATTATAAATAAATTCCATTGAAAATTATGGATATAATAAATTGGCCACCCCTGGAGTATAGGGCGTTAAATGTATTTTATTTTTTAGGTTAAGTTTTTTACCATTTATTAACATTTAAGTGAAAATTCTTGCCTTTTTTTGAAGAAAGTCATTTTTTCACATCCTATTTTTTTTAGAAAGTAGGACTTTTATAAAAATTTAGGGGGTATTAGGGTTTTTATATAAAATAATAATAGAAAGAATAATAGGTGATATTTACCCCATTTTTCATTCATATTCGATACAAACAATTTTTGAAATTTAGGGGTAGATACCCCATACCCCTATAATTTTTTTTACCTCCCCCATTTAAATTTTTCTTCGAGTTGTGCAGAAGGTAACCCAACTAAGTCAGTTAGTTATTTTATTTTTATGAATTTCAATAGTTTTAAGTTAAGCCTACCCCTAAAATATTTTTTTCCTTAACTTTTTTTCATAGAACCTATAATTTGTATTGGTTTCTGATACATGTACTGATGTACGTACATATCAACATCCCTCTATTAATTTCTGATATAATAAAAAATATTCAACCCCCTTTTCATCCATATTCGATAGATAATTTTTTGAAACTAAGGGGTAGATCCCTATTAATTTTTTTACTTCCCCCATTTGAATTTTTATTCGAATTGATCAGAAAGCAACCCAACTAAGTCAGTTAATTATATTATTTTGTAATTTTTGATAGTCTTAATATCTCTACCCCTAAAATATTTTTTCTCTTAACTTTTTTTGTACAGAATCTATAAGTTCTAATAATTTCTAAAAGATGATATTTACCTTTTTTTCATCCATATTCGATAAAAACATTTTTTTAAATTAAGAGGTAGATACCCCTAATGTTCATTTTACTTCCTCCATTTAAATTTTTCTTCGAGTTGTTCAGAAGGCAACCCAACTAAGTCAGTTAGTTATTTTATTTTGTAATTTTTGATAGTCTTAATATCTCTACCCCTAAACTATTTTTTCTCTTAACTTTTTTTGTACAGAATCTATAAGTTCTAATAATTTCTAAAAGATGATATTTACCTTTTTTTCATCCATATTCGATAAAAACATTTTTTTAAATTAAGAGGTAGATACCCCTAATGTTCATTTTACTTCCTCCATTTAAATTTTTCTTCGAGTTGTTCAGAAGGCAACCCAACTAAGTCAGTTAGTTATTTTATTTTGTAATTTTTGATAGCTTTAAGACTTACCCCTAAAATATTTTTTCTCTTAACTTTTTTTTACAGTTATATTGGCTTCTGATACATGTACATATCAATCAGGGGCGTATTTAGGTGGCCTTACCCTCTTTTTAGATTTTTTTTTATTAATAAAAATTATTTTTTTGGGGGGGAATTAATTATATTTGATTTAGGTACATATTTTAATTAACAAATTCTGACCCGTTATCTCTCCTTTTAAAAGTAGGATATGCAAATAATGTCAATAGAACAGTGCTTCCAAAAATGTTACGTGCATAGAAAATAATATTTGTTCACTGCTGTAGGTATTAGATTTTTGATAAAATTTTTGCCGATTTGGAGTAGCAATAATAGAAAATAAAAAATAAATAGGGTACACTTAGCCCTCAATTTTAACGATTTTACGAATCTTGGTTTCTGAACACAAGTCCGTCGTTTATTGGGACAATATTTCGTTCATAAATCCGCATATCTAGACAACCGCGGAAGCCTCGAATTTTGTATTAAACGATTTTAATTTACGTCGAATTTTTATGGAACCTATCTATCGTGTAAAAAGAAGGCTTAGTGCGCTTTAAATAATGTATTTCAATAAAAAATATAGACGCTTAAATTTTTTAGGTTGTATTATAAAAAAAAATTAATAATATTTAATAAAATTGATCTCAAAAAAAATAGTTTTGGTGGAAAACTGAAATTTTGAATACCGCTGTTTTATTTAATCAGGGCAGGTTTTAATGATGGTGTATGGGGCGTTTTTAATAAAAGGGCGCCCACCAATTTAATAAAATGTATATTATCCATTAATTTTTATTTTAAAAAGAAATCGGCCCTGGTAATGTTTATAAATGTATATAATAATTAATATATTTTAAATATTGCCCATCCTCATTTTTCCGTTTTTAGCGAATTTTTCGAAGAAAAATATAGCTATTACTATCACCATCATGACGCAACTTCGGAAAAAAAACTATATATCTTTATCAAACTTGATCTCGAGATCACGAAAATGAGGTCCGTTCAAAACTGTATGTATATTAGGGTGTTCCAAAAAAAGTCGATAATTTTTTTTTTTCGATTGCATGTGAAATTCTTGTTATATATGCTATAAAAAAAATTCTGTAAAAATTTGAGCCCTTAATATCAACTTGAAGAACTCCATCACCGAATTTGAAGATTTACCATTGATTTAACATGGAAAAATGATTTTTTAACGTTCATTTCTCCTGCAAACTATGTAGAACATTATTTTTCGGAAAAACCATGACTGATCCTTCTTCAGTATTAAATTCTGTAAAAAAAGCTCTTAGGGTCCAGTCTCTAACGTCAACCCTCTCGTTTTTAAATTTCAAAAAATCTGTATTTTTTAACGCAAATAAAAACGAGAGGGTTGACGTTAGAGACTGGACCCTAAGAGCTTTTTTTTACAGAATTTAATACTGAAGAAGAATCAGTCATGGTTTTTCCGAAAAATAATGTTCTACATAGTTTGCAGGAGAAATGAACGTTAAAAAATCATTTTTCCATGTTAAATCAATGGTAAATCTTCAAATTCGGTGATGGAGTTCTTCAAGTTGATATTAAGGGCTCAAATTTTTACAGAATTTTTTTTATAGCATATATAACAAGAATTTCACATGCAATCGAAAAAAAAAAATTATCGACTTTTTTTGGAACACCCTAATGTATATATATATATATATATATATATGTATATCTGCCGTTTCGAGTGGACTCTCTAGCCTTCCAGGATTACTTCCGATCTTTTTGAAACTTGGTTGAAAAATCGATCTCACGAATACCTCGGTTAAGTTCGTTAGTCAGCGAAATTCCTTTATTGATTTCAAAATGGCGGCCGTTCAAAACCGAAAAAAAATCATATCTCGGGTATTAAATATCGGATTGATAATATCAAATATGTTTTGGAATCCTCTCAATAAAACAAAATTATTGTGTATCTTGTGATTTTTGGATATAAAGTACCGTTTGGTTGATATTTTAAAAACAAAAAAAATATTGTAGAGATTGTAAACTAAGAATCTCGAGTTCGAGTCCCGATGTGGAAATTTTTTTTACAAGCTTTTTATTTTATTTTTTGGTTTATTATGTAGAGTAAAAAGTTAATAATCAATAAACAATTTAAAAAATTTCAGAGCCAACTTATATTTACACATTTAATTATTTTTTTATTTTTTTTTATCAAATAAAATTCGCTTACCGCGGTGGTTGCGCGGACAGAATATTTATTTATTTTACACTATTAAAAATTTATAAAAAAAAATCGCGAAATTTTTGCATTTAAAAAATTCAGATTTTTGTTCTAAATAAATTGGTACATTTTAAAATAGTTGGTGGTTTGGGTAAAACAGTGACGGTAGAAATAAGGGGGGGGGGAAATATGTTCTACCCCCTTGCCCCTCTTGTAAATGATGGAAATAGCAAAGGACCCCGCAGAATTCTTATGGGAAAAGGGTTTTGGTCAAACTCTTTAAAACTTTGGATTATGATAGTCCTTGATGAGTAGATCAAAAGTGCCAATGGGCACTAAGTCCTAAAAACTCAAACTTTTTAAGATATGGCCCTCTGAAGTTGGAGATCATGATTGTCTTTAATTTACAATATTTTTTTTGTAGAACCTTAAATTTCGCTCAACTTTTTTATGTGTTCCCAAAGACATCTATAATCGATTGCCACCATAAAAAAAAACGTAATAATAAGATTTAAGTACTGCCATTGGCTAAAGAATTTAAAAGTTTACTTTTTTATGGTGACAATCGATTATATAAGTCTTTGGGAACACATACAAATAGTTGTGCGAAAATTAAGGTCCTACAAATTTTTTTATTGTAAATTAAAGGCGAGCATGATCCCCAACTTTAGAGGGCTATATCTTAAAAGTTTGAGTTTTTAGGAGTTAGTGCCCATTGACACTTTTAATCTACTCATCAAGGACTATCAGAAACCAAAGTTTCAGAGAGTTTGACCGTAACTCCTTTCCCATAAGGATTCTGCGCGGTCTTTTGTCATTTAATAATAATATATTAAAAAAATCGTATAGTTACCAATTGCCCCCATTTCACCCCAATGTTCTACCGTCACTGGAGTTTGAGTAATGTACAGTTAATTAAAGGATGGGCAATGTTTTATTTAATTATATTGAGATGAGAATATATTTGTTGTTATATTATTCTATAATATTGATATTTTTATATTGAAAGTATTGACAATTTTTCTTCACAAAATAGTTTTTGTACTTACATATATGTATATACGAGTATAAATAATAATATTAATAAAGTTATATTATATATAAAATATTATTTTTATTTTTTCTTACCTTTTATTTCAGAATTTATCGAAAAAAACCCAACTTACTAGGGGTGGTGTCCCCTAAAATAAAATTGAAACATTAAAATACATTTGACTAAAGATCTCAAGCTTTGGAAATATGTTTTTTTTCAATAGTTTAATAATCTTGAGACAAAAACAAACTTTGAAAATAATTTTGGGCTCTAATGAATAGAAATTATCTTTCATTCCTTATATAAAAAATACAGAATTTTAATAAATGTTTTATTATTTTTGAATTACAAAGTTTACAAACATACACAGACAAGATGGACAATTTTTATTTTTTTTTTGATAATTACGTATCTATAAAAAATGTTTTTAATAAAAAAAATAAGTAAAAATAATCAAGATTAACAATTCTCAAAAATTAAATCACAAGGTAAGTAAAAAAATTAATAGCTATTTATTTATTAATCTCCTAGATTTGAATTATAGTCAAAACTTGGACTCCCTATGTTTGTTTGTCAGTGGCGTAGTTATGGGGGATTAAGGGGATCAATTCCCCCTCCATAAGTCTATGAAAATTATAAGATGAATATAATATGCGAGAATTTTTTCAATAATAAATTCTTTCCACATAAAAGATGTTTTTCATAATAAAAAATGTAACTATGAGATTTAATACCATGTTATATCCCCCTTCCCCCCAACGCAAAAAGCTATCTACTCCACTGTTGTAAGTTCGTATTAGCTAAGGTTGACTGTATAAATATTATATATGTCTACATAATTGGATAGCTTAAAAATAAATAAATACAAGTAGTAAATATATAAATCAGCTAGATGATCATCTAATGTGCTTCAAATGTTAAAAATAAATATAAACAGTTTAAAATTGTCAGCTCATGTTAACAGTAGTGGACACTGCATGGGTACAAAAGGGGGTACAATCAGTGGCGGCGTAAGGTAGATTGGCACCCGGGGCGGTTTTTTTGCACCCCCCCCAGAAAAAAGTGCTGTATTTTATTTTCGTTTTCAACTGAATATTAGGTAATTTCAGTTTTCTGATTTTTTGCACCTCTCCCTAGAAAAAAGTGCTGCCTTTTTATTCATTCTCAACTCAATATTAATTTCAGTTTTGGGTTTTTTTGCACCCCCTTCTAGAAAAAAAGTGTTGTCCTTTATTTTAATTTTTTTTTTATTGTCAATTCAATATTTTTATTTATGATCTTAATGACATGTTCTACACACTTTCCAGAGTATTTAAAGAATAATTTGTCACCCCTTGGTGCTTGGCACCCGGAGCGGGCCGCCCCCACCGCCTCCCCCTTACGCCGCCACTGAGTACAATGGGGTAAACAGAAGTAGAACAATACAAAAGTATAAAACATAGATGTTTTTAATATAAATATATTAAAAAATATAATTATGTCGTATATTAACCAAGGGTGTTCTCAAACATTATGGGAATAGGGGGGAGGGGGTTGTTTGAATAATTTTGTTTTCTGAGAGAAGGGGGTAAGTTTTATTCATATTTGAATTATGGGGCTCAAGGGTCATAACTTTACATGTTGAGTGAAATTTTTAAGTTTCTATTTATAATGTTTACGTCAGTGGTGTAGATAGCTTTTTGCGATGGGGGGGGGGGGGAGGTATATAACAGTATTAAATCTCATGAAGTTATATTTTTCATTATGAAATTATCTTTCATGTGGTTTTAATTGGTTATACTCTTCACTTAGATGTATTCATTATTATTGAAAAAATACTCGTAGATATAATATAATAATATTATCATTTTCGTAGACTAATTGGGGGGATTGATCCCCTTAAATCCTCCCCTAACTACGACACTGAATATATACATAAATGAATTTTTGAATAAAATTCTTATATTATATTCAAGTAGGCGCCATTGTTTTTGTGTATATTTATACATACATAACGTTAATTAGACAAGCTGTGTATGTGTGTGTGTGTGTGTGTGTGTGTGTGTGTCGCTAAAGCAATTAGCTGACGATAAAATATTTGTCAACGGTGCTCGGTCATTTATAAAAAGCATATTCTAAATATCTAGCGGGCTCATCAATGGCCAATGGTAAATAGTGACATCTAACGGACGGAAATAAACTCACAAAGTATTACTCAAAAACAAAAGACAAAAGATAATCACTTTAAGTACAACCCGTAAACTTTTTCAACTTCTCAAAAATTATTTTTATTTTATTTTTTTATAAAAAGGGGGTTTGTCTATGAAAACTGCTGGTCTCTTTAGACAGCTTGTCTCAAAAATTATAAAATATTTTTTGTATAATCCTCCTCTGAAGTTAGACTGTCAGCCATTGTTTATAACAATTCGTCGAGAGTGGGGAGGGCAAATAGATGTTATTTTTTATAATAGATATATGGTCAGTTCGCGGTAATCGATACCAGATAGTTAAAAAAATATTTTACGAAAATGAATACTAAAATATAAAATTAACAGGCTATTTAACATCGATTTTCATAAACCAAAAGAAAATTTCAAAAATGTTAGTTAATTTTCAAAATATTTCAAAAAATTTCCAAAAAATTTCAAAAAAGACAACAAATAAGGTGAAATCACAATAACTTACTTAAGAATAAGTTACGATCGTGGTAAACTATTAAAAGTCTTTGACAATTACATATCAAACGTGACGTTTGACCAAATTAAAAAAAAATTACTCTCATCAACAATAATGACTAAGGGTGACCGCATTTATTATAAATTTAATGAGTCTATTAATGTATTTGATAAATAATTGTTATTAGTATTAGTTAATAATATCAATAAGCAATTAAACACACAGATAGTACTCTTATACTATCCTTTTATTCTACGTGTCACACCGATCACAATTTTCTGTCACACAGTTAAATAGATTACGTATTTACCTGATGCCCTTGTGTTACTAAAAAATAATTTATTCGTAACATATTAAAGTATGATTATTATAAAGTAACTTCAATATTTTCGCTAAACTTTTAAGATTTTGAATAGAGGTTGCAAGACTTGCAATAGTTGGCGTCACACCCGTCACAGGGCTTTGAACGCTGGTATTTTTTTTGTAAAACAACCGTACACCTTTTATTCTTTCAATATACATGTATTACATTAAAATCTACAGAAAAATGGTAAAACCATGTTATTAACTAGTATTATTTAGAAATTATGAACTCCAGTCCGAGTTGAAATGTCACACCCGTCACCGCGGACTGACCCTATAGTCAGTGGCGGATTTGCAGTCCTACCCGCTCTAGACCCCAGGCCATGTGCCGCCCCTTTCTCAGCACCCATCATTATAGACTAGATACATAATTCATGAATTTACTTTATTCCCACTTTTAATTGATTCAGAAAATTGTTTAACTAAAAGCTAGCTTATAAAGCTAGTTTATAATATTTTACGAGGTTTCAGAGATGATTGGACATTTAAAACGGTTTTAGGTTTTGTTTTTAATAAAATAAATGTTTTACAATGTGTTACAAAACTCGTCTACACTTAAGCGCAGCAAAATCATTAATTAAATCTTCGCAATCCAATTTGCTTAAAAAATCAGCTTCCATGTTAAGCAAAGCAAGATCGTTTAACCTCTGCTCCGTCATTGTTGTGCGTAAATAGTTTTTAACTCTGTGCAAACAAGAAAACGATCTTTCTCCTGTACAGTTACTGGCGGGTGTACATATTTTATATGTACGATGTACGAAATTATTTATACTTTGATACGCAAAAATAGTGATTTAGGAAGATTATAATCATACGGTACGCGTGCCTTTAAAATATTAAGATACTTTGCATTTGAGTTATTTCTTGTTAATCTTGTTATCATCAGTGATTTTTTTTGGTACGATTTGCCGCCCTTAATATCTGGCCGCCCTAGGCCCGGGCCTACTGGGCCTTATGGCAAATCCGCCACTGCCTATAGTTAAATTGTTTTTAAAAATGTTGCCTTTCTGTTAATTCGAACTGAAAAACTATCAATTCTAATAGATAACAATAAAAAATAGACAAAAAATATTTAAAAATAAAAATACGTACCTTGGTTTGCAAAAAACAAAATTAAGTTGTTTTCAATCCATGATTGAACGAGTTGTATGAAGTGGAGGGGGGGGGGGGGGGGGTATTTCACACGGTCCATTACAACTGTAATACTATATATCTGTAGAATCATATATACAATAATTGGTCACGTAATACCGTGTGGCTCTGACTGTCAACACCTCAAATAGCTGAGTGTGATTTAACACCTATATAGGGGTTGTTAGTTAGTTGTAGACCAGAGGGAAGTTAGGCGCCACCAATTAACCCCCGTGACCTGTTACACATGCATGGAACAACCCCTCGTGTGTTCTTACCCCTGTGGTGATGATTTATTAGTAATTCAGTGGCGTTACATGAAATAGTAAAAAATAATATCAGAAAAAAATACTGTTTCTATAAAGAATGTTTATTAATTAATTTTCGAAATTATCAACCCCCCCCCCTTCTCTCTAAGTGTTAGACAACCCCTCTCCCCTATCCTTAGGTAAAGTTTTTTTTAATCTTAAATTTTTTTAATTATAAAAAGTAGAATAGAAAAATACTGTTTCTATAAAGAGTGTTTATTAATTAATTTTCGAAATTGTCGACCCCCTCTTCTCTCTAAGTATTAGGTAACCCCCTTTCCTTATCCTTAGGTAAAAATTTTTTTAATCTTGAATTTTTTTACTATATTATACGGAATTACTGAATAAATGAGCAAAAATAGGAGCCAATTTATGAAGTATTAAAAATATTAAATTTATGTTTTACTTGCTGTATCCGCGGCTTCGCTTACGAGGTCTGCAGAATTATTGTTTAAGATTCTTATAGTTAAAAAAATAAAGGTATTTTTACCCTATACATAGTTATTAAATTGTTCAATATTTAGCAGTTTATGCAGCGTAATATAAAAGAGCACACTGGCAGTAAACTTAGATTTATTATTATCGTTACTGCTTATTCGTTATGTTACCTAATGTAACAAAATATATACTAAAACCTGACCAAAGAACATATCTATCGAATAAAAAAAACATGTAAATTAGATAAGTGGTTTTCGAGTGATAACCGCACTAACGTACAGACGGACAGACAGACAGACGTTGTGTTTTATAAGATAAGCGTGAAATGCATGGGGATATATCCTAAACGGTAAGAGATACAGATGTGGTTAAATCAGATGAATTATTTGTAAGAAAGAGGTGAGTATTACAACATCAAAAAATATTAATAATTTTATGTGGTTTAGGCGGTATACCCAAAAAACTGAAAATTCGGAATTTCTTTAAATGGCTATAATTTTTTTGGCAAAGTAGATAGGTACTTTTTGTTTGCGGTTTATTAAAGCACTTTTTTGAGTAGAATTGATTACCGTATTTAGAATTTTTATATCACTTTTAGTTATCGAGTTACAAGACCTAACTTTAGTTTTTCTTATGGCCCGTTAAGTTGGCTATAGCATATTTGAACGTGTTTTTTACTCTACTTTACAACGATATGTTACATGACATACTTATTATAGAAAATAAGTCGAAGTACTAAATACTGTTGATATTTATAAAGTATTTTATTACAAACATTTAAGTAAGCCATGAAAAACAAAAATTGTTAAACAAAAATCGCAATAACAACAATGAAAATAACAAATGTATATTTAAAAACAAAAACTATTACAAAAAAAGGTGCATACTTTTTTTTAATAATAAGTATGACATGTGACATATCATTGTAAAGTAGAGTAAAAAACACGTTCAAATATGCTATTGTCAACTTATCGGCCCATAAGAAAAACTAAAGTGAGGGCTTGGAATTTGGAAACTAAAAGTTATATAAAAATTCTAAATATGCCAATCAATTCTACTCAAAAAAGTGCTTTAAGAAACCGCAAACAAAAAGTACCTATCTACTTTGCCAAAAAAGTTATAGTCATTTAAAGAAATTCTTAGTTTTCAGTTTTTTGGGTATACCGCCTAAACCACATAAAATTATTAATATTTTTTGATGTTGTAATACTCACCTTCTTACAAATAATTCATCTGATTTAACCACATCTGTATCTCTTATCGTTTAGGATATCCCCATGCATTTCACGCTTATCTTGGACATCCTGTATAAGAATATACGTATGTATATATGTTCTTCTATATAGATCTTTCGTAGTCGTTGTTCATAAGAACTGAATTTCCAGACTTTTGTCGTATCTTCTTACTTGACGTTCGGCTCTCATGTCGAAGGTGTTTCTGAAAATTTATATTTTTATTTATTTATTTTTTACCACGCCACTGTCTATATACGTATATAGTATGACATCTTACAACGGCTACTGTGTACCTACAGTAGATTGCACGTGTTTATGGGTTGGAGGGGGGGGAGTATGACAAGATGCCACCCCACACCCACGTAGAAATTTGGAATTCCTGTAGAATACACCGGTGTCGTTTTCTGTCTGCTGAGATCGGATTTAGCGCCACAACGGCGGCTTCCGGTATTACGTAGACAGAAAAAAACCTAAAATTATTGATTTTATTGTACTGTATTTTTCATGTTGTTTGTATCTATACAGTCGAAATCGGTTAACACAACGTATCGGTTTTAACGACTCAAAATAACGACTATCGCACACAGGCCGGATTTAGAAATTTACTCCTAGGTAGTTGCGAAAATTGCCGCCCCCCTTTAAATGGTGGAATAAGTTTGGTACGAAAAGTTGAACATTTTTTATTTATTTTTTTATGTAGGTAAAGTTTATTAACACTTAGGGACTCGCTACTGGGTCTAACGGACCCAGTCCTTCGTATTTTGGTTAAAATCTTTTAAAGTTTGAAGTGTGCGACATTGCCGCTTTCAGTATCTTTCAATGATAGAATAGCACGGTAAATGACGGTAATAGTCGTCAGTTTGTTCAAATTGTCATAGCTAAATTAGGTACAGAAAGCGACTGAGATGTGATTTTATCCCAAAGAAGATATTTTAATTTTTTAAATTTTCAAAGTTGTTTTTTTTTATAATGATTGATTGATCTCTCATTGTTAATTCATATAAGTACATTATAGTAGTGTAAGAAAATATAGAAGATTTTGTTTAAAATAAGTAATTACAGAAATTTCAACAATTACTCTAAATCTTGTCATAAAAGTATGGAAAAATTCCTTTTATTTTTGTAATGACTGTTTGATTAAGTAAAAACAATAAATATTAGGATATGATTGAATATTGTCTTTCTTTATTGACAAATATCCAAGAAAGTAAATGTGCACTTCTATTCAGCAGTTTTGGAATAAACATTTGATATTAAACTGGGTCCAGCGCACCCGGTAGCGAGTATTTATGTTACAAATTAAGGCGCGAGTCCCTAAGTGTTAAAAATTACATTAAAATTTATTTAAAAAATTGCAAAGACCTTTTTTTAAACAAGTTTCCGCCAAAATTTGCCGCCCCTTAATTTTTGCCGCTCTAGTATAGTCTATCTGCCTGCATAGTAAATCCGGGCCTGATTTTTTTTCTGTGTTAAAAAATGTTTTTATTTGTTAATATGATAATTTTTTACCAGTATGGAAATATCCACGTTTATCTTATTGGTAAATGTATATTATTACTAACAATGTTCTTATCACGGTGAAAATTTTGTTTCGTATTGAAAACATATTTTAAATACAAAAAAAAATACTTAATAAATGACATCACTGATTTTACCATATCGAAAATTGCACTTTCACTAGTTCGGTGGTGTAAAAAATATTCACACTGATAAATATTTATTAATACAACCATTATGTTTAATCTATTTGAGAGTTTCGTTAGTTGGTGTAATAAATTATTTATTAATTTGACAAATGAAAAGATTTTTAGATAAACATGAAGATATATTTTTCAAATTAATAAAATATCCTCAATAAGAATTTTTTTTATTATTATATTGAGGAAATATTGTTATATTAACAAGATAAATTTATTAAGCATTTTTCCATCTCAAATTTTCAATAAGACCAATTTTTTTTTCTGTGCAGTTTTTACGACCTAATATACTGGTCCCTTCGATTGCGACTATAATTTAAATAAAGAATACGATAAAGTTGTATGTCGACCACACCAAATAAAAATCTTCAATTATCAGTAAACGATGTGGAACCAATAAAATAAAAAATAATGTGTATTTTAAGTCAGTTAATAAGTCAAATTAACCAATACATTGGTCGGGCTCCGCCCCCCTTACTCACACATGTTTGGGTCCCCACATGTTTTCAATTAGATATGTGTAATCGTTTAGAGTTCTGATTGATGGCCGGTTAAATGAGCACTAAAGACCTTAGCCAGTTAGTCCGTTATTTACTGACTACTTATTTTCTTAATTAACGTATTGGCGCGCGGAAGACATTGCGACTTTATTTATCTTTATGATTTGGTTTTATGATTTTTATTATAATATTAATACTTTCATTAAGATAATTTCTGTGTTTTTTTAAGATTCGTTTTATTTATTTTAGTCCCCTAAATTATTTTTAATAGAATGATATCGAAAATGGTATTATGCAAAATTTACTCGAGAGGAAAAGCTAAGTTGACGCTTCTATGGGGTATCAAATATTAATGACAGCTCTCTGACAGTTCTAATCAATTATATGCTTTCTAAATTCTCAAGAAAATTTACAAAGATTTGATACCTCGCAGATAGCGTCGTTATCTTAGCTTTTACTCCAGTGTCCGAATTTGATTCATTTTCATAAATCTTAAGGAGTCTACGAAAATCTAAAAAAAGCGTTAAAAGCTGAGAATATTTAATTCCTAAAAAAAATTTACCTTGAATTTTAAATAGAAAAAATCAGATATCTTCGTTAAAAATCAATTTTTTAGTCAAACGCGGTGTGGTCATAAAAAACGTAAAATTGGAAAGAAGATAAAATTTCTTTCATTTTTCACTCCTAATAACTCAAAAGTTATCATATTCGACCAATTGGTACTACTTTGAAAATGATCAATTTTTTCGAGAAAATTAACTGTCCCATTAATTTTTTCCATATTTTATATTTTTGAAATAGAACCCTATAATTTAGTAGCCCAGGGCGGTTAAATGTCTTAAGATTCCAAAAATTATTAAAATAAAAAATATGAGTGAAGAAACTAAATAATTCCTATATACATATTTTTTGCAATTCTGTCTCGTGTCTCAGTTAAAGAGGTAATGAATCTTAGCTGTTCCAGTAAGAGAGGTATGGTTATCGAAAAAAAATCTAAAAATGAAATTCCAGATATATAAGTTTTATAAGTGTCACATAATACAATAACTTTAAAATTAAATATCATTTTGACTGTAGAGCGTTCACAGACAGACAGACAAACAAACAGGTAATGGTCATTTCGACTCAAGAAACCTCAAATGTGTAATTCAGTAAAAATATCGAGTTTCTATTTTTTACACACATATAAGAAAGTTTGTTTAGATATTTATGATAGGCAATATTTATAAATTAAAAATCGTTAAAGTTATGTACATATATGTACGTCTAGCACACTGTAAAAAAAATTGGTTTCGAAAAATGTTGTTTTTAATTTATATTCAGAACACATGTACCTACATTTAATGGAATATTTTACTTTGTTAATTATTTAAAGTAAAAAAGTTTAATTTAATTTGAAAATTGAAATAGACAGAACGGTATATAATAGTAACATGTACTAATTTGTACTGCTGTAATGGTAGAGCTAGTTTTTCATTATTTTCAATAAATTACACTTGAATATATTTGTTTTATAATTTTTATAGTATTTAAAAGGGTTGAAGTTTGGAATAATTAGTTTTTAAAACGTCTCTATATAGCCAATTGTGTAGAATTTCAATAAATAGAACACTTTTATTTATCGTGTGTTAAAAACTCTATTTTTAATATCCAGTTACTCAAAAAACCATACGTCCAATATTTTAAATAAAAATATGAGTTATCCATAAATAACAGACTTTTATCTATACATTGCCTTAAGGGGTTAGGTGTAGTCAGAATTTTCAAAAAATCGATTTTTGTTTTTTGAAGAACTATTATATGGCCCAGGAATAGTTGACTCGGTGTAAGTAATTAAATAATACGTATATTTACTTTACGTAAATTGAGTGTAAAACTTCAAATGCGTTTTTTTCAAAACTATGTTTTTTGAACTGGTGACCACTGTAGCTCGAAAACCGCTCTGTAGATTTTAATGAAATTTATACAGCTTTTTGAAAACATGAAAAACTAGTGCCTGATCGAAGGATTTTTTTTTAATTTCGATTTGTTATAAACAATTAACTGTTGGTTTTTTCCCGAAAAACTGGAAATTTTTTTCCTGAGACCGCCATTTTGATCAGGCACTAGATTATCTATTAATAAAACTAATTTTTTTGTCTGATTGATTTTATATGAATCTCCAAGGATAAGTGATGGTCACCGCAAGGAGCTTCGGTTGGAACTGGATCAACACAAACAGCCATTACTTTTAAAATTATTAATTTTTTTTATAAATTTTCTGTCAAGTCAAGTCGAAACCTTATTTAATGATGCTATGTTTTTACTTTTATAAAATAAAATAATTTACTAGCAAAAAAAAATTATTTAAGTTTGTCATTTTTTCATGTCTCTGACTACACCTAACCCCTTAATGATGGAATAACCTTAACAAATAATTTAATAAAATACAAATGATTTCATTGAGAAAACTTAAATAAAAATGAACAAGTAAGTATGATATAGTTTTACAAGATATTTCTCTGTCAAAATGCAAACACACCAGATGCGTTAAAAAACGTACTACAAAAAACTGCCCAAACCTCATTAGAGTGACGACTAATTTAAATATAAACATTCACTTCATCTCATTTTCAAAAAAACATATGTGAAAAATTCGTCACAGAAAATTAAATTCATAGGACAACCCTGCTCTTCATTCATTGGTCGAGAAAAACCATGGCCGCTTTGATCAAAATACAACCCAACTATCAATTTCCATAGAGGCTGTTTTTCTTTGTTTTACTCGTATGCAAATTTTAATTGTAATAAAAAGCGACAGCTGTATAGGTTTTTGTGTGTATCAAACAAAGAGAGATATGTTAAACAGAGATAAGGTTATAGAGACTTGAACGCGTGGAAAAAGAACGAAAAATTGATGGGTGATTTGAATTTGGTAAGTTTTACACAGGCGAGTTTTTAAATATTGAAAAATAGATATAACTTGTCCACGTGGTTTTTTTTTCTGACCAATTTTTTGGGGTACATAATAGCCTATGACCTTCTTCAAGATGTAAGGTATCTCCCTGCCAAATTTCATCAAGATCGGTTCAGTGGTTTAGCTGTGAAAAGGTAACAAAGAGACAGACATACTGCATTTATAATATAATGTAGTACACAGAAAAAAACTGTATTGGACCAAGAAAACCTTGTTTTGTATATAACGAAAACAATATTTTGTTAATATAAGAAACATACTCTTAATCCAACTACGTTATTCCTTCGTATAGAATACTATAGTTGGTTTAAGAGATTATTGCTTATCTTAAGAAAATATTGTTTTCGTTATATACAAAACAAGGTTTACTTGGTTTGAGAAATCCTTTCTACCAGTGTATGGGTTCATATTTGAGAGGTTATGTCTAGGTTACTGGGTGAAAATATGTATTATTTTAGTCGTATTTTTCTTAATTTGGGGTAAAATATATTTTTATATTTGTAATTTTTCTATTACTAAGATGTATTTGTCATATTCGTAATTTCGAAAAGAAATTGGATTAAATTTTGATAAAATGGGCTCGAGATAATACACTTTGGGCACTTTTTTTTCGTACTGTAAATATAAAACTGCAAAAATGGTTAATAAAAAATCTTAAATGTTGATAAGAGTACTTAACTACAACTTTTGTAGTAGGTAATACTAGCATATATAAAATACAGCATTTACAATTTTCCATGTTAAGGAAATTTTTTGAATTATATGCCTGAAAGGTTAGGTTTACTCAAGATGAAAGTATTGACGTACAGTGTCTTTCAAGCTAATGAGAATTTTTTTTTTACTATTTTGACTGCGAGTAAACATATTCTTTTCGCTATTTTGTGTATTTTTATTGACTGAAATCTGTATATTTACATTCAAAATCACAGGTATTAATAGATTTTTGCACGGCAGTGTATATTTACAAATCTTTCGATATATAGGATGGTCATTAATTCCTTTATGATTGAAAAATACAACGTAAAAAATTATTTTTGAAAGCATTTATGTATTTTTTTACAATTTACTTGAGAACGAAACGTTTCTCGTCCTTAGTCTCGTGCATACGTATATATAAGACGAGACTGACCTAAAGTTAGTCTCGTCTATCTTTAAACTATATAAAATATATCAACTTTCAACTTTTTGATTCAAAATTAATTAAAATTTGCGGAGAATAGTGCGGGTAAACGCCTGTTGATAAGCATAAAGTGAATTCAAGGTGTGTCTCTCTCTCTGGAGCATGCGAAATCACATATATAGATGCGTCTCTCTCTTTTTTTCATACACATAATTTTTTAATTAAAAAACGCGGTTCCTAATCATTCTGAAAATGTACAGATATCTTTGTAAATGAATAAAGAATGTGTACTCAAATTTTGATCAAATTCTCTCTGTCACATCACTTTAAAAAAGTTCTCATAAGAATGCATGTTAATTTGTTTATTTAATATCTCTTAAGCTATAATTCCCCTAATGACATTGATATGTTTTAAAGTTTTTTTAAATATAAATGTCTTATTATTATTTTCAAAATTTCATCTAAATCTCTCTGTTATTTTTCAATGGTCTTCTAAAAGTCGCTCGTGTTAAACAGTTTACCCGTTTAGTAAAGGTGCCAAATGATTTAAGTCATTTAGTACATGAATACCTTCCCTATATCTGCATTACTTAAGGGTGACTTTTGTATACTACTTAAGTGAGTTCTTAAGAAGTTACAAATTATTAAGTTAGCATTCTATGATCGACCAATTAAGACTTTTATAAGAAATTTTGTATCACTTACATTTAAACTTGTGACTTGTTAAAATGTTTACTCTCTAACTTAATAACAATATTTACAAAATAAAAATAAACATAATATAATAATTTAAAGTGAATTAAAATAAAGGTGATTTTAAAAATAATTGTTTTTTAAATGAACCAAAAATAATGGTGAAATAAAAATTAATTATTAAATTTTATATATAAAAAAAAACAGTGTTCTTTATTTTATTTCTTGCATTGTTTCTTCCAACGTTTTTGTATGTATTGGAGTGAATATACATTATACATTCAAGTAAAGTAATATTTAATAATTAAAAAAAAAATGGATTCAGAATTAGTTGAAGAAAATTCGGACAGTCAAATAATACAAAATATAGAAAAATCAAATACAGAAAATATAATAAAAGAAACTGTAATTGAAGGAAAAAAGACTGAAAATATTCTAAAACCGCGGACTGCATTTTCTATTGAAAATTTGTTATCATTTTCTAGTAAAAGTAGTTTTCCCGACGGGAAAGTGACAAGTTATGATGACAGTGGAAGACCTGGTTATTACCAGGAACAGTTTCAACAGTATGGGACGAAGGATAAGTTACAGTGGTATCCTGAGAGCACGCAGAGTAAAATGGGGTTCCCGACGGGGTGGTGCGGGAAAAGTCAAAATTATGAACAAATGCAGTAAGTACCTATATCATTTAATTTTTTTAGCTGTTTTATTACATAATTATCTTCAAAATAGAATTGGGCCCGTGTTAATCAAGGGTTGTTTTAATGTGAAGTTTTAAAAGTTACTTTTAAATTAACCATAGTTAGTTAACCAGTTATTTTCAAACCATGATTATTGTTAATTCTAAGCCTAATCTCAATTTGTAAATGAATAATTCACTTAATATGATATTTTTTTACTTTATAAAATGTATCATAACCGTGATTGTTTTTTTAGAATTGAAGTTTTAATGCTTTAAAAACAAATGATTAACTAATTGTGATTAAGGCAACTCAATTTATTGCATACTTTTTCTTCTAATTTCAAATATAAAGTAATGTTTGCAACCGTTTTTTTAGTCATTTAATTGTTTGATTGTTTCCATACACACTGGTAGAAACGTCGACTTGGGTCAATAAATTATTGTTTTATAATACAATAACGAAAACAATATTTTCTTAATATAAGAAATATACTCTTACGTCATGTATCATAAACGGGATAGCAAATTTAGCTATAGCTAGTTTAAATCCTTATTTTGAATCATATACTGCAGACCTTTCGATTCACCTGTCAGGTACTTGTGCTCGTTGAAATCGCCTGTCAATTTTTTTTTATACTTTACAGTAAATTAACTAAATCATATTAAAATTTGAAGTTTACAGCGACAAGTTTTTTTTTTAATTTTATTCACACTTTAACAAATAAAAGGTCTGATGATGTGCAGGGCTGATGCCTGCCAGGTCGTGGTTTTCGTACTTAGTATGCTATGACTCGCTACTAAAAAAATTACTAGCCTTACAGGACGAAGGTTACTCGAAGGGTTCACGAGCTCTTGGACTATTAGCAATCACTCTCAAATGAGGTACTTATTTATTTTGTGATATTATCTATGAATTTGCTATGGAATTTAGATGAATGATACTTGACTAGAGTATTGTAACACAGTTGGTGCAGACTCTGACTGTACGTGGTATAATTATCATAATATCACCACTGTTTTAACACCCTTGTTTGTGTTTACAAACAACGCAAGCTCGAAGTCTTCAAGAAACTTCAAGGAACTGACATATAAGTTTGATACCACATTTGAGAGTGTTTGCTAGCTATAGCTAATTTGCTATATCCATTATGATACCGGGCATAAATCTAATCATATTATTGTTTCGTTCAACAATAATATACACCCATAGATTGTTAAATCAAAACCGTGTAAAAACAGAATTGCAATTCTGTTTTTACACGGTTTTGATTTAACATGGTCTAGAAATTTTTTTTTACCAAAGTTAAAGTTAATCGTTAAAAAGTTAACCATCCAAAATGTTTGAAGACCTTTTTGCTTTCGACAACTTTCTTATGTACTTTTCATCAAACAATCAATGTAACGGACTGAAGTTAACAAGAGCGTTAACATTTTCTTGAGTTAACTTAAAAGTTAATTCGTTAACCATTTTGTTAACTTCGTTAATTAACGATTAACGGATTAACGAGTTAATGCCCACCTATGGTTAGCATACCTATTTATATTTAATAAGATATAATCATAGTTTTTATTTGTTATTTGTATATTTTGCCTTATTTTTATAGTTATATACTAATGTATCAACTTAAATAAAAATACAAGTTTCATTCAAAAATTCAAAATAAATATTATAAAAAAATACTCGTTTACAAATTATATTTTAACAAAAATACTTAAGCTCTGCAAAAAACTTTTAGCTGTTTCATTGAACATAAAATGACTATAAAAAAACAATGTTTTTTAAAGATTTTATTGAAAATTGTATGTAATTAACCAACCAAACGATAAATAACTTGTTTCTTTATACATATATAGGGGTTGATAACATTAGTGTATGACAGTATCCATTTAATTTCGTTTCAGGTGGTCACCAAACTGTTTCTCGCACGTATCAGCTAGTGCAGACTCGAGCAGCTCCCGGCACGAAGATGACGGCGAGCTGGAACGCGATGAACCTAGTGACGACGAGATGGTCATTTCCTCTAAGCAGGATGTCGTGTCCACGTCCTGTGAGGATTTTACATCCGGGCAAAATCATTCAGGTAGAGAATATTATTATAAAATAACCGAAATTTGAAAAAAATATCGTTTTATCGATGTTCGACTATATAGAACAGTTATAGCCAACATAATTAATGAAAAAAATGAATTTATTTTTATTTTGTGTGTGCTCTGATTCAAATTTATCAGTTTTGAGATATTTAAGCAGACTTAAAAAATATTTTGAGTCTTTTTCTTAAGAAGATTCAATCCATTTTTAACTGATTTAAAAAAGTATAGCAAGTTCTCAATTCAATCAATATGTATGTTTTTGGGCATAACTCTGACAAAAATGCATTAATTTGGTTGATTTTTTGACTTCTTAAATTTTTCCTTGAGCTGCTTTATTTCACGAAAAAAATTCAACAATTTGCAATTTTTAATTTTTATGGGTTTTCTGATGTTGAGACTTTAAAATTGAATATCTTCACGTAATATGGTCCAATTTGAAAAAATAAAAATACATTTTAAAGAGTATGTCTTGTAAATATGAACATTAGCTCGGGCCATCTGAAATGTAATTTTTAAGGTATATGTTCTGTTTGGTTTAGTTTTACTGTTTATTTACTTGATTTTTCTACTGTGTTTAAAGTTAGAATATTTTTATGAAATTCATCAAAAGTTTTTCATTACAATACATAATCTGAAAGATGTTAAGTTAAGCTTCATTTTACTTTTTTGTTATTTTCTGTACCACCAAAATTAGTCCGGCTTTGTTCATTTAAATTATTTTTCTTGATTTTGTAATACCCTTGCGAATTTTTGTTACAAGAAAATTTCCATGATACCGATCTCAAGGTATTAAAATTCTCTACAAAAGGTTATTTTAAAATTTCATTTTCTACATAAATGCACTCTGCGTCAAGTTTCAAAATATGCATTTTTTTTCCAAAACTATTAAATTACATAAAAGAGTTGAAAAATGAGATGTTGAGGAACGAATTAGACCATAATAAAGTAGAGTTTTGCTCTATTTCAGAATAAACAAGTTTTGAAAAAAGTTAATTTTTGACCAAGTGACAAGCATTTGAAAACAGGCTATTTTTTAGGTTTCCCCTTAAATAATGTGTAGAGCATAGGGTAATATACTTATAATTAAAATTAACAGTTCTTGAAGTCGGTTTCAAGCCAATAAAAAACTTTTCAACCTTATTAAAAAAACTGTTAAGTAAATTTAATAACCTATTATATACTTTTCAGTGTTTTTAGGTTTTTTTAAATTCTTTTGTTTTAAAGTTTTTTTTTATTAACAATATCAGCTGGTAAGTACTACCTACGTTAGGCGCAACAAAGTATAGCGACAGCGAAAGCCTATATGTCCTAAAATAACCCACAAGTGTAGTTAATTATTGTACAAGATATTTAGCTTATTTGCTGTACATTGAATGCTGTATGTAACTTTATTTATGCGTTTCGTTAAAATTAGGAATGGGAGGAGTGGCGGGTTCAGTCACTTGATGTATTGCTTCCTTTTGAATAAAAAAACATACAATAATTTATACCAATTGGCTAGCTTCACATTGTGGAATAATTTCTTAGAAATCAACACGAGCTTTTTTGTACATATATAACTGCATTATACCGGGTGTCCCAGATAACTTTTCCAGCATGGGGATCTCAGTATCTATAAGAGATACAGGTTTGGTTAAATGAGATGAATTATTTGTAAGAAAGGGGTGAGTATTACTACACCAAAAAATATTCATAATTCTATGTGGTTTAGGCGGTATACCCAAAAAACTGAAAATTCGGAAGTTCTTTAAATGGCTATAACTTTTTTGTTAAAGTAGATAGGTACTTTTTGTTTGCGGTTTCTTAAAGCACTTTTTTGTGTAGAATTGATTGGTGTATTTAGAATTTTTATATCACTTTTAGTTTCCGTGATACAAGCCTTAACTTCAGTTTTTCTTATGGGCCGCTAAGTTGGCTATGGCATATTTGAACGTGTTTTTTACTCTACTTTACAACGATGTGTCACTTGCCATATTTATTATCGAAAAAAAAATTATAATATATTTTTTCAAATAGTTCATTGTTTAAAATATTCATTTGTTATTTTGATTGTTGTTATTGTGATTTTTGTTTACAATTTTTGTTTTTCATAGCTCACTTAAAAGTTTGTAATAAAATACTTCATAAATATCACTGATATTTAGTATTTCGACTTTTTTTCGATAATAAATATAGCAAGTGACATATCGTTGTAAAGTAGAGTAAAAAACACGTTCAAATATGATATATTCAACTAAGTGGCCCATAAGAAAAACTAAAGTTAGAGCTTGTAACTCGGAAACTAAAAGTGATATAAAAATTCTAAATACACCAATCAATTCTACACAAAAAAGTGCTTTGAGAAACCGTCTACAAAAAATACCTATCTACTTTGGCAAAAAAGTTATAGCCATTTAAAGAAATTCCGAATTTTCAGTTTTTTGGGTATACCGCCTAAACCACATAGAATTATGAATATTTTTTTGTGTAATAATACTCACCCCTTTCATACAAATAATTCATCTCATTTAACCAAACCTGTATCTCTTATAGATACTGAGATCCCCATGCTGGAAAAGTTATCTGGGACACCCGGTATATACTTACAATTAGTAATATTTTCTGTATTAATTTCGAAATTATTTTCTTAGTTGAATTATTAAGGTATTTACATACGTAGAAAAATATTTCATAATAGTCAGTCAATTCTTAAATAAATATTACTATTTGATGAAGTAATCTTGAAACAACGGTACAAACAGTGTGGTAGTTAGGGGGGGGGGGGCGGTAAGGAGATCAATACCCCCATGAGTCTAAGAAAATTATAAGATGATTATAATACCTATGCGAGCATTTTTTTCAATAATGAATACATATATCTAAGTGAATAATGTAACCAATTTTTGAAGTTTACACCATATAAAATGAGATTTAATACTTAGTAATAACCCCCCCCCCTCCCATCGCAAAAAAAACTATCTACGCAACTGGGTACAAAATATTGCAATTCTTGCTAGGGTAGGTGACGTGTTTGTTACTAAAGTTACAATATCAATTAGTAATTATTGTGTACATGATTTAAATCTATATTATTGGTATAGTTTAATTTGTTATATCAATAAACAAATATACTATTAATATAATTAATACTTTACACAATCTTTGTATTTATTGTATTGTCTTTTAATTGAAATTAAATAATTTGTATAACACTTTATTAACAAATAATTCAACTTCTGAATTATTACTTGAATAAATCATCATGTAAATGATATTTACTACAAATATAGTAAAAATAGCGTATTATAATAATTGCAATGTAGATTATAGAAGTTACTCAATTGACAGTAGGTACATGTTTGTTAAAGCTGATAGTATTTTTTGATACAAAATTGAAATTTTTAATCGATAACTGTAATTTTTATTAAAAAATCAATTTGAATGTTTGCATATCGAAAAAAACGTTGTTTTTTTTGCAATACCACAAAAACAAGAGCTGATTGAGCAAAATGATGGCCATTTTAGGATTTAGCATACCCAAATAACTCTATAGATAAGTAGTATTCTATACTCTATACTCTGCAGAAAAATGGATACAACTGCGTTTAAAAATCATAATGATTTAAAACCTTGTTTTTATTTTGTTTTGATAAAGTGGCGTAGTTAAGGGGGGGATTAATGAGATCAATCCCCCCCATGAGTTCTCGAAAATTATAAGATGATTATAATATGCGAGCTTTTTGTTCTATAATGAATACATCTAAATGAATAAAAGATGATTTTCATAATGAAAAATGTAACTATACGATTTAATACTAAATCATACCCCCCCCCCCCCCCCCCCCATCGCAGAAAGCTATCTACGCCACTGCAACATCAAAATGGCTTTTGACCAATATTAGATACAACTGTTTAAAAATCATATCGATTTAAATTTTTTTTTTATATAAATCAAATTATAATATCGGGCATTTAAAAAAAGAATAGTTAAACGAGCATTATTGTCGCTGCTAATAATTATTATACGTGTAATAGAAGTCAGAGGCGTAAACTGTTTGCGACGCCGAGCGACGGCTGAAAGCTGAAACAGATCAAAGCAAGCCGTCGCTACGTAAATTGTGTTTTGTTTTGACGCGACGTCATGTAAAGATCTCCGTGAAATGTCAACACAGCCGCCTAGGATTTATAGTATTCAAATCATTCAATGATGCTCTTTTATTTTTTGTTTGATGTTGATGCTTTTTTGTTCTGATATATCCAATAGAATTGTTTGCAGCTTTTCTACCTTATGCTTTATTATATCTATACTAATGTATTTCTGTCTTTGTTAACTTTTCATGGCTAAGCTTCTTAATCGTTTTTGATGAAATTTGGTAGGGGGGAAGCTTGGTTGCTGAGGAAGGACATAGGTCATTTTGTACCATGATTTTTTTTAGATAAGTCGAGAAAAACAGTTAGTTAATAAATATATTTTAATTGGTTACTTTTTGAAGACGAAATCACTACATTTTTTTTTGTTTATTGTTGTATACAAAGGTGTACCTTCCTATATAATTTGTCAATGCGCATTACTAAATTAACAATTATGATAGATAACAAAATGAAAATAATATATAATTAAAAAAAAAAAAATTAAGTTTCCAATTTTTTTTCTGGGTGCGCTACTGGTTGTAAATCTATGGACAAATTATTATAATAGTTCGTAATCCTCAAATTTTTAAATTGAAATTAAATTAATAATACATTTTTAGTTATTGCGTAGTTTCGAAAGAAGCTAAAAACTTTGATTTCATGTTTTTTTAATTTTGCTTTTGAGGGCAGATATATGAATTTTTGTTAGATGTTTAAAAAGGCCGGTAGCAAAAATAACTGTAATTTTTCGTAATTGTACTCTATTACTTTTGGAAAGCTGATTTTTGACTGAATACAACTGTTTTTTTGTTTTATGAACAAAAAAATGTCGTATAGCCTTCTATAACAGTGGCGTAGATAGTTTTTTTTTGCAATGGGGGGGGGGGGGTGATATGACTTATCGTTAGTATTAAATCCCATAGATACAATTTTTTATTATAAAAATCATCTTTTATATGGTGCAAAGTACAAAAATTGGTTATATTCTTCATTTTTCACTTGAAAAAATGCTCGCATATTATAATCATCTTATAATTTTTCGTAGAATCATGAGGGGGGAGGATTGATCCCTTTAATCGCCCCCTAACCACGCTACTGCTCTGTAATTTAGAAATTTCATGAGAGCTAGCTAGACTAAATATAAATTGATATGGGTAAACTGCAAACATTCATTACAGCCTAAAATTATATTATTTCATTTTCAGAGAGTAAAATTTTTGTTTACTATCCGAGATAGATAGGAAAAACTGTAATTCTTACAGTATATTTTTCCGGCTATGTATGGCATAATCTATAAATTTACAAATGTCACAGAATCATCATGATTTGATATCCCGTTTACTTCAATATCTTTATAAGAACGGACTTCCATACTTACTTTTCTCTATGTACACTGCCGTGCAAAAGTCTCTCAACACCTGTGATTTTGAATGTAAATATGCAGATTTCAGTCCAAAATAGCGAAAAGAATGTTTATTCGCAGTCAAAATAGAAAAAATAATAATTTCTCGTTAGCTTGAAAGACACTGTGCGTCAATACTTTCAACTTGAGTAAACCTGACCTTTCAGGCATATATGTACATAATTCAAAAATTTTCCTTAACATGGAAAATTTTAAAGGCTGTATTTTAGATATGCTAGGATTAATACAAAAGTTGTAATTAAGTACTCTTATTAATATTTAAGATTTTTTATCAACCATTTTTATAGTTTTATATTTACAATACGCCCAAAAAATGAGTGCACAAAGACTTTTGCAGTGTATAAATTTTATTTATAAAAATATAAAGTCAAATACATATTTTTATAATAATCTCAATTAGATCTTTGCATAAAATAAATAATCACACATGATTCTGTGGCAACAACTTACTCACTAAATAACGAGTGATTTATCCGGACCAGCCCAGCGCGTCGCGACGCCTGGCTAGAGGGGGGAGGGGGGCAGAACGCGCGGACCGTATATCAAGTGATAATTGACAAGGCACGGCGTACAACAGACAAATAGTGACGCTAAATGCTCTCTAATTACCGCCGTAGACATATGTCACTGACAGACGCACACATATTTAAAATTACAGGGCTGTATTTATCTTAAAAATCAATTTTAAGTGAATTAACTTGAGTAAAGCTTTAAGTTTTGTGTATAATGTTTTAAAGCACATTAAAATACCGTTTAATTTAATGTTTACTTCATTTGAAAATTTATCGAAGAATTAGGTTCGATAATAATTAATTTATTTACTTTTTAAAAATAATTTTGTTGATTGATTTTTCTATAGAGGAAAGGGAATCTTTTTTCCAGTTAATTAATTTAAATATAACTTTAAATATTCAACATTATTTGAAGCCTATTAAATACTCTTTAATATAAAATTTTCTTAATTTAAAAATCTGTTCCCATAAATGAATAATGAGGTTCGAAAATTGGTCAATTTTTTAATTAAAATGTTAAAAAAAATTAATTAATTTTTTTATAGATGATGGGGAATCATTATTTTACTATGTAAATATCAGAGAGTGATAAACTATTTTAAAGCCCATTAAATACCTTTTAATTTATAGCTGTCTCGTTCAAAAATCTGTTCCCATTATCGAGTTATAAAGTTCGAAAATCGGTCAATATTTTAATTAGAATAATAAAAAAAAATTCACTAAATATTTCTATAGGTGACGAAATAACAATTTTTAAGATAATTTACTAGATGTAAATATTAGACAGTGATATACTTTATTAAAGCCCATTAAACACCCTTTAATTTAAAGCTTGTCTCATTCAAAAATCTGTTCCCATTTTTGAGTTATAGTGTTCGAAAGTCGGTCAATTTTTTTATTAAAATATTTTTTTGAAAGTAATTAATTTTTCTATAGATGACGAAGAAACTATTTTTAAGCTAATTTACTAAATGTAAACATCAGAGTGTGGTATACCATTTTAAAGCCCATTAAATACCCTTTAAAATAAAGCTTGTCTTATTCAAAAATCTGTTCCCATTATCGAGTTATAAAGTTCGAAAATCGGTCACATTTTTAATTATGTAAAACATAAAAAAATAAATAAATGAAAGGAACCCATTTTAAAGTTAATTAACATGAGGAAAATTTCAAATTTTCAAAATAATTTTATAGCCCATTAAATATTATTTAAATTAAAGTATACCACATTCAAGTATCTGTTCTCATTTTCGAGTTATAAAGCTCGAAAATCGGTAAATATTTATGCTTACATAAAATTTTAATTTTTCTCTACAAGATGGTGAACCCAATTTTATTTTTATTTGCTAAACATAAACTTTAAGTATCATATACCATTTTAAGGACCATTAAATATACTTTATTACAAACTTTACCTCGTTTTAATATCTGCTTCAATTATCGAGTTACATATAACGTTATAAAATCTGTCACTTTTTATGGTTACATAAAACTTGAATTTTGAACCCATTTTTATGTTAATTTTCTAGAAGAAAACGTTATGTATAATATACCATTTTAAAGACCATTAAATATACTTTATTACAAACTTTATCTCGTTTTAATATCTGCTTTAATTATCGAATTACATATAACGTTATAAAATCTGTCACTTTTTATGGTTACATAAAACTTGAATTTTGAACCCATTTTTATGTTAATTTTCTAGAAGAAAACGTTATGTATAATATATCATTTTAAAGACCATTAAATATACTTTATTACAAACTTTACCTCGTTTTAATATCTGCTTTAATTATCGAGTTACATATAACGTTATAAAATCTGTCACTTTTTATGGTTACATAAAACTTGAATTTTGAACCCATTTTTATGTTAATTTTCTAGAAGAAAACGTTATGTATAATATACCATTTTAAAGACCATTAAATATACTTTATTACAAACTTTATCTCGTTTTAATATCTGCTTTAATTATCGAATTACATATAACGTTATAAAATCTGTCACTTTTTATGGTTACATAAAACTTGAATTTTGAACCCATTTTTATGTTAATTTTCTAGAAGAAAACGTTATGTATAATATATCATTTTAAAGACCATTAAATATACTTTATTACAAACTTTACCTCGTTTTAATATCTGCTTTAATTATCGAGTTACATATAACGTTATAAAATCTGTCACTTTTTATGATTACATAAAACTTGAATTTTGAACCCATTTTTATGTTAATTTTCTAGAAGAAAACTTTAAGTGTATACCATTTTAAAGCCCATTAAATGCCCTTTACTTTTGAAAAATTACTCCATAAAAAATCTGTTCCCATTATCGAATAATTGAGTTCGAAAATCGGTCCATATTTTTTAATACATAAAAAAAATATTTTTTTATAAAATAAGAAAATACCTGAACCCATCTCTGTTATAGCTAAACGTTAACTGAATAGATTATAATAAAGAACGAAAATATATCGTTAAAAAACATATTAGTTTCAATATAAATACAATGTGGTTTAGTTGCCAAAAGATAAACAAGCAAACAATATTAATTAATTTTCATTAAAATTTGTCACTAATACCCCTACTTTCTTTACAATTTGAAAATTATCTAATCTTGATTTACAGCACCCTAAATTATCAACGGTGACTTTATTTTGTAAATATACTCGGCCAACTATGAAATATAATTTTATTATTTAAATAAACCAATTTTAAACTCGTAGTAAAAATATTGATTTATGAAAATAAATTTTATCAGATTATATAAATGATTTTTAATTTAAATTAAGTATTGCCTATCATAAATATCTGCGGCCTTTCTTATATGTATGTGACAATATTTAAAAATATATATATATACAGTAGAATTCGGATATAACGACTCTCAAGGGACAGGCGACACTTAGTCGTACTAACCGGACGACGCACTAAATCAGGGCTTCTTAAAATAGTGGCCGCGGCCCTCTAGGAGCCTTGGCCTTCTAACAAGGAGGCCGCGAAGATAACCACGAACATAACAAATAAATTTACTCTCGTTAAAAAAGTTGAAATGTTCAAATATGCATGCAGTTGTTAAAATTATATAAATTAAATAATAATTTTTTTTAACCCTTCTGTGTTTAAAAAAAGGGGAGCCGTGAGTTATCAATATGAACTGCAAGGGGGCCGCGACTTCAAAAAGTTTAAAAAGCACTGCACTAAATGACCGGATAATTATTTTGTCTTTTTTTAAAGATACTCAGCAATTTACCGGATTATTTAAGCTTGTTTTTATTATTATGTATTGATATGTACCTACATATCAATATTATTGTAATTATTATTATGAAATAATAATATACATAGTTAGATTAATTTCTATTTAATAAAAACAAATATTAAAATTAACAAAAAGTAACTTTAATGGTATTTATTTAAACATTGCACATTACATACATACATAATGTATTACAATTTGATCAGAGGTACAATGTACCTACATTCTATGCATGTAAATTTGTATTTACTGACGTAGAAAGTCTGTAATTTTACTAATCAACAATCAACATACGTAGGAGAGAGGAGAAAGCCGGGAGAGGTATTGCTTGTGCGTAGATATTGGAAACATTACACTGCACGTCGTTCTACACAGAAAAAAACTGTATTGGACCAAGAAAACCTTGTTTTGTATACAACGAAAACAATATTTTCTTAATATAAGAAACTACGTTATTCCTTCGTTCAAGAATACTATAGTTGGTTTAAGAGATTATTGCTTATCTTAAGAAAATATTGTTTTCGTTATATACAAAACAAGATTTACTTGGTTTGAGAAATCCTTTCTACCAGTGTAACCGGACAAAATAGGTCGCTATAAGCAGTTGGTCGCAGTTAGTCGTTGAACTAATTTGTAAACGGTTTGAAAAGTTTGAGAAGTACTGAATAAGTAGAGCTATATTTAAATTTAGGAAATCGACAAAAAGTGTCGTTATCTGAGCCAAATGCTACTAGATGGCGTTACGCGTCGTTTGACTCGGTTTGTGGCGCGTCGACAAATTAACGAGAACTAGGAATGTGATAATTTATCTGTCCGCGAACACCAGCGCCCCCATTTAAAAACACAGTGGCGTAACAACACTGGGGAAATAACCAGACTATAGGGGAACATCTAGAAACCACGTAACGCTTTTTTCTATATAGAACTTTTGACCATAATAAATTTTTTTAATATAAATAAATAAATAAATAACATTTTATTTTTTTTCACTAGCATATAAGTACATAGTATAGAATAAGTCAGTGTAAATGTATGGCAATAGCCTTGACCCCCCCCCCCTCTTTTTTAAATTCAGTACTATATACATAAATGACAGTTCTTCCATTTAGTATAATATAATTTCAAATATATAAAGATTACTGTATATTAATTTTTTCTCGTAGGTTGCATATCCCACGACGCTACAACGTCCGGGTCACCTCCGGCTTCGCAGTCAGACGAAAGTGCTGCGCTGGCCCATGCGCAGTTACTGTCAGAGCAGGACGAGCTGCGCAAGAAACGACCCCGGACAGCTTTCACAGCCGCGCAGATAAAAGCACTCGAGGGAGAGTTTGAGAAAAATAAGTACCTGTCTGTTGCCAAGCGTTTGCAGCTCTCTAAGACCCTAAAACTTACTGAAACACAGGTATTGTTTATTTTTGTACTGTGGTGCCTTAACTGTAAAAGGGCCTTAGATACTGGCACCAGTTTTGGCCACTTTAAAAGCAAGGTTTACTGTTTTGTTTTTATAATTCTCATATGAACTTATGTTACTAATAAAACAAGTATATCTTTATTTAATCAATTTAATTACCAAAGTCCGTAAATATAGTTTCTTTTTTTAATGATAGCCTTTCATTTTTTTATGTTTTTTCTCCAGTAATGGATAAAGTAAAACTAGTAATGGGCACCCATACTTGCTAATGGTTACAAAATGATAAGTACTACGACACAAAAGTTATAAAATACTATGGCTAGACCATAAAATGCACACCCCTTAAACTTAAAAAAAATGTATCAACATATATCAAATAAATACGGTACAATATATTTAGTGAAACTTAAAAGGATGTTTTAAAAAAATATTGGAGGTAATTAATATTATAAAAATATATAATATGAAGTTTATCACTCATTAAGATTTTTTAGAAAATCAACAATGAATCTTGATATCAATCGATTATTACCTTTTTTTATTTAAATTTAGGATGTATTGCAATAAAACAACAATCATTTTAATTTACAATTTTTATATAAAATATATTTTTTTTTGTAAAATGTATATAGTAAATAAATTAATTAATAATAATAATTAAACAGATAAATACATCCACATATTGCAGTGATAACAGCTGTGTTCACCTGATGTCTAGCATTTAAAATGAAATATACAAAAAAGTAACACGTTTATAGGTTATAATTAATTATATTATATATTTGTTTTAAAAATGCAAACTTACCAAATTTTATCGTGATTAAAAAGATTGATTGGCTTTAAATAAAATAATTAAAATACAGCACGTATCGATGTATGTACATGTATTTATATATTAATTAACACAATGTAATTATTATAATACATGTAATTTGCAATGACATATAAGGAAATAGCGCCACTAGCGCCTAACGGATGTTTCTTGAACTTCCACGGACTACTACCTATATTTGTAAAAATAATTCTTGTCAAAATATGAATTTTTGTAAAATAAACTGAAAATTTCGTTACTTCTAGTTATCCAATTTTGTTGAGTTTTAATAGGGTTCTATTCTGATAATAGATGAAGTGAATTCAAAAGGATTGGTGCAAATTCATTTCGAATTGTAGCCTGTAGTTCGGCGTTTCTTTAAAAAAGCGGGTTAAATCGATAAATTGAACTTTATTTATATTTTTATAACAGAAAATTAAAACCGATCGATATTAAACTAAGTAAAAATGAAGACTGTAATGTTTTCTATCAGAAAATGTAAAAATGTAAGTGAGATACAGAAGAAATTTAAGATATAATGCTCATTTTATCAATTTATATACGAAAAAAAATTTTAGCACGATAATAGAACACACTTCCAAGCAGGGCCTGCTTGGGTGTGCAATAAAGAATTGTAAAATAATAAACAATGTAAATCAAATGCTATGATAATATAATAATTGAATCGGTGAGTGAAAGAACAATATATCTCCAAAATGGTCATTTTGAGAAAAACGAAAAAAACTGTTTTAAAGGAGAACTATGGGTTATTTGGTTTAATTATGTATTGTGATATTATAGAACTTATGTTAACCGATAATAATACGAACATAAATAAATTTAAAAAAAATTGTAAAAAAAGATATTTGAAAAAAATAACCTGCAGTTATACTGTTCTTTCACTCAATTAAAAAAAAAATATGCAAATTTTTTTATTGCTTTATTTTCGGCTTTATTGGTTATTTTACAAAAAAAAATATTTGTTATTTTTACTCAGAATCTTCATTTTTGACTTTCCAAGAAATAATATGGTAGTAAAATTCGAGAATTTCGACAGAAAAGTAAAGTAAAAGTTTCTTCAAATCGGCTCTTCTTTACGTTAATAGGAACAGCTTCTGGGTATGCCTTTTCTAATGGTAATTGCGAATTGCATGGCATTAGGTTTGATCAGTCTAAAATTCACTCAGCCGAAAATTGAAGTACCTCCCGTCGCACGTATGATGTTGGTCGATGTATTATTATTTTGCTATGTGATAGAGCTATGAATTTTAAACATTTTGCCTATCTCAGTTAAAATTGCCATTTTTGGTACTTGTATTGTTCTTTCACTCACCGATTCAATTAATAAATATATTACACTAATAATGTCCACCATTTTGACACCTATTGGCCGATTGTCATCAAAGTAAGCTGTTTTACAGTTAACTGTCGATAAATTATGATTCAAAGAGGCACTAGTAATCAAATATTAATAAATATTTATAATTAATTAAGTACATTTATAACTAAACAAGTGTCCAAAATTGGGGTATTGTCCAAAACTAGTGCCAGTACCTTATTTTGTAACGTATTAAATCAGGCATCAAGTCAATAACTACCTATACGAATTTACGAAATTTAGAATTAATTCTCAAATTCGTTACTGGCTAAACTTAAAAAAATGTGGCAGCTATATTGCTCTGACCTAGACAAGTTGGATATCATAACAAAGGTTTTAGCTTTATGGGGTTCAACGCCCCCCCCCCCCCCACCTTCACCCTTTTTTAATCACGTAACGACTATACTGGTTGCTAGTGTTACAAATTTAACTACGAGTATATAATTTCAATTTACGTAATTTTTTTTTCAAATATCTTTTAGATATTTTTGGATCCAAACTAAAATTATATATAAAATTTTATGTTTAGATAAAAATATGGTTTCAAAATCGACGGACCAAGTGGAAACGGAAATACACAAACGACGTAGAGCTCCTAGCACAACAGTATTATAGCTCCATGGGGATTATCACGCCGAGACCGATTTTTTTGGGAGATAGACTGTGGTATGTATAATTTTAATTATTTTATTAAACATGTCTTAATTCATTACCAGATTAAGATTTATTACCTCATATCCCACCCCCTCCCCGCACAGAAAACCTAGTAATTGCATTTATCAAAGATAATAGTTTCAAGTCTTAAGGTTATACGTCTAGGATACTGTAAAAAAGATTTGATTTCGAAAAATGTTGTTTTTAATTTATATTCAGAACACATGTACCTACATTTAATGGAATATTATACTTTGTTAATTATTAAAAGTAAAAAAAGTTTAATTTAATTTGAAAATTGAAATAGACAGAACGGTATATAATAGTAACATGTACTAATTTGTACTGCTGTAATGGCAGAGCTAGTTTTTCATTATTTTCAATAAATTACACGTGAATATATTTGTTTTATAATTATTATAGTATTTAAAAGGGTTGAAGTTTCGAATAATTAGTTTTTAAAACGTCTTTACTCTTTATATAGCTAATTGTGTAGAATTTCAATAAATAGAGCACTTTTGGCAAGTTCTCTCATTTATCGTGTGTTAAAAACTCTATTTTTAATATCCAATTACTCAAACTATACGTCCAATATTTTAAATAAAAATTAGTAAAATATATGAGTTATCAAGTGAAATTTTTGTGGTAAAAAGTTAACAAATATTATATATATTTTAGGTTTTTCAATTATCCAGGTCAGCCAACTCCTATAGCACCGGTTCCTGCAGGTTTCCCCATGCTGAACCAACCTTCTGCAATGCTACCACCTTACTCACAACAAAGTCACCATCAGCAACAGCAAGTTGTACCCCCATATATAAGATTCCACGAGTCGCAATCCGGGGCTGTTTCAGATAATTCATCATGTCCGATAGCACAGTTGGAAAATTTCGGTCGCAGTTTGGAAAATTCATGATATAATAAATTCAATTAAAAAAATGGGGCTCGTAAAATAATTATTTTCAAGGGGTCTGACTATAGGAGGTTGTTCATAAAATACGTACGTAAAAGGGGGGGGGGGGTTGTCTAGGGTTTTGAAATATGACGAGAGGAGGAGGGGGTCCGAAGAAATGTGATGTAACGTTTGAAATACATTTTTAATTATAGTTTTTATTTTTTATTCGCGTTTTAGTTTTGTTATAATAAATTTAATAAATTGAATACTTATTTTCAAGGGGTCTGACTAAAGGAGGTTGTTAATAAAATACGAGCTTAAAAGGGGGGGGGGGGTCGAGTGTTATGAAATGTGACGAGAGGGGGAGAGGGCCCGAATAAATGTGATGTAACGTTTGAAGTACATTTTTTTTAATTATAGTTTTTATTTTTCATTCGTGTTAATTTTAATGATCATGAAAAAAATGGGGGGGGGGTTAAGTTTTGTGACGTATTATTAGATAAAGGGTTGAAAAAAATGTAATGCAGGGGTGGAAAGGGCCAAAAATTTGTAAAATTTACGTGACGTATTTTATAGATCACCTCTAAAGAAGGGGGGGGGGGGTGATTTGTATCTCATGTCTGTCTATTTCTTCTGATGTATATAAATATTAGGTTTTAATTTTGTTTGTAGTTTTTCTGTAATATTTTAACTATTGATAATATATTTTAATTACATTTTATGAACGAATTTTATTCAATTTGTGAATTGTAAATAGAGATTTCAATCTTTAAACAGTGCCGTAACTAAAAGCTCGGGGGCTCCGGGGTAGAGTGTGTAAGAGGGCCCCCCGCTATTTGCAAAATAAAAACTGAAGACCCTTTTTTTTCGTTGTTACCTCAGTATTTTCAACACCTAATTTTTTGTATCTTCTTAATTTAACGCTGTTGTGGGACCCCCTGTACTCTTAGTTGCGGCACTATCTTTAAAATGTTTTTTTTTTGTTCCATGAGCGGCTATTTTGAACGTAATTATATATTTTTGAGTTTTATACATGTCTTCAATTTAATACATATATAAATTTTTACTTACTTGGACGCAAATAACTCCGTGTAAAAAAATTGGAGAACAAATCTAAAAAGGGCATTTTGAAGCTGAAAATGTACTCTTTCGAATTGCATCAGCAGATTTTTCCTAAAAAAAATTTCATCCCCGTACACCCTTAAAATTTTTTAAAAAAATGCATTTTTTTGTTCTGATTAATAACCCCATAATTTTCTAAAAAATGAATGAAACTTAAATTTGCAAAAAGCAGTGAAAAGTAGACACTTCAATCTTCAAAATGATTTTTTATTTATTCAATTACGACAATTTTTACTATAATTATTACATTTGAAAATTATCTATTTTTTATTTATTTGAATCTAGCTTCTGAAATATCAAATATATTATTTACACTTTCAACTCTACCTGAGGGGGGGGGGGGGGGGCATGTAGGGTACTCGCTCTGGACACTGACAGGCCTGAAAAGTTCTATACATTCATTTCGAACACAAAAAATATTTAATCAACGTATTTTATTAGAAAAAGTAATACATATAATATAAAAAAAACTCATTTACATTTTTACATATACAACTTAAATAAATACAATTATAATAATAATAAAGACAACTGCTAACTCATCGGAGATGCAGAATGCTGCATTCCTAGAATAGAATCATTGAGAGCATCGCTTTCTGAAGTAATTCTCGCATAATCTTCTTCATCGTCCGACATTTGTGACATTCTTTGTTTATATCTGAACAAAAAATATAAAATCTATGTCAAAAATACTTTTTACAAACACGCTTTTATTAATTAGGTCCACCATATTGGATTTAGAATGACGTCACATAGCCTATCTTATTCTAAATGTAAAACCCTTTCATTTGATACCCATGTCAAGTGGGTTGTCAAAAAAAGTTAATCCGCCATCTTGGATTTAGAATGACGTCACATATTCTATCGCATTCTACATGTAAAACCCTTTCATTTGATACCCATGTCAAGGGGGTTGTGAAAAAAAGGTAATTCCGCCATCTTGGTTTTATAATGACGTCACATAACCTATAATATTCTATTTGTAAAACCATTTCATTTGATACCCATGTCAAGGGGGTTGTGAAAAAAAGGTAATTCCGCCATCTTGGTTTTATAATGACGTCACATAACCTATAATATTCTATTTGTAAAACCCTTTCATTTGATACCCATGTCAAAGGGGTTGTGAAAAAAAGGTAATTCGGTTGGATTTAGAACATTAAGGGGGGGGGGGGGCTGCATGGAATTTAAAAGAGAGAGGGTCCTTTATTGACCCCCCCCCCCTGGTTTGGAAATATAAAAATAAGAAAGAAGCAGTTAAAAGACCCACCCCCCTCTTGCCGTATCAGACGGTTAACTATAGTTATTTCAATATGGGACATAATAACCTGAAAGAATGAGTGACTTAAGTTAGTAACTTGACTTACATGTCACTATCTGGATTGTTTTCCTGGTTCCTACACTTGTCTAGTTTCTTATCTAGAATACGTATTTGATCTTTGGGAAGTGGTTCTACAAGTTTAACCATTGAACGTATTTCTGAAAAAGAATTTACACTCAAAATGGGACATTTCTTAGAACTCACTACCTAGTTATGTATAAATAGTCCCCACAACACTTTCTAGGGACTTTATTACATGATGATTAAAATGGGACATTTCATAGCACTTAGTACCTATAGTTTTACTATGCATAAATAGTCCCCACAAAACATTTTAGGGACTTTATTACATGATGATTAAAATAGGATATTTCTAAGTAGGAACAGTCAGTACCCAGTACTTAGTACTTAGTATCTATAGTTATTATTATGTATAAAAAGACCCCAAAACTCATTCTAGGGACTTTCTTACATGATGATTAAAATGGGGCATTTTTTAGCACTCACTACCTAGTTATGTATAAATAGTCCCCACAATACTTTCTAGGGACTTTATTACATGATGATTAAAACGAGACATTTCTTAACACTTTGTACCTATAGTTACTATTATGTATAAAAAGTCCCCATAATACAGTCTAAGGACTTTATTACATGATTAAAATGGGACATTTCTAAGTAGGAACAATAAATTCCACCTACTTCTAACAGCCTCGATGAGCTCCGCTAGCCTGTTCTGTCCCTCCTGTCCAAACAGCGTGTCCGTCACGTAACTGTCCAGATTCTCCTGTATTTTACTCGCAGCGTGAAGTATCGCAGCCAGAGCTATTTGGCTCGGTGCGTAGATCAGACAAGCATCTGTAAGGAACAGTTTCTCTAGGAAATCTTCAATGCCCGGCCTAAGTCGTTCTGGGTTATTCATCGACCCTCGCGTCTGAAATAAACAGCTGTAACTATAAAACGATTCATCGGAATGATTTGAAATTTTAACACGTGAAAGAAGATTACATAGCGAACATTTTAAGATACGTTTGAAGTTACTGTGAATTAAAATTTCAGAGTTGTACGTCTTTAAATATGAGATGACATTATTTCTGATTTTTATTGTACTTTACGTAAAGTCCTGTAACGACTAAACGATTTATCGTAACAAATTGAAATTAACACAAGTGAAACTAGATAAAATAACGCACATTTTAAGACCAATCTGAAGTTTGTGCAACTTGTAGTTCCCGAGTTATATGCCGTTAAATATAAGTCTTTTTTTTTATCGACCATTTCAAATAAAATTCGTAATTTTGGTTTTTATCTGAAAAAGAGTTAATGGGAACTTAAAATTAGGTACCTTGATATCGATTAGAAGCCCTTCTACTGGCCTATATGGATTGTGAACGTATGAATTAAAATTTCAGAGTTGTACGTCTTTAAATACGAGATGACATTATTTCTGATTTTTTATTGTACTTTACGTAAAGTCCTGTAACGACTAAACGATTTATCGTAACAAATTGAAATTAACACATGTGAAACTAGATAAAATAACGCACATTTTAAGACCAATCTGAAGTTTGTGCAATTTATAGTTCCCGAGTTATATGCCATTAAATATAAGTCTTTTTTTTATCGACTATTTCAAATAAAATTCGTAATTTTGGTTTTTATCTGAAAAAGAGTTAATGGAAACTTAAAATTAGGTACCTTGATATCAATTAGAAGCCCTTCGACTGGCCTATATGGATTGTGAACGGATGAATTAAAATTTCAGAGTTGTACGTCTTTAAATACGAGATGACATTATTTCTGATTTTTTATTGTACTTTACGTAAAGTCTTGTAACGACTAAACGATTTATCGTAACAAATTGAAATTAACACACTTGAAACTAGATAAAATAACGCACATTTTAAGACCAATCTGAAGTTTGTGCAATTTGTAGTTCCCGAGTTATATGTCGTTAAAGAAAAAAATAATTTTTATCGACTATTTCAAATAATATTCGTAATTTTGTTTTTTTACACGTAAAGTCCTGTAACGACTAAACGATTTGTCGTAACAAATTGAAATTAACACACGTGAAACTAGATAAAATAACGCACATTTTAAGACCAATCTGAAGTTTGTGCAATTTGTAGTTTCCGAGTTATTTGCCGTTAAATATAAGTCTTTTTTTTTATCGACTATTTCAAATAAAATTCGTAATTTTGTTTTTTTATCTGAAAAAAGTGTTCGTGGGGAAAATTAGGTACCTTGATATCGATTAGAAGCCCTTCGACTGGCCGATATGGATTGTGGACGGACAAATGGAAGTTTAATTGCTCCATTAATAATAGTTCGTTGTTAATTATTATATCGGACGCCTTTTCTCTATCCCCTTTGATATTAGCTACAAACTGTGCAATAGAAACGTTGAATTCTTCTACTTTTGTCGCGAGATATACACAAGTTACCCTGAAAACAATTTATTAGAATATTTCGAACTGATACAAGAAACGTGAATTGTTACGAACATGATTTCCTTCGGATGGTAATTCATGACTGAATTTTTGATATAGAATCTTTTAAAGTAGTGGAATGCAGTTCCAATTACACATTGAAGCATGGGTGGTGAGAATTTTTTACAAAAGTCCCGTAAATGTAATTCGTATTTACGAATGAGAATTTTTTCCTCGACTGGATTCAAAAAAAAATCCTGTCTTTGTTTTTCCTGAAATAAATGCATTTGCTTCAATATCTTATTATTTAAATTATTAATAAAACCACTTACGGTTAAATGAGACCCATGTTTTGCTATGTAATCTAGGTTAGTTTTTTCTCGTATTTGATTTAAGTATTTTTCATCAGGAAACATCCAGCTTTTTTTCTGTGTACTTAAAGGAAACATTATGTTTTAATTAATTTACTATTTACACTTTTATATATTTAATTAAATATCCCATTAAACAAATTCAAATATTTTTAATATACTGACAGTTGATTGAAACTTTTTTGAAATAAACGTCAAACATTCTGTTTGCAAATGGTTCATATATCGGGTTGTATTTTCACGATATACCAATAGATGGTCAATATGTAGAAGTTTTTTTTTTTGTTAAAATTATTTTTTTAAATATTGATTAAACAACAATCGCAGTGTTTTGAGAATGTAAAAATGTGCTTAAATGCAGATAATAACAGATAAATTTAGATTTTATTCATTTTATACATAAAAAAAAAAACGATTTTGTTCGATAATGATTCGTATATCGGATGCTGTTTTCATAGTACGCCAATAGATGGCCAGATATGTAGTTTTTTTTCGTCTGTATAAAAATAGTACATTTTAAATTAAATTAGTTTTTAAAACATTAAATAATAAATAATAATGTTTAAAGACTCTAAAAGTATGTTCAACTAATTTAATTTGTTATATTTTATTTTTAAATAGGTATTTAGCCATTATATTATTCAAATAAATTTTAATAATTTTTACTTTTCTATTTTATTGAATTTAAATCTTCTGTGTACATAGAAACAAATTTAATATAAAGATAGAACAACTATAAAGTTAAAAAGCTAATGCGTTCGTTATAATTCATATAGAAAAACATAAAGAACAATCGATAATGTCAAAGTTTTAACATTTACAAGTATTTAGGGGTTGGCAGCACTGAAACACTGAAGGTGTGGTAATAATTAATTAAAAATTTATCATTTTACCACACCTTGTATAGCGAGGGTGGCTTTGCATCATAAAAAACATCAGAGTCATTTTTAAAAGTGAGACAAGCATAGGGAATGTAATGTATATTGTATTTACTCTCCTTGTCTAGGTTTGTGTAATTTTTTTGTATTGTTTCTTGAAGAAAAATATGAATATACCCTACATAACTTTTCAGATTTTTGATAACAATGTTTTCATGTAAGATGAAATATTTTTTAGATTTTTATAAACTTTAATTTTTTAAGTATTTCTAAAATAAATTAAATTTCGTGTGGTGAAATTTCATTTAAAATATTCAAGATTTTGAGATATTTAAACCGTATGTCTATATCTCAAACAGTTCTCGAGATTTTACTTCTCAAAATGAGTGAACGGAACATAAGCTATAGATTTTTTTTTTATCCAATACATTAGTTTCTAATTCGTACTGTTTCGAAAATAATTAAGAAAATTCAAAAATATACAAGTACATATAAAAACATCCGTTTCCGGTGGGAAAAGCGTTTTCAAAATATGAGGTTATCTTCCGAGACAAAAATTAATATTAAATATTAAGCATCCACAGACAGATCGACAGACACACATACATCATGGCGAAAATAGTCAGAAAGGATTCAGAAAAGGTTAAAATGGATATTTCTATCAAAATCTCGAATAGAAAAAATTAAACTGTGTTTAATATTTCTTAAGTAAGTAAAAAAACTGAAAAAATGTTGTGTGCCTCACCCCAATGGCGTAGATAGCTTTTTGCGAATGGGGGGGGGGGGATAACAGTATTAAATCTCATAATGTTATATTTTTCATTATGAAAATCATATTTTATGTAGTGCAAACTACAAAAATTGGTTATATTGTTCACTTACAATTAGATATATTCATTATTGAAAAAAATACTCGTATATTATATAATCATCTTATAATTTTCGTAGACTCATGGGGGGGGATTGATCCCCTCAATCCCCTCCCTTAACTACGCCACTGCCTCACCCACAGTTGAAGTGAAACTTATTTTGTTTTCATTAACTATGCGAATTAAATATTAAAAAAAAAACAAAACGATTCTTAAATAAATAATAAAACTTCCTTCCTTCTCTTATACATTAACTCATCTCTCTCTCATGCGCATAACCGACGCACAGTGACTTGTATAACGCATGCATTATCTATCCATCTCTCTCTTATACATCTACACACGTATATGCCACACTCTACTTATAGGGTTTCATATCTAAACGAGTCGAATTTTAAAATAAAATCATTCTAATTGACTAGACTTGCTAAAGAGGTTTCACTTCAAAAATGGGACGTAGAGCCTACACAGAAAAAAAAATTGTCTATGTGTTAAAAAATGGGATCAATATAAAAAATCTGTGATCGATTTGGGTTGTTTGTTAATATGATTATTTTTTACCAAAATGGAAATATCCACGTTTATCTTATTGATAAATGTATATTATTACTAACAATTTTCTTATCACGGTGAAAAATTTGTTTCGTATTGAAAACATATATTTTAAATACAAAAAAAATGATATCACTGAATTTACCATATCGAAAATTGCACTTTCACTAGTTGGGTGGTGTAAAAAATATTCACACTGATAAATATTTATTAATACAACCATTATGTTTAATCTATTTGAGAATTTCGTTAGTTGGTGTAATAAATTATTTATTTATTTGGCAAATGAAAAGATTTTTAGATAAACATGAAGATATATTTTTCAAATTAATAAAAGATCATCAATAAGGAAATATTGTTATATTAACAAAATAAATTTATTAAGTATTTTTTCATCTCAAATTTCCATGTTGTGTACGATGAACATTTTATTTAGCTGATTTTTCTTTTCTATTTTGATTCCAAAATCAAACAACCGAACTAATGACTAACTAATACAATAATTATTCATAATTCATGAACAAAAATCGACATATAAAAAAATTCACAGCATTTTTCCCATTAAATAGTCGCATAAATTACCTATACGCAAAAAAATATTCAATATATTTTACCTTTCACGTGTGTGACATTGATATATTAATAAATTCATAATTATTATTACCAGATATTCAGTAAATATATCAAAATTCATGAGAAGCAAAACAACGGATGGTAAAAAGTAGCCAACGCAAAAAAACATTGCCTAAAGCTACACAACGCTGTTATGGCCTTTGAGAACGATTTGTTGTCGCTATACATACATATATACTATACAATAACACCAGAGCTTGCAAAAATAGGGAGGGGGGGGGGAGCATGACCCCCTTTTCAATAATAAAAATAAGTAAAAATAAATATATAATAAAAATTAAGTTGGAAGAAAAATTACTTATTTTTGGTCACATAGAACTTTGAAATTATAAATCATATAAACTTCAAATTGGTGTTAAAATATTTGTTATATAATCTAGTTTTATTAATTAAATTTACAATTTTTTTAGGTAAACCGTTAAGAAGTTATAGCCCTTTTTATTAAAGTAATGTAAAATTAAAAATACTGGGATTTTTACTATACATATCTTATAATTTTTTTTTTCAAATAATTTCTCTGTATCATCTCATTCGGAAGATCAGAGATTGCCTACGGGGTCCAGGTGGACCCCTTTGGGGTTCTATGGTAGTTTTAAAAGGATATATACTATTCTAGGGGTCTATTGATGGGTCGATCTTACTTAAATTTTTTTGTTTTAAAATATTCCTTTTTTTGCTTATAAAGAAATTATTCTTCTAAAAGAGGTCGATGTAGAAAAAAGGTTGGGAACCCCTGTTCTAGATTTAGAAGATGAATCTACTATTTTTTTTTTGAAGTTCAAATGCTTCCTTTAATTTGAAAAAAGACGTAAAAAACACTACCATCGAAAATTGTTTTTTTTCCAATATATGTAAAAAAAACGATAATTTAATTGATTAAAAACTCGAACTAATGTCTTACCCATACATTTCCCCATCTCCCATAATCCTAATGCACTGATTCTCCCCCCAAAATCCGGACTAACAAAATTTGACTATAAAATATAATATATAGCATACAAATAGTTACAACAACTTAAAAAGTGTTTTGACTGTTTTTCACAAGAATGTTACAGCAGTTGTGTGTGTGTGTGTGTGTGGCGGGTATGACGGTGAGGGGGTGATAGAGGAGGGGGGGGGGTGCACGCCACAACTCCGGGCAGTACACGCCTGCTATGTATAAGATAATCATTATAATTTTAATATGTAATTATAGCTTACATTGTCCGTTCTATATTTCATACTTGCTACTGTATTATAAATCGAGTCGAGCTACGACAGACTTCTGCCATCCCACTCTGCATTAATATTGTACATTGTACCCCGCATGCGGTACTCAAAATTTAACTCAAATTATACAATACATATGGGTCAGTCCGCGGTAATCGATACCAGATAGAGATAGTTAAAAAAATATTTTACGAAAATGAATAATAAAATATAAAATTAACAGGCTACTTAACATCAATTTTTATAAACCAAAAGAAAATTAAAAAAAAATTTAATTAACTTTCAAAATATTACAAAAAATTTAAATTTTTTTTCGAAAAAGACAACAAATAATGTGAAATCGCAATAACTTACTTGACAATAAGTGACGCTCGTAGCAAACTATTAAAAGTCTTTGACAATTACATATCAAACGTGACGTTTGACCGAATTAAAAAAAAATTACCCTCACCAACAATAATGACTAAGGGTAACCGCATTTATTATAAATTTAATGAGTCTATTGATGTATTTGATAAATAATTGTTATAAGTATTAGTTCATAATATCAATAAGCAATTAAACACACAAATAGTACTCTTATTGTATCCTTTTATTCAACGTGTCACGACCGTCACAATTTTCTGTCACGACCGTCACAATGTTTATTGGGTAATAACCAGTTAAATAGATTACGTATTTACCTGATGCTCTTGTGTAACTAAAAAATAATTTATTCGTAACATATTAAAGTATGATTATTATAAAGTAACTTCAATATTTTCGCGAAATTTTCGGGTTTTTGGATAGAGGTTGCAAAACTTGCAATAGTTGGCGTCACAACCGTCACAGAGCTTTGAACGCTGACATTTTTTTGTAAAATAACTGTAGACTTTTTATTCTTTCAATATACATGTATTGCATTAAGATCTACAGAAAAAAGGTAAAACCATGTTATTTACTAGTATTATTTAGAAATTATGAACTCCAATCCGAGTTGAAATGTCACGACCGTCACCGCGGACTGACCCATATCTATCTATTTATAATCAAATCACAAATAAAAAAAATCAGTATTTCTATAGAAACTCGATTAACTTGAATTAATTCAATAAAACTATTATTATTTTTTTAGAATTTTTGGGTATAAGGTGTCAAAAATTCAGACATTATGCCCCCTCCCCCCCTTTCTAATGCGGAGAAAACAAAACAGAAACACGGTGTTTTTATGACAAAAAAGCAATAAACTCTATACATTTTTCAATACGAAGTATTTTAAAGACACGATGTTTTTTTTTTGTTTTTTTGGTGTAAGCAACATATTGGGAGTTAAGGTTTATATTTAAAAACTTCGCGGAAGCCTTTAAAGGTTCTAAGTTTTGAATAATTAACTCGCCTTTTCAGTTTTTATAATTTTTTGTTTGTTTTCAATTTGACAAGAAAATTGCTGAACCGATTTTGACAGGGATTTCACTGTTTGAAAGCTTACAACCCAATTGTTAGTTTTGGTTGGTATCATCACACTAATCCATCAAGGGGCTGAGCAGTGACGTTAAACATGTATACGGAGAAAATGAATGAATTGCTACTAAACCGATTTATATGGGATTGGTGTTGTTTAACAATGAAAAAAACAAACACGGTGTCTTAGAAAGGGGTTCCATCATTGTGAGGATGTAGTGTATATCGTACCCTGCAAAAAAAGGCCACAACTCAAAAAATGTCATATTTGAGATAAATATGTAGAATGATTCCAAATTACTATATATTTCTACTAAAAAATTGTCATTAATGTAGTTCGTGTACCTACCGTCAACAAAACTACCATATTCTAAATAAATGTCACATTTTTTTATTTATTTTTTAAATACTTAATTACTACGCGTTTCAATAGTTACTATTTTTTAAACATCATAGTAATACTGAAATATTTAAATTAAATACTGTGTATCAGTCCTTTTTCCTAAACTACCTTTACAATTTTAATTTACCTAAATTGTTACAATTTCATTCATTCCTATTTCCTCAACACTAAATTTTTTGAGTTAGTTAAATAACTATAATTTATTACAGAAATAATAATTTAAAATTTTGTACTTACGTAGGTACTTAGAACAACAATTTGGGCGCGAATTCACTGTTTTTTGAGGTTAGTAAGAATCTATTAAAGAAAGAAATTAGTTAAAAAGTAATCATATACAAAATCTTTATATTGTTTATAAAAATATTTAAATTAATAAATGTAATATGAAAACATTGATTAAACTTACTAAAAAAGGACAGATGTACTTTATATACAACAAGTACATCTGTCTCTATCTACGACACTGTATATTAAACAAAAGACAATAATTTTGCCTGAAGATAGTGTGTTGTTTTTTCATTGTATTATTTTTCGAACCGATGAATTTCAGTAGGCTGTTTATAAATTGTTCTCAGAGCCAACTTTTCGCTTTGGGCATTTTATTTTTTAAATAATTTCACGGCTACTTTTTAAGAATTGCGTCGTTTTATTTTTTAACTAGAACTCATCCGCGGTTTCGACCGCGTGTATTTGAAAACTGGTGAATCACCGTCTTTTTAAAACGTATGCACAATATCTCAATAAAGAATGAATTAGATCAACATCATAACTGCCTTTAAATATTTTAATATGTGTTTAGGAAAAAAAATTACATGTAAGTTTTTCTTAATACGTGCCTGACATAATTATTCGAGAAAAAATTACTATATCACATTATTGATATAGTATGTACATTTTTGTTATAAAAAATCATTTGTAAATTTTTATAAATACGGGTCTGCCCCAATTCATTTATCATATAGTTTAAATTCATTCTAGGTTCTTAGGCCTTTTCATAGTCTTTATATTTTCATATAAACAAATACAAATACAATGAACTATGTACATATTCAACTGATTCGAAAATAGAGTCTTCACAAAAAACGAGATAGGACGTATTGTGGGTCTATGTTTGCATTTATTTAAACATGAGTGTTAAAAAGAAAGATTATTGTTTGGGTTCGTAACTGATATTTCTCTTGTAGAGTACCTACTTATGCCATATTTCATTCGGTGAATACCAAAAAAAAATATTTTACAAATTTTTCCACCCCCCCTAGCACCTTAGGGGTTAAATTTTGGGAAATGCTGAAATAATAGTTTCACTATTTATATTTTAGATTATGTTCGATAAGTTTCAATTAAATGCGAACAAAAAAAATATTTTTTATATAAACTTTGACACCTTGTTTTAACCTCGTAGGGGTTGAATTTCGAAAAATCCTTTCTTAGTGGGTGTTTACATCATAAAAGGAAGGCACCTACGAAATTTCACGTTTCTAGGTCCAGGGGTTTGGGCTGTACGTTGATATATAAGTGAGTGAGTGAGTGAGTGAGTGGTTAAGGACAAACTCTTTTATAGATATAGATAGGTTATTGATTTGACTTAATTTTTAGTTGCCATATTATGCATTTCTCTCTATTACATTTTATTGCAAAATTTAAAATTTTAAGTTATTAAAGAATTTACAGTCAAGAAAATATTTGTTAGTTAATATCTCGCAAACAACAGCTCTAAATAAATTTTGATTAACAATTATTAATCAGCGAATTTTTCTGAATAATAAGTGAAATCATGTTCTGGAACGGCCTGTATATTATCATCTTATTGTTTTTTTGCAAAAACTAAACGATACATTTTTTTAGGTTTATTATACGTTTATTTCAAATATATTTGCTGCTATTAGAAAAAGTTTAATTTATATATATTTATATTTCACCCCCTCTGTGTACGTGCCTGGAAGTTCATATCTTTGTCTCTGTCTAAGAGGATGAATATTAATATTTTGTACACCCCTGCATAGTTTTTTTTTAATATTCCAAACATGTGCTATAAGATTTATAGTTTTCTTTATAGAAGTGTTATTAATATTTTGTAAAAAGTTGAATAATTCATTTTTGTAATATTATATTACAAACTATCTATTTATTCTCTATTATTATTTTTTTGAATGGGTCATAAAATCTTCTTGATATTAATATTATTATTAATATTAAAATAATAAAATTCTGACAGTAATGAGGCACAGTTTCTGGATTTATTTCACATCAAACTGCATTTGATAATTAATTAATTTGTAACATAATAGAGAATAAAAATTATGTATATTTTTATTTATACTCATGGTATTATTTTTTTATATACGATTAACTCTCACGATGGTGTTTTATTGGTTTACAATTTAGTAACGGATGTAATACCCCCCCCCCGCTATGGGGAGGGGGGTAGACTGGACTCTATCCTGATCCAAAATATTTAATGCATATATTTTATAAAAAAAATCCATACTTAAAATATGTTTATCAAAAATTAACCTTAAAAACAATAAGACAGTTCTTTCAACCAATAGCCAACTATTTTAAAACGATCAAAATCTCGATAAAAAATATTTTATATTCAATAAGACAGTTCCTTCACTCAGGAACCAATACAAACTCCAGTCCGATCAGAATTTCGATAAAAAATAAGATAGAAAATATTCTAATATTCTAATAAATTTTTATTTTATTACATAAAAAAATTAGATATCAAATACATTTGTAAAGTCTGGAACTACTTTCTATCAAAAATTAATCTATTCTTTATTCAATAAGACAGCTCTTTCATCCAGAAATCAACACATATTTCAGTGCGTTCAAAATCCCAATAAAAAAATATACAAAAAATATTATTCCAATAAAATTTATTTTATTTTATAAAAAATGGAAATTAAAGATATTTGTAAAGTCTGTGAGCATTTTCTATCAAAAACTTATCTATTCTATATTCGATAAGACAGTTCCTCCACCCAGGAACCAATACAAATCCCAGTGGAATCAAAATCCCAATTAAAAAAAAAAAACACAAAAAATTTCAGTAAATTTTTATTTTCTTTAAAGAATAAAATTAAGTAAATACAAAAGACATTAAAAAGCATTTTCTATCAAAAACGAATCTATTCTATATTCAATAAGACAATTCCTTTACCCAGAAACCAATACAAACTCCAGTGCGATCAATATATATCTCAATAAAAAAATATACAAAAAACAGTAAATTTTTATTTTATTTTATAAAATAAAATTAAGTAAATACAAAAGACATTATAAAGCATTTTCTATCAAAAACTAATTTATTCTATATTCAGTAAGATAGTTCTTCCACCCAGGAACTAATACAAATCCCAGTGGAATCAAAATCCCAATAAAAAAAACATACAAAAAATTTCTGTAAATTTTTATTTTATTTTATAGACTAAAATTAAGTAAATACAAAATACATTATAAAGCATTTTCTATCAAAAATAATCTATTCTATATTCAATAAGACAGTTCCTCTACCCAGGAACCAACACAAATTCCAGAATCAAGTAGATACAAAATATTCCAATAAGTTTTTAATTTATTTTAAGAATAAAACTAGATATACCTATAAAAGATATTTGTAAAGCATTTTATATCAAAAAATAATCCATTTTATATTCAATAAGACAGTTCTTATACCCAGGAACCAACACAAATTCCAGAACGATCCGAATTTTGATAAAAAACCAACTAGATACAAAATATTCCAATAAGTTTTAATTTTATTTTATAAAAAAAAACTAGATACATAAGGTATTTGTATCTAATACATAAAGTTTGAAACGGTTTTCTATCAAAACCGACCTAAATCAAGATCTTCCAATAGGTTTAACCAGTGGGGCGTGTCACCCCCCCCCCTCCCCCTCTTTACCCCGTCGATATGTCCGTATATAAACTACTGCTAGTGTATATGTGTATTATAATAACGTAATTGAGTAAAATTATCTTGGCAACGGAAAAAATTTAATCACTGTAGTTGGGTTGTGTACCACCACACTAAAGGCCTACACTAAGCAAGTGTGGATTTTGGACCTCTGTTTTTTGTATAGGCCTGAAAATTGTCAAGGATATTGTTAAAGTAAATTGTACTTTAAAATATACGAAATTGAAAAATATTTTTTTTGGTTTATAGTGCACTACTTAAGAACCACCACACTAAAGGTCTACACTAAGCAAGTGTGGATTTTGGACCTCTGTTTTTGAATAGGCCTGAAAATTGTCAAGGATATTGTTAAAGTAAATTTTATTTTTAAAATATACGAAATCGAAAAAATTCATGTTTATTTTGGTTTTATAGTGCACTACTTAAGAACCACCACACTAAAGGTCTACACTAAGCAGGCGTGGATCTTTGGACCTTTGTTTATGAATAGGCCTGAAAATTGTCAAGGATATTGTAAAAGTTAATTGTATTTTTAAAATATACGAAATTGAAAAAATGATTTTTTTTTTGGTTTATAGTATAGTGCACTACTTAAGAACCACCATACAAAAGGCCTACACTAAACAAGTGTGGATCTTGGACCTCTGTTTTTGAATAGGCCTGAAAATAGTCAAGGACGTTAAAATTAATTGTATTTTTAAATATACGAAATCGAAAACAATTTATTTTTTGTTTTGTTTATGTTGCATAATTTTAAAGGGCCTAGAGAGAGAAGGTTTGGATTTACAGCTTCTGTTTTTGAATAGGCCTAAAAATAGTCAAGCACTTAGTTAAAATAAATTATATTTTTTAAAATATACGAAATCGAAAAAAATTATAATTTTTTTTGTTTTATGTTACACAATTTTACAGGGCCTGTATTGACGAATAGGTTTGGATTTATACATTTTTGAATAGGCCTGAAAATAACACAGGGTAGAATAAAAATTAATTGTATTTTAAAAAATATTATATACAAAAAATGAAAAAAGTTTATCAATATTTTTTTTTGTTTTTACTGAATAACTTAACAGGGCCTAGAGTGACTAGGCATATATTTAGAGTCTCTATTTTTGAATAGGCCTGAAAAAAGTAATTTTATACAAATTAATAAAAAAATGATTTTTTTTATTTAAAAAAAAAACGAGTCGTTAAAAATTGTATAGTTGCAATTAGGAATATATCCTCATTAGGGGGTACCAATGATTTTTTTTATAATTGCATAAAGTGGCCCGTGTGAATCCTAACGAATTTATTTTACTAATGTTAATTATATATATTTTTAATTCGGATGTTAGTAAAGTAAAGACGTAAATTAAAAGTTTGGTAAGTTTGGTTGATAATGTTTCTCTCGCGCACATATTGGCCCGTGTGACACGTCCCTTATACACACGACCCATGCTCGTGCATGTAATTTCTACGGAGCAATATAATTTTATAATTTTATCCAATTTCGTCACTAAATTGGTTTCGCCGGCGTTGCCGTCATTTCCCGTGCGTTGTGGCAGTCTGTCCGCGGCACACGCCCCGGGTGGCGGCCCGCGTGTTACGGACGTGCGGCCCCCGTGCCAACATTCCGTCCTGGGGTCAAATGTCATATTCTAAACTCGCGGTCTGTACCAAAACATGTGCGGAAAATGTGTAGTGATGTGCTATATAACTTGCGACGTGCGGCCCGCCTGATTCACGCGTGCCACAGTCATGTGGCACGCGTGAATTCGTAATTAAAGTTCTATGTGATGTTCTCAAGACAAGAATGGTTCGTTTGAAGATATATTAGATCTAACTGTTTCACTGTTAATATATTTATTTTTTAATTCAGTAATATTTGAGATGCTTTGAAATTTTTTTCTGGAGTTACTCGAATTGGCTCTGAGTAAAGTGCTTAAATTTTGTCCTCATATGTAAATGAAAGGTATTGAAGGTCATTTACCGACTTCACATATGGTCAAATGTTTTGACATATGTTGTAACAACACGTGTTTTTTTTATTTATGTTTTCACCAAAAAAAAAACAACAATATTTTACTTCAAACTAAATTATAATAAAAATATCAGTATCCCCCCCCCCCCCTTAAATATGTATACAGATTACATAGTGTATTTATATAATAGTATATTTATATACAGGTAATGTGTCTACATGTCTACTCCAATAGATGTAGAAACGTTGGTGAAGAAAATCAGAAGAATTAAACAAAAAAATAAAATCCATCTTAATTGAAATGTGAGTGAAAAAATATATTTAAAGTTATCTATTTTAGTAAATAAACGTTATAACGAGACTTACGTTATATCCAATACTCGCTATAACTGCATCAATACAACTATATTAAACAGTCGTGGCTGTACCCCCCCCCCCCCATAACGCCAAAAAAAACATTATTAATATTTTTGTTATTAACTAAAAAATATATTACGCCATTTTTAGATTGTTAACGTATTGTTTACACGATCATTTCTCACGTAGACTATATAAAAGATAGTGTACATCATGTAAACAATAAACGTGGTTAATTTTACCCCTCATTTTTAAAGATTTTTTTTTATAATTTTTTTTAAAATAATTTCAACGGGTTGTTTACACGAAATGTAGACAATATTTGTTGATGTCTACGTCATATATGACACGTGGTGTTATTTGATTGTTATTATTTTAAAAGAAATCAGGACTGGTTAGGCCCGCGGGCCGTATTTCGTCTATTATTATTTGTTTTGACGGATCACATATAATTTTTGTTTTAGCTAATAAATAATTTTAATTCGACTTCATGCTATTAGAAATACGCGTAAGGATTATAGTAATTGCACGAAGGTACAGGATAATTCTGAGGTAGATTTATGGTTACCTTGCGCTTCAATGCCGCCATGTTTTTATACAGAGGCGTGCGGAATATTTTATTAAAAGAAAAATATAAATTGAAAATAATTTTATAAAATTTGTAAAAGTATAGATTCTATTTACGATTCTTGGATTCTGGGTAGAAACATACATCCTTAGGCGTATGGTTTAATATCTTGCGTTTCAATATCGCTATGATTTAGTTCAGAGGCGTGCTGAATTTTTCATAAAAAAATAATTTGATATTTTTTTTATTAAATGTAAATTTTACTTATGATTATTGGATTCTGGGTGAAAGTTTGCACTTACATCCATAGGAGTACGGTTTATTTGATATTTTTTAAAATATTTGAATTTTTCAGTGCCCATAGCGAATAACTGCCAACGAAAATGTTTTAAATTTTTTTATTTTAGACATATATTAATCGAATTAATTTAAAAAATAATTCAAATAAAAAAATTGGTCACAGCTTTAATTTCAAGTGAAAATTCTGAATTTTCAAGTAAATATACAATGTTTTTATATGTCTGTCTATCTGTCCATCCGTAACATAACTCAAGAACTACGGGACCGATTGAGTAGGATTTTTTAATATAATAATAACGAAAAATCTTTATTTGCCTAGATTAAAAAAAATGCGCACCTGACTCTCGTCTCGTATGCAGCCCAAACTAGAGAAACCTCCTCTGCAATTAGGTCAGAAAAAAATGAATAAAAATTTTATAATTTTTTTAAGATTTAGAATAAATTTTTACCTGCACATAAATTTATTTGTGATGCCGCTCGTGTCGCGCCACTGGGCGGTCCATGTGCGTGGCGGCTAGTTTTTTCTTTGTGTGTCGCCTTAGGGCCCGAACACAAAAATGGGCGGGTATGTTACAATTACAATTTTCGTAGTTGTTTCTATTTTTATGAATCAAATGCTAGAAATTACTATAGTTAACTGTGTAATTTCGGTGAGCGAGCTTAAATTGCACCCTCTCTGACGCCAGAGCGCCTCGTGGATGCTGTGGGTAGCGCGTTATACTCAAACAGAAATTTGATTTTGATTGCTATAGAGTGAATTATTAAAAAACGCTTACAAAACGTCGGTATCTTTTTTTTTGTTGTAATTATGAGTAGGTACATACATAATATATGTATGAACAAAAAAAAATGTGCTGGTACTTTTTTGTTTATATATGTACACTGCCATGCAAAAGTGTTTGGGCGCTCATTTTTTGCGTATTGTAAATATAAAACTGCAAAAATGGTTAAATGTTGATAAGAGTACTTAATTACAAATTTTGTAATTATCCAAGCATATCTAAAATACAGCATTTACAATTTTTCATGTTAAGGAAAATTTTTGAATTATATGCCTGAAAGGTGAGGTTTACTCAAGTTGAAAGTATTGACGCACAGTGTCTTTCAAGCTAACGAGAATTTTGTTTTTACTATTTTGACTGCAAGTAAACATATTTTTTTCGTTATTTGGAGATTTTTATTGAATCTGTATAATTACATTCGAAATCACAGGTGTCCAAAGATTTTTGCACATGGGGTCATTGGTGACTTCTAGAATTAAAGCTAGTTAAATTAAATGGACTTTGTTATCCAGTAATATATCAACCCACACAAATATCAAATTGAGTTATTTATAAAAACAATTTTATTCGAAATAAATTTTATAATAAAAAACAGAAAATAAGACATACCTAACAATTTTATTTAAATTTTAATTAAAGAAGAACATTTTCTGCAATGTTTTTTTTTTAGATTTTAATGGAAAATGTATCTAATTAACCATTTAAACGTCAAACTACTTTTTTCCAAAAAAAGAAATTTGACAAAATCATAAAAATATTTTTTTTTGTGTGCATCAAAAATAGTCCAAATATATCAAAGTAACTTTTTGTCCAATTCATTTTTTATGGAGAGTCCATTACTAATAAATGATGCAACGTTGGAGGAATAGATAGCTAGAATGAAATATATATGTAAGTAAATTTGAAAATATTTGTTTTCCGTTTGGCAACATAGAACTGTGAAACTATAAATTACAGACTTCAGAATGGTCTAATTTAAAACTTATTAAAAATTTTAAAGTGAGAGATTTTAAAAATCTAATAAAACGGATGCAAATATAGTAAAGTACAATAATTTTTATAGTATTTAAAAGTGTTAAAGTTTCGGATAATTAGTTTTTAAAACGTCTCTATATAGCCAATTGTGTAGAATTTCAATAAATATAGCACTTTCGGTAAGTTCTCTCATTTATCGTGTGTTAAAAACTCTATTTTTAATATCTAATTACTCAAAAACCATATATCCAATATTTTAAATAAAAATGAGTAAAATATACCTATGAGTTATCCATAACTAACATATTAAAATTTTGGACTTTTATCTAAACCAGTGGTTCCCAAAGTAGTCCCTACGGACCCCAAGGGGTCCCTGGCATCGTTCAGGGGGTCCGTGGAAAATCAAAATTGATTTGGGGGTCCCTGAACAACGTCAGGGGGTCCGCGCACATTTTTATTAATATGGAAGTTAAAATAAATAACAATGAATAAGTTACACTAGCCGACAGCCAATTTGCTGCAGGGCATACAACAACTTTTTAAGGGTAATTTGGACACGCTGAATCCAAAAATGACCACCATTTGGCTCAATCAGCTCTTGTTTTTGCAATATTGCAAAAAAATGTTTTTTTCGATATGCAAACATTCAAATTCGTATATATATTTTTTGAATCAATGACTTCAACCAAAAATCATTCAAAATGAAGCTATGGGTCCTAATTGAACTAAAAAGTCTTAAATTATATACATTCATAAAGTTATTCCCTTCGAAAATCATTTTTTAAACGAAAAAAAATCTATTTTTTAGCAAAAATTCGGCAATTTTTAAAATTCAAAGCGCATTAACACAAACAATGTTTGTCCAATTTTAATGTTATTCGCCTAATTAGTAGCTTTATCTATCTTCTTCATTGTGTTAAAATTTCAACGTAATCGAATAAAAATTGGCGAAGTGGTACTAAAATCAACTGCGCGTGTCAAAATTTAGTAGTTTTTCACCCAGGGTCCGTGGGACTATGAAAGGGGGTCCGTGGGCAAGTTTTGACTATGAAAAGGGGTCCGTGAGCCAAAAGAGTTTGGGAACCACTGATCTAAACATTGCTCTAATGATCGAATAACCTTAAATCACTTTTAAATATTTTTTTATTGTGGAATAATATAAATGAAAATTTTCTTGAATAAGAAACTCAAATGAGGGAATTTTTGTGCCTATCAAGTGTTGATATGATACCTATACTAGCATGAACTTTGTTCACCCATGATCTAGTACTTACTATGTCACCAAATATGATATGATTTTTAAATCACATAAATTTTTTTTTATGATTTTATTTTTTCTTGAGTACTTATTATTATAGGCCGCTACCGTTACACTGTGTGTGTGTGTGTGTGTGTGTGTGTGTGTCTGTGTGTGTGTGTGTCGGGAGCCCGCGGGTTCGAAGCCCGACAGTGGCGCCGCCTCGCAACGTATCCGTCTTCCTCAGTCATCGCGTAACCGCCAATTATCTCTTGCCCGAATTATACTAATTATGTATACGGGTGTGTGTATGTATGTGTGTGTGTGTGTAAGAAGGTGTCGGTCACTTCTGTCGCTTCTTCTTTTGTCTCTGCTCTTCTCCTAGGTACCTATATACCATATATAATAATAATAATAATACATATGTAGCTATATTTAAAGTGACCAGATTTGAGGAAGACAAAATTATAGAACATTAAAAAAATGTTTTGAAGAAATGATTTCTATGTTTGCAACCAAAAATATCATTGGAGGTTATATTAGAGGTAATATTAAATATCAATATTGGCACCTTGCTGGTTTTTAAATGTTATTACTTATAAAATATATACAGGGTAGCCCAACTAAAACGAAACGGCCGTGCGTTTGATCATTTAAAATAAGATTTTGAAAAAACACTTGAACACGCCGATTTTGCTTTCTAGGGGGACATCTATTGCTATAAAATTTTTGCAAGAATTTTTTCAACCCTCAGCGCTATGAGCACAACCCTTAAAATTTTATATAGCATGATAGGGCAAGTGATACCTCATTCGAAAGTTTTTTTCATTCTAAACAAGGTGCTTTTTTTCAAATCTGTTTAGTTTTAGTCAAGTTATAAACATTTTTAATTCCATGAATGCATTGATTTTCTGATCAACAAAACAAACATTTACAACTAAAATTCAAAACAAAGCAGGCTTATTTTCTTATCAAATAAAATTTTTTTATACCATTAGTCCAGTAAAGGAAGCATTTTGACACAAAATTTAGGGGGCAAGCAATATTATGGTTGATTCTTATAGATTTTGAACTGGAGAATTCGAAAAAATAACCCGGACTGGCGAAAAGTGGTGTAACACCCTTAAAAATTTAACATTTATTGAATTAATTAAAGCGTTGGATGTTTGTATTTTTTTTGGAATTATTTGATAATTATTTAGTTGTAAATATTTGTTTTGTGACAGAAGAGCAAAATTTGTCTGTCACGATTAAAAATTGGGTTAATCGTTTGGACGATTGTTGGCAACGTTTTGTTTTTCATTTGATTTGTTGCGTAACATTTAAATACGACGATCTCTCATCCCCATGTAGACAATAAAGCAGTACCCCTCCCCTCTTCTCTTCCTAAAAATATAATCACTATCAACTTTTTTTTTCGATCAGAACCATGTATATTTATATACATTTATCAAGGGCGATGCATTTATTAAATATTAAAAACATTTAAATATGACCCCTCATCCCTCATGTAGACAATAGAGCAGTACACCCCCCCCCCATATTCTCCTCCTAAAAATACATTATTTATATACATTTTTTATTTTCGATCAGAAAAAGGTAATATCGATATTGGTACCTTGCTGGGTTTTAAATTACGAATATGTTATAAATTATAAAATATAGATATATATTAGGTAAATATATTGATAACATATTAGATGTCTCTCAATTTTTGTGCCAGAAGAGAAAAAATGTTCTCTCACGATTAAAAAATGGGTTAATCGTCCAACAACGTTTCGTTTTTTATTTATTTATTCGTTGCGTAACATTTAAATATGACCCCTCACCACCCATGTAGACAATAGAGCAGTACCCCCCCCCTTCTACCCCCCCCTAAAAATACATTCTCTATCTACATCTTTTCTTTTTGATCAGAACCATGTAAGTAAATTTATCAAGTGCGATACATTTATTAAATATTAAAAACATAGTTTTGCTCTGGTCTGATATACTACATACATTATCTGTACAGAAATCTTGTAGATTGTAGAATAAAACCTGTCGGTCTTCACATGCATAACATCTCCACCATTATTTAATAACAAATGTTTTGCATATACGTACATACGTACGTATGTATATACCATGCAGTATCTGGATTATAATTTACAATAGCAAAGGTTAATTAATTATAAAAGTATAAACATTCGTTCTGAGAGACGTTGTATGAATATTTACTATATATAACAATAAGGTATAGCTGTATGTGTGTATGTGTATTAATTAAGTGTTATATAATTGTAATAAAACTGAATAAATTACTTACATATCTGATACAAAGGTGGTAATGAGGGGATTAAACTCACTCATATAACATTAAATATTATTTAATACAAGTGTATTTTTATTTTAACACTAGAAAGACGGGAAAATCTACCTACCTACAAAGACGGCGACCGGTCAAATGACTACAAATTTACTAAATATCTTTTTTTATGAGTAATTAATAAATGTCAAGTAAAGAAATAAAAGTAGATGTAATGTAAAAGCGGTTTTTTTACAAGTATATAAGTATCGCATACTTTATTAGTTTTATTTTTACATTTCTGAATAAGACATTCTCGCCTTCTTCGAATTTCTTGGGCTTTTTTCACAAATTACTCACAATAATATCGATACACAATTACAGGCTTATTTGACTGACAATTCATATACGTATTTATTGTTGTACCCTCGCATACAACAATTAAAACATATTTATCAGATCATAGCCGTCAAAAGACCGCAGCCGTCTTTGTCGGTATATCAACATTTCAAACAATAAATGTAATAGATGTGAATTATTTTGATACATAGTTTCATTTAACTACTAGTATTAATAAAAGTCACAAAGTCTCATTACGGTAAGTCAAATAGTTTTTGAATTATTCAATATTTAAATTGAAATTACAGTCAAATGACTGCTCCCGTCTTTCTAGTGTTAAAGCTTTATACTTATTAGTGTTTGCGAAAGTTAAAATCACCATATGTATTTCTTTTGAGAGTTATGTGTTATCGGCGTACCCTAAGTGGGCTCTCACACCGGAGCAATATAACAATATAGCAACTAGCAACTTATAACTAGCGGTATTATTGCTATCGGTCAATATACATTGAATCGGCTATATTGTCTCACACCAAAGCAATATTATATCGCTATATTGCTAGTTACTTTATTGCTGTGTTTCTATATTGCTATATTGCTCCGGTGAGAGAGCCCACATATAGTTTCAGAATAAAGTCGATATCTACACACAAAAAAATAATTTGTTTATGTGTTAAAAATGTGATCAATGTAAAAAATCCATGATCGTTTTAGGTTTTTTGTTAATATGATAATTTTTACCAATATGGAAATATCCACGTTTATCTTATTGATAAATAAAAAATGTTTTTATCACGGTGAAAATTTTGTTTCGTATTCAAAACATATATTTTAAATACAAAAAAATACTTAATAAATGACATCACTGAATTTACCATATCGAAAATTGCACTTTCACTAGTTGGGTGGTGTAAAAAATATTCACACTGATAAATATTTATTAATACAACCATTATGTTTAATCTATTTGAGTGTTTCGTTTGTTGGTGTAATAAATTATTTATTAATTTGACAAATGAAAAGATTTTTAGATAAACATGAAGATATATTTTTCTAATGAATAAAATAACCTTAATAAGATTTTTTATCATTATATTGAGGAAATATTGTTATATTAACAAGATAAATTTATTAAGCATTTTTCTATCTTAAATTTTCAATAAGATATATAAAAATTTAAGGATATCAATAAAAAAACTCATTTTTAGGATAAACATTGGAAACCCCTCTTAAGGGGAATTCTTTGAATGGATTCTATGTCTATAGGTATTAGGTATACATATAAATCTATATCTATAAAAGAGTTTGTCCTTAACCACTCACTCACTCACACACTCACTCACTCATATATCAACGTACAGCCCAAACCCCTGGACCTAGAAACGTGAAATTTCGTAGGTACCTTCCTTTTATGATGTAAGCACCCACTAAGAAAGGATTTTTCGAAATTCAACCCCTACGGGGTTAAAACAGGGTGTCAAAGTTTATATAAAAAAATATTTTTTTTTGTTCGCATTTAATTGAAACTAATCGAACATACTCTAAAATACATATAAATAGTGAAACGATTATTTCAGCATTCCCCAAAATTTAACCCCTAAGGTGTTAGGGGGTGGAAAAATTTGTAAAATATTTTTTTTTATTCACCGAATGAAACATGGAACAAGTAGGTACTCTACAAGAGAAATATCAGTTATGAAAATTCAATCACTATGGGAATAATAATAACAACTGTTCATGATATTAAAATAAATTCGGACAAATTAATATTCAATTATAAATTAAAGTTCGACGGGGACTAGGATGGATTTAATCTGCAATAAAAGAATTTGATATTCAACCCCTAAGGCGAGATTAGACGGGAATTAGTTTTAAAAAATTTTTTTAAATAAGATCAGGGATATATACGTTTTTTTATAAGTAATGAATAAAAATCAATATAAAAAATATATAATATGTCATCCCCTATTACTTATAGAGGGTTCTAATAAGTTTCAAAGTTTACGCGAGCGAAGCCGCGGGATTCCGCTAGTACAATAATAAAATGATTTTCAAAATACAAAAAAATTAAAAATATAAAATTTTTATTAAAATACAGCTGAAAAATGTATATTCTTTAAAAAATGGGCCAGTCTAAATTCTCTGAATATATCATTATGTGTTCAGGAAACGACTACCTAAAAAATCATATAATAAATATTATGACACATTATAATTTGTCCTGGAGACATTTTGGTAGTCCTTATACTGATAGTTCTAACGCTTGTCTAACAATTAATATTAACTAATAATACTGGCGCTGTGATAATCGGTTAAAGCGCGTTCGAATCGTTAATTTAACCTTTTAATTACCCAGCATGCCCTATAAATAATATGTCTGAACAATGCTGCAATTAACTGTAAAGAAAAACATATGATTTTGAGTTAGGTTAGGTCTTAAAGTATAAAGGGTTTTGTTGGTGTCTTCTAAATTAGTGGTTCCTAAACTTATTTTGTCATGGAACTCCTATTTTTAATATGTACTTATATTTTATACCCCCCCCCCCCTTCCCCTAGTATAATAAAGAATTTGCACAGAAAAAAAACTTGATCTTATTGAAAATTTGAGATGTAAAATATTTTTTCAATATAATAATATAGAACTTTAGAATACTTTAGATATGTGTCAATAGATTTCGTTCGTATAAAATAAATAATCAGTTTTTGATTTTTTTACAGCGAATTTTTGTTACTTATGGCTCATATCATGACATAGTTTGTTATAACATATAACAAAAAAAAAACAAAATTTAAATCCATATTAATTAACATTATAATTTATTTTTTTACCTTTTCACGGCTAAACCGCTAAACTGATCTTAACGAAATTTGGTAAGGAGATAGCTTGCATCCTAAAAAAGGACATAGACTACTTTATACCTTGAAAAACTATACAATTACTTTCAATACTAAATAATGGGTATGTGATTTTTGTACTAGCAACCTGTTTTATCGACTATCATAACAGAAATCTGTATTATCTAACCTTCTTCTTCTTCTTCTTCATGGGTTATATGTCTGACAGTTTCTATCCAACCTAAATTTCACGCGAACTAACAATAAGTCGCGTTTATAGGTACAATAGTTTTTTTCAAAAGGGGTAAAAAAATATTATTATTCCAGACTAACGGACATAAAAATAAAGATGTCGAAATAAGCCACTAGTAGGTATGTATATATACTATATACATAAGACAGATTTATTTGGCAACCAAGAAAATCTTATATTTACGACGCTAGCATAATTACAATAAAATCATAACTACCCAAAAAAACAACAACATATGAGCTACAAAGAAAAATCTACAAACATAAACTCAAGACATTAACAAATACATTTTGAGTTTTGTTTAGACTAGGGGGTGGGAGGGGTCAGGGGATGGTAGCAAAGCCCCGAGCGAGGTCTGCGAGAAACGCGAAGCTGTAAATGCCGGATAATTGCAGGGCGGTGGGTGCCCCTTGGGGCACTCCTATACCCCGGCGTTACTTAACGTATCCCTTGCGTCCCCCCCCACATTACCCCGGTCGACCGACGCAACTGAAATAAAACATTATGAGTCATTAAGTGGACTTACTGTGCAGAATGTACTTAGGAAAAAAATAGTAATGTTGAAAATGGATTGCATTAAAAAATAAAACTAAAAAAATAAACAAAACCGCCTTATCCTTATAAATACTGTAAAGTATATACAGTAGAAACCGGTTATAACGACATCGGTTAATACAACGTATCGGTTTTAACGACTCAAAAGTACAACTGAATCCCAAATAATTGTATTTTTATCGGTTATTACGACTATCCAATTTTTACGACCAATATGACCAGTCGTTATAACCGGTTTCTACTGTACTAATAATTAAATTTAGCAGTTTTTGAAGTCACTATCAAGCCAACAAAGATCTCTTTTATAAAGAAAAATCAATTAGAAACTGTTAAATTTAATTATTAATAATTTTTTTTAAGTTGATTTTTATTTTTTTTATTTTTCCATTTTGAGTGGTGTATCTTTGAACTCTCTTGTCAGATTTTGATAAAATTTATATGGGACCATCTCGGAAGTATACTCTTTCAAATAAACAAAAATCGTCCAAATCGGTTCATATTTGTCGGAGTTATATCCGAAAATACATATTGTCGACTTGAGAATCTCATTCTTTTTTGAAGTCGCTTAAAAAATAACAAATAAAATCGACTAGTAATCCAAATAATAATTTTCATCATCGACTAGTTATTTTTTAGATTTTATTTTGTTGTAAGTATTAACAAATGTTTAAACACATAAGTGTCAAACTTTTTGACCTTCTTGGGCCGCACGTTTAATTTTTGTGTATTTTATACAAAAAAAAAATCTGAAGACCGTTTTTTTACCTAATTTCATTAATTATTTTCATTTTTTCCCCTATAAATCTGATGCGGACCGCACGAAAAGTACTCGCGGGCCGCAGGTTGGATAAGCTTGTTTTAACACATTATTTAAAAAAATAAGATTTTTTTTCTTCTAGAATCCTTCGTGTTTCCTTGCTATACTTATGCACGTGTGTGTGTGTGTCTGTCTGTCTGTAATTATACGTTGTGATTGTAGACTTCAATCACCGGACTTCAGACAGATCGTTGGCCTGTGGCGCTTGCGGTCCCAGGTTTGAATCTCGGGGCTTTAACACAGACACTCCGGCGGAAACGGACTCTTTCTCAACCGGTGGTCACTTTTTTTTAACAAAATGTATTTTATTATAAGTCACATTTATTTCGTAAACTTCTAACCGTCTTAAACAAATGGAGTTTTATTTACTATGTATATATTTGTATTAAATGGTATATTTATGTCAGGTTTCAGGAACGATTGGTAGCTATAGTTTATATAGTGGTCACTTTTTTTAAACAAATTATATTTTTTTATTATGTCATATTTATTTTTTAGACTTGAGATCGCCTTAAACTGATGGAGTTATTTTTATTTACTATATAATGGTTTTTCATATGCTAGAAGTTTATTTTTATTAAATGTTATATTTATGTCAGGTTTCAGGAACGATAGGTATCTGTAGTTTATCAAAAATTGTTTGATATGATCTTAAAATGTGAAAAAGATATACATAGACGAGAACTAAGTATGGCTTGTTTCGTATTTGTTTTTTGTAACTCAAGACTCAAGAACTCATATTGGTGTGCAGATATCTGTCGTTAGTGAAACTGGGCATTATTGTTTTATAAATAAATAAATAAATATATTTTTCCTATTGCTATGATGTGGGTAATAAAGTTTTTTTTGGAAAGTTTGTTTTTTAGTCCAATTTTGATATGAAAAATTCAGTTATAAAATGATGCAATTTTTTTTGGTACCTACTAAAAATAATAAGAAATGTTAAAATAATAGTTATTGATAGTTAATGTATTAAAACTGAGACTCTCAACGAGACTATTAGTCTTGTCTTGTCAGAATTTAAGGAAAATTTGTCTTGGTCTCGTTTCGATTTTAAATTAGGTACCCTACGAATTATTAAACAGTAATTTTTTTGACAATTGCCATATTTACATATTTTTATGTATATGTATCTCAAAAAACTCTAATATTGTGGACTGGTACTATTTTAAAAAATGTATGAGTTAATAAAATATTGCATTCTTTAAAATAATAAAAATGAAACATAAAATTTTTTACTAAAATATATTTTGTATTAAATAGATATCAATTAAAAAAAGTATCAGAATGGTTTAGAAATAATTTGGTAAATAAACAATAAATAAATAGTATTATTGCATTACTCTACAACATGTTTACCGTCGCTTTGTATCGATAGACTCAATACTCCGACGGGCAGGTGGTTAAAATATTAAAACAATAGACAAAGTGGTCAAGTAAAATGTTTTTGTTAACTTTCTTAATTCTTGATTTTAAATATTATTATGTCTATATTTATTTTTCTTTATAAACAATATTTATTCAGTTAATAAATTACTTCTGTAGATCAGAATTTGTTATTTTTGTATATAGCTGTACTATCATTTTTGACCGAGTTATGAAAAAAAGATTTTCAGCTTTCAAAATCTATTCTTAAAATTTGTTTGCACTCATTTGCTGCAACAACGTCATAACTTAAAAATTGTTATTTTTGAGTTGTTTATACAAGAAAAAATTTATACAGCAAGAATGGCATATATAACCTTCTTTAATATGAGAGAGCAAATATATTTGAAAATTTTCATATAAAGCTATAGCAATTCAAAATTTTTTTAGTGCCTCCTAAAAAATCACTCTCAGCAAATTTGTTCTCTAGGTGCTCAAAGTTAAAAATATGGTTTTTACTTTGATCGATTAAAACTGATCGTACAAAAATAATAAATTTGTAAATTGATAAAAAAAGTCTGATCTATAAAAACCATTAGATCGATTTTAACAAAAAAAATTATCACAGACAATAGAGGCTTTGAAAGTTGATATATTTTTTTTATATTTTTGTTGACGATTTTAACTTTATACTATAGCTCGGTATGATATCAACCTATTTAATGCATCTTTAAAATGAATTTGGTGTACTTATTACCAACGTGATAAAACCATATTTAGTTAAATCTAATAAAAATGTAAAAACATTGTGCTGAAATTTAAAATCCCTTTAATTAAATGTATGTATTATGTTTAATTTTGTTGAAAAAACGATACAAAATTTAAATGTAATAGATTTAAGTTAAATGACAGTTAAATTAGCATTTAGTTAAACTTTAATATACAGGATGGTTTTATTATGAACTTCTCAGTGTTGGGTAAAATTTACTTCAATTGGCAAAAAAAAACCCTATGATAACAATTGTTGACAACTACTTTTTGCAACCAAAACTACAAATTACCAGTTACAACTAACGTTTCAATACACTGGTAGAAAGGATTTCTCAAACCAAGTAAATCTTGTTTTGTATATAACGAAAACAATATTTTCTTAAGATAAGCAATAATCTCTTAAACCAACTATAGTATTCTTGAACGAAGGAATAACGTAGTTGGATTAAGAGTATGTTTCTTACATTAAGAAAATATTGTTTTCGTTATATACAAAACAAGGTTTTCTTGGTCTAATACAGTTTTTTTCTGTGTAGTTGTCGTTCAATTTTCAATTGAATTAAATTAAAAACCCAGCACTAGTACCTACATATGTATTTATAAAATAATAATTTAATATATTTATAAAATCGAAACAAGCTATATAACAAAAACACGTGAATGCAATGTAAAAGAGTGTGTAGCTAGTTTGACTAACAAGTCGCCCTGGGCGGCATCGCTGCCTGAACCACGAGGTCGCTACAACACACCCAGTATCTCGGGTTCGAATCTCTACTGCCGGTAATCGTATCCCCCAGTCGTCCAAACAAACATTCTACTAAATTATCTAACGGATTTTCTAATAGGTACCAATTTACGAAATAAATACATTTTTATTTTTTTGCGCTCAACGTGTTTCGATTCATGCTGGAATCTTCTTCAGGAGTTTTTTTTGAATGTACTAAAAGGTATTTTAAAATACAAATATAATTTTAAACAAGAAAAAAACGTACAAATCGGTGCAGTAATGCCCTAACATACATATTGTCGAATTTTAAATATCCTACTTTTTTTAAGTCAGTTAAAAATGTATACGTATACTTGCAAATCACTATTTTACCAGATGATTACATATCCTGCAATGAAAAACATGTTTAACAAAGTCTTTTAGCCCCCCCCCCCCTTTCTCCTCCTGAATTTAATGTATTTTAGGTATTGTATAATGAATAGAAAAAAATCAATTCGTAATTTTTTTTTACTTCTAAGATTGATGTTCATAAATAATTAAAAAGGGTTCACAGGGGGGGGGGGTAAAAAGTTGAAGACCACTGATACAAATATTAATAAATATTAATCAAGTACCAGAACCGGAAAAAACTGGAACAAACAGAATATTGTTATAGATATGCATAAATTTTTTTTCATAAGGATAAAAAAATGTTTTTTTTTTTTTTTGATTGAATATTTCAATTTAAAAAAATGAGTACCTACCCCATTTAACAGCTATTTAAATTATCTTTAACTTAAATTTTGTCTCATTTAAATATATCACCCCATTTTTGAGATATAAGGTTTTAAAATCGGTTTATTTTCTAAAAAAAAAATGTGTAGTATGGAAAAAAAAATTATTTATTTGGTCTACTTTATCATGTATTGTACCCAGAAGCCAAGACTTGGTTAGTTATAATAATATACATTTTCAATATTTGATTGATTAGCTGAATTTTGTTGTATGTTTTTGGAGGGGGGGTTCGGGGGGGGGGGGCGTAATAATAAAATATTTTTACATGAAGTTTTATTTTCAGTTAGTTGTAAGTATATGTAAAAAAATACTATTTAGTTGGTCTACTTTATCATGTATTATGCCCAGAAGCCAAGACTTGGTAAGTTATAAATGTTATAATAATAATAATATATATTTTGAATGTTTGATTGGCCAGTTGTAAGTTTTTTGGTGTTATAGCAGAGGTGAAATAAAAAATGCATAATTCTGTCGTATATATTGATTCTTGCTTATCTAAATTTTTAATAAATACCCCCCTAGCTAGATTTTATTAACGTTTTTCGGTGTATATATTTAAATTTATTTCGGCGTTCATAAAGAAGTAGGAACACAGTTGAGATATTTCTGATTTTAGTCCGATATCAATACCTGGTTTAAAGATATACCTACAACGAAAATAACTTTATATATTTAAAAAATATTATCGAGAATTTTTTTTACTTACAGGATTTCTATAAATTTTTTTTGGTTAATTTTATGCTATCTTTTTTTTTCTAATAATTCATTTTTTGAATTTTGTTCGGTATCGTTCATGTCTTTAAAGTGAGTAAAGGTTCTTAACACTTTTTGTGTGTTTTTTTTTATATAGAATTAATAAATAATATAACGATGACCATAAAAAATATGTCATAAAATCATGTCACATTAAAACTAAATGTTTTATGAAGACATTAAAAATAAGTATAATACTTAATCAACATCCAACTGTAAAATTTATAGCTCTAATAATTTAATTCAGTTATAAAATTCTAATTACCCTTATATTCATTTTAATTATCACTTTTATTGAGTTCAGTTTTAGCCATCATGTTTCACATTTATGAGGCTTTTTCAAATAGTTTTATTATATTACAGCTACTGGTTTTTTCCCTACGTGAAAGGTTGTAAATTTTTTTTTGATTTTTTTTCCTTTGATTTGTCGTGATATTTAAGGTCTTTAACACTCATTTTAAAACCATCGACGGCGGTGTCTGTGTGTGTGTGTGTGTGTGTGTGTGTATGTGCCCCCTCCCTACTCTTCTACACATATTAAGGGAAAAATGACTGGGTTAACCCCGTCGGTTAATATGATTTTTTTGAAATTAGATAATTATAAAAAACGAATTAAATTTTTAATTTAAAATGTACACATTACTTTGATTGTTTATCATGGGCAAAAGGGGGGGGGGGTATGTAAGGAATTATTTAGTCCACTTCTAGATAATTATGATAAAATTTATGAAATATTTAATATTATGTATAATTTTATAAATCTTTATATAATTTGTTTGTTTTCTAATTCAAACTCACTATGAGAATCTACTATGTTGTTCCCATGGGCCCCCAGGTTCTTTTCCGTTAAATCTTAGATTTTTTTGACGATGGCAAAAAAAAGTTTATTGTATTGCCCCACCAGGCCCTCAGGGTTGAGCCCCTTCTATGTGAGGGCATAAGATCTAACAATATCTTTTAGGACACAATTCTTTTTTAACAATTTCTTTTGCTTGACAATCAACGTTTCTACATATCCCTCAGTGGAAAAATAAGATACTTTATAATGTTCGCTATCATAATGGGGCTAGCAAAATTTCCTATAGCTATAGAAAGCACTGTCAAATGAGGTATTAACCCATTTAGACCTGAAACTATTTTTTAAAATTTTTGAATTTTTTCGTGTTTTAATGTGATTTAGTGGGTACTTGAAAATTAATAAAAAAAATATTCGTTTGTCTGGTGTACTATATTATGTGGTACGGTAGATCTAAATGGGTTAATTTTGTAGCAGTGATACTTGACTACAGTATTGTAACACAGTTGGTGCAGACTCTGACTGTACGTGGTATAATTATCATAATATCACCACTGTTACAGTAAAGTTGTTGGTGTTTACATACAATACGTACGTGAAACTTGTCAAAGTCTTCTTGAATTATTTGAGAGTGCTTGCTAGCTAGTAAATTTGCTAACCCCTTTATGATACCAGACATATAACTATTTTTATTTTGTCTTCACTGTTTGGCTGCAATGTACATATGTCTATACAATACAAGGAAATGTATAGCTCTTATTTTTAAGTAGTACAAAATATCAAATAATAATAATTGAAATTGTAACCACAAACCCTATATATCGATACCCAATTTTTCATTTGGTTGTTGTTTTTGTGGTAGTACCTAATTTAATATCGTATCATGTCGGTTGTGGCAAAATTGAATAACTCAACAGCAGAAAAGTTCCGTAGATCTATTACAGATAAAATAATTCAAAGAAATCTATTCTTTATATCATGCCACGGCCGTACCTAACCTAAATTATGTATTATATACATCTACCCACAACAGGGGTGTATAAAGTAGATACATATCTTACATACGATAAGAAAACTGAAAACATTGAATAAGCAATATTTATGTCCATAAAGGAGTTAGTAATAATACCTCAAATGAGGTATCAAACTTATATGACAGTTCTCTTGAAGTTTCATCAAGACTTTGACAAGTTGTGTATGTAAACACACGGTGTTAAAACAGTGGTGATATTATGATAATTATACCACGTACAGTCAGAGTCTGCACCAACTGTGTTACAATACTCTAGTCAAGTATCACTGCTCTAAATTCTATAGCAAATCCATAGATACTATCACAAAATTAATACCTTATTTGAGAGTGCTTCTTAGCTTGCAAAACTAGCTTCCTTCATGTTTAAATATCTATTTTTTGTCTATGACATTTACCTAATTTTACAGTAAGACGAAAAAATTTTTTTTCATTAATTTTTTTAAATTTTTTTTCTTATGTCTACAAAAATTAGTCACGATGGATAGTTTTTGAGTATTATTTAAAAATATAATGTCCACTGTGATATTTGATAAAATTCAAAACTATACCCAATACCCTAATTCTATTTACAAATTTGGGTATAAGGAAAAATTATACTAAACAAATCTGTAAAAGTATTCAAGGAACCCATTCTGAGTAAAAAAATGTATTTAGGCTTAATAGGGCTTAAACTTAAATTTAAATCAATAAAGATAGAAAAAATCTGACTTAAGTACGTATATACTACGTACAGTAGAAACCGGTTACAACGACATCGGTTAATGCGACGCATCGGTTTTAACGACTCAAAATAAAAATCCAACTAAATCCCATATAATTGCAATTTTACCGGTTATTATTACGACTATCCGCTTTTTACGACCAATATGATTATTAATAAAATTTGTCTTTATTAAATAAATAGAAAAAAATATCAAATATATTGTACACCCAAAAAAGAAATTAGTAAGTATTACAGCGCGGCATAGTACAAAATCGCTTCGAACCGTCAAATTATAAAATTTACAAGAACTTAAGCAAAAATTACAACTTCGTCTTGTAAATCAAGTAAATACAAAATAAAATAAGCAGTAGATACTGTAAACATTGTAATTTTAGCTCATTTTCCTAGCACTTGGCCGGATTCATTAGTAATAGTTTGTAAATTTTATAATTTGACGGTTCGAAGCGATTTTGTACTATGCCGCGCTGTAATACTTACTAATTTCTTTTTTGGGTGTATTTTTCAGATTAAGTATCAAATAAATTTTCGCCTTTCTAGCTCGATCTGAATTATTTCCAGACTCGCTATTTTCTTTCAAATAATTTCCAACCCTACGTGTTATTGTTTTTCCATACACATACACAGACACACATACACCCTATGTGTGTGTGTCTGTGTGTTAGAATCTAGATGACTTATCGTCACGCGAGCCCGCGCGTTTTTGTAAGTGATCCGTCAGTTAGGGGTTGCAGAGGGCTCTAGGTTCGTGACCCCACCCCTACATACAACACCCAGAATGCTTTGCGGTTTCCGCTTTACATGCCACCGCCGTTTCTCGCGTAAATACAACATTTTACGTATAAATAAAAGAACAATCCAAAATATATATCTATATACGAATTTGTATATATATAAACAACAATAAAAATATTGCAAGAATTATATATAGATTACAGGATGGTAATGGAATGCCTTGGAGTGATCAGGGTAGACAATTGTATTTAAATTGTTGTTTTCTATTATGCACATCTGTTTAAATGAATAATTTTTTGGATTTAAGCGGGTTGGCTTATGAATTTTGTAAATTTGGCAAATACTATTAGAATTTTTATTACTACAAAATAAAAGCTTCTAATCTGAAAGAGGGGGGATTTAGAGCCCCTAAAAGGCACTAAAACACCCAATTTTATAGCTGTGTCGTCAGAAAAAAATCATACTTATATTTATTATTTATCAAGACGAAAGTAATTCTTTATCCGTTTGTTATCTTTTCACGACTAAACTGCTGAACCGATCTTGATGAAATTTGGCAGGGAGATATATATCCCTGCCTTAAGCTACTTTATTTATATCTAGAAAAAAGTTTATTAGATAAAAATATAAAATTTTAAATAAATTAATTTGAAATGAAACAAGAATATATAACCTCATCTGCAGTTAGACCCTCAACCTCAGCAGATGATTGTGGATAGTGTATACAGTAAAAACCGATTATAACGATATCATTTAATATTAATACAACATATCGGTTTTAACGGCTCAAAATAAAAGTTCGACTGAATCCTGTTTTACCAATTTTTAAAACTAACGGCACTTACGACCTAATATGAAAGGATGATGTCGTTATAACCAATTTCTACTGTATATTGAAACTATTTCCATAAGATACAAATGTTAAAACTTGATTATAATGAAACTAAACTTTTTCTATACAAATATTAAGATAGTGATGCTCCTTTTATGTAATATGGGCGTTATAAGAGTAGATATTCGTATAGAACAGTTGTTTATGAAATACATTAGCTATAAATGACCTTGACCACTTATTTTAATCAAACCCCATTAAATTGAGACTCCATCATTGAGTATGTTCTTAGAAACGTTCTACTTATTTTATATAATTTTTATAAAAATATATTAACATTTATAATCTTCCCAAAATATTTTTATATGAGATATTAAAATTGCCACTATATATTTTAGGTTGATACGTTGGACATAATGATCCAGATATTAACCCTTAGCTGCCACTGTGGGGTACCAGACGCCCTACATTATTTCAACATCAATGTAAGCTGTTTAAATGTTACAAGGTTTTCAATTTTTTAAATATATTAAATATTATATATTCTTTTAAATAACCGATCGTTCGAAGATCATAGAAGAATTTTATTGAATTAAGATATTCAATATCTTTCGAGTAGTTAGCATTTTAATGTCTGGGGTACGAGGTGACCCCAGTGTGGTAGGTATGTTATTCTGGAGAAATGTAGCAGCTAAGGGTTAATAATTGTTATTGTTACACAAAAGAAAATAAATTATATATAGTTAGGTACTAGAAAAATAAAATAAAAAATTCCTCCCCCAATTTTTTTCTGGGTGCGTCACTGCTTTATAGACGTCGTTCTACGTCCAAATATTACTTATTAACTAAAGTAGCAAATTAATCCTACCAAGAATGGTGTATAAGGTCATGGAGGAAAAATAAGGTCTACACACAAAAAAAACTGTATTGGACCAAGAAAATCTTGTTTTGTATATATATAACGAAAACAATATTTTCTTAATATAAGAAAACTACTCTTAATCCAACTACATTATTTCATCGCCCAAGAATACTATAGTTGGTTTAAGAATATATTTCATATCTTAAGAAAATATTGTTTTCGTTATATACAAAAGAAGGTTTACTTGACTTAAGTAAACCTTTCTACCAGTGTACCGTAATTATAAATGCTATATTTTGGGTAATAAGTAATTTATATTTAAAAGGCTATGTTGGTGATAAACTTTGGTTTATTATTAATCTAAATAAGAACAAAAACTAACATTTCTTAAATGCCTTTTACAATTTTAAGACATCTTAAAAAAAAGTAAATTTTAGCCTTATTAAACTATATGGTACTATAATAATTACAAAATGATATGAAAAACGTAAAATATTGCTTAAGTCATATCGGCTATAAGGCTTAAGCCTTGTATAACTGCTTAAGTCTCTTTACCTACTACAACTTATTTTCTGTTACTTTGTTTTTGTCTCTTTTTATAAGACAATAAAAGCGATTTGTAGAAAAAATATGTCAAAATATCAAAATTAAAATAAAATTTTATAAATTTGTAAATAGCGCATAATCCTTTGTTATTTTCTTTAAATAGACCATTCCGGTATTAGTATACCACTGTAACCTGTAAAGAAACTTTGGAAGAACGCATTTTACATTCACAATAAAAAAGATCTACACCGTTTTCAAGAACACACTTACATCGTTTAGTTTCAAGTTTCGTCGTACAGATGGAGCCATTTTTACATTTACAATAAAAAAAGTCAACACCGCGAAAGCCTGATTTTCATTCAAAATCAAAACCCCCGCACTCTGAACACTACATACCGTTTCCCAGAACAAACTTACATCGTTTAGTTTCAAGTTTCTTCGTACAGATGGAGCCACAGCGCGCGTGTTTGTTCTGGGCTAGGTGTGACGTCATCTAGCCGTACCCATCTCAACCAATGGCGTCCGTGGGGAAGGGCCGGAGAGGGGAGTCCGGGAGGAGCGAGGGGGGGGGGATAGAGGGACGCCAGTACGCACGCAGCTGTCTTGGATGTGTTTTTTTTTTGTTTTGTTTTTTTGATTAATTACGGCAGATATTCATTTGTCATTTCTGTTTTGTTAGTATTTTGTTTCTGCGGTTGTTGAAGATTGATTGAAGCCATTTTTGTTGTTGGTTGGTTTTGGTTTGAATCGGCTTTAATCTAATTTGACTAGAGGTATTCGAAAAAAAATTAACTGGATTTTTTTTGGCTATTTTTTTTATTTGCTTGATTTAATGGTCAGGCCTTTTAAAAAAATTGCAAATGAAGTTTTTTTATTTTTTACAATTTTAAGTAATTTAATTTTTTATATGAACTGACTAAAATCGACACTGCGGGCATACTTTTTTCATATATATTCTTTAAACAATTTTTAAAATATTTTCATCTGCATCTTATTATCTTCCCAAAAAACTTATAGGACTAACGCCCAGTATTATCAAGTTTAACTAAATGCTCCTTTAACTAACTGTCATATTATCAAAAGAACCAAGCATAATACATTTGATTAAATAGATTCAAAATTTTCTGCAGTATTTATTTACAATGTATATTATGTACATTTTTCATTGAAAGCTTAAATATTGATTTAAATCATATTTGTAATATACGAAAATTACTTTAAAGGAGCATTTAGCGCTAAAGGAGCTTTAAATTGGTTGATAATACCGGGCATAAGGCTATAATCTATATTGCATTAAAATAGTCCTCTGATTCGATTCTAAATGTCAGCTATTATTTGCAAAAATTTATAGTATACAGTATAAAAACTTCTATAAATCGAGGTTGAAGGGAAACGCTACAAAAATCAGAGCAAATAGATTTTGACTAGATATTATATAGAGGGTTTTGAATTATAGAGGCTACAGTTAAAGTTATTCGATCATTAGAGCAATGTATAGATAAAAGTTTATTTGAATATGTTATTTATGGATAACTCATGTATTTTACTAATTTTTATTAAAAATATTGGACGTATATGGTTTTTGAGTAATTGGATATTAAAAATAGATTTTTTAACACACGATAAATGAGAGAACTTGCCGAAAGTGCTCTATTTATTGAAATTTTACACAATTGGCTATATAGAGACGTTTTAAAAACTAATTTTCGAAACTTCAGCCCTTTTAAATACTATAATAATTATAAAACAAATATATTATTCACGTGTAATTTATTCAAAATAATGAAAAACTAGCTCTGCCATTACAGCAGTACAAATTAGTACATGTTACTATTATATAGGTAGTACTGTCTATTTCAATTTTCAAATTAAATTAAACTTTTTTTAATTTTAACAATTAACAAAATAAAATATACCATTAAATGTATAGGTACATGTGTTCTGAAAATAAATTAAAAACAAAATTTTTCGAAACCAAATCTTTTTTTACAGTGTACGACTAGACGTATAACCTTAAATAATTTCAACTTGTAGAGGTCATGAAAATAATAATAATTATAGAAAGTAAAATTGTATTTGGCTAAACTGCTGATCCGATTTTGATGCAATTTAGCAGAGAGATAGTTTTCAGCCTGAGGAAGGACATATAGGCTACTTTGTATCACAAATAGATATAAAATAATAGCTGGTATTGTACACAAAAAAATTATAAAAAGTACAGTAAAAACATCGATTTTATTAAAAATTTTGATTTATTTCTTAAATCAATTAGGTATTCCATACAAAAAAATTTGTAGAATATTATAATTTATGTAGATATTTACTCTTCAAAACAATAAATATCATTTAAGTCGATATATAAAATTGTGTTTATATATTTTTTGTATATGTAAAAAGTTCTGAAATATAATTATACCTCCATAAATGGTATATAATTTAACCTCATAATGTACTAGTTAATGAAAATTACTAGTCTTGGTAATAGCTACAGATAAATCTGTGTTTTTCTAATTATTATTTACTAATATTGTTATTGATTTTTAAACGTATATTTAATTGTAAAATATATATTACTCTGTAATAATAATTTATTAATTTAACTATTTGGAAATATTCTTGTTAATGTGACTGTTGGAAAGGGAGGGGGGTAAGGTGGGGAATAATTTTATAGAAGTTTTATATATTTATTAGAAAATACCAGCAAGAGTGCAAATATGTTTTATTTTTTATTTTTATTAGTTTTTACATTTTATTATCATGTATATATTTGAGGAAAGAACTTGTTGTGAGTAAAAAAGGATAAAGTTTTGTCTCGTTTACATAAACAAGATAGAAAATAAGTTTTTTTTTTAATACAAATTTATTTTAAAAATATTTTCAATTTTCATAAAATTCTATGTTATCAAAAACTCTATTTTGAAATCATAAATTTTGGCAAACCCTAAAAACTGTGATTCTCGATTATACTTATAAATAAAGCTGATATTGTCTCGATTTCGTTGAGCTATTTTTCTTGTTTATATTTGAAGTAGGGGGTCTACTTTTTAACGTCTGAAAAATAAACAGTTTTAATGAATTTTTAGGAAAAGAAACAATTAAAGATAGAACGATAATTTTTTGTTTTTTTCCCATAAGATGCAAGCTATTTCCCTGCTAAATTTCATCAAAATTGGTTCAGCAGTTTAGCCGTAGAAAGGTTACATATATATAGACAGACAGACAGACATATACTTACTTTCGTATTTATAATATTAGTATACTTTATAAATTATTTATTTGAACTAAAAATTGATAAATATTTAAAATCGCTTAAACTAAAAGTGCACCTTAACCACAAATGTTATGTTACTCGACACGTGTTTCGACTTCACAAGAAGTCCTCATCAGGAGCCTAACGATTCCAGACTGATACAGTATCGTAACATTGTCTCGTTCTCGTCTTGTTAAAATTTCAGACGGTCTCGTTGTGATTTCGTCTATCCATATATTTAAGCTTATTTCATCTTATCCGAATTTAAGACGTGATCAATGCATATTTCACCTAGAAACCAAGAACCATTTTAATTTTATTCTTATCTAAAACTAATATTCAGTCTTCAGTGGTGATCGTCTAAATCTAACAATTAAATACATACAGAAAAAAAATAATAAAAGAAATGATATTGGAATAATCTTCAAGGGTACATTTTGGTCCGGTCCATTGCGATTGGGCGCCCGAGGGGGCCCCACAGTACGGCCAATAGCGGTAAGGGTAATGCTGTACCTGTCACATGGGCACCGCCCCCTCGGAATGACAAATGATACGTGCCTGGCTGTTTTTCTGTATACGCTGTTTTGATATATGTAAGGTACATACTATAGTCTGGTGTGTTATTATTTATGAGGGCCATTACTATTTATTGTTTTTTTCTGAAATTGTTTAATTTATTACGAGCCCGTTAAATGGTTAATTGCAGATGAGGTTAATATGTGAAGTATTGAAAATTAATAACCAGATAATATTTTTTTTATTGCTGGGGTTTTTTAGATGAAGAAAACGGATGTAAACTTTTTCTATATTTTTTTTAATATTTACATAAGAATGCAATGATACTTATTGATTTTTTTTGGTTTGTTAAAGTTTTGGCGTTAAGGTGGGCTCGTGGGCCCCGTAAAGCCGCATGTCTGTACTTACTGAATTTTGAATTTATTTAGGAATGTTACACACATGACTTCGTTCGCGCAGAAATTTATTTTTTTATTATGTAATTTTGTGATACCGAAAATAAAATTTGAACTAACTTTCATGTGAACCAATAGGGCACTTCACTGTCGAGTTATTTTTAAGTTAAAAGGCAGTATTAAGAAGCAATATGTTTAAATATTGAGAAAAATATACGAGATCAAAGTTTTTAGTACTTTCGTCCTTTTTTTTGGGGGGGTGGGGGGGGGGGGGTTATTTTATGCTAGTGTTTTTATTATATGCGCAAAATTTATAACCTTCATATTTTGAAAATAGTATTTACTGCTTTGTCATTTTGAATAAAAAATCAAATTACGAAAGACAGTAAACTAAAAAGGCTTGTATTTCATCAGTAAACCATATTTTTCTGCTTTTTTCCTCAGTAACTTGTTTATAAGAAATCGTTTATATAGAATTTTACGGTATCAAAAATAATAAAAAAAAAAAAGATGTTACTGCCTTTCTTAAGCTTTGATTAATGGGCGTCGTGATTGCCTCCTGCCCTGATTATCCTAGAATACATCCTATAGTTCCTTTAGTCACATATATACCTATGGTGTTCTTATTTTACTGGCTGATACATAAAAGTATTAAAATCAAAATGAGGAAAAAAACAGATTTTCGTATTTTTAAACTCGACTGAAATTTCAATCTTCGGTTAAAATATTGCTGGTTTTATAAATAAATAAATTAGTTCCCTTGAATTTTTCGAAAAACATTAAACGTTTTTGATAAAAAATCTATCAAACTAGAAAAATTTCGAGCCAGTTCACAGTTCACAGTTTATTTATTTTTCCGTAAAAAGCGATATTAAAATGCTAAGAAAAAAGATATCCTTTACAAATGGCATATATAGAACACATAGAACAAAAAGAAGCTACACTGGTAGAAAGGATTTCTCAAACCAAGTAAACCTTGTTTTGTATATAACAATATTTTTTTAAGATAAGCAATAATCTCTTAAACCAACTATAGTATTCTTGAACGAAGGAATAACGTAGTTGGATTAAGAGTATGTTTCTTATATTAACAAAATATTGTTTTCGTTATATACAAAACAAGGTTTTCTTGATCCAATACAGTTTTTTTTCTGTGTATAGATCACTATATATAGATAATCCTTATGTGATGAAAAGTTTCATGCTATAACAGATAGATAAGCAATGGGAATACAAATATAATTATAAAAAAAAACTATAACGACCTAGCTGAAACAACGCGAACTAAACACACATAGAAATATTCTTTAGTAGAAAATTCTCAGACATTTGTATACCATATACCTATCGTAGCATAGGTAATCAGTTATGTGTGTGTGTGTGTGTGTGTGTGTGTGTGTGTGAGCCTCGCGTGATGCACAATACAGCTTCGTGTCGAGATCATACCTATACTCTTCTTGGATTTGTTTTTTATCCAAGCTTTATACCTACCTGTTTGAACCAACTGCCATACTCATTTATTATTTCTTATATATAAGAAATAAATCAACTATGACAGACAAAAATATACCAACGTCAGTTCATAGATGAGAGAGAAGCATGCATGATGATATCTATATAGCTTAAACTAATCCTAGAGTCTCGGGTTTTCTTACAATCAAAGTCCCATCAAAATCGGTTAATCATTTTCAATATTAAGTCGAAGCAAACTAATAACTACACTAGTAGAAAGGATTTCTCAAACCAAGTAAACCTTGTTTTGTATATAACAATATTTTCTTAAGATAAGCAATAATCTCTTAAACCAACTATAGTATTCTTGAACGAAGGAATAACGTAGTTGGATTAAGAGTATGTTTCTTATATTAAGAAAATATTGTTTTCGTTATATACAAAACAAGGTTTTCTTGGTCCAATACAGTTTTTTTTCTGTGTATGCATGATGATATTTATATATGTTTAAACTAATTCTATAGGGTCTTATATAGGCTTACTTATAATCAAAGTACCATCAAAATCGGTTCAGAAGTTTCAGTAATAAGTCCAATCAAACGAACAGTTTTATGTTCGGTATTATAAAAGGGGCTAGCAAATTTTCAAACAAGCTAACACTCTCAAATGAGGTATCAAACTTATATGACAGTTCTCTTGGAATTTTCTGATGACTTTGACAAGTTTCGTGTTGTATGTAAAAGCCAAACAACGGTATTAAAATAGTGGTGATATGAAAAATATTTTATATGGCCAGTCGCAAACTGTGCTACAATACGTTGCTCTAAATTTCGTAGCAAATCTTTAGATACTATAACAAAATTAATAACCTCGTTTATGAGTACTAGCTAGCTTGCAAATTTGCTAGGTCCTTTATAATACAGGACATTAGGCTTTTTTTATAATCAAAGACTCATTAAAATCGGTTAAGCAGTTTCAGTATCAAGTCGAAGCAAACTAACAACTAGCCTAAAGTAATTCTAGGGTCTTAGGCTTTCTTACAATCAAAATCCCATCAAAATTGGCTAAGCAGTTTCAGTGTTAAGTCGAAGCAAACTAACAAATAAAAATTCTAAAATCTATGCCTGCATAAAAATATAAAAAATGACTTCAAAAAAACACTGAAAAGTTATATGATAATTAAATTTAACAGTTTTTGACGTCAATTTTCTTTATTATTTATTATTTATTTATTTTTAAGTTTTTTTATTTTTTCCTTTTCGATCAGATTCTGATAAAATTTATATAGGATCACTATACTCTTTCAAACAAACAAAAAATAGTCCAAATCGTTGCTTATTTGTCGAAGTTATGACCGAACATACATATTGTCGAATTGACAACTTTATCCTGGTCAGATTCTGATAAAATTTATATGAGACCATCTTGGGGGTATACTCTTTCAAACAAACAAAAAATAGTCCAAATCGTTGCTTATTTTCGAAGTTATGACCCAACATACATATTGTCGAATTGACAACTTTATCCTGGTCAGATTCTGATAAAATTGATATGAGACCATCTTGGGGGTATACTCTTTCAAACAAACTAAAAATCATCCAAATCGATTCATATTTGTAGGACTTATGCCTGAATAAGTATAATAAAAAATATATTACTGATTTGAGAATTTTTTTTAAAATAGGTTAAAAATGCGTACAAACTAAAACATATTTAAAATATTTATTTCTCATTGTAAAGACAGAATTTACAAAATTGTATATTAGTGTAAAAATATATTATATACGACTAAATAAAATTAAATAATAAAAAACCAAGGTTAATTTTAGTGTAATACATTTTAGTGAAATGTTGATGTTGTTTTTTTTTCTAGATTTTGTCAATTCACGGATGGCTGAAGATGAAATAATAATGAAATGGTGTTTGTTTGAAGGTCGATTCAAACGTCTCTACATTCTATACAGACCGTTTGGCGAGTAAAGGTAATTAAAATAATAAATCCATTCAGAAACTACATCGTCTAATTTTAATAACAAATTTTTTTGATGTCTTAATTTTGTGTAGAATGTGTAAATAAAATTTATTTTAATTCTTCATGATATTAGTTTAAAATTCTCACAGAAAAATATGTATTTTAATTAATGTATCATACTTAATTAACCATAGATAAGGTTGCTTCCGCACTATGGCCCATAGATAAGAGATAGCTATGTGATCATTTTTGAATCTAGTTCAAAATAAACATTTTTTAATTCCGTATCTGTCTGTCTGTCTATCCTGTAAGTCTGATAAACCACTGAACGTATTTTAATGAAAAAACAACTGCCAAGTAAATGCACAGTGCTTCCTCGTGCTAAATTCATCAAAGGTGGTTAATTATAGAACAATTCAAATAAAAACCAATAAAGTATTCAGATGAACTGCCTGTCATTGGTTAACTATTTAATTTTCATACAATTTTAATAAAAAAATATTAATTCGACATTTTTCTTAATACGCGCCTGGTTATTATGTCGTATATTTTGAATTTTTTGACAATTTAAATCAAAATCATTATTTTTCTGCTATACAAATGTCAAAATGACATTTAAAACGTCAAAATGACATTTAATATGTCAAAGTAAATAGCAATTTTAAAAAACAAATGACGATAAAAAGTCTATCAAATTGAGATAGATCTTTGTAAGGGAATATTTTACAACAGAAATATACTATATTATAGAGAATTGAATACTTTACAAAAAAGGTTCTATAAAATTTTCACGTAACATGTGTGTTTCTTGAGATATCTTCAAATCAAAAAATAAATATTTTGGGATGTCACCCCTCCACCTTAGACACGATTTTAGTACTTTTAAAATGGGGCCGTCCTCAAACCAGACCCAACCAACTAACCAAGTTTCATTAATATTGGTTCATGAGTTAAGCGTGTGACAAGGATTGGGGGACAGACACACACAGACAGACAGACACGGAACAAAAAGTGTTTGTCTTGACCTGAAACGAATAGATCCGGTAAAATTTAAAAAATCGAAGAACAAATTTTTTTTCTCTTTTTAAAACGATCACAAAGCTTCTCGTATCTTCGATATTGCGAGGAAGCAAAATGTTTATACAAATTATTCCAATTTTATTTTTTCAAAATTTCTCCAAAATGACGCATGCTATGTAAAAATTGTACGGAATCTTTTTTGTAGAACATTAACTATTCTATAAAAAAGGTTCTTACAATTTTTAGAGTTAAATATTCCCTTACAAAGATACAGCAAGAGGAAGCACTTTACAAATGGTTTAAAAAAAAACACTTTATTTTTTTCTAGTTTTATATAAAATAAATAACATAGGTGGTGATAGACATATACCTAGCTTACAAAAGGTAAAAATACTTTCTGTACAACAACGAACATACCCAAGATAGCGTGCTTTGTGGTTACAGGTCGTGCTATAGGATCGGGTGGAAAATAATTCTTCTTTCTTCTACTCTGCTATGCTTTGTTTATTTTAATTCGCGCTCACGTGTGTGTATGTGTCTGTGTGTGTGGGAGCGTTCCAAGAAATCCCTGAACGAAAATCGCGTTAGACATTCTTAAGTACACGTCTGTCATGACTTGTTGTATATAGGGAGAAACGTCGGAATTGAATCATGTTGAAAACATCCAACAAGTAGAATTATTTTATTGTATACTTTACATATATCTGAGCATGTGTTTTAAGTACAGAATGTACTTATTCATATGAATGTCTATTTGTAAAGTATGCTCAAGAAAAACGTGATTATTTTGGTTTAATATTTAATATGAACTGATTGATTTTTCAAAACGATGTCACGTATTTTTTTTATTTTTAATTCTGAAAGTGCTAAGAAAAATAATTGGTTTTGGTTGAAAAATAATATAAGTCTTATACCTTGCACATTTTTTAAAAAAATAGAAGTGATAAAAAATAATTAGAATAAAAAAGTTTAATTTTAAAATTAATTTATTATGAAATATATACTATAGCATTTTTAAATTAAAACTATTTGAACTTTATTAAATCCAGAAATTAACGAGTTCCTTTTTAAAGGAGAGGGGGTCAGTTCACGAACTGATATTTCTTTTGATATAAATTTTGACAATTAAACTTGAAAATTTCAATACAATCTGTATTTAAAAAAAATCCATAATAAATTTCAGAAGCGATGAAATGATTGTTTTCCACAAATTCTGAGGGGGGTGGGGTGTAAAATTACTAATTAAATTACGAATCTGATAAAATACACTTTTTACCCTCGATATATTAATGTCCGGGGTATCATAAAAGGGCTAGCAAAATTTTATAGCTAGCAAGTACTCACAAATGAGGTATTAATTTTATGACAATATCTATGGATTTGTTATAGAATTTAGATGAGTGATACTTGACTAGAGTATTCAGTGCCGGATTTACCCTATGTGGTGCCCTAAGCACAAATTATAAAAAGGCCCCCTTTTTTTAAGCTTTTTTCACAAAAAGTTACTAATAATTAATAATTCTGAAGACTTTTTTTTTTTTTAGCTCCTCACCAAAAATTTCCCCAATTTTACGATGATGCCCCATCATGGTGCCCCCTATGGTCGGGTGCCCTAAGCAATTGCTTGTTTTGCTTATTAGTAAATCCGGCACTGAGAGTATTGTGACACAGTTGGTGCAGACTCTGACTGTACGTGGTATAATTATCATAATATCACCACTGTTTTTAACACCCTTGTTAGTGTTTACATACAACGCGTACGTGAAACTTATCAAAGTCTTCATGAAACTTCAAGAAAACTGTTATATAAGTTTGATACCTCATGTAAGAGTGCTTGCTAGTTTCCTTTATGATACACTGGTAGAAAGGATTTCTCAAACCAAGTAAACCTTGTTTTGTATATAACGAAAACAATATTTTCTTAAGATAAGCAATAATCTCTTAAACCAACTATAGTATTCTTGAACGAAGGAATAACGTAGTTGGATTAAGAGTATGTTTCTTATATTAACAAAATATTATTTTCGTTGTATACAAAACAAGGTTTTCTTGGTCCAATACAGTTTTTTTTGTGTTCTTTATGATACCGGACATTAATCTAGTTCACTTAAAATCGATTCAACTTATTTTGTTTTACAATTCGATTTGTGTGGGAAGTAGAGAAACGTATATCAAGAAAAAGTAAAGTACAAATGACAGACAGTGTTGTGTTGTTAACTTCGTGAGACTTAGCAGATGTGTCAGTCACAGGGCCAGCTAGCGATAGACAGGACAATGGGGGTCCCCTAATTACAATCATCTATTGTTTCTTTTGGGTTTATCCTACGTTATTTCTCAACAGAGAGTAACTTTTTTTTCTTATTCTGAAGTTTTGACTTCAAGTGTGTTTCTAAATACAGTTGAATCCAGATATAACGACTTTCAAGGGACCGCGGCAACACTTGGTCGTACTAACCGGACGACGCACTAAACTACCGGATTTTTTGGGGGGTACATGCCCGTTTCTCAGTAAAATCAAATAGAACGGTATATTAAAAAGTACATGATTGTAAAGACCATAAAAAAGTAAGAAACTTTTGTAAAACAAAAATTACCATACTTTCAATTGTTTAGAAAATATGGCGACTTGCTCTCAAATTTTAGGGTTTTACTAAAAGTGCTCTAATTTCGTTAAATATTAATGGAATTTTATTATTTTTTTAAATTTAGAAAGTAGAAATAATGACCTTTGTAATGATCTATGAATATTTAAGATTTTGATAGTTTATAGTGACATACGCGACATATAAAAAATGCAAAAGTTCAATTAGCGATAATTCAAAAAAATAAGTAGTTGGTCGCTTAAACCGGAGTTGTACTATACGGATATGTTTTCATAGTACGTCTATATATGAAACCTAATTTGAGTTTGCATTTTCATCGCTAAAAACTGTCAGTCGGTATATCCAGATTATACTGTAATAATATTCCCTTTCCCCAATATTGCAACTCCACTGTACATGTATATATTTACGCTCCATTGATCTGATTTGTAAATGGGTAACTAGTTTTATTTAGAATTGGTTGATTATGTTTTCTTAATTAGAATATATAAATAAATTACAATATCAAACATGTTATTATATATGGGTATTAATTTATTAATGATATTCATTGATATGCCTACTCAAAACTATACATTCACGTGTTCAGTGTGGCCGTATTCGTCCATGGATGAGTTTACCTGTAAATATTCTATATGGACATGGATAATACATAAAAAAAATTAAAGGATCACTTGATTTTATCGAAAAAAGTGTTCATTTTCAAAGTAGTGCCAATAGGTCAAATATGATCCTTTTTTATTTATAGGGTGTGAAATTTGAAGGAAATTTTATCCTCTTTTTGAATTTAGGGATATTTTTGTGTTATTAAACATTATTTTGTTTATTTATTGTAGGTATATCTTATTTTATAGTAAAAGTAACTGTTATACACGCGACTTCGTCCGTGTGGAATTTGTGTTTTTTTTTATATAATCAATTTTTATTTCGGGATGCAAAGTAGCCTATAGGCTTCCTCAGGATGTGAGCTATCTTTCTGTCAAATTTCATCAAGATCGGTTCAGTAATTTTGCTGTAGGTAACAAATAAAGAGACATACGCAGAGTTACTTTTGAATTAATTTATGGAAACAATATAATTTTACCGAAAAAATTGCTCATTTTAAAAGTAGTATCAATAGGTGGAATTTTATCGTTTTTTTTACATATAGAGTATAAAAATTAAAGAAAATGTAATCTTTTTTTTGAATTCAGGTGTATTTTTTTTTTGTTATTTAATGTTTTTTTTTATGATCGAACTGAGGTTGAATAAAAAATAAAAAATATTTTTTTTTTGCAATTTTGAAAATTTCCCACAGGGATGTATAATTTTTTGTTCTAAATTTCAAGGTAACAGTTTTGTAGAAAATTTTCTCAGCTTTAAAACGCTTTTTGAGTTTTTTTAAAAACATGTTTTGGTGTTGAGATATTCGAATTTGAATGATAGAAGTATACCTACCTAAAAATTTTAAGCGACCATAGAGGGCCTTATTCTGATCACGCAGAAAAAAATTAAATTGTCTAATAGCATTTAAAAAATGATTAATTTTAATTTAACCCTTTCAATACGAATGTATTTCTTAGCATGCAGATTTATAATAAAAAGTTTCAAATTTTGTTTTAATTTGCTGTATCTAATATAAACAAAAAAATAAATATTTGTAGATATATATCTCAAATATCATTGATTTCCCTATATACCGTAGTAATATTTTCCCATTAATATTTGACCCCATCCAATTTTCTAACTAACTTTAAAGATGATAATTTTCCAGCAGCTCCACCTAGTGAGAGAATCACGTACCAATCCATTAGTCAGACTGATATGTATTATATTAAAAAACGTTTTACAGGAATGCTAATAAATCATGAGTTCCCCAAACGTATCAGGCGTACCAACCTAGAGCTTCAATCACCATCCATCAATGAACATCTAAGGCATGACATAAAATTACCATCGCCACATCTTATATGCCACACAGAGACGTATTCAAATCATTTCTATTCAATTTAGTTAATACATAGTTAAACTATGTTCAGGCTCAGATAGAGGGGGGGGGGGGGGGGCTAAGAGAGCCATATGGCCCGGGCCTCTAAGTTTTAGGGCCCCAAAATTTTAATTATAAATTTCCTTACGTTCACAAAATGGAGTGGTGTGAGGGCTCCGAAATGTTATTTGACTTGAGCCTCATTAACACTTAGGGACTCGCTACTGGGTCTAACGGACCCAGTCCTTCGTATTTTGGTTAAAATCTTTTAAAGTTTGAAGTGTGCGACATTGCCGCTTTCAGTATCTTTCAACGATAGAATAGCACGGCAGATGACGGTCATAGTCGTCAGTTTGTTTAAATTGTCATAATTTGATACAGAAAGCGGCTGAGATGTGATTTTATCCCAAAGAAGATATTTTAATTTTGTTAATTTTCAAAGTTGTTTTTTTTTTATAATGATTGATCTCTCATTGTTAATTCATATAAGTACATAATAGTCGTGTAAGAAAAAATAGAAGATTTTGTTTAAAATTATTACAGAAATTTCAACAATTACTCTAAATTTTGTCATAAAAGTATGGAAAAATTCCTTTTATTTTTGTAATGACTGTTTGATTAAGTAAAAACAATAAATATTAGTATATGATTGAATATTGTCTTTCTTTATTGGCAAATTATCCTTATAAGAAAGTAAATGTGCACTTCTATTCAGCAGTTTTGGAATAAATATTTGATATTAAACTGGGTCCAGCGCACCCGGTAGCGAGTATTTATGTTACAAATCAAGGCGCGAGTCCCTAAGTGTTAAAGTTCTCTCAGAGCTTTAATGGGGCTCGTTATGAAAGATTAAATAACATACCTACTTGTTTTAAGGCTCCTGAATCGTGTAGTATTTAATATTTAGGTCTACAGTTCCATAGCCTTGTAAAAAATTCAAGTTTCTTACTAAATACAATAAAAAATACGACCTTTAAAGGTGTATTTTCATACAGACTTGACTTGACTCACTATAGGGTACTTACCGTTGATCTAGAATCTTGAAATTTGATATGAAGGAAGGTCTCATAGCACAAGTAAAGGAAACAATTCGAAAACCATTAATTTCTAATTCTATGTGGAATAGTTACGTAAAAAATTTAATTTCGCTGTTTCTTTGATACAGTGTCTACGCAAAGATACCTTGGAAATCGGGTCTATTGTCTATATACGTAACTAACTAATGGTACGGAACCTTCAGGGCGCGAGTCCTACTCGCACATGCCCGTCTTTATTTCGATATAACGAACCTTTTTCAATATATTTGTTTTTGTGTACAATGGTGTACCTATAAGAAAATTGTATAGTGGCCACTTATTTTTTTATTTAATTTTTATTTCTTAATATCTCTCCACTTAACTGCTAAATCGCTTATCCGATCTTGATGAAATTTGGTAAGGTGATAGCTTACATTCTGAGGAACGATATAGGCTACTCTGCATCCAGAAATTTTGATTAGTTAAATATACAAATTCCACGTGCGAGTAATAGTTAGTTGTTTATAATTTTTATTGATATTTTTTCCTAGTCCAGCCCTGTCTGGTATTTTATTCTAACACATATTTTATGCACATAATTCATGTTAGTTATGCATATGGATGTAACATATGCCTGGCAGAGCATCGTGTCCATAATGGTGCATTAGTTTTATTTATTTATATTGTTTTTAATGTATAAATTAACTAAATATACCTACCTTTCTTTGAAATATTCATAACATCTGTAAAATGTTGAAGCTTGGCTATAATGTCATATTTTATTTTCATTTATTTTTTCTTTGTATATAACTGAATTTAATACGAGAGTTTTTGTTTTTATTGTTTTTATATAAGTCATATAGGTACTTATCATACATTGAAAAAAACTAATTATTTTTTTCAGTGTATTTTTAGTTTTTAACTACATCAGTTTTATTCCTAGACTATAGACGAGATAGTTTGAATTTTCACAAAATGAGTTCGAAAACTGACTGTCTTTTGTAAAATTCCAGATCGAGGGTTTAAATTCCAAAATCTAGACGAGAGGAAATCTACTCATAACTTGTATTGATTTAAGAACGATTATGTATGAAAAATAATATTTTTGACCCCATTAATTTTTTTCGTAAGTATACTTTTACGAATATTAGGTACTGTGTCATATATGTGCACTAAATAAAAACATGCGTGTATGTTGCCGTTAAGGCAGGTAAAATATTGGTTGAATTTTGACCATAGACTGTATTTATACTACATATGTAGAAAGGATTTCTCAAACCAAGTAAACCTTGTTTTGTATATAACGAAAACAATATTTTCTTAAGATAAGCAATAATCTCTTAAACCAACTAAGTATAGTATTCTTCAACGAAGGAATAATCATAGGTGGGCATTAACTCGTTAATCCGTTAATCGTTAATTAACGAAGTTAACAAAATGGTTAACAGATTAACTTTTAAGTTAACTCAAAAAAATGTTAACGCTTTTGTTAACTTCCGTTAACTTAGTCCGTTACAATGGTTGTTTGATATGAAAAATACATAAGAAAGTTGTCGAAAAAGCAAAAAAGGTCTTCAAACATTTTGGATGGTTAACTTTTTAACGATTAACTTTAACTTCCGTTACTTTTTCGGAATTTTAACGCTTTAACGGTTAACGAAGTTAACTTTTTTATTAACGGATTAACGATTAACGAAGTTAACTTTTCGATTAACTGTGCCCACCTATGGGAATAACGTAGTTGGATTAAGGGTATGTTTCTTATATTAAGAAAATATTGTTTTCGTTATATGCAAAACAAGGTTTTCTTGGTCCAATACAGTTTTTTTTCTGTGTAGTTTTTATTATACTATATTGACAGAAACTAAAATCAAATACAAGTGGGTATTTCTCCACTAATTGGACAACTTGGTGTCTTATACTAATTTTATAGAATTTTATAATATTATTTTTATTTTGCTGTAATTCTTATGAAAAATGAAAATTAATAATGAATTCTACTTGTACGTAATATAAAAAGTTACAATAAAAATACTGTCACTTATTTAATATTATGTTGAAATCGTAAAACACAGTCCCCTGGTTGGTCCCCATCCAACCCAGAATAACTCAAGTAAAAACACGGCATTAAATTCCGACGAGACAACTTTCGCATTATCTCGTATCCAAACTTTATATAAAAAAAAACTTCAAACTAATTTAAATATTTCAATCAAACACATTTTAAACAGTCGATTGAGCTCGCGCGCCATTTCTACATACAAATGAATAAATTTGAATCTTAAATAAATTTATTCACACGCTCTTGCGGCATGTGTGTGTGTGTGTCTGTGTGTGTGTGTGTGTGTGTGTGTGTGTGTGTGTGTGTGTGTGTGTGTCAGGCAGTATGGGTATATGAGAGATGTGTTTTTGTTTGTTTCCGCGGGGTTGATGCCAGGATTGGTTGGATACAATGACAGGGATAAACGCCCACGCTTAAATACATATGTGTGTGTGTGTATGTGTGTGTGGGTGGGTATGGGGTAGCCATTTTAATAATTGTTTCAACTTTTGAATTTAGTTTTTAGACTGTACTTACGTAATTATTATAAATTTTGGTTCAATGAAAATTAAGTCAAAAATGAATAAGCATATTTTTTATTGTTAAAATTTATGTATTATTTTTAAGAGAGGGGGGGGGTAGAGATGGTTTTGTTATATTTTTTAATATATTGTGTTTTATAGCTAGGGTTACAGGAGATATGTATGTCTCGTATCGATTTTTGTAGGTACCTAATTGAAATCTCTAATTTGAACTAGTATCTCGACATTTGGGTCATTCTGTAGAACGACGATTTGTAATTTTTTAATTTTTGTAAAGTATTAGAGGGGCGAAGGGGCTGCTCTTCCCTAAATACCAGGTGTTAAAGGAGTCTTAGACTGTATATGATGAAGAGTAAAAAAAAATATTGCTAGATATGGATTTTTTTTCCTTTTAATCAAAAAAATGTTTTATTTTTTTTAAACGAGCCACAAGGACGGGAGAGATGGGGGCACATAATTTTTGTAAAATATTAGAAGAGTAAGGGGGTGGACTACCTCAGGTCTCATGTGCTAAGGGAGTTTTAGACTGTATACACTGGTAGAAAGGATTTCTCAAACCAAGTAAACCTTGTTTTGTATATAACGAAAACAATATTTTCTTAAGATAAGCAATAATCTCTTAAACCAACTATAGTATTCTTGAACGAAGGAATAACGTAGTTGGATTAAGAGTATGTTTCTTATATTAAGAAAATATTGTTTTCGTTATATACAAAACAAGGTTTTCTTGGTCCAATACAGTTTTTTTCTGTGTATGGTAAAGAGGAAAAAAAAGTATTGGTATGAATTTTTTTCTTTCAGAATTTTTTTTAACGCACCACTATGAAGGGGGAGGTGGGAGCATAACTCATATTCTGCCTGAGGTTACAATTATCCTTAGTCTTCCACTTTTAGTATGTAATAAATAATTAATATATTTTTATTTTTGTTTCAGTTTCATGTCATAGATATAAAGAAAAATAAAGAAATATTTGAACAATTTGTAAATCATTTAAAAAATGTATTTTTTAAAGTGTATAAAAAATAAAAAGTATTCTAAAAAATGTTTTTTTTTCTCAACTATAAATTCTGTGGTGCAAATGTAGTTATGCCACTTTTCGACAATTATTTGTTTTTAACTAGATTGAATATACATTTTATGTATAGTATTATAAAATCAGAAAAGCCAATAACGTAATTATTTTGATTTTTACAAAATCTTCAAATTTGATTTTATTGACAAGAAGACTTCAATTTCCTTTCTTGAAATTTTTGAAAAAGTGACACATTTGCATTTGACATAAAACTACAGAATTATCCTATACATATTTTTCATTCCAGAAAATTTATAAGTACAGGTAAGTCACAGTTCTTATGTAAGTACCTAACTTACTTATTATAAAATATATTTTAAAACTAATACGGTTTTAGACAAGACTGGTTTACATATTTACAAAACAAGACGAGAACGAGAGTATCATTTTGTAAAAATGTCAACTAGTCTAGCTTATATGAAATTAGTTTTATCTAAAACTTAATTTACTTCAAGATTTTTTGTTATAATCTATTTTTTAGAAAAAATTCTGCAATTTATCAAACAAAAAATAAATAAATGTTATATTTTTTAATTAATCAAGAATTATAAGACACTAATTGATGAAAAATTAAGTTAACAACTTATATGGTATTTATTTTTCTTATAAATTTAAAACACTGCGCAGAAATATTTAAATTTAAAAATTGAATTTATATTTATTAGATTTATAGATAAAAATTGTTATTAAATGAATGAAACCACTAATAAGTCTATATTTCATGAAGGGTTCCTGTCAGTGGCGTAGATAGCTTTTTGCGATGGGGGGGGGGGGGGGATATGACAGTATTAAATCTCATAAAGTTATATTTTTCATTATAAAAATATTTTTTAAATGGTGAAAAGTACAAAAATTGGACTCATGGGGGGGATTGATCCCCTAAATCCCCCCCTCTATCTACGCCACTGGTTCCTGTACATTACTTACGTACTAAGTTAGATAGAAAAGTTTTCAAAATATTGAGGGGGTTGAATAATTCATATAAATTTAAATAAAAAAATAAAAAATGAATAAGTTATAAAAATATTACAGTTGTTAAAATTTTATGAAGTATTATTAAAACTGTAAATGTGATATGTATGTTTACAAACAGAAACCAAGAATTACTTTAACTCATCTTAAATACTAAATAGCTACATATTAGAACAAATCATTATATTCGAAAACAAGTATTATTTAAATTTTTTGATTTATAATAAAATTAAATCCTATACTCTATACCTTCTGAAAATCTTATTTTTTCCTCTACAGTCTATAGAAAACTGCTTAACGGTAAGTACATTTCCCTAATTATAAATACTACATAAATATTTTCGAGATATCAAAGATTTTTTGGTGGAATTGGATGGTAAGCTGTTTTTATTTTATTTTTTTACATTCAAAAGAAAATGTAAAACTTTATTATACGGTGTTTACACCGAAAAAAACAAAACAGAAACATCGTGTCTTTAAAATACTTCGTATTTAAAAATGTATAGGGTTTATTGCTTTTTTACATTGTAAATCGTACCTAACTAAAACAAATGAGTACTGAGATTGAATTTCAAAAACATTCCACCCATTTCCCCCCATTATTTTTCCCAAAATTTCTTCATTATAAAGAATTCAACAAACTAAATGTTATAGAAATATATTTCTAATACCTAACAATAAGAGCTAAATAAGTAAACTATTAAAAAAAATTGAGTCCCTTCTTTAAATGTATCTTAACTCGCAGCGATATTACGTGCGGCGGTCACAACCGCCAGCGGCTTTTGTGTTTCCCTCCACACACACACAGACACACTCGTATACACACCCGCCGGCGGGCAGCCATCATTATCTTGTCCGTCCGTTCGGACAACATACATCATATTATACATATAGGTATATAGTGTGCCATGCGCCTTCTATATACGTTTGGTTTGGGCTGTAATCTCACCATCTTGCCGCCGACCTGTGTGAGGGGGGGGGGGGCGCACACGATATACGGATGAAATTTGAGGTGGGATTGAGTGATTTTTTTTGTCCTTACAGATGTTAGATTTTTAAGACAGTTGGATGAAGTTAAGGACTATTGTTATTTTGTTGATTATTAAATAAAGTTTGGTGGATTGGGGTAGTTTTTTTTGTATTGGGAAATAGTTAAAATTAAGGAGGGGGGGGGGGCTTGTTAAAAATGTTTTTTAAAAGATTAAAAAAGTAAATTGAAAATTTAAGTATTATTATAGTATGTGTATATAGATGATTAAAAATAAGCTTGGTGAATGGGGTGGATTTTTTTGTATTGGGAAATAGTTAAAATTATTGGGGAGGGGGGGGGGGGCGTTGTTAAAAAATCCCAGTATTGTTAGAAAAATTTTTTTTTGAAGGAGTAAAAAAATGATTTGAATTAAATTGGTATTTTTTATATAATTCTTTTGGGGACAGGTCAAAAATTCTGGTATGGGGGTCTGCGATAATGTGGGGGCTACGGGGGCATAAGCAGTATAGATCATTAATGAAAATAAATAGAAATTAGTGTTAAAATTACACTTTTTTTCTGCTTGCTTTAATATGCAATAATTTTGTGGAAAATGAATGAAAATTTAATCTGTAAAAAGCATTGAAAACTAGAGATTTCAAACTTTAAAATATATTTTTTTTATTTATGTACGACCATTTTTACTATACTTACATAACTTTGAATTTTGACGTTGCTTTATAAGTTTTCTACAAAAATTTTGTGTATTTAAATTTTAAAAGATACGTTTCTATGTTTATAGTATGTAAATATCAAATAAATCTTTGAAAAAAAAAATCGGAAATTAAATTTGAAAACATCATTTGAAAGCTAAAATTATACGCTTTTGAATTACATCAGTAGATTTACCCTAAAAAATGTTTAACTCAATGCATTTGATCAAAAATAAAAAATAATGCAATTTTTTTTGTTTACTTAATAAGCTCATAACTTTGTTAAAAAATAAGAAAAATTAAATTTGCAAAAATCACTGAATAGCAGAAATTCCAGTCTTAAAAATGTATTTTGGTTTATTTACAAACGACCTTTTTTACCACAGTTACAAACTATTGAATACTGCCTATCTTTTTTATATAGAAATATTTTGATTCCGTAGTTATTTTATCCTATTTATGTAAAATAATATGTATTTCTCTTCTTTACGAGTTAATTGCCCCTCCCCCCCCCATATAGCATTCGCTCGTAAAGTGAGAACACTAGTCGATTGAGGTAGGTACATAACTTGAATAAGAATCCCAGCCCGTGTACGAGTAGTAACTCTCAAGAACAAACCGACACTATGGTAAAATAATCAAAACGAAATAACCAAACATGTGAATATAGTTATAGCGAATGCCATACATCAAGAGCTCTGTGGCCGCCGCGGCAGACGCGATCGCGTTGGTACATTAGATTTATATTACACACACACACACACACACACACACACATGCAAGTAATGTCAGAGTATCTACATAAACTTGTGTCTTATTGTTAAACAGGGTTGGACTAGGCCGATTATTATTAACAAATATCTAATGTTATTTGAATTGTGAAAAAGTTAAACCTTTTCACAGCTAAACTGTATAAGAAAAATGTTTATTTCATTCTAATAGGTAAGTAATTTTTTTTTCTTTATTTGTTTCTTATAAAAAGATTTTACAAAATACAAGATACATATTTTTAATAGAATAATCATGATAGTTCAATTATTTTTTTAATACTTTCTATCTGTATGTATATGTTTATTACCTTTCACGCCTAAAACACTAAACCAATCTTTATGAAATTTGACAGGGAGATAGCATGCATTTCGAATGCGTGTTCCAAAAAAAGTCGATAATTTTTTTTTTCGATTGCATGTGAAATTCTTGTTATATATGCTATAAAAAAAATTCTGTAAAAATTTGAGCCCTTAATATCAACTTGAAGAACTCCATCACCGAATTTGAATATTTACCATTGATTTAACATGGAAAAATGATTTTTTAACGTTCATTTCTCCTGCAAACTATGTAGAACATTATTTTTCGGAGAAACCATGACTGATCCTTCTTCAGTATTAAATTCTGTAAAAAAAAGCTCTTAGGGTCCAGTCTCTAACGTCAACCCTCTCGTTTTTAAATTTCAAAAAATCTGTATTTTTTAACGCAAATAAAAACGAGAGGGTTGACGTTAGAGACTGGACCCTAAGAGCTTTTTTTACAGAATTTAATACTGAAGAAGGATCAGTCATGGTTTTTCCGAAAAATAATGTTCTACATAGTTTGCAGGAGAAATGAACGTTAAAAAATCATTTTTCCATGTTAAATCAATGGTAAATCTTCAAATTCGGTGATGGAGTTCTTCAAGTTGATATTAAGGGCTCAAATTTTTACAGAAGTTTTTTTATAGCATATATAACAAGAATTTCACATGCAATCGAAAAAAAAAAATTATCGACTTTTTTTGGAACACCCTAATATGTATATAATTTAATGTTGTTTCTTTAGTTTTTTTAATAGTTAATGCTTAATTACATTTTAATAGTTAATTAAGACTATAATTTATAGAAGGATTTTACAAAATACAAAATACATATTTTTAATAGAAAAATCATGATGGTTAAATTATTTTTTTGTAACTCTGTCTGTCTGTCTGTCTGTCTGTTACCTTTTCACGCCTAAACCACTAAACTGATCTTTATGAAATTTGACAGGGAGATAGCTTGCATCCCGAAGAAAGACATAATAATTTAATTGTTTCTTTAGTTTATGCAAGAATATAATATTTATAGAAGGATTTTACAAAATACAAAATACATATTTTTGATAGAGAAATCATGACAGTTAAATTATTTTTTCGTAATTCTGTCTGTCTGTCTACCTGTTTGTAACCTTCTCACGTTCAAACCACTGAACCAATCTTTATGAAATTTGACAGAGAGATAGCTTGCATACATATATAATTTAATGTTTTTTTTTAGTTTTTTTTTTGTATCAAATGTAATAATTTCAATAGAGAAATCATGATAAATTTTTGTTTATATTTGCTATCATATAATTAATAGAGTCCGTGCCTGACGTATATATATATATATATATAGAGTATAGTGGGTTGTCTGTATATAGGTATATATCTGAGCGCGAGACAACCAGTGGTTAGCGTCAATGTTTTATTGTCGAGTGATTGGGGGTTCTGGCCACGTGAGAACCGCGAATTAAACAACACCTTTTATCAAACAAGTACCTCAACATAGCACCCTACCTTCTCCAGAATATACTATTTATACTTACATTACAACTCACAATACAAAGTCTATAGATTAATTTATAAAATATATTACAATACAACTATAAGCGCATTAGACTCTCAGTGTTACCTGGGGATATGAATTTAATCTGTAATAAATCTATTAAATTTATTAAACATATACCTCTTCTAGCTTGATGAAATTTATACAAATTATTTACAAATTATACATCTAAACTTTCCCCATGAAACACTCTATCAATTAGTGTAAACCGGAGTAAATCCGTTCAGTAGTTACTGAGAAAATTACAGATTTGTGTGTTTGTCATAAAACGCATGAAGTTAGCTGTACAAAAAACCTTAAAAAAACTGTTGAACATTTTCGTACGTGTCAAAAATTTGAAATTCTATGTTTAAACAACATAATAATAAATAATATACTATGAATAGTTATGATAATTGTAACCTAGTTGGTACGTTTTTGAAGGGACTGAGGGGGGAAACACGTAGTAACAAAACATTTTAATTTGGGGTCTTGAATATCAGGGCCTAAAAATAGAAACGTACTAAAATAGTCCAGGAAAAATAGCAGATCGGAAAAAATTTATCACGGGCTAAATTTTTGCATACACCTTAGTATAAAGGTACTCAACAATGTGTGAATGTTCCTCATTGATTTGACGTGTGCAAATGTCAATTTTGTGGGGTCAAAGTTCATAAAAATCACGAAAATGGTGACCTTTTTGAAAAAAATGCGTTTGACTAATTTGTAGCTGAGATAATTTACTACATACAGAAACAAACTCATGGGTTTTCTATGTAGGAGAAACCGTTCATGAATTATAAAGAGTTATTTATAACTCCGCGCACTTTTCCACAGCATACGATATCATTCTATGTAAAATGTAAATAGAGCTGTAGCTTAAACATACATATTCCACATAACCATCAGCAATATCGAGATAACTCTTTCTGTTTCATCCCACAAAATTGACACTTGCACACATCAAATCGATGAGGAACTTTCACACATTATTAAGTACCTTTATAATACTAAGGTGTATGTACAAATTTATCTCGTTACAAATTTTTTCCTTGTTTTTAGTACGTCTATTTTTCCTGGACTAAGAGAGGTTTCACTGTATATACGTATATATCTGGGCTATTTTAGTCCACAGAAAACTGTTTAAATGGGAGGAGGGGGTGCTACATTGATGGAGCTTTATAAATCCAGTGATATATCTGTTTCTATGTGACGTCACTCTCAAATAAATACAACTTATAATTTAGCTCAGTCATTAAAACAAAGATCCACATGTGCGTGTGTGTGTATGTATGTGTGCGTGTGTGTGTGTGTGTATGTGTGTATGATGTATGAACACTCGTTGTAGGAAAGGTACTAATTCTGGTTAAGTTGGGACCTCCCCCTTAGTACGTGTCTACAGTTTTCCGCTCTAATATTAAATTTGACTCAATTCAATGATATATGTATCTATATCTATTTTTTTTTTATATACTTACTATATATAGAAATATTTTGAAATTTACAGGTGATAGGAACATGTTTAATAGTCAGGTGCAGATCTATAGATATACAATTTTGACGGGGGGGGGGTCATTGTCTATGAAATTGAGAATAGGAAATTACTTTAGTATAATATTTAATTTGTTTTAATTTATTTGGTTTGGGGGTGGGGGGGGGGTCACTGTTATAAATTATAAAAATATGAATTATAAATAACACTTTTTCTAAAATCAAGACAAAATTCATATTGGCTTGATGATACCCTGTTCAAATTGATTAAAAATATAAAGTGATTGATTTTTTGAAATATTTATGAAAATTTCATTTTTACGTAGTTTGACTGTAATAAAACTACTGTATTATATATCATTTTAAAGTTATTTAAATTCTCTTTAATTCAAGTCAATTCAATTTCATATGTGTTCCCATTACCGAGAATATTTAAGCTTCAAAAATAAGTTCAATTTTATTTCACTCTGTATAACTTTTACGTCTTTTTTACGTAGTTTGACTGTAACAAAACTATACTTATACCTATTATATATATTATATTAAGGTTACTTAAATACACTTTAATTCAAGTGCATCCAATTTAATATATATCCCCATTTCCGAGAATATTTAAGCTTCAAAAATAGGTTCAATTTTATTTCTCACTGTATAATATTTATTAAAAGTCATTTTCACGTAGATTGACTGTAATAAAACCACTTGTATTACATATCATTTTAAAGCTATTTAAATTCTCTTTAATTCAAGTTAATCCAATTTAAAATGTGCCCCCATTTCTGAGAATATTTAAGCTTCAAAAATAGGTTCAAATTTATTTCACTCTGTATAACTTTTATTAAAAGTCATTTTCACGTAGATACACTGTAATAAAAGTACTTATATTATATATCATTTTAAAGCTACTTAAATACTCTAATTTGAGTCACTTCAATTCTAATATATGTTCCCATAACTGAGAAAATATACGCTTCGAAAATAAGTTTAATTTTATTCCACACTGTACAACTGTTATAAATGAAAAAAATTTCATGTAGTTTGACTTTAACAAATGTATATGTGTTATACATCATTTTAAAGCCAAATCATTATTATTTGATTTAGAATCCACCCTATTTTAATATCTATTTCCATTAAGGTTCGAAATGGATCCAAATTTTTACCCATTGTATAACATTCGTAAAAAAATCATTTGCACGAAGTTTGACTATAACTTATAACAAAACTAGACTTGTAACATATCATTTTAAAGCTAGTTAATCATTCTTTAATTAAAAATCAACCCCATTTTAATAGCTGCCCCTATTATTGAGATACAACCTTTAAAAATCATTTTTTTCCCTCATATTGTATATAACTTTCATAAAAAAATCATTTAAACGAAGTTTGACTATACTTATAACAAAACTATACGTGTTACATATCATATTAAAGCTAGTTAATTACTCTTTAATTAAAAATCAACTCCATTTTAATTACTGCTCCCATTATTGAGATACAACCTTCGAAAATCGGTCAATTTCTTTCACCCGATGTATAATTTTTATTTATGCAAAATAAAATTTTATAATATGACTTAAGCCACATTTTAATATAAAAGTATGTCTTCATTACCCAAATATACCCAGAAACCTAGACTCACTCAGAAAAATTAGACATAAAATGATAAATATATGATAAATATTACAAAAAATCAAACGAGAGTAATTTCGAACAAAAACGTAATTCATTAACAAACAAAAACAAATGAATAAAAAACAACAAAATGAATGGAACAATTTAATCGAATCAAATTAGTGTCAAGTCGATGACAACAAAATAGAAAATAAGTGGATAAAAACTTTATTTATTATAATTACAATAATAACGTAACCGTTTTGAATAAATAACAAATTAAACGTTACTTGACACCTAAGCAAATCGTTGTTAATTGCTAAATATATAATGTAATCAAATTACAGCTATTACATTCAATTATAATGTTCAAAAGAACGCTAAAATATATTATAGCGATGATACAAACCACATACAGAAATCTGTGCTCGGCTTGGTGTGTATCTACGATAAACTATAGTACGATGTACCACCGATAGAGAGCAGCGTGTATGCAATGTACTACGTATGAAGATCATGTCAAATTATTTATATATTAAAAATAGTTAAATTGCCGGTAATGCATACATTTAATTACAAAATTACTAGTGTTCTTGATTTATTATTTGTTTATAGTAATTATTTGTTGTGATTTATATATACTTAAAGTGTGTGTAGTGTCATTTGTTTATTTTTTACGAAATTGGTGAGTTATTTTAATAATTGTACCTATATTTAGTAAATTATATAATATAATAATTTATAAATGAATGTAATATACATGGCATGTATTTACTTGATATTAGCAGCAATTAGAAACTTGTCTAAATGTCGAAAATGATTTAGGTGCATTTTTAAATATATTATTTGAATTTTTAGGGCCTTTGCGAGATATTTAGTTAATTCATATAATATACTCGTATAATAAAGTCATCTCTGTACTAAAATCCCCCCCCCCTTCAAAATTATTGTAAAATAATTTTTCTAGCCATATATTTAGATATAAGTGATATTTTTTAAATGAATCGAATAAAGATTCAGTAACTTGAATTTTTAGGGCCTCTGCGAGATATTTAGTTAATTCATATAATATACTCGTATAATAAAGTCATCTCTGTACTAAAATCCACCCCCCCCCCCTTCAAAATTATTGTTAAATAATTTTTCTAGCCATATATTTAGATATAAGTGATATTTTTTAAATGAATCGAATAAAGATTCAGTAACTGGAATTTTTAGGGCCTCTGCGAGATATTTAGTTAATTCATATAATATACTCGTATAATAAAGTCATCTGTACTAACCCCCCCCCCCCCCTTCAAAATTATTGTAATATAATTTTTTAGCCATATTGTATTTAGATATAAGTGATATTTTTTTTAAATGAATCGAATGAAGATTTAGTATAACTGACGTTACAAAGAAAAGAACATCTGGCCCCCATCAAAAACAATGACATTGTGAGGGGTGGAGTCACTCAAGTCATTCTTGTGTGGGAACAACAGACTGTTATATTTTTTATTGCATTTTATTGTACCTACCTACTCAAACCAAGACGAAGCTTTATATGGTCTTTTAATTCAAAGAAGAGTAAGCACATTATGTATGCATTTGTAGGGGGGGGGGGGGGCAAAATAGCCCCCCTTCATGGAATATTGTAATTTATAAATTATAATCTACTTGTAGATTTTTTTAAAATAATTAAATCAATTTTTGTCTATAAGTTTTTAGACCTCTAATCTACCCCCCCCCCCATTTTTGTATTTTTTACGGATGCCCTTAGCAGTACAGTTTATGATTTGTTTAATTTAAAGTCATAAGATTTAATACATTTTGTGTTATTAAAGATATTTTATTATATACATTTTTTTAGAAATCTTCTAGTTTTTTTCCTGTCTTTTCGGCAGTGTTTTTGCTTAGTTCATTGATAAAGTAGTGTATTTTTAAATAGCTCAAACAAATTATAGAGTGTTACGCTTCAATACAGTGAAAGTCTGATAAAAATCGGTTCAGTAGTTTTTGTATCAACTCGAAACAAAAAAAAATATGTAAAAGTTTAAAAAAATTATAAAATATTAAAAATTTACTAGCTCAGTGGTTCTTAAACTAATGTATTCTAAGGACCCCTCTTTTTCCAGGGATTTCCCCTTCTGACAGACAAAAATAAAAGAAGGTTGTTATATATTAATTAATCTCTGGTAAATAGTAAATTGGAATGTACATAAAAGTACGTATATATACCTTAATAATTTATACCAAATGGACAAAATGTCACAACTCAAAAATGTAGTTTTGAGGAAATAGGAATAAATGAAATTATAACAATTAAGTTAAATCAAAATTGTAAAGGTAGTTTAGGAAAAGGACTGATACAGAGTGTTTAATTTAAATATTTCAGTATTTCTGTGATGTTTGAAAAGTAGTAGCTATTAAAACGCTTATGCCCGGTATTATAAAGAAATTGCATGCAAGCAATTTGTTTCCATGCAAATTTGCGATTTGCAAACGCTATCTACTAGGAGTCAAATTGTCTTGATATTTTAAAGATACAATCTGTGATTGGTTGTCATTTACATTTGACTCCTAGTAGATAGCGTTTGCAAATCGCAATTTTGCATGGAAACAAATTTGCTTGCATGCAATTTCTTTATAATACCGGGCATTAGTGTTTAAGTATTTAAAAAATAAATAAAAAATGTGACATTTATTTAGAATATGCTAGTTTTGTTGACGGTAGGTACACGAAGTACATTAATGATAATTTTTAGTAGAAATATATAGTAATTTGGAATCATTCTACATATTTATCTCAAATATGATATTTTTTAAGTTGTTTTCCTTTTTTGCGGGGGTGCGATATGTATATAGGACTTTTATTGATTAATATAAATCATACAGAATAATTATTAAAATGCTAATATAATTTTGCAGATACATTGTTTATTTTTTCTCTCAAGATATATGTAAACAACAGTTATATACAATATCACAAAAGCGGATGTGTATTTGTGTGGGTGTGTGAGTAACAGGAGCGGCCTCTTCAATCCGTAACTGACGTTAACTGAGTCACAATTAAAGTCACATTCTTAAGCCACATTATATTCAAAACAATAAATCGAATAGAATTTTGATTGTATAATAAAATTAACTGCGTATACACATATATATAGTATTTTTCATCCCCTATTAGTTTATTTCACAGTTCACCCCTTCCCCTCCCCCCTTTAATGATTAAGGGAACAATGAATGAAAGGATGGTATAGGTAATAGTGTATCTTAAGTTGAATTTTTAAACGTGTGTACATTATACACGGAGAGAATATTCTTTTAAAAATTAACAGAAAATGCTGTGAACCTGAGGACAGAGTAAACATCTGAAAAAAATTAACAGAAAAGTTAGTAAAATTTAAAATAAAGTAAATGAAAAATTACAATGACATACTGGTAGATTTTAACATAGTACCTATTAAAATTTATTTACTCTGAAAAAGTTATAATATACGCTATTCTTTAATTTAATTTCTTGCATATGAAAATTTCACGTACATTCTCTATAATTTTACTATGTTTCTATATTATTTTTTATATCTGGCCTATCGCCAAAAAAGAAACTGCTATACAGTATATTGAATTGTAATAGACGTTCTTTTAAATTTTACCATGTCGGGTGTTAAAAATTTCTAGGATCAATTTCGTCCTCCCGTTAACATGTTTTTTATGTTAAAAATTAACATAAAATTTTTTCAGTGTATCAAAACAATAAATCGAATATAATTTTGATTGTAAAATTAACTATATGTGTATGTCGTATTTTTCACCCCCTATTAGTTTATTACATGGTACACCCCCTCCCCTCTCCTCTTTAATGATTAAGGGAACAACGAAAGGATGGATGGTAGGTAATAGTGTATCTAAAATTACCTACAGATTATTTGGTTAATCCTGTTAGTTAGGTCTATTGATCAAAGTCTTTCCCTCATTAAGGTGGGAGTTGATAGACATTGGTTAATTATCCACATTTAAATGAGTATATTATAGGTTAAGTGTTAATTAAGGGGTCGTAGGTATTTTTTATATTATTTAATAGCCCCTTCCTTCCTTTTTGCTATCGTAGACTTAAATAAAAAATAATACAGTTCACAATATAATACATTTTTAATTTTTACAAATCCATGAATATTATTTGTCTGTCTGTAACCTTTTTACGGCCTAACCGCTGAACCGATATTTATGAAATTTGACATGGAGGTAGCTTGTATACTAAGGAAGGAAATATACTACACAGAAAAAAATAATTTGTCTGTGTTCAAAAATGTAATAAATGTAAAAAATCCGTGATTGATTTGGCTCCGATAGAGGTTGTTTGTTAATATGATAATTTTTTACAAATATGGAAATATTCACGTTTATCTTATTGATAAATGTATATTATTACTAACAATGTTCTTATCACGGTGAAAATTTTGTTTCGTATTGAAAACATATATTTTAAATACAAAAAAATACTTAATAAATGACATCACTGAATTTACCATATCGAAAATTACACTTCAACTAGTTGGGTGGTGTAAAAAATATTCACACTGATAAATATTTATTAATACAATCATTTTGTTTAATCTATTTGAGAGTTTCGTTAGTTGGTGTAATAAATTATTTATTAATTTGACAAATGAAAAGATTTTCATATAAACATGAAGATATATTTTTCAAATTAATAAAATATCCTCAATAAGAGTTTTTTTTATAATTACATTGAGAAAATAGTGCTATATTAACAAGATAAATTTATTATGCAAGATCGAAATTTTTTCTGTGTTCTTTGTATCAAAAAAATTGATCATATTTCATGAGAAAATTAATATAAATTGATAGATAAACTGCATTTACAACATTACAGACTACTAAAATTATATTATTATAGTTTCATAGAGTAAAATTATATAGGGTTTTGCTTACTATCCGAGGTAGACAGGGAAAAACTGTAATTCTTACAATACTTATATTTTTCCGTGTAATTTTGCTGCGTAAATTTTTTTTTAATATCTCGAAATTCTTATAATATTAAAAACAAATATAAATATGGCGTAGTGGAATTTGACGGCTTGATGGAGAGGGGGAGGGGTTTGTAAAAATATATGCGTACCTATCAATCCTTGTATATGTTACTGTAAAAGTCCGAACAGGTAAATCCTAGAATTTACCGGTAAAACCTAGATTTTACCAATTGTTAATGGTAAAAGTCCGAACTGGTCTGTGATTATCGTTTATTTCGGATTTTTACCATCATACACTCGGTAAAACCTAGGTTTTACCAAGAGACACTGTAAATATTGAAAAATAAAGTAGGAATCAAAAATATGTTAAAAAAATATATAGAAAATCACAAATATTAAATTTTGCTAACAAAATATTGGGGCGAATGGGGATTAATCTAGTATAAAATACGGGGATTCAATCTCCGCCTTGGTTAGGTTATAACCAAACCGGAGATTGAATCCCCGTTTTTTATACTAAATTAATCTCCTTTCGCCCCAATAGATTGCTCTAACCAAGGCGGAGATTGAATCCCCGTTTCTTATACTAGATTAATCCCCTTTCGCCCCAATAGATTGCTCTAACCAAAACGGAGATTGAATCCCCGTATTTTATACTAGATTAATCCCCATTCGCCCCAATATTTTGTTAGCAAAATTTAATATTTGTGATTTTCTATATATTTTTTAAACATATTTTTGATACCTACTCTATTTTTCAACATTTACCGAGTGTATGATGGTAAAAGTTCGAAATTCGGACTTTTACCATTAACAGTTGGTAAAATCTAGGTTTTACCGGTAAAACCTAAGTTTTACCTCAGTTCGGGCTTTTACATTAACATATATAATATTGTCATTGATATGTTTTTTTCCTAATTATAATTTATATTGACATACTTACTATGTACATATATATTGTTAGACAAATTCATTCGTACTAAGATTTATCTCAATTTTTTTTAATTGAGACATTCTATAATAGATACAAGATGAAATTAGCTTTCAATGACATTTTTAATTCACATTCTAACAGAAAAATATCATAATGTACATACAGATATAGAGGATGATTATTAATTTATTATACAGTACTTAGAAAAATGTCTGTTTTTAGATAAAGATAATATTTTTTTAAATGTATTTTAGACAATGAAAAAATTCTTTACATAAGTATTTTTTTAATATTAGAATTTAGCATCTGGTATATATTTAAAAAAAATCCAGCTCTTATAAAAATTGTGGATATCATTTTTTTATGTTTTTAAAAAAAAGTGCTTCTTGCTATTGGTGTAAAACGTTTTTGACATAAATATCAAAAAATTTGAAAAATAAAGGAAATAAATAATAAAAAATATTTTTTATAAGGAAAATTTTTTGCTACTTATTCGGCTCACTCTTTATTTATGTAACATGGCTTATCTTGAGTGGCATTAAGCATTTTAGATAAATAAATATCAAAATAATTTTGTAGGTAATAATTAAGAAAATAATATAAAAAAATAATCAAACTTCTAAATATATTTTTTCGGTATTTACGGTTCATCCTGTATATACATACATACATATACAACACGACATGTCTTGTTGCAGTGGCGTAAAGAATCGACTTTGAGGACGTTTGCGAGCGAGCGATAATCCTGCAAAAAATTATAATAATTATGTTCAAGTGAACTTTACATGAAAAAATTATACTTAATGTGAATTTAATTATTCTCTTTGTAATAATAACTATATGGAATAATATTTATTTATATATAATTACATGAGTGTAAGTGCAAGGGGGAGAGTGTGTAAAGAGGGGCAAGGGGGGGGGGAAGTAATTTACATATTCATGAACTGATAACTATATTATATAATTAGGTATTAACCGACATAGTTATTGTGACAGTTATCAACTCAATTTTATTTTCTAATAATATAACAATTTCGTTTAAGAAATAAAAATAATTAATATGTTCTAAATCTACACTGCCGTGCAAAAATCTATGGACACCTGTGGTTTTGAATGTAAATATACATATTTCAGTTAATAAAAATACACAAAATAGAGAAAAGAATATGTTTACTCGCAGTCAAAATAATAAAAAAAAATAATAATTTCTCGTTAGCTTGAAAGACACTGTGCGTCAATACTTTCAACTTGAGTAAGCCTGACCTTTCAGGCATATAATTCAAACATTTTCCTTAACATGGAAAATAGTAAATGCTGTATTTTAGATATGCTAGGATTATTACAAAAGTTGTAATTAAGTACTCTTATCAATATTTAACCATTTTTGCAATTTTATATTTACAATACGCAAAAAATGAGTGTCCAAAGACTTTTGCACGGCAGTGTAAGAAATTCAATTTTATTATTGAATGTAAAATTGAAGGGTTGTTAATCTGTGCATAATTTTAAGACGAAAAGTTCATATTAATATTTGAAATATTTGATTTTTTGGAATTTTTTTTTTAATAACTCAAACTTTATAATATATTTTTATAAAACTTGGTGGGTGCAAGCAAGGTGTCATCAGTGACGTCCCAATTACAGTTACCATGATTATTTTGAATGAAATATATATACGCCACTACTTTTTTCAAAAACAAACATTTTTTTATTAATGGTGTTTTATTTTGTGATAAAAATAGTAAATTTAATTTTTTTCGTATCTTGATCTGTCTTTCAGTAAAAAAATAAAGAACAACAATTATCTGGACGTGAAAAAAATTTTTTTTACACTTAATTCTGATGAAAAAACTCATAAATATTTCTCAATAAAATTAAATAAATTGAATAGAAAAACTGACTTAATTTTATTTTTAAGTTTTACATCTATTTCTTTCTGACTTTCGAATTAATTTTTTGTGTGTTTTTTAGACATTCTTATTTTCATGAATTCTTCGACATTTTTTTATGTGATTAACGGTCTTGGCCTTTTTTAAATGTTTGATTTGGTTTTACGCAGTTTTAGAAAATTATGTATAACGCATCCCTAATTTTTCAATGTATTTATTTGTGCAATTTTCTGCGGAACGTATCTACCGCGTAAAAAGAGACCCTACAATATTTACTTTATTTTTAAATTATGATATATTTTTCGCGACAATATTTTGAACAAAATTTCGACCTTTAGTTGTATAAGTGCGCGGGTAACCCTTGGACTGTTTGTTGTACATATGATGTATTGCGTGTACAGGAGATAGTTGTAAGACGGGTAATTGTGCTGTATTTCTTTAATTGTCGGTTAGCAGGAAGTGTCGTAATGTCCACCAGAGATCCAGTGACATGATTAGACAGAGAAAGGTCACCTCACACGGCCCACGGCTACATACACAGTGGCGTACGCTTCAAAATATTTATAACAATTTATCGAATTATTTTATAATAAAAAAAAATATATTAAATTCAGCATATGTATAATTCCAACAAATATGCACCGATTTGGTAGATTTTTTGTTTATTAGAAAGAGTATACTCCCGAGATGGTTCCATATAAATTTGGACTTCGAAAATATGTCATTCAGAAGGGAAAAATAAAAAAACTGCTTTATGAGTCTCAAAAAATCATTTTTTTTTATTGCTTAAATCTCTTCGACCGATCAAAATGAACCAAAGCTTGTTGTCTTCAGTTTTAAATTCTCTTCCTTATGAACTAAAAAGAATCATGAACACAAATTTTTTAGCAAGTTGAAATGATTTTTACTTTTTTATACATACATGAAATGTAATGTATAAATAAAGTATAGTGATCACGAAAAAATTCGAACTCGAGATTTTAACGGAATTACACGTTTTGAGGGTCACTTGCCATACTTATTATCGAAAAAAAATTTTTTTAATGTATTTTTTTAAATAGTTGATTGTTTTCAAATATTCATTTGTTATTTTAATTGTTGTTATTGTAATTTTTGTTTACAATTTTTGTTTTTCATAGCTCACTTAAATGTTTGTAATAAAATACTTAATAAATATCACTGGCATTTAGTACATCGAGTCTTTTTCGATAATAAGTATAGCAAGTGACATATCGTTGTAAAGTAGAGTAAAAAAAACGTTCAAATATGCTATAGTCAACTTAGTAGCCCATAAGAAAAACTAAAGTTAGGGCTCATAACTCAGGAACTAAAAGTGATATAAAAAATCTAAATACACCAATCAATTCTATACAAAAAAGTGTCTTAAGAAACCACCTACAAAAAGTACCTATCTACTTTGACAAAAAAGTTATAGCCATTTAAAGAAATTCCGAATTTTCAGTTTTTTGGGTATACCGCCTAAACCACATAAAATTATGAATATTTTTTGATGTAGTAATACTCACCCCTTTCTTACAAATAATTGATCTGATTTAACCAAACCTGTATCTCTTATAGATACTGAGATCCCCATGCTGGAAAAGTTATCTGGGACACCCGGTATACTATCAACAAACATTTTGGTGACCACATGAAGGGTATACCCACTTGTTATTTGAAGATATTGCAATAAAGATTCCTTGAAATGATTATTATTATTATAATCATTTGAGAGTATATGATATGTACCTATGTGTGATTCAGGTATGTGAGAAACACGTGCAGGTATGATTATTTTTTTGATTTGATGAAAGAGAGATAGAGAAGAATAAGAAGATCACGCAAGAGATGGTACAGCACGAACTGACCCATACCTACATGGATAATTATTGTTATGTTGATAAATATGTGTTTCCATGAGTAAGTACTTTGGTATAGGTACCTATATACATAAATTGGTGAAAATCCTGTTTGATGACATGGAACTCAGAAACTATAGTTGGCATAAACTTTGGAATGGTTTTAGGGCAGCGATACTCAACCTTTTTTTCCTCCGGGCCGCATACCGATTTTTTCTATTTCAGGTGGGCAAAAATCTTACTTTTTTTTCTTTGCCACCTAAAATTTTCCACCCCCTATAATGACATAAAATTTTGCTGTTGTTGCAAAGACTTCTTTAAGAAAGCTAATTTTTCACATCTTAAAGGCCCAGGAGGAAAAACGTCATTAAATGATTTGTGTTTCGCGTTACAATGACGAAAAATGTTATATTTTTTTGATATAACATGAACACGACAAATCAAACAAGTTACCGAATCCTGTTTGTTTGGCACAACAAAATATGGAAAATTGCTTAATAAATTTATCTTGTTAATATAACAATATTTCCTCAATATAATAATGAAAACAATTCTTATTGAGGATATTTTATTCATTTGAAAAATATATCTTCATGTTTATCTAAAAATCTTTTCATTTGTCAAATTAATAAATAATTTATTACACCAACTAACGAAACTCTCAAATAGAATAAACATAATGGTTGTTTTAATAAATATTTATCAGTGTGAATATTTTTTACACCACCTAACTAGTGAAAGTGCAATTTTCGTTATGATAAATTCAGTGATGTCATTTATTAAGTTTTTTTTTGTATTTAAAATATATGTTTTCAATACAAAACAAAATTTTCACCGTGATAAGAACATTGTTAGTAATAATTTAGGTACATTTATCAATAAGAAAAACGTGGATATTACCATATTGGTAAAAATTTATCATATTAACAAACAACCTCTATCTGAGCCAAATCGATCACAGATTTTTAACACATAGACAAATTATTTTTTTATGTGATGTTGTCTTCACCCATAGATACTGGATACAAAATTGGCATTACTTACTGTATTGTGATTGTTTATTTTTTTGCTGCACTGGCAACGGGTGGTCTGTGTCTGATTTCACTATTGTTCGACGTACGGTAGCCGCGCGGCGTGATGCGGCGCCCACTAGGGGTCCAGTTTGCGGCTAGCTTCACACTGGGTGCGAAATAATCAAAAGCCTATTCTTGTTCCATCGTTTTACGTCGATCATTTTTGAATTAGGTATTCGTGCATTTTGATATAATAGGATAAATTAATACAGTCAAAATTGGTTATAACGACATTGAGGGGGAGCAGTCTTATTAGGTCGCAAAAGCTGATAATAAAAATCGAAAAAGGCAATAATAAGGAATTTAATCGGACTTTTATTTTGAGTCGTATTTAATATTCAATATGTTAGGTAACATAAAACTTTGGTGTTAAATTTTTATATTAGGTCGTAAGTCCATAGTCGTTAAGGGGGTTAGCAAGTCTAGCGCCCCTGAAAATACGCAATATTTAGGAATTTACTGTGGTCAAATAAAACAACGAATTAAAGCTAAATTAATACAGCTTTTTAATCACTATTTAAAGTACACTTTAATTTATTTTTCTGAATGAAAATTACTAATATCTCCGATGGTAGGTTTTCATCAAAATTTGGAGTTGACACCTTCCGTACTGGCTTTTAGCCAAATGGTCAGATCTGGAACAATTTTACAAAGTGACTTTAGTTTTTTAAACTATCCTGTATGGAATGAAAAGTTTATCTCACCGATAATTTTTTTTTATAAACAATTTAAGGTCAATATTTTTGTCAAAAATCGATATTTTTTTTGAGAAGTCGTCATTTTGTCAAAAAAATTTATTTTGCTTATTCCTTCTATTAAGTACAAGATTATACATTACTTTAACGAAATCAGTTAGGTTTTTTTATTTTAAAAGATGCAGTCCAGAGATATCGCGGTCACCGCAAAGTGCCTTTTTTAAGAGAACCTCCTGGAGAACCGCTGTAGCAGCTTTCGAAATTATTATTTTTACAAATAAAAAATGTTAAAATACAATTAAAAGTTACCATAATATTTTGTGGCCTTCTGACTGTATGTAACCCCTTAAGGAAACCCAGTAATGTGCACCCAGTGATGAACACTTGCTTATGATTATAAAATGATAAGTACTACGATAGAAAAGTTATAAAATAAAGAAACATAAAATTCGAAACAATGTACTGATATTATAATAATTAATAAATAGTTTACACTAAATTTTTTTTGGTTTATTGTGAAAAAGTAAGACTGTTTTATTTTTTAAATAAAACATCACTAAAATACCAAATTAAATAACCTGATAGTCGTATTAGATTCTGAAGATATCTCATCTAAAAAAATACTTGCAAAAAATGAATACAACATAAAAAAATCCCTTAATTAATAACTTACAATACAAGTGTAACAAATTTCTTCTGAATACAAAAATAGCTGCAAAAAACCTCTCAACAGGTGGAACCAGGGGGTCTATTGAACCTCCGGGGGTCATAGACTATACAATATAACATATCGGTATTCATACATACATATCTATATAGATATACTTGTATAAATACAATAATAACAGTATTATATTATATTACTTAATAGGAATACAAAAGGGAAGTGAAACAAATGGTTATACAAAACATATAACATACATATATAACTGTTTTAACAATAAAAATGGAAACGTTGTATCGTGATGGTCAAATGAATGAATATAGTATATTTTTTTGTGTAAATAATACAATGATTTGATAAAAGAATGCACCTATACAGAAGTTTTTTATGTTGTAAAAAATGAAACTAAATATGTAGATACCTAAAGTATACAGAAAAAAATGTATTGGGCTATTCAGGTCTATGATAATCCCTGTTTCATAATATACATGTTCCCGGCAAAGTATGTAATTCAGGCATTCTATATAATACCTAGGAATTATATACAATGCTTAACGATTTTAGGCAAAGTATAAAATAATTTTTATTTATTGTTGTAATAAATAAAATAAAATATTAGTTCAGACGAACAGTTAGTATATGATTTAAAATTGTTAAAATAAAAAACATAGGTACAAAAATATTAGATATTATTTTGTCATTTAATAATAACATATTAGGCCAGTATTAAGTAAGAGAAATAATCAGTATTTTAGTATTTTATTAGATAAAGTAAGCCAATATCTGTGCTTGAAACCAAAATTGGTTGGTTCACCGTATTTATGTTTATATTTCTAGTCTTAACAATGCCTAGGAAATGTATATAATTAAATTCATTTCATACATTGCCTGGTGATTTTTAGGCATTGTATAGAATACCTAGGAATTCTATACAATGCCGGATTTCATACATTGCCGGTAACATACATATTATACATTATTCATATATATTTTGGGCAGTATAGCAGTGTTGGTCAATTTTTAACTTAAATGTACTGAATTAGAAATTTTTCTTGATATTTGATTACAGAATATTAATCTATATACAATACATTTAATTGTCTTACAGCGTGATTTGATGATAATTGATCATTTTGTTTAAAAACAGTTGACAAATAATTATGCGGTTCGGCCACACTATCAACAATAGGGGAAAGCAGGTAGGATTCGTACACAAGGAGCATTCGTACAGTGATGATATCTATGCTATCTAATACATTTACATATTCGCGTTTGTATGGGTGACTCCCCCTCATACGCAAAGGGTACCTGCGGGGCGGGCCGATAATACGGCCACCGGCTTCGATGGAGCAAGCCGATATGTATTTTCGCTCTGCTTAAGTTTTTTTTGTTTTCATCTTTGAACACGCTTTGCTGGTATAAGTAATGCTCGAATTATAAAAGTGATGTATTATAGTTTATGCCTTAAAATCTTGGTTTAATATTTAAATAGTCATTTTAGTGTAACTATAACGGTAATTTTTATTCCAAATTAATTTGTTGATTTCTCGGGTTGGGGTACCTTCGTACAGTTATGAGTGGGGTAGATTCGTATTATACGAATCCTGCTCTACTAGATACCTAATACCTCTACTTGTAACTATAGGCAATTCTGTTCACATTTTACGATAAACACAATTCTATTTTATGTTTTAGGTGGCTGTAAAAAGATTGTTTACCAAGAATTAAATTAAAAGTCTTATATATTTATGTTTAAGCAATTATAAGTACTTTAAATACAATAATTGTTAGATTACTACATGAAGGCTGATTCTGTGGTTACTTTGACCTCAATAAATGAATGTAATACATTGAATAAATGGCATTTTCTTTGACTGTACGAAGCTACCCCATGCATGGGGTGCCTTCGTACGTTTTTCATTTTTTAGGAAAATTGCCGTAGCTTCCCCATGCTGTTTTATATGAAAACTACAAATTAAAGCCAGATATATGGGTAACATAGCAGTATTAAAATAATTTAGTAATAGCTAACAGTTTATTTTTTGTAAGGCTCAGAGTAAAAAGTGTACGAATCCTACCTGCTTTCCCCTATTTATTTTAAATTTTTTAGTTCTGTATTTTATAAATTTTGTTTTGTAGTACTTATAATTTTTTAATTATTATCACTGGGAGCCCATTAGTAGTTTTACTTTGTCCATTACTGGAGAAAATACATAAACAAAATAAAAAACTATAATTTAAAAAACATACTATATTTGTGGACTTAGTAATTAAATTAAAAATTGTTTTAATATTTTACATGATTTCATGAAAATTACAAAATTTAAAAAGGCAGAAGGTTAGTAGGTAGGTTAAGTAAAAATATAAAAAATCACAATAAATACATCAAAAATATATAATTTTTTAATCTGACAGGTCCAAATTTAGATCAAATGCAAAGTATTCTTATTTTTTTAGTGCATAGTATTTATTTTTACTGTAAACTATTTTTTTTAAATTTAAAGTGATATAATTTGCTTTAAATTCAATATATTTGTTGATTTGAATAAATTTTTCGTGCAGTTTATTCGTTATAAGTGAAAACGATTAAATAAAAAAATTTTATTATTAAAAAAGTGCATTTAAATACAAGCCTAAATTTTCATTAAGTTTATCTTGTTCATGTACTCTCTTTATAAATAAACAAGACTCGATTTTATGGTAATTATGGTAGATTTATGTGTAATACGTGTGTGTGTGTGTTTCACAATTATAGATATTTAATTCGATTGTAAATACAGCTACAGCGGTTGTCGTGATTACTTTATGTCTGCAGAGATACGAATGTGGGTGAACAACGAAATTGCAGTTAAATTATATCAAAGTGTGTGCGTCTAGACCAGTGATACTCAAACATTTATCAATAAGTACCTACTATATAATATATAAGAATTTTATAGACTCTATTTTATATAAATATTTTAGAAAATTTTATTGAATGCGTTGTTTTATAGAAAATAGCTGTTTTTAGAATTATGTCTGATATGAAATTTTTATATTTTGACTTAAGATGGAAACTACAGAACTGTTTTTGATGGAACTTTCTTCGTTAGAAAGCTAGAGGCAACATATTGGGTTCAACTTTGAATTGTTTTGTTTATAAATAATATTAAATATAATATGTAAATATACCTGAAGATTATTTTATCAATTAATATTATTATAATAATATTAATATATTATATCTTATCACAAAAATGAGTTGTTTTTAGAGAGGAGTGGGAGGGGGGGGGGGGTGTTCGTATTCTTGGATTGAAGAACTTTATATGTATATGTTTATATTATTTTTTTTATTTATCATTTATGTTTTTTTTTTTTAAATTATATTTTGATAAGCACTGTATATGTAATATTTCTTTAGACAAGTGAATTGAGTATAGAATCGGCAACAAATTATAAATGTACAATTACAGAAGATAATTACCTGTGTGTCTGTTTGTCTGTTTGTCTGTGTGTCTGTCCACCCACTGTGGCCATTGTGATATAGGCAGATTTATTGTAATGTTTATTTAATATCACCCGTATTTGTTTTAATGTGGTGTTAAGATTGATCAGCAAAATAACTTGTCGACTTTATTTTCTGAATACAAAAAAAATGTCTTATTTATTTGTAGGTGCAACCAATAACGTAGAAATGTTTCTTATCCATTAATAGGGGTGTATAGTCATGTTTAATATACAGTATTTTATATTTTCTACTAACTATACCAGGGTTGCGCTCGTATGACTACGGAATTATTGTTTAGGATTTTTGAAAAATATAGTTCATAAAATATAGATTTTTATATTCTGCACAATTCTTTAATATATTATATTGTTCAATATTTAACAGTTTAGGCAGCGTATTGCAAAAGAGCGCACTTGATTGACTTATCCTCACTGCTTATTCCTTATGTTACCTACTGTAAAAAATATATATACTAAAACCTGAACAAATAACATATTTATCAATAAAAAAAAAACGTAAATCGGATAAGTTGTTCTCGAATGATAAGCTCACTAACGGACAGACAGATAGACGTTGCATTTTATATTATGTAAAGATGCAGTAGGGTACATTTTAGAAAAATTTATAACACATTTTTTTGTAGTATGACTAAAATTTTCAGGGTTTTTAGCTTTTTTTAAATTATTTTTTTTTTTGTAAAAAGTTTTATTTATTATAATTTTTTTCCGTATACAGTAATTACTTTGTATATACATAATTACATATGTATTTTAACCTTCTTTAAGTGAAGGAATCACTCTTTGAAAATATCAAAACTAGACGTTTTTAATAAAATTTCTTATATTAAAAAAAAATTGTATTTAAAAAAAATTTGAATAGGGTTTAAAAAATTTAAAATTTAGTGCGCAGTATAACTTCTTGTAAAGTATACCTACTATAAGACTGTTACTATGAGTTCCCACGGAGCGTCGTACACGTTTCCGGTTCCGCCGCCGCGCCCTAGACACTCTGAGATTTATTACCGCAATAAAACCGGACACACAATGTCGACCTCTGGTGGCTATCACTCAAACTACACATTCACAAGAATCAATTGTCTTTTTTATTTGTTTTTTAATGTCAGCTCTGATGATATATTTATTCAATTTAAATATTGGGTATTTTCTTTTCAATTAAAAATGTAGGTTACTTATAAAAGTAAAGCTTATTTCAATTATAATATTAAGAAATTGATAAAATTTGCTAGCATTTTCAACGGGGGTTGATTTTTGAATTTAGAATTAAGGATACTTTTATCAACAAAAAATAAGGTAACCCCAAACTCAGCGTTGGTAATGAAGGGGTAATATACAGTTAGAAGGTCAAAAAAATGGTTTTTCAAGAATTTTTTGAAGAGAAGACTTTTAAATTTATTAATGTAAAAATTTGTACACATACTTATAATTGTATTTTAACATTACATTTTTTGTTTGTAAAAATAATAATTTCGAAAGCTGTTACAGCTGTTCTTCAGGAGGTCCTCTCAAAAAAGGCGCCTTGCGGTGACCACGATATCTCTAGACTGGATCATCTAAAATAAAAAAAACAAAACGGATTTCGTTAAATTAATGTATAATCTTGTATTTAGTCGAAGGAATAAGCAAAATATTTTTTTTTGACAGAATGGCGGCTTCTCAAAAACTTTGATCTCAAATTGTTTATAAAAAAAATATTTATCGGTGAAAAAAAACCTTCAATTAATTTCTAAAAAAATATACTTAAGAAACTTGTGTTAAAATTTTAGACTGATCAGTTCAGTTGTTTACGAGAAATCTTGGTCACCGACTTTAAAAACACAGATTTGAGAAAAACGTTTTTTACTCCGGCCTCCTACTTTCAAATGCTCTGAGACGTCTTTACAAATATGCGTGTAACTTTGAAAATAATCACTGGATTGACTTGAAATTTTCTGTGTGCGTACTTAAATATATGTACATTACGAAAATGAAATTAAAAAAATCGATTTTTTGAAAATTCTAACTGTATATAACCCCTTAAGCTATGCTCAATGCAGTTTTTAACATGTATTTTAAATAGCAATTTTCATGCACATTTTTACACATTAGAATCTTTTTGAAAAAGTACAGACATCTGGAATATTATAAACCCTTTTTAAACTTTCATAGACCCCGTTTAAAATGCTCTATTGTACCTATAATTATAGTATGGATAAGAAAAATTTCTACATTAGTTGTCTTCGTGTTATCATAAAGTATGTTAAATTATTCTATACAAAAGTTAAAATATATCATACATTTTTCTCATTATTCTAACAAATTACCTACTTACTGCTTACCCATAGATAAACAAACGATGTACATATCATGATATACATTAATATATTATACATTAAAATACATTTGTAGAACAACTCACGAAATGCGAAAACAAAATATTATTAATAAGGCAAACATCTTTAAAAAATATATTCCAATTAGAGTTAAAATATAAATAATATGTAAACTATAGGGTAAAAATACATTTATTAAGTCATAATTTAAGCATCTTAATTGGGACCAACCCATCTTTGTGTTTGTGTGAGTTTGTTTGTACAGTGGCGTATACAAAATGGGGGTTAAAGGGGTAGTATTCAAGATGTATCTAATAAACCAAAATTATATTTTTTTCAATAAAAATAAATGTAACAAATTCGCAAATGTATTACTTCCATGTTCGAAGAAATGAAAGTATTGTAATACCGTCAAAAAATCGTGTCCGAGATAAGAGCAGATTCTGATTGTACTAACTTAAAAACGTAAAGAAAAGTTAATTTCCGCATGGCGGCTGTGCGTGTGTGTGTCTGGATGTAGAATATTCTTCGGTTCACGATAACTACTGTAAATATGCACCGATTTGAATTATATTTGGGGAAAATGTTTGTCTTAGTGAGTATTCCAGACCTATTGATTTTGGTGCCAATTAGGGGTTTCGGAAATATTCGAAATTTTGTACCTATTATTGTCTAAAAAGTGAGTATTATCTCATCAATTTTGATAAAACTTGGTACACTTGTAGTTCAATCCAATCTAAGGGGCATTTATTTCATAAACGTGCCAAAATATGGTTCTCCATACCGTTTTTTTTTTACTCCTTTCAACAACGTTAATATCTATGAAATTGAGTTTTGTGTGGGTTGATACATTAGTGCATAACAATGTCAAGTTATATTGATATTTCAAAGATAATTTATTTTTTGTAAATGTAAAATTTTAAAAACAAAATTTTACATTTTGAAACCTTTATTAACCCCCTTAAATTTCAAGTTACCCCTTAAAAATGGTATAAATATATACGTTCCTGACAGACTTGACCTGACCAGTAATTTGATGAAAAAGAACGTCACCACTGGAGGGTTAAAAAAATTCAAATAATAAAAAAATACTATGGCTAGGCCATAAAATGCACACCCCTTAAACATAAAAAAATGTATTAATTTATAATATCAAATAAATACGATACAATATAATTGGTGAAACTTAAAAGGATGTTTGAAAAAAATATTGGAGGTAATTAATATTATATAAATATTTAATATGAAGTTTATCACTCATTAAAATTTTTTAGAAAATCAACAATGAATCTTGATATCAATTGATTATTACCGTTTTTATTTAAATTTAGGATGTATAGTAATAAAACAACAATCATTTTAATTTACAATTTTTATATAAAATATTTTTTTTGTAAAATGTATAAAGTAAATTAATTAATTAATAATAATAATTAGAAAGATAAATACATCCACATATTGCAGCGATAACAGCTGTGTTCACCTGATGTCTAGCAGAGCATTTAAAATGAAACAACAATGTAACGTTTATAGGTTAGGTATATGTATATGTACATTATATATTTGTTTTAAAAATGCAAACTTACCAGACTTTATCTTGATTAAAAAGATTGATTGGCTTTGAATAAAATAATTAAAATACAGCACGTATCGATGTACATGTATTTATATATTAATTAACACAATATAATAATTGTAATACTTGGAATTTGAAGTGACGTATGAAGAAATAGCGCCTTACGGTAATCTTATGAACTACCGAGTAACTACTCTATTTGTAAAAATAATTCTTGTCAAAATATGAATTTTTGTTTAAATAAACTGCAAATTTCGTTACTTCTAGTTATCCAATTTTGTTGAGTTTTAATAGGGTTCTATTCTGATAATAGATGAAGTGAATTCAAAAGGATTGGTGCAAATTTATTTCGAAATATAGCCTACAGTTCGGCGTTTTTATCAAAAAAGGGGGTTAAATCAACAAATTGAACTTTATTTATATTTTTATAACAGAAAATTAAAACCGATCGATATTAAACTTAGTATAAATGCAGACTGTAATGTTTTCTATCAGAAAATGTAAAAATGTAAGTGGAATACTGAAGAAATTTAAGATATAATGCTCATTTTATCAATTTATATACGAAAAAAAATTTTAGCACGATAATAGAACACACTTCCAAGCAGAGCCTGCTTGGGTGTGCAATATAATAATTATTTGGTTAATTTTATACAAATTCCTAAACGAAGTGCTTATATCGATTTGTAATTTTTATAAAATCTTTCCTTTTAAATACCCAACTACTTCTAGCCCCTCCCCCCTCCCCTCCTCACGGCACCCATATAAAAATAAAAATAAATAGAAGTTAGAATTGCGAAGATAAAAAATAAAAAAATAAAAATGTTAAATAATAAAAAAAAATTAAATGTTAAGTTACTAGTACTCCCCTTGTGTTTTTGTTGTCTGCGCTCCTGTAAGTGTTTGTGTGTGTGTGTGTGTGTGTATGTGACGTGTGTATGAGAGACACAATTATACGTAAATAAACACACAGAGAGCTGTTTCCATTAGACACAGGTGGAATAACATCGTCGCTAACAAATATATAATTTGGTTAATTTTTACCAAATTAATTGCTATTTTTTGGTCCGGGTGAACATTGTATTTAACTCTTAATGAACATTCATTTATATATAACATGTCATTGTTTGTTTATTTCTTCTCTTGTTAATTTTCTCAGCAAATGAGCGCGCGTCTTAAACTGTTATAATTTTTTAGAAAACATATTTAATTCTTATGCAACTTATACAGAAACCTTGAATTTGTCTGAAATATAAATATAAATTTAATTTACCAAGCAACTGATCAAGCTGTAGCTGCAAACGAGATAGGACGAGACGAGAGTCATGTCGGCCATTTTGTCTTGATGAATATTAAGACAGTCTCGTATCGGTCTCGTGACAAATAATTTTTTTTCCATATACAGGGTGTCTAAATACCAGGGGACACCATGGTGATCTCGGAAACTATAAGAGATAGAGGTTCGGTTAAATGAGAGAAAAGTTACCTTTAAGAGGGAACAGTTCATTGGTGCATTTACATTTTACAAAATTTTCATAGCTTACTAGATATTAGCCAAAAACCATTTTATTCCTAAATCTTTCATCGTGAATATTTCTTAAGCGACTTGAAATTTAAAAAAATGTTTCAAATAAATGCTGTAGGGTTTAGTACTGTCTATTTAAAAATATTTTTTTAATTTCCAAAAATCTCATTGTTTTTGAGATATAACACTAACTTATGTTTTTTTAAATAGAAGCAATATGAAATTTTGTAATTTTTGAATAGAAGATTTTATTACCTTTTCAATGATATGCAACTTGATATACTTATTTCTCAAAGTATCTCAAAAAATGATGAAAAAGTACTTTTTATTTATTTAATACACTGGATCATCCTAAGATGGCTATGATAATAAACAATATTTCTATTTTGAATACAAAATAACAGACAAAGATTGCTATGGCTATCGACAACAATATAAAAAAACAATAAGCTATTTTATTTAAAAAAAAACACATTTTTTTATTTCCAGTCAAAAATGGCTGTGGCTGTCAACAATGAGATTTTTAAATCAATTGAGAAATTGTTATTTTGCCTGTTTGTAAGAATACTAAAAAGTAACTTATAATTATAATTATTTGTGTTACATATTATTCTTCAACTTCGTTGAATTTTTTTCATATGGGATACTTTCTTATTGTTAAAGATCAAGTTTTTTTTTTAAATTTCCACAAGGACTGGTATTCTGTATTAAATTTTAAAAAATCTGTTTTTTTTTTTGTAATAGCCATAGCCATCTTTGTCTGTTATTTTGTATTAAAAAATAGAAATATGTTTTCTTTTTTTTATAAAATTGTTAATTCATGCTATGTAAGCTTATGAGTAAATTTTCAGTTGTTTTTTAATATTATTGTTAATTGTCATAGCCATCTTAGGATGATCCAGTGTATTAAATAAATAAAAAGTACTTTTTCATCATTTTTTGAGATATTTTGAAAAATAAGTATATCAAGTTGCATATCATTGAAAAGGTAATAAAATCTTCTATTCAAAAATTACAAAATTTCATATTGCTTCTATTTAAAAAAACATAAGTTAGTGTCATATCTCAAAAACAATGAGATTTCTGGAAATTAAAAAAATAAATTTTATAGACAGTACTAAACCCTACAGCATTTATTTGAAACATTTTTTAAAATTTCAAGTCGCTTAAGAAATATTCATGATGAAAGATTTGGGAGTAAAATGGTTTTTGGCTAATATCTAGTAAGCTATGAAAATTTTGTAAAATGTAAATGCACCAATGAACTGTTCCCTCTTAAAGGTAACTTTTCTCTCATTTAACCGAACCTCTATCTCTTATAGTTTCCGAGATCACCATGGTGTCCCCTGGTATTTAGACACCCTGTATATGGAAAAAAAATTATTTGTCACGAGACCGTATAAAAAAATGATTCTTATGTAATAAGCCAATACATTTTTCATTGCTTTGATATTAAATAGTAAATTTTGGCTAATTATTATTGATATGTTTTTCTAGTATTTCAAAGGTGTTAACAAAATTTCGTATGTAACAAGTAACGGGGTGTTAATTCTGCGTGGTATCTATGGATATGTTTTTAGGATTTAGATGAGTGATACTTGACTACAGTATTGTAACACAGTGGTGCAGACTCTGACTGTACGTGGTATAATTATCATAATATCACCACTGTTTTAACACCCTTGTTTGTGTTTATATACAATGCGTACGTGAAACTTGTCAAAGTCTTCATGAAACTACAAGAGAACTGTCATATAGGGTTGATACCTCATTTGAAAGTGTTTATTAATGAACATCTTTATTTTTTATTTAATATCGGACAATATTTTTTTGAAATTGAGACCTTAGTGAGACTTTTAATAAATAAAGCTGAAATTGATCGTTTGGATAAAATTTCACTTTAAAATTTTTGTATTTATTGTAACAATTTAAAATTCTAAGGGATTTGACCACTGTATCCATCAGAGCATTATTAAGTACTCAGCACGTCATGACTTATAGGAAATTAAACTGTTTTTCTTAAATAAATCTTCATAAAATTTATAAATGTTAAGAGATGTATTCGCTGTACCTATCAGAGTAATATGTATGTATTTAGTACCCAGTGTACGTTATATCATATAGAAAACTCACTTTTTTGTTAAAAAGGGTGTTATGGTTATTCGATCATAAGAGCAATATACAGGGTGATTCAGCACTGTCGTGCCTAACTTGGACAGTAGACTGAAAAAAATATTTTAAGCAAAAAACTTTCAATAAACTTGTGTCCGGAAATTATTCCCTAGGGAACTACAGGCTTCCAAAGATTTTACTTAAAATGAGTTTTAATTTAATATCTAGAGAACCCTTTGTGATAGAATTATGAAATTTAGTATTTGGTTTAGTAATAATATGTGTTATCGATTTCTAATATTAACCAATTATATTTTAGGCCAGGGCTGTATGGGGCCAGTGGGCCCATCGATTTTGATCTAGTAATTGTTTGTTCTTTAATTTTTTTCCTGAGTTGGTACTTTAATAAGGTTATATGACACAAAATATAAAAAAAACATACTTTGCTTGTTTATCATAGGATAAACCGTTTTCGAGATATATCGATGGAAAAGAATGCATGCAGAATTTAACTTAATACGGATGTTTGAAATTACAAAAAATAAATTTATATATTTTTTCTATGACTAAAGGTAAGAATAAAGTTCATATAAATAAACCTCCTAATATGAATCCTGTAAGATCTATAGCCAGTTATTTTACTGTTACATGAACTTTATTAACATGACTAAAAAACAAACTAAAAATGACTATTTGTTGATATGGATGCATTTTCGGAAGTATATTTATATTAACTTTTTGTCTTATTTTTTATCATGAAATAAGAATATAAATTTATTTCTTATAATTTCAAGCATCCGCATTAAGGTTATTTCTGCATGCTTTTTTTCCATCGATATTTCTCGAAAACGGTTTATCCTATGATAAACAGACAAAGTACGTTTTTGTGTATTTTGTGTATAATCTTATTAAAGTACCAACTCAGGAAAAAAGTTAAGGAACAAAGAAATACTAGATCAAAATCGATGGGCCCACTGGCCCCATACAGCCATGGCCTAAAATATAATTGGGTAATATTAGAAATCGATAACACATATTATTACTAAACCAAATACTAAATTTCATAATTCTATCACAAAGGGTTCTCTAGATATTAAATTAAAACTCATTTTTAGTAAAATCTTTGGAAGCTTGTAGTTCCCTAAGGAATAATTTCCGGACACATGTTTATTGAAAGTTTTTTGCTTAAAATATTTTTTTCAATCTACTGTTCAAGTTTGGCACGACAGTGCTGAATCACCCTGTATATAGATAAAAGTCTAAAATTTAAATGATAACTCATATATTTTACTAATTTTTATTTAAAATATTGGACGTATGGTTTTTGAGTAATTGGATATTAAAAATAGAGTTTTTAACACACGATAAATGAGAGAACTTGCCGAAAGTGCTCTATTTATTGAAATTCTACACAATTGTCTATATAGAGACGTTTTAAAAACTAATTATTCGAAACTTCAACCCTTTTAAATACTATAAAAACTAGCTGTCGGATCCAATTTTACCCGGGGATATAAAATTAAACTATATAACGTATAATGCTGTGGGGTGCGATCCTTTAGGTCCACACAATCAACTTCCCAACATGGTATGACCACAAATCACTCATATATAGATAGGCAACTACCATTATAATTTTCACTCCATAGTTTAGGTGAGGGGGCCTTGCACTAGAGGGGAAGCGGGAAGGTTTGTTATGCGTGTTGCCTATACAGATTACCGTATTTTTTTTTTATTTCAAATGCAAAGGTAAAAAACCATAAAAAAACAACTTTAATTCAACAAAGTTATTGATATATTTATATTATTTCGAAATCTGTGCATTGATACAGTTATTATACAATATATACAGTACATACTGATAAAATATGATATAGTTACGTACGTTACAATATAATAATAATATAATATAATTAGTTTTCCTCTAATATACTTTTTACTGTTGTTTATGTTGTCACACAGTTCATCCAAATATGAAAAAGTTACTTGTTTCCTTTGCTTCCATACAGATATACGTACAATCTGAAAAAAAATTCAATAAAAAATATCATTATTTCCAGTATCTAAATATGATTAAGTTTAATATTTATGAGTTACTATTTTAAATTATTCATGTATAATAATATTTTTACCTGATAGTATGTAGGTACATATCCGGTACTTCACATTTGGTGGTGCGTATTGATGATGTGGCAAATATTTGTTACGTTTTTGAATGCCTCAAAATTGTCATCCACACATTATATTTGCGTATTGAAACCTTTTGATACACACTAAAAAAACTGACTCGAGATGGATAGATATTTGATGTTGGCCATGTTTGGCAATTTGGAGCAAACTAAGCGAATATGACCATCTTTCTACACATTGGCTTGGTTCACTAACTTGGTTGTACAAAAATACTTGTATGACATATTTGACAATCAAAACAAAATTATATTGCCACCGTTTTCATGGTGATATACAATTTGCGCGCATTCCCCTTGCCCCTCTAGTGCATGCAGGTTGACTCAAAGCCGCCCATAAGAGCTGATTATCTATATATGTGTGATTTGTGGGTATGACTAACAATACTTGAATACTGATTACTTATTGTTTCCATAATTAATATTACTATGTTATAGTTTGTAAATATTTTTTTTAATATGTATATGAAAAATTTTAATGGAATTTATCAGAAATAAAACTCACCCTTTGTATTATGAATATTAGTTTTCTAATATCCTAATAATGTTAATAATACAGGGTTCTCCAATAGTGTGTCCGGCATTGTTTTACGCCCAAACTATTGAAGATAGAGTTTTAGGATAAAACATTTATTATATATATTGACCCTAAAGAATTTCAGGAAAATATTTTCAACCCCCTAAAACCGCTCCTTGGGGGGTAGTTTGAGGGGTACATACCCGTTTCTCAGTTAAATCAAATGGAATTGTATATCAAAAAGTACATATTTGTAAAGATCATAAAAAAATAAGAAACTTTTGTAAAACAAAAATTTTCATACTTTCAATTGTTTAAAAAATATGGCGACTTGTTCTCAAATTTTAGGGTTTCACTAAAAGTGCTCTAATTTCGTTAAAAATTATTGAAATTTTATTATTTTTTCAAATTTAGAAAGTAGAAATAATGAACTTTGTAAAGATGTATGACTATTTGTGATTTTGATTGTTTAAAGTGTCATACGCGATATATCAAAAATTCAAAAGTTCAACTAGAGATAATTCGAAATTTTCAAATACAACGGTATATCAATTAGTACTTTTTCTTAAAAAGGATATGTAAATAAACATTTTTTGTTAAGAAAATTTAAAATTTAAAATTATAATTTTAAAATTGAAAACTGAAAATTATAATTTTTAATTTTAATTTTTTTTTATCAAAAACTGTTTATTTACATATCTACTTTAAGAAAAAGTACTAATTGATATACCATTGTATTTAAAAATTTTGAATTATCCCTAATTGAACTTTTCAATTTTTGGTATGTCGAGTATGACACTTTAAACTATTAAAATCTCAAATAATCATACATCTTTACAAAGTTCATTATTTCTACTTTCTAAATTTAAAATAATAATAAAATTCCATAAATATTTAACGAAATTAGAGCACTTTGAGTAAAACTCTAAAATTTGATAACAAGTCGCCATATTTTGTAAACAATTGAAAGTATGAAAATTTTTGTTTTACGAAACTTTCTTATTTTTTCATTATCTTTACAAATATGTACTTTTTGATATACCATTCCATTTGATTTTACTGAGAAACGGGCATGTACCCCTCAAACTACCCCCCAAGGAGCGGTTTTAGGGGGTTGAAAATATTTTCCTGAAATTCTTTAGGGTCGATATATATAGTAAAATTTTTATCCTAACTCTCTATCTTCAATAGTTTGGGCGTAAAACAATGCCGGACGCACTATTGGAGGACCCTGTATAATGCACATTTTTAGAAAAACTAATCTGACAGTTTGAATTTTGAATTGTGTTGTTTCAAAGGCAACATGAATTATTAGATGTATTTATTAGTATGAAATTCAAATTTTGATGGTGGTTTTCATCCCTTTAATGGCTGTTTGGACCCATATAAAAAATAAATACTGAAATACACGTTTCATTATTTGTATTGTATAGTATTTATTCTAAGTTCCGACTAAATTCGACCAAGAAAAAAAATAAAAATGAAAAAAACACCCTTTTTACCCCCGTAGGGGTTGAATTTCGAAAAATCCTTTCTTTCAGATCATATTCACGTCATGACGCGTCGATTAGCACCCCAACGAAGTCAATAGCATTTTTTGTTCGCGAGATTTCGTCCCGGAAAAAAATGACACGTACGTACGTACGTACGTACATACACACACACACACACACACACACACACACACACACACACACACACACACACACACACACACACACACACACACACACACACTCAGCAACAGGCTTCTTAAGTATGACACAGAAGATGGACCTCGGGAGTATAGAGTCACGGGGGGAGTCCCCCAAGGCTCGGTCCTGGGACCACTACTGTGGAACATCATGTATGATGGATTACTTAAGATGCCACAACCAGAGGAAGTTAAGCTAGTGGCCTTCGCAGATGACGTAGCAGTAGTCATCACAGCTAAGTACCTAGAAGAAATCGAGGCGATCTTCTACGATACGTTTGCCCAGATCCATCACTGGATGAGCTCGGTTGGACTAACACTAGCCGAACATAAGACGGAAGCAGTCCTTATTACGAGTAGAAAGGTTGTAGAGACAATCCAACTCACGGTAGGCGAGCATACCATTACATCACAGCCATATATTCGGTATCTTGGAGTGATGATAGACTCGAGATTAAGCTTTAAACAGCATATAGAGCGCGCTAGCGAGAAAGCTGCTGCAGTAGGTACAGCCCTGGCGCGGTTAATGCCGAATATCGGTGGACCAAGGCAGAAAAGAAGGACAATGCTAGCATCGGTGTGCACATCAGTCCTTACGTACGGGATGGCTATCTGGGCAGATGCATTGAAGGTAGAAAAACACAGGAAAAAGGCGGGAGCGGTTTATCGACGTAGTGCCTTGAGGGTAGCCTGTGGATACCGTACAATATCAGATGACGCTGCATACGTCATTGCAGGTATGGTACCAATCGAGATATTGGCGGACGAAAGGCAAGCCCAATACCAGACGAAAGGGACAGTTCCACTGCAATCCCACTCCCGGGAACGAGAAAGAAGCCTTGAACGTTGGCAAACGAGCTGGGACGCTTCTCTGAAGGGGCGTTGGACCCACCGACTAATACCCCGAGTGGACCGCTGGGTAGGCCGAAACCATGGAGAAGTCAACTTCTACCTAACTCAGATGCTTTCTGGACACGGCTGCTTCAGAGCGTATTTGTATAAGTACAAGCTCGACGAGTCACCAGAATGCCCAGCCTGCAGAGAAGTTGATGAGGATGCAGAGCACGTGTTCTTCCGATGCCCACGCTTCAGTAAATGTCGCAGTGAGGTGGAAAAGCATCTCAATATGGCTCTAACACCTGATAACGTAGAGGAAGCAATGCTGACAACCGCTACAGGCTGGGAGTTGGTTAGTACCTTCGCAGTGACAGTCCTGAAACAGCTGCGTCGCGATGACCAGGACAGGAGAAGGATCTTGGTTAATAATCCTTAAGATGCTGGGAAATTGAGGAAGAGCTACGGCTGAGACCTCCCTCGCGAAGTAGTGCCTAACGGCGGTCCCGCGAGGGAATCATAAGGTCTGAGGAAAGGAGGAGGGTTTTAGTGGGTAGGGCCAGTAATGGATGAGTCCCACACTACCGACATATTCTGTTGGTGTGCGTAAATGCATTTCCCCAACCTCCTTCAGAAAGAAAAAAAAAAAAAAAAAAAAAAAACACACACACACACACACACACACACACACACAGACATTTTTCTGAAAATAGTGTCAATATACTCTAATGCCCTTGAAACATGAAAATATGTTAAAATTTTTGATTTCGATTTTCGGACCAATTACAATAACTCCCTATTGGGAAGTTAATAATAAAACAAATATATTCACGTGTAATTTATTGAAAATAATGAAAAACTAGCATTACATTGTATAAATTAGTACATGTTACTATTACATACCGTTCTGTCTATTTCAGTTTTCAAATTAAATTAACTTTTTTTTAAAATAATTCACAAAGTAAAGTATTCCATTAAATGTAGGTACATGTGTTCTGAATATAAATTAAAAACATTTTTTTGAAACACAAAAACAGTGTACTAGACGTATAACTTTAAGAGATGTGACCATTGCGTCTATCAGAGTAATATTAAGCACTCATTACGTTATAGAGATTGATTAGAACACTATAAACTGTACAATTAGTATTCTGTTTGTTCACTTCCTGTCCAATAACAACACAGAGCATAATATATCATTTTCATGATCTTTCTAATTTAATTATTAATTAAGCTATTCTTAGCGTATACCTGTACCTGTATAGATAGGTACAGAAACGTGTTGACCTAGGTAATGGGGATTCTATGTTAATTTTATTTCTTAAATTATATGTTATATTGTGCATTGAACGTATGGAATAAAATTAATTTGATATCTTTTGTACATTTATGTAACCTGAATTCTATCTCACAGACTTTGCATGCTAATTATTGCTATATGCTTTTGTTGATGCGGCTTACAGAGAAACTATGCTAAAAATATACATTTATATGTTACTGTAAAGGCCCGAACTGAGGTAAAACCTAGGTTTTACAAACTGTTAATGGTAAAAGTCCGAATTTCGAACTTTTACTATCATACACTCGGTAAAACCTATAGGTTTTACCAAGAGACACGGTAAATGTTGAAAAATAGAGTAGGTATCAAAAATATGTTTAAAAAAATATATAGAAAATCACAAATATTAAATTTTGCTAACAAAATATTAGGGCGAATGGGGATTAATCTAGTATAAAATACGGGGATTCAATCTCCGCCTTGGTTAGGGAAATCTATTGGGGCGAAAGGGGATTAATCTAGTATAAAATACGAAACTTCAATCTCCGCCTTTGTTAAGTTATAACCAAACCGAAGATTGAATCCCCGTTTCTTATACTAGATTAATCCCCTTTCGCCCCAATAGATTGCCCTAACCAAGGCGGAGCTTGAATCCCCGTATTTTATACTAGATTAATCCCCTTTCGCCCCAATAGATTGCCCTAACCAAGGCGGAGATTGAATCCCCGTTTCTTATACTAGATTAATCCCCTTTCGCCCCAATAGATTGCCCTAACCAAGGCGGAGCTTGAATCCCCGTATTTTATACTAGATTAATCCCCTTTCGCCCCAATAGATTGCCCTAACCAAGGCGGAGATTGAATCCCCGTATTTTATACTAGATTAATCCCCATTCGCCCCAATATTTTGTTAGCAAAATTTAATATTTGTGATTTTCTATATATTTTTTAACATATTTTTGATACCTACTCTATTTTTCAACATTTACCGTGACTCTTGGTAAAACCTAGGTTTTACCGAGTGTATGATGGTAAAAGTTCGAAATTCGGACTTTTACCATTAACAGTTGGTAAAACCTAGGTTTTACCGGTAAATTCTAGAATTTACCTCAGTTCGGACTTTTACAGTAACATATACCTGTACACAGAAAAAAAACTCGATCTTATTGAAAATTTTAGATGAATAAATGGTTAGTTTCATCTTGTTAATATAACAATATTTCCTCAATATAATTATAAAAAAAATCTTATTGAGGATATTTTATTTATTTGAAAAATATATCTTCATGTTTATCTAAAAATTAATAAATAAAATAAAATATTTTTACACCACCCAACTAGTGAAAGTGCAATTTTCGATATGGTAAATTCAGTGATGTCATTTATTAAGTATTTTTTTGTGTTTAAAATATATGTTTTCAATACGAAACAAAACTAGCTGTCGGATCCAATTTTACCCGGGGATATAAAATTAAACTATATAACGTAAACTGTGGGGTGCGATCCTTTAGGTCCACACAATCAACTTCCCAACATGGTATGACTTACAATACTTGAATACAGATTACTTATTGTTTCCATAATTAATATTACTATGTTATAGTTTGTAATTTTATTTTTTTTAATATGTATATGAAAAATTTTAATGGAATTTATCAGAAATAAAACTCACCCTTTGTATTATGAATATTAGTTTTCTAATATCCTATTAATGTCAATAATATAATGCACATTTTTAGAAAAACTAATCTGACAGTTTGAATGTTTGAATTTTGAATTGTGTTGTTTCCAAGGCAACATGAATTATTAGATGTATTTATTAGTATGAAATTCAAATTTTGATTGTGGTTTTCATCCATTTAATGGCTGTTTGGACCCATATAAAAAATAAATACTAAATACACGTTTCATTATTTGTATTGTATAGTATTTATTCTAAGTTCCGACTAAATTCGACCAAGAAAAAAAATAAAAATGAAAAAAAACACCCTTTTTACCCCTGTAGGGGTTGAATTTCGAAAAATCCTTTCTTTCAGATCATATTCACGTCAAGACGCTTCGATTAGCACCCCAACGAAGTCAATAGCATTTTTTGTTCGCGAGATTTCGTCCCGGAAAAAAATGACACGTACGTACGTACGTACATACATACATACATACATACATACATACATACATACATACATACATACACACACACACACACACACACACACACACACACACAAACACACACACACACACACACACACACACACACACACACACACACACACAGACATTTTTCTAAAAATAGTGTCAATATACTCTAATGCCCTTGAAACATGAAAATATGTTAAAATTTTTGATTTCGATTTTCGGACCAATTACAATAACTCCCTATTGGGAAGTTAATAAGAACATTGTTAGTAATAATATACATTTATCAATAAGATAAACGTGGATATTCCCATATTGGTAAAAAATTATCAAATTAACAAACAACCTTTATTGGAGCCACATAGACAAATTATTTTTATCTGTGTACCCATAGACATAGAGCATGGACTACGCATTTGATTCGAAAACAAAGTCTTGTCAAAAGAAAGAGATAGAATATAGTTTAGGATATACTTGTCGTTATTTAAACAGGAATATCTTATTCATTTTTTAATCAATATTAATATCATTTTTACATTATGTTCAATTTTAATTTATTTTTTATGATTGTTATAAAAATTAATGAATGAATTTTTGAAAAAATTACGTCACCACCAGTTTGTTTAAAAATGGCGATACTGTCATAACTCTAACTACGAGTATCTTTGATACAGATAATGTTTTGGTATTCAAGGGTTTGACAATCGTAGGTAGAAAAGTAATTTTTAATGTATTTTTATTTAATGAAATAATTGGAAGTATCGTATCAGGGTTAAGGTCAGATTCTGATTGTTCTGTCTTCAAAACGTGTGTTTTATGTATAGCTGCTGTGCGTCTGTCTGTAGAATTTTATTTATCTTGTAAATACTTAGTAAAATGGGCGTTAATTACATTAAAAAATGCGCAATTTTACAATATCGTCTTATTGTAAGTACACTCAACACTCTATAATACGACGGCTTCGGTAATTCAATAGTTCCATTAGTCGACGGCTAGAGGGTGTGCCGACTTTAATTGGTGAAATTAAATTTCGCGTAGAAATATAACAGTCCCGGTGGTATTATGGTGGGGATGGGGGAAGGACGATGAATAGAACTGTCGGTCAGTCGTGGGATGGAGCAGTCGTACAGTAGAGGGTCGTTTTATAGAGTGCTCAGTGTATATGAAAATTTTCATATTAAAAATTATAAAAAAATCAGTTTTGCTATTTATTTACTTTCTTAGATGAAAGAAATGTAAATTAAAGGCATTTTCTCTATTAACCCCAATTAGATTCATATACATAAATAACAATAATATAATATTTTTTTGCTTCTTCTTCACATCAAAAAGATACGAGAAGCTTTGTAAAAAAGTTGCTCTCCGATTTCAAAATTTTTACTTTATCTTTCCGTCAGGTCAAGACAAACACTTTTTCCATATCTGACACATAAATTTCGAAACCAAAATGGGGCTTATGCTATTCAAAACCCAAAACGAGACTTACCTGCCTTCTATTCGTGTGTGTAACCATATGACGGACGGACATACGAACATTAATCAATAATAATCTATATATTAGTTATACAAATCCAGCAAGAATTTCTAATCGACGTGTATGCTAATAACTCATTTTCAACGATTTACAAATAATTTAACATCAATTCAAGTACCCCACATTCGACCAAACAAACACTGGTCGTGTATGACTATAACCTACAAGTACCAATAACTATCTGGTCCGCTTGTATTCACTAATCAATTACAAATAATTACGTCGGTTAATTGGTCCGCGCTTTGTCGGCAACGACTTTATTTATTTCATTTTATCTGCGTGTGTGTGTGTCTGTGTTAAATGATTTATACAACAAGTCTATTAAATGTAGATGTCACGATAATGCTAATACTTAACTGACTTATTTGAATTGATATCAATTTAAGTACCTATAAAACACTTTCTTTTTTTGTGGTATAATTATTTTCAGAAATTCTATAAATAAACGTTTCGCAAAGTGGGCTTTGCGTATTTTTGGGGCTCTGTACCTTAAAATGAGAGAACGAAGCCCTCATAGGATTACTTTTGTCGGTCTGTCAAGCCTTTTTTGTTAGGAATAGCTGCCGTGCAAAAGTCAATTTTTGTGTATTATAAATACAAAACTGCAAAAATGATTGATACAAAATCTTAAATGTTGATAAGAGTACTTAATTACAACTTTTGTAATAATCATAGCATATCTAAAATACACCATTTACAATTTTCCATGTTATTTTTGAATTATATGCCTGAAAGGTCAGGTTTACTCAAGTTGAAAATATTGACGCACAGTGTCTTTCAAGCTAACGAGAAATTGTTTTTTTTACTGCGAGTAAACAAATTCTTTTCACTATTTTGTGTATTTTTATTGACTGAAATCTGTATATTTACATTCAAAATCAAAAGTGTCCAAAGTTTTAAGTATACAGGATTTAAAATTATAATTTTTATTTTCTTAACAAAAGTTGTTTATTTACATATTTTCTGATAAAGTAATAATTGATATACCATTGTATTTAAAAATTTTGAATTATCCCTAGTTGAACTTATGAATTTTTGATATATCGCGTATGACACTTTAAACTATCAAAATCTCAAGTAATCATATATCTTTACAAAGTTAATTATGTATACTTTCTAAATTTAAAAAAATAATAAAATTCCATTAATATTTAACGAAATTAGAGTACTTTGAGTAAAACCCTAAGATTTGAGAACAAGTCGCCATATATTCTTTAAACAATTAAAAGTATGAAAATTTTTGTTTTACGAAAGTTTTTTATTTTTTTATGATCTTTATAAATATGTAATTTTTGATATACAATTCCATTTGATTTTGCTGAGAAACGGGCATGTACCCCTCAAACTACCCCCCAAGAAGCGGTTTTAGGTGGTTATTAAAAATATTTTCCTGAAATTCATTAGGGTCGATATATATAGTAAATTTTTTATCCTAAAACTCTATTTTCAATAGTTTAGGCGTAAAACATAGTGGCGGTCTGGAACACCCTGTATATACTGAAAAAACGTCCAAAAATTCTAGAAAAAAACGTTACTTTTTTCTAGACGATTCTAGTTCCTTAAAAAATATTAAAAACCGATTGTGTGAAAATAAATAAACGATAATTCAACTACACATTTTGTTTTACTTTTGATAAGTGAATTTCCCTATTTACACTTTAACAAATAAGACCTAATGTTACAGTTAATACACAGTGACTTGGTAACTACAATAGATATATCTGCATGCGTACAGACGTCGTCACTGGTCGGGAGGGGGGGGGGAGCTGAAGAATTGAGGAGGGGTGGTGAGTTGAATAAGGGAAGACGAGACCCTTGAATATTAGATCAAACATTGAGTGTTCTGTAATGTGTGAAATCAGAAATGGGACCAACTTGAATCGTTGCTAAATTAACTGTAAACTTCGTGACCAATAATGTATCTAATTGTCACTAGAAAGGGAGAGGAGGGAGTTTTATATACATATGTATATTGCTTTGAAGATAAAACGTTTTTTTAAATACAAATTTTTATATATAGTTTTGTATTTGTGATATTTGTATAGTTTTTTTTTAAGTTCTACTATTTTTTAGACAAACCTACATAATATTAAGAATAGTCTTATGTATTATTCATGGTTATTACTGTCCATTTCCAAAAAAATATTTATTTCTGCAGAAAATAAAGGTTTAATCGCAAAAATTAACTCTTTTAAAACTAATTTTGAATTTGACGCCAAAACGCTCGCAGGTGACATTTGAGAGTTGTGACGTCACACTCCTTGTCATCAATAATCAAACATTCAGAATTAGACAATAATTTAATTATTTTGTGTGTTAAAAATGAATTCCAAAGTATATAAGTTCTTAAATAAGGTATGTACCTAATAATCTTGTAAGAGGAATTGATATTTGTTTAAAATAAAAGACGTTTACTGATGCGTGTCGTCATTCGCTCTGATTGGTGCTCCATTTAACATGGCGGCGGATTGCAGTGTTTTCAATTTTTATTTTAACAAAAATTATATTAACCCTCGGAGCCTCTTGTGGGTCAATTTGACCCATACACCGACTTTGATCGTGAATAGCGCTCAGGTATTTTACATTTTTCGCGATTTTTTTTAAGTATGTTGAATACTTCAAAGGTATTTGTAACACTTATAAATTCATTTACCATGAGTCAAAGTATACCTTTGAATTTTGGTAAGTCAAAAGGTTTCGTAGTTGCGGAATTATAGGCGATCAAAAAGTAATCAGGGTCAAATTGACCCAGAGTGTACTAGTAGGTTGAAAAAATAGGTGTGTACTCCGAGGGTTAATCTCGCTTTTAATATAAAAATAAATACATATTTTAGAATCTTTTTAACCTATTTCATTATTTAAAATCATAATTTCAATGATACTTTGTTACTTGCATCATGCCTATGATAGAAAACAATATTTTATTATAAATGTTTATAAATAATGATTTTTGTAATATTTGAGAATTTATTAACAAGCTGGCAATTTTTTCTTCTGATTTTGTTCACGGTTACAAAAAAATACTATTTGTCCTTTTTCTTAAAATGAATTTAAACTTTTCATCGTACACTTTTTGTTCGCAAATATATATTAATTTTAAGACACGTAGTTTCAATACAATCAATACTAAAATAGTAACTCTGTCTGTCTGTCTGTCTGTTGTTAAATTTTCACAACTAAACCATTAAACCGATCTTGATGAAATTTGGCAAATAGATAGCTTACATAATGTGGAAGGACGCATGTTATTTTGTACTATTGTATAACTAATCAATTTTTCGCGATAGAAAGTATCCTATGACCTTCCTCAAGATGCAAGCTATCTTCTTGCCAAATTTCATCAAGATCAGTTCAGCGGTTCGACCATGAAAAGGTAACAAACAAACAGACAGACATACAGAATACAGAGTTACTTTAACCATTAATAATATTAATAGTATGGATTTAGAATAGATCTTTTAAATATTTGTATGCATCTGAACCAACATATATATCCATATACATTATACACCGTAATCAAATTAAAATTTAATTCAAACAAAAATTGTTAAAACTAATTTTGGAAAACCCCCAAAAAATATAAAACATCCGTGAAGCGACCTTAATTTTGACTGGTTATAGAAATATGTATTATAGAGAACTGTCTGATGACCACACTATAAACGAGTGTTCCGCCATTTTGACGGCGGCAACAAACAAAACCACCACCGGGACTTGAACCCACACAAACTACAATATCATATTACATATTACAGACCGTCTTATACTGCATGACTTGAATACAATATACCTTATACCTACAATATCAATATTGATTTTTGTAGACGAAGAAAATTGTATAGGTATTGCAAAAATTAACATACATAAAAAAAAACCTCGACAGTATGAGGAATACTATATACAATTGAGACGCGGAATTTCAAAACGTATTTTGTCCATTTTCCAAAATGTTTTGAAACTCATAAAAATGTTACGGTATTCTAAAAAAATACCTTTTAAAATTTGATTAAATTTTTATAGTTTTTAGGATGTATTGAACGAAAAAATCTTTACTATAACAGTATGCAAAGAGTCTTATGCGGTGTTTACACCGAAAAAAACAAAACAGAAACATCGTGTCTTTAAAATACTTCGTATTTAAAAATGTATACGGTTTATTGCTTTTTTGTCATAAAAACACCGTGTTTCTGTTTTGTTTTCTCGGTGTAAACACTGCTTAATAAATGCGCCAAAACAAAAAAAAAATTAAACCGAACAAAATGGGCAAGAAAGGTTTTGAAATTCCACTTCTCAATTGTATACCACATATAAAATTAATTTTAAAATATGTGGCACCAGTTTTGGATCGGTGTGTTGGACATTTGCTTAGTTAAATATACTGAATTAGAAATTAATATTTGATTACTGCCATTATTGAATCATTATCTATAGACACTTAACTTTAAAACAACATAATTTGATGATGATCGGCCAATGGGTGTCAAAATGATGGACATTTAAACTAATTATTAGTGTAATATATTTATTAATTATTATATTGTCATATTATCAGATTTACATTGTTAATAATTTTATTTTATATTTTTTGTGTCGTAGTACTTATCATTTTGTAATCTTTAGTAAGAGTTTATCACTGGTTTTATTTTGTCCATTACTGGAGAAAAAATATAAACAAAATACACAGAAAAAAATAATTTGTGTATGTGTTAAAAAATGTGATCAATGTTAAAAAACCGTGATTGATTTGGCTCCGATAGAGGTTGTTTGTTAATATGATAATTTTTTTAACAATATGGAAATATCCACGTTTATTTTATTGATAAATGTATATTATTACTAACAATGATCTTTTCACGGCAAAAATTTTATTTTGTATTGAAAACATATTTTAAATACAAAAAAATACTTAATAAATGACATCACTGAATTTACCATACCGAAAATTGCACTTTCACTAGTTTGGTGGTGTAAAAAATATTCACACATAAATATTTATTAATACAACCATTATGTTTAATCTATTTGAGAGTTTCGTTAGTTGGTGTAATAAATTATTTATTAATTTAACAAATGAAAAGATTTTTAGATAAACATGAAGAAATATTTTTTCAAATGAATAAAATATCCTCAATAAGAATTTTTTTTATTATTATATTGAAGAAATATTGTTGTGTTAACAAGATAAAATTAAGCATTTTTCCCTCTCAAATTTTCAATAAGATCGAGTTTTTTTTCTCTGCAAAAGGTTGTTAAATAACAAGTTTTGGTAATTAAATTGATTTAATAAAGAGTTACTTGTTTTATTAGTAAAATGAGTTTATGAAAATTACAAAAAAGAACCCCCCCCCCAAAAAAAAAACAGTATAATGCGGAAACATCGTGCCTTTAAAATACGTATTTAAAAATGTATAGGGTTTATTGCTATTTTGTCAAAAAAACACCGTGTTTCTGTTTTGTTTTCTCGGTGTAAACACCGCATTACTCTTAAAGCGTCGTCGAAGAATGGTGCCAGTACCCATAGGTGGGCACAGTTAATCGAAAACTTAACTTCGTTAATCGTTAATCCGTTAATAAAAAAGTTTACTTCGTTAACCGTTAAAGCGTTAAAATTCCGAAAATGTAACGGAAGTTAACCAAAAATTCGAAAATTTAACGAAAGTTAAAGTTAATCGTTAAAAAGTTAACCATCCAAAATGTTTGAAGACCTTTTTTTAGCTATTTCGACAACTTTGTTTTGTACTTTTCATCAAACAACTAATGTAACGGACTAAAGTTAACGGAAGTTAACATTTTTTTGAGTTAACTTAAAAGTTAATCCGTTAACCATTTTGTTAACTTCGTTAATTAATGATTAACGGATTAACGAGTTAATGCCCACCTATGCCAGTTCCTTATAACTAAAAAAAATAAAAAATTTAAAATTCATGCCCAATAAAACCCATTTTAACTTCAAACCTAACCCGTTTCGAAAATCCTGCTCACCACATACGACCCCCTGTTTCATACATGTCCAATATAATCGCACTGTCATGTCCGACACGAGCGCACTGTACACAAGGTATAAAAACATCACGTCGCGTCTCGACCAATCAGAGAGCGCCTTTAGATTAATGTAAACGTGAAAAAACATGAACCATTGTAAGTTTATACTTTATCTCCATATAATAAGGCGCGGGCAGCTGACCAGGTGAACACTGCACATGTATGACGCAGTCGAACGTGTACAGTGTTCTAGCTGGACGACTCGCACGATGTAGCTAACGTATAATTTCGAATGGGTTACACCCATTTTTACTTGCGTGCTTGACTTTTGTATGTGTGTGTGTGTGTGTGTGTGTGTGTGTGTGTGTGTGTGTGTGTGTGTGTGTGTGTGTGTGTGTGTGTGTGTGTGTGTGTGTGTGTGTGTGTGTGTGTGTGTGTGTGTGTGTGTGTGTGTGTGTGTGTGTGTGTGGAGATACTAAGAAAAGAGACAAATAATTTTCATAGGTATGATTCAGTAGTCAATATGTTTTAAAACCATTTTTGTTCAATTTTCATATAATATACTTACAAAAAATTTTTTTTTATGATTTGGATTAAATGTCAAATAACTTTATGAAAAAAAATTGGAGATTGAATCTAAGACAAGTATTTTAAAGGTGAAATTCTAAGCTTTCGAATGGCGTCAAGAAACTGTGTCTATGATTTTTTTTGCACCCCTTGCTTCGTTACAAAGTTTACGAAAAAAAATTTTTTTTTTGATGATTAACATTATTGGTTTGTTTTGGATTAAATGTCGAATTATTTTATGAAAAAAAAATCAGAGATTAAATTCAAAACAAGTGTTTTAAAGGTGAAATTTGACGCTTTCAAATGGCGTTAAGAAAATTTTTTTATGATATTTTTTGTATCCCCTGTACCCTTACAAAGTTTACAATTTTTTTTTTTTGATGATTAAAATTTTTTTGTATGTTTTGGATTAAATGTCAAATAACTTAATGAAAAATAAATTGGAGAATAAATCTAAAACAAACATTTTAAAGGTGAAATTTTACGTTTTGAATGGAGTTAAAAAATTCTGCTTTGTTACAAAGTTTACGAAAAAAATTTGTGTCGAATAATTTTATGAAAAAAATCTAAGACAAGCATTTTAAAGGTGAAATTATAAACTTTTGAATGGCGTTAAGAGGTTTTTTCTATAATTTTTTGTACCCCTTGCACATTTATTTTGCTGTTTTTGATTAAAAGTCGAATAACTTCATTAAAAAAAGTAAAAAATTAAATCTACAGCAAGCATTTGAAAGGTGAAATTCTATTCTTTTGAATGGGGTTAAGAGATTTTAACTATGATTTTTTTTGTACTTGCTTATAATCCTATAACTCTGTAAAAATTCGACGAAAATCAAATCTGTGGAAAGCATTGGAAAATATATATTTCAGTCTTTAAAAAGATTTTTGTTGATTTATATACGATATTTTTTAGGATCATTACAGACCTTTCGAAAACTGTCTTAAAAAATATTTGGTATATTATTTTTTATGCCATTAATAAAAATTGTTTTCTCTATTGCTTACTTGAATTATGTACTTAGTCATTTTAGCTTCTGAAAGACATCAAATTATGTCTTTCAGAAGATATATATGTGCATTATTGTACATAGCAAAAAAAAAATGAAATAGAGTTTAAAAAATATATCTTTATAACAGTTTTTTCTTTTATCTATGTATAGTGTATATAAACAACTGAAAACAACGGGGGGGGGGGGGATCACAAAAAGTACAAATTCGAGTTAAGACCTTTCAAATGATACCAAATTTTCCTACTTTAGGGTACGAAATCAGGGCAATATAGCAATTACAAAATTTTTGTTTAAAAAATTATTAATTTATAATATTTTTTTCGTATGTGGAACAATTTGGGTCTTAAATAACTATAGTCCAAAACCATCCAAATTCATTTGTTCTATAAAGGTCCATATATACATTAACTTTATGGTCATCTTTATCTGTACAAGATACAAAATCAATGAGGTAGAAAAAGATACCGACATATTACAAGTTTGATGAACCGCCATTTTAATTTTATTTCGTTATTTTGCCATTTTGTTAATTATAGTGTAAAAAATAATTAACTAAAAAGTTTTTTTTATAACCCTCCGACATTTTTTCGCTATTAATAAAAATGTTTTGTAATATTTATTTTTAGTTATTTAGTAATTGTTTTTTATGGCGTATTATTTTAATTGTTATTTCTGTTAATAATATGGTTTGTTCTTATATATTTTTTTATTTTAAAATTTTAAATAAATATGTTTAAAAAATGATTCCATACACAGAAAAAAATAATATGTCTATGTGTTAAAAAATGTGATCAATGTAAAAATTCCGTGATCGATTTGGGTTGTTTTTTAATATGATTATTTTTTACCAATATGGAAATATCCACGTTTATCTTATTGATAAATGTATATTATTACTAGCAATGTTCTTATCACGGTGAAAATTTTTTTTCGTATTGAAAACATTTATTTTAAATACTAAAAAAATAATTAATATTAGACATCACTGAATGAATTTACCATATCGAAAATTGCACTTTCACTAGTTGGGTGGTGTAAAAAATATTCACACTGATAAATATTTATTAATGCAACCATTATGTTTAATCTATTTGAGAGTTTCGTTAGTTGGTGTAATAAATTATTTATTAATTTGACGAAATAAAAGATTTTTAGATAAACATGAAGATATATTTTTCAAATGAATAAAATATCCTCAATAAGATTTTTTGAGGAAGTATTGTTATACTTACAAAATAAATTTATTAAGCATTTTTCCATCTCAAATTTTCAATAAAACCGAGTTTTTTTGTCTACTTAATCATTTTTTTCAATAAAAGAAAATATAACAAAATCACAAATAATATTTTTGTTTGTGTAAAGTATATGAGTTGATACATTACTGCATAACATAGTCCATTTAAGGAGTGAAAAAGTGGCTACTTCATTTTGGCCGGTGGTGTATGTTATTTATATACAAATGATAGAATCTATTTTCTTACTAAGGGGGGTTGTTTATTATTTGAAGCAAGTAAAAATGAACGACTGCTAGCTTACCTAGACCATATATATACAAACTAATATTTAATTTGAAATCTTGCCGCCCATTAACACGAAGTTTGATGGGGTATGTAACATACAATCATATAAACAGTCACTGTTATTCTCTATATAGGCTCTGATATCACCCCTCCCCCTCCCTCTTACGACACACTACGTGTACACCCCCGTACAGTGCAGGTCTGTATCTAGAAACGTAGGGGTAGCGATTTCTTGAAGAAAAAATATATTTTCTAAATACATTATTGTCATTTTATCCATATTAATAATATAGCGTCTGTCAGTCTGTCTGTTTGTTTGTTACCTTTTTACGAATAAACGGCTGAACCGATATTGATGAAATGTGTCAGGAATATAGCTTACATTCTGAGGATTCTGATGAATTAATTAAATTTTCTATTATGAATTTTCATTAAGTTTTTGAAATTTTGTAACAGCCATATTGCTCTCCCCACGTAGGGGAAGGTGGGGTAAGACGGGGACCTTAAGGTATTTCATAAATAAAACCCTTTGTTTTTGATTGCACATTGTAGGAACTTTTATTAAGAAAATAATCAGCCTTTCTTCCTTAAATTCTAATCAGTGAAAACAAAAATATATAATTCTTCGTATAGAAATATCAACTTGAAAAAAAAAACTAATTTTCCCCATCTTGCCCCACCTATAGGGCAAGATGGGGTACCCCCTTGGGTAAGATGGGGTACAGACTCATAATAGGTACCCTAAAATAAGCTAGTTGGTTATCATTCAAAAAGTCTTAACTTAAAATTGTGTTTTTTTGGGGTACCAACCCTCCATTTCGGTTGATTAATATATCACCAATTGCTAGACTGTATCATTTTATTTATTATAGAACTGATAATATTTAAAAAAAAATACATAACTTTCTTTAAATACTTACCACAACATGTACCTAGCTGAGTAAGTTAGTTAAATCCGGGACTGTTACCAACCCCATACAACCCACCAATACGTTCCCACCCAACCTTATAGCGCGCTATCGTAATGATAAGGTTTCGTATTTACTATATACGTGTGTGTGGGGGGGGGAGGTGGGGTGAAAGGGGAAGGGGCGACTGTTTCTTGTAGTTAATTAGAAGGTAAAAGTATGAAAATTGTATCAATAAACTCTGAATATTGTATGTGAAAATTAGGGGGCTGCTGTTTTGATTTTTTTCTTCTGATGTAAACAGTGAGTTAATTCTATGGTGTGTAAATGACGTCAAATCTCGACTGTTTATTTATTTTTTATATTTAAGTGTTTTTTAAGTAAACAAATTATATCTGACTTAACTGATATGTAAATGTTCATTTGATTTTTTGACATATGTATGTATAGAACTACCTATAGACAGGCCCAGATAGAGGAGAGGCTAGGAGGGCCACATGGCCCGGACCACGGCGTCCTGAAAATTATTTATATTTTACATATTTTTTGATTCTTATACTATTTTTAACAGAGTTTATTTAAAAAACATAAATATACTACAAAACAGTACAAGTAGAAAGCAAAAAAAAAAGAAAAATTTCCCTGATTTTTAATACTCAAATAATATCAGAAAACTATTAGAATTTTACTAAAAAAAAATTGTTTGGAATGTCCTTACGATCGGTAGGTATGGGCCCCCCAAAATGTGGGTTGGCCCGAGCCCCGTTGAAGCTCTCTCAGGGCCTGCCTATAGATATACATAGTTGCTACTGTGTCCTTTTTTCTTATTTAGTCTTATACCGGTATTACAGACTAACTTACAAATACAGTATAAAAACCGGTTATAACGACATCGAAGGGACCGGTCATATTGGTCGTAAAAAGCGGATAGTTGTAATAACCGTGGTAAAAATGTAATTGTATGGGATTCAGTTGGACTTTTATTTTGAGTCGGTAAAACCGATACGTCGTATTAACCGATGTCATTATAACCTATGTCTACTGTATTTGCTAGCTTGAAACACTTTCGAATGGGGTAATAATTCTGTGATATTATTTATTTTAGAATTTAGATGAGTGATACTCATAGGTGGGCACAGTTAATCGAAAAGTTAACTTCGTTAATCGTTAATCCGTTAATAAAAAAGTTAACTTCGTTAACCGTTAAAGCGTTAAAATTCCGAAAATGTAACGGAAGTTAAAGTTAACCGAAAATTCGAAAATTTAACGAAAGTTAAAGTTAATCCGTTAAAAAGTTAACCATCTAAATTTTTTGTAGACCTTTTTTTTAGCTATGTCGACATCTTTGTTATGTACTTTTCATCAAACAACCAATGTAACGGACTAAAGTTAACGGAAGTTAACATTTTTTTGAGTTAACTTAAAAGTTAATCCGTTAACCATTTTGCTAACTTCGTTAATTAACGATTAACGGATTAACTAGTTAATGCCCATCTATGATGATACTTGACTATAGTATTGTAACTCAGTTGGTGCAGACTCTAGTAGTACGTGGTATAATTATCATAATATCACCACTGTTTTAATACCTTTGTTAGTGCTTACATACAAAACTTGTCAAAGTCTTAATGAAACTTCAAGAGAACTGTCATATAAGTTGAGAGTGCTTATAAATTTCTTTAACTTGGTTAAAATAATCAGACATTAAAATTTTATAATATTTTTTATTTTTCAATCTAGAATTAGTTTATTCTATAATATGATAATAATCGTTGTTACTTATTGCTATTAAATAATTACACAGAAACAAAAACTCGATCTTATTGAAAATTTTAGATGGACAAATGCTTAATTTTATCTTGTTAATATAACAATATTTCTAAAATATAATAATAAAAAAAATCTTATTGAGGTTTTTTTATTCATTTGAAAAATATATCTTCATGTTTATCTAAAAATCTTTTCATTTGTCGAATTAGTAATTAATTTTTTTGCACCAACTAACGAAATTCTCAAAAATGTATTAATAAATATTTATCAGTGTGAATATTTTTTACACCACCCAACTAGTGAAAGTGCAATTTTCGATATGGTAAATTCAGTGATGCCATTTTATTAAATATTTTTTTGTATTTAAAATACATATATGTTTTCAATACGAAACAAAATTTTCACTGTGATAAGAATAATATACATTTTTCAATAAGATAAACGTGGATATTTCCATATTGGTAAAAAAATATCATATTAACAAACAACCCAAATCGATCACGATATTTTACATTGATCACATTTTTTAACACATAGACAAATTATTGTTTCTGTGTGTAGATATGTACGTATTAAGGCAATCAATTGTATTAATCAGGTTATATAAGAAAAAAAGTATTGAAATAAAACTGGGTGAAGCCGCGGGAAATGTCTATTATCTAATATATTCATTACAAAAAAAACACTAACTTTATTCAATATACATAAATATTAATAAACTAATATGAATATTATTCTAAAGTATATAATAACAATATATGAACACATATTTTGATATGTATATTGTATATATTTATCTATTTGAAAACACAAAAACTGGGTTCAAATATCTATAATTTCCTAGCTGATAATAACATATTGTGTTTAGTGTACAACCATACCTATATAGTTGGCTCTGGGTCCTTTCGGCCATAGATAAAACATATTATCAACGCTATAATTTCACAGCACTTTTGATCGGATTTTTTGAATATATAAATAAAATTGTTGATTTTTTTCTCTTACAAATGCTTATCTATTATTTGAAAAGTTTTTTTTAAAAACTGATAAGAATTCATACGAAACTGTTGGTTGTAGTTGTAATACACACACAAAAAAACTGTATTGGACCAAGAAAATCTTGTTTTGTATATTTTCTTAATATAAGAAAAGTACTCTTAATCCAACTACATTATTTCTTCGTCCAATAATACTATAGTTGGTTTAAGAATATATTTCTTATCTTAAGAAAATATTGTTTTCGTTATATACAAAACAAGGTTTACTTGGCTCAAGTATCCTTTCTACCTGTGTAATTGCGAAGAAACCGCGAAGGTATAACATTCGATTTTTATTTTTATTTTATTTGGTTATTTTTCTTACGAAAATAGTTTTTATTGGGAGGGGGGGCGTTTTTCTTTGTAAGTTATGTATTTTTACACTATTTATTTTAAAGTGTACGTACTCCATATGGGCGAGTGTATACTAACTATACGAAATTCAGCGCATTTTTATTTGGTTTGCTATAGAAAATTGAAAATTTAATTTTACAAGCTACGAATTAAAATTATACATAAGAAAAGTTCGCTTGGACCAAGACAATCCTTGTTTCAAACAAGGGTAAAATATATTTCATAACAACTATTCAATTTTAAAGAAATATTACTATTTGACGTAGTAATCTTGAAAAAACGGTACAAAATATTGTAATTCTTGCTAGGGGAGGTCACGTGTTTGTTAAATTACTAAAGTTACAATATCAATTAGTAATTATTGTGTACAGGATCTAAATCTATATTATTGGTATAGTTTAATTTGTTATAAAAACAATAAACAAATATACTATTAATATAATTAATATACTTTACACAATCTTATCAACTTAAGAATAATTAGTTGACATAAGTGAGCATTAACTCGTTAATTAACAAAATGCTCAACGGATTAACTTTTAACTTAACTCAAAAAAATGTTAACGCTTTTGTTAACTTCCGTTAACTTTAGTCCGCTACATTGGTTGTTTGATGACAAGTACATAAGAAAGTTTTGGATGGTTACCTTTAACTTTCGTTAAATTTTTTGTTAATTTTAAATTTTTGGAATTTCTACGCTTTCACGATTAACGAAGTTAACTTTTTTATTAACGAATTAACGATTTACGAAGATAACTTTTCGATTAACTGTGCCCACCTATGCATTAGTTGAATAAATCATATAAATGATATTTAATATGTATATAGGTATATACCTAGTAAAAATAGCGTATTATATAAAATTACAATGTAGATTATAGAAGTTACTAAATTGACACTAATTGACAGTAGGTACATGTTTGTTAAAATTGATTGATACAAAATTGAAATTTTTTATCGACAACTGTTATTTTTATTAAAAAATCGATCCATTTTTCTCCATGTAGAAAAAACCTCCCAAGCATGTGGGGTATTAAAATGTATAGCTATTAATCAGCACTAGGTTTAAAACCCCAGCTTTCCCTAAACTGTTCAAAAATTTTATATTTCACAATCACATATTTCGTTCTAAATTTTGAGAGACCTCACTATGCTTACAATTCCGTGTCTTCTATTTCCAAAAAAAATACTTATTTCTACAGAAAATAAAGGTTTAATCGCAAAAATTGTCTCTTTTAAAACTAATTTTGAATTTGACGCCAAAACGCTCGCAGGTGACATTTCAGACTTGTGACGTCACAATCCATGTCAACAATAATCAAACATTCAGAATTAGACAATAAATTTAATTATTTTGTGTGTTAAAAATGAATTCCAAACTATATAAGTTCTTAAATAAGGTATGTACCTAATAATCTTGTAAGATGAATTGATATTTGTCTATTTATTGATGCGTGTCGTCATTCGCTCTGATTGGTGCTCCATTTAACATGACAGATTGCTGTATTTTGCATTTTTATTTTAACAAAAATTATGTTAATCTCCCTTTTAATATAAAAATAAATACATTTTGTAGAAGGTTTTGAACCTATTACATTATTTAAAATCATAATTTCAATGATACTTTCTTACTGAACGTTTCTTTACATACTAGAGCGGATATCTACAAAATATTTCATCAAAAATAATTTAAGGATCCATATTAAAAAAAAATAAATAGAATATTCGTTACATAATTTTTTCTCACAGCAAAAATTGTGATGGTATATACTTAAAGTTATAAGAATTTAATAGTATTTTTTGTCCAGTCGGTCGATTATTATTAACATTTTTTTTCTTTGAATAAAAAAAAAACGTAGGCATATGTGAAACTATACTACTATACAGTCTGGCGTATAACATTTTAAATATTACCAATATTTTAATTTGAATTATAGAGTATGGCCAACTCTATAAACTGAAATTACAAGTTACTAAACACAGGAATTGCTGTTCGAACAAGATTATGGTAATTTCCAACGATAATCATTGGTGAAACGCCAGACAACAGACAGAGAGGGCGATATTATTTTTAAATTTTCATATTATTGAGTATAGTATAAAAGTTAGTGTCACCATTCGAATATAGCTACTATATGTATAAATTTTTTTAATAAAATAAAGATTTAAAAATGGCTTACTCCACCATTATAAAAAACACTATTTACTAGTATCGGAGAAAGAGGGGTATTGGTATTAAGAGCCCTTTTTGGAGTATTTTAAAACATTTAGATTATGATTTAAGCTAGAGACACCATTCGAATTGGTATAGCTGATTTACGTTATTTTTTTTAATAAAATGAAGATTTAAAAAAGGATTACTCCACCATTATAAAAAACAGTTAGGGTGTATATGTCTCGGGGGGGAGGGGGTATTTGATGCTCTTTTAGAAGTATTTTGAAACACTTAAATTATGATTTTGTCTGTCTGTCTGTCCTCTCAAAGCTTAGTTTAGAAATTACTGAATTTCCACAATCATAAAAAACAGTTCTGGTAAAGGGGGTAATTAGTGCCTTTTTAGGAGTATCTTTAAGAATCTTGGATTATGATTTTGTCCGTCTGTCTGTTTGTCCGCTTGCAGCGTTGTTCAGTAATTACTGGATCGATTGAGTTGAAATTTGTAGTATGAAAAAACTGTTATATTTTATCGAAAAAATTGATCATTTTCAAATTAGTGCCAGTTTGTCAAATGTAACCGTTTTTGGATTTAAAGGGGGTGAAATTTGAAGGAAAGTTTTATCTTCTTTTTGATTTTAATGGTATTTTTATGTTATTGAATGTTTTTTATGACTATACCGCAACTCAAGGTAAGTAAATGACTAGGTATGCTGACTTGCCTTGACCAATCAGCGCGGACGAAATGACGTCACCACGAAGTTCCTTTTAACACTCTAGATTTCAAATGGTCGCCAACGCTGTGTTTAATATTATGGCAGTTAAAATCATAGATAAATAAAAAAATCAAGTAGGTAGAAAAGAACTTCGTAGTGACGTCACAACTCACAAGTCAGCAAACCTGTACATTTACTAACCTTGACCGCAACTGACTAAAACTAAAACAAATGAAATATATAGCATAGAACATTTTTTGTTGCTGTGATATTTGAGTTTTTAAAATTAGTGCCAATATGTCAAATATAAAGGTTTTTGGACGTACAGGGGGTGAAAATTGAAGGAAATTTTATCTTCTTTTTGATTTCAAGGGTATTTTTTGACCATACCGCGATTGACTAAAGAAATACTTTTTTTTTTTTAAAGTTGGCTTATTTTTTGTCCACATTTCATGATAGCCATTTTTTCGGCTTTCAAAATTTTTATAGCATTTTTTGGTGCTACGATATTTGAGTTTGAATGAAAAAGATTTTTATTTTGGCCATACAAAGCAGGAAAAAAAAGCTTGAACAATAACTTAATATAGCTTAAATAACATTTAACTTTTTTAATCCTTCAAATACGAAAAAACAAAACAATTTTCAAGTTAACATATTCTCTAAAAATTTTCTTTTACATTACAGTAGAAACTGGTTATAAGTTATAACGACATCGAAGGGACCGGTCATATTGGTCGCAAAAAGCGGATAGTCGTAATAACCGGTCAAAATACAATTATATGGGATTCAATTGAACTTTTATTTTAAGTCGTCAAAACCGATACTTCGTATTAACCGATGTTGTTTTAACCGGTTTCTACTGTAGTTCTAATGATAAGTTCTATCAAAGAACATAAAAAATAGTCATATATAACCTTCAATGTCAACAAAGATTTAAGGTAGTGTCCTGCTTTATGAGTCTCAAAAAATCCATTTTTTATTGCTTAAATATCTTCCTAATATATCTAAGAATATGTCTGTAGGTATAGTTTTATAGGCAAATTCGAAATATTTTCAAAAATATAACATTAATCGCAGTGGAGTGTTATACAAGCGCTCGGGCATTTTGAGCGCTCGCTTCTCCCCTCGGTCGAATAAATCCGAACAATGTACCTACCTGAAAAGGTTCAATTTTCGTCTAACTCTAAAACAATATTTTGAATTTGTGTAAGCGCCGGGTCAAGCTATAGTACAAATTATAATGATATATTTCCTCTCCGTTTACCTGCTTTTTCTGACCGTAAACTTTGAAGCGTGTTTTCTCGAGTTTTAATTTTTATCATTTTTCTAAATTGGCGGGTGTGATTGCAATAAAACTAAATGACCAATCAAAATGAACCAAAGCTTATTGTCTTCAGTTTTAAATTTTCTTTCATATGAACTAAGAAGATTCATGAAAAATCTAAACAACTTTTTTAGCAAATTGAAATGATTTTTTTTCTTGCAAAAAGCACTTTTTTTTTCAAATCTGATATTTTGTTTAATTTTAAAATTTTTTGGGTTTTTCTTAGTTCATATAGAAGAAATAAATATCAAAATTAAAACTTACTTTGGTTTTTTTGTCTCCGACAAAAATTACGAGCTTCGTCTTTCCCGCCGATTGGAGACTGCGATTGCAAGGCGTTGTACAAAATTTCATATAAATTGATTGCGTTTGAATATTTTTATCTTAATATTTTTTTTTAACGTTCAAATATGCAATAAAATAATTCCCCAAAAAACGCTTATTTTTGGCCTCATAATGCAGGATACTCCCTTAACAAATCTTGAGCGACCTCTAAATAAAAATATTTTGTTTTTAAATTTCCTAACTAAAATTTTTTATATGAAAAATGAAATTTATAAAATTGTTTAAACGCTCTAACAATTTAAGGGGTTTCTTAAATATATGTATGTAAAATATACAGGCTGTTTGGTTCGGCGATACGAATATTTTGAAGGAAGGTAGAATGAGTCATTTGGAAGTGATTTAAGCAAATATACCTATATACAAAGTGCTACAGTTTTTTTATATCGGCCTTTTTAGTAAATTTTTGAAAAAACCCAGATTTATACATGTTAACGGCAATACTTCAAATGTTAGAGTGCCCATATTTTTCAAACATGATTTTTATATTACTTAAATGTCTATGCTACACTATCAGATCAAAATAAAATTTATTAATAACAAAAACAAAAAATGGCTGCAGGTTAACATTTGAAAACTTTTAAAACTTGGATAAAATTAATTCTTTAAAAAATTATTTTATAAAACCTAGCGCACTTACAGATCTTCAAATGATTTTAAGAACTGCTCTATTTTATACCCTTTCGAAAAACCTACCGTATTACCTACATGAACGGGCTATTTTTGTGAAAAAAACATACATTTTTGTGAAAATAAGTAAGATTTTTACATTTTTCCAGTGAGTTGATCGAAGTATGCTAATCTTAATAAGTCGTAAAAAAACATGATGCGGGTTGTATAAACATAAATCTGATATCCCATATTTGATAGTATATTTGCCGCTCTGCTTCAATACTGACACGTAAAAGATTATTATAATAAAAAATGTATTTTAAGATATTTTATATTAAATGCCGATTATGGTTAATAGTTAAAAGATGGTGTACTAAAGTATACGAATTACAATCGCAGTCGACCATGTAAACAGCGTCCGTCAAGTGTTTTGTGTCATTGCGATTGTTTCACATGGCCAACTGTAATCGGGCACTTGTTATAATTTTTTATATTTTCTTTTGATAGGAAACGAGTTACGATAATCAAAAAGGGTTTTCATTGTTCTCAAAAAGCTTAACTTATTTATTTAATAAACGGCCAGTGATTTAAAAAATTGGTCTAATAATCTCAAGATTCTAACTACGGTGTATATAGGGAAAATCAATGATAATTCAGATACATACAAAATATTTTTTTAATTACTTGAAAATTTTGAACTTGATTGAAATTCAGATTCCAGGCTATGGGATAAAAAATATTAGCTATTCGCTGGGTGCAAAGTAGGTAGTGGGGGGAAACGAATCGATCACAGCGCACAACGTGGCAAAAAATAACATTTTGGGTGGACTGTCATTTTTAATAGGCTCGTTTTTAACTGAAAATAGAAATGTCAACATGGTTAATCCCACTATAGACTATGTGCAAGGGGGTGGAGTTAAAAATAATGTATATGCGAGTGTTCGTGGTGAGCAATATTGTAAAATTATCGGCGCCAAAATTTGAGGTTATGCTGTCAATGTAAACGAATTAATTATTTCTCTATTATAGGTCATAATTAAAGAGAAAAAATACCCAAAATAAATAATTTTCACGTACCTTTTATGCTATACTATTTACATTATATGCAAACAGCTAAATTAAATGATATTTGTTTAATAAAAGATTTCACGGTATTAAACATATTGAACAATGATAAAAAGAGTTGAATCCATTCAATCCTTCACTATTACTCGCTAGCGGCGCTAATAGACTTCGTAGACATAGCCAATAGTCATAAATAATCGTCTTAAATGTATATATTACGATATTTTATTGAAATTATTTGTTTGTTAGTACGTCAAAGTCCACCCAAGTTGCTACTAAAGTCCACCTGTTAGTTGGCGCTGTCATCGCGCACGCTGCGATTAATAAAAAATTGGCAACCGATGCAGTTAGCTTTTAACCTCGGAACCCGGCTATAGTGAATGGATTTTCATGGGACTTTTTTCGTTGAGTTTCTAATCGTAGGGACTTTAATATTTTACATTAAAAAAATATTGCTAATAATTATTTAATTAGTTATTGGTCATTTCATATCAGTGATCCAGCACTGGTTACTTGACCATTCTTAAAAAAATTGAAATTTTGTGTGCAATTACCCTGACATGTTGGTAGATCAAAATAATTTATAAAACCATAATTTTAATTTTATTGTTTTTTTGTTTTCGCGTAACGGCCATACTTGTTTTACAGGGCGTAGCATTTTTTGCATTTTCAAGGGTTTACGGAAACTTATCGATATGAAGCTAAAACCAAATTATTCAAAAAAGAATTAGCTACAAGATAATATAGACAATTTCATCGAAATGTAGTCTTAAAGGGTTACATTTCAGCTTGAACTCGTATCTTTATTTTTACCTAAAATTCCATTTTCAAGGGGATGTTTTTGCAAGAAGGGGTAAAGTTTACAAGTAACTTTTTTTACAAAGAAGTGGGAACGAGTTATGTTCACACATCAAAGTTGAACCCTAAGACACTGACACCCCTTTTTTAAATTCTCAAAGTTTGAAAATTTGAAAAAAATAGTACTTTTCAAAGCTCAATAATTCTGGTGGGGATCAGATAAAAATCTAAAACTTCAACCCTTAATAGTACTACATACTAGTATTATGTACCAAAAAAATTGACTTGTTAACGCTACCCAGTCTTGCAAAAACATCCCCTTGAAAATGGGATTTTTTTAAAATAGTTCGATTCATATATAGTACTCGTCTATATACATATATAGTGAATGGATTTTCATGGGACATTATATATTTTTTTTAATAAAAAGATTAAAGTTAATACGATTAGAAATTCAATTTAAAAAAACCACGAAAATTCATTCACTATACAGGGTGAGTCATATCAGGTGGAACAAACTTAAACCGTCGATTGAGTAAAATATTTCAAGCAAAATATTTCATATAAACATGTATCCGGAAACTCTTCGTGAGGGAGCTACAGACTCCCAACGATTTTGACTAAAATTGGTTTTTATTTAATACCTGGAGAATCCATTGTGATACAGCAATGAAAATTAATACCTGGATTAGTAATAATACGTTTTATCGATTTCCAGTATCAAACAATGGTTATTTAACAGGGATTATGGAGCCTGTGGGCCCTCTGATTTTTATCTAGTATTTTTTTGTTCTTCACTTTTTTCTTATGTTTGGTATATGATACAAAATACACATAAATATACATTATTGTTGTCATAAAATCAACCGTTTACGAGAAATACGATGGGGAAGATAGTTTTGCAGAATTTAACTTAATACGGATGATAAAAATTACACAAAATAAATTTATATTCTTGTTCTAGTACTAAAAATAAGAAAAATAGTTGGTGTAAATATTCCTCTTAATATGACTTCTCATAGAATTATAGCCTGTTTTAATACTTTAATTCGTGTTTTATTAATTGACTAAAAAATGAAACTAAAAATTGTTATATGTTGTTAAGGATGCATTTTTGTAGGTATATTTACATACACATTTATTCTTGTTTTTAATTATAGAACAAGAATATAAATTTATTTTGTGTAATTTTTAGCATCCGTATAAAGTTAAATTCTGTAAAACTATCTTTCACATCGTATTTCTCGAAAACGGTTGATCTTATGACAACTTAACAAAGTATATTTATATGTATTTTGTGTCATATGACCTTATAAAAATACCAAACATATGAAGAAAGTGAAGAACAAAAAAATACTAGATAAAAATCAGAGGGCCCACAGGCCAAATGCATCCCTGGTCTAAATAACCATTGTTTGATACTGGAAATCGATAACACGTATTATTACTAATCCAGGTATTGATTTTCATTGCTGTATCACAATGGGTTCTCCAGATATTAAATAAAAACCAATTTTAGTCAAAATTTTTGGGAGTCTGTAGCTCCCTTATGAAGAGTTTCCGGACACATGTTTATATGAACTTTTTTGCTTGAAATATTTTTCTCAATCAACGGTTAAAGTTTATTCCACCTGATATGACTCACCCTGTATAGACGAGTACAGAGGTTTTACAGTTTTCACGGCTAACTACACCGGACTATAACATTTTTTGTGATTTACGTATAGGTTATATAAACAGTTACATTTTTAATACTACTGGTGTTTATAACATTAATATTCTTTGTTTTAATTTAACCTAAAGAATTCTTCACATATGATTAATTCCTTGATTTTTTGAAGAGACGGAGTTGACGGGGAAGGAGGGGTTAATATTCGATGTAGTATCTAATTATGAATTTATTTTTTCATTCTCGGTAATAGTTAGGTTTGGTTATGTATATAAATATAGCAAACACATGTATTTAAGTTTTAAATATATTATTTTGTTTTTTAAAGTATATGTATCAAAAATGAAATATGTTATTATGTATTTTAAAAAATATTTTAGATAAATTAAGATCATCAGGTTTTATTTTTATTATAAAAAAAATATGTTCTTTGTTGTGCATGATTTTAATGCTTCCGCGGTGATTTTGATTAAATAATTCTTGACTTCTGGGTGTAAGTCGTGGGATTGTAGTGTTGTAAATATAGCCAAAGTTTCTTAAGACATTACAGTAAGTCAAAAAAATAATCGGATTTTATTTTTATAAAAAAATATGTCGTGCAAGATTTGAAGGCTTCCGCGGTGATTTTGATAATGATTCGTGACTGGTGGGTGTAATTCGTGTTATTGTAGTGTTGTAAATACAGCCAATGTTTCAGGAGACATTACAGTGTAACTCTGAAAAAAAAATGAAAAATATTTTACACCTATGCAAGAAAATTCGGATTTGATAATTTTTCCCAACGTTTTATCCCATATTGCACTGGATATATTCATGGTCTTTATTATTGTCTGTTCTAGTTTTATAATAAAGTTAAATATTTATAAGTGTGATATGCATTTGTCAAAAATTAGATAAACAATGAAAATTTGTATGTTTCTGTATTCTTCAATAGCAAATATCATTTAAGGATAATTGTGGATAAAGCTGTACTTATTGGAGATTTCGCAACGGGGAATCCTTAATATATATAAAGCTCAACGTCTCTCTGTCTCTCTGTCTGTCTGTCTGTCCGTTTGTGCGCTTATCACTCGAGAACCACTTATCCGATTTACGTGATTTTTTTTTAATTCGTAGGTACATTCTCTGGCCAGGTTATAGGCTATATTTTGTTACGTTAGGTAACATAACAACTAAGCAGTGACGATAATAGTAAATCAAGTCGGAAAAAAATTTACCGACGGCGCGCTGTTTTGCAATACACTGCCTAAACCGTTGAATATAGAACAAAATAATGTGTTAAAGAATTGTGTAGAATCAAAAGTTCTACAATAAAGTCCCAGATGTCTAACTTTTATATTTAAGCCACAATTACGGCTTTTATGTTACAAATAAAACATAAAATATTTGGGTTCTGTATACATGGACTTATGACCTGCAAAACTATAATCCTTATCGAAATAAGTGATTTCATCGTCATAAGGACTTAATGTAGATATAATTTGCCTTTTACAGAATTCAATTTGGTCTTGGTTTAGGAAATAACGTGAAATAAGTATATACAATAACATTATTCGTAACAATTCGCGTGAAATACGACTATGTAGCTGGGCAGAGGGGACAGGCCGGTATTCTTTTGATTGTTAATTGTTTAAATTGTTTTCAGTAATTAACTTTTAAATAATCAACTACATATTTTTTAAATCCTAAACAATAATTCCATAGTCCACGCGAACGAAGCCGCGCGGGCCAAGCTAGTGTTGTTATATAATATACTAGTATAATATATTAGATAGTCATATCTAGAATACATGTGGTCAATAGGGGTAAATAGAGCAAAAATGTATTTTTTATTAGATTTTTTTTCAATGAGGCCTTGTTTTTTTTTTGCACCTCGGATGTATAAGTACAGCTCTTATTAAAACTAAATTTGCTATAATATATTTAGAAAATTGTCAAATCTTGGAAGTAGTAAAAAATATTCGAATTCTTGTTAATTTTTATTTTGTTTTTTAATCGACTTCAAAAAAGGAGGATGTTCTCAATTCGACTGTAAATATTGTTTATGCATTTTCGGGCAGAACTCTGATAAATATGCACCGATTTTGATGATTTTTCGTTTATTTGAAAGAGTATACTACCGAGATGGTCCCATATAAATTTTATCAGAATCGGACCATGGACTTTGAAGATACGCCACTCAAAAGGGGGGGGGGGGGCATCTAATAATTAAATTTAACAGTGTTTCATTTTAAGACAGTAAAAAAATCATTTTAAGAAAGTAAAATAAAGAAAACCGACTTCAAAAACTGTTGAATTATTTTAATTTAGACTTTTTTTAAGTTGGTTTTATTTACTTTAAAGTTTTGTTTTTACATTTATCTTCCTAACAATTTTTTAAACCAAAATAAAGTAACATTATATTTGATTGAATTAAACTAAATTCAAACGACGTTTTATCCTTGGTTTTGCTACACACATTTGTATACTCCCTATCCCCTCTCCCGTCTCACCCCCCCTCCCCATAGCAAGGGTTGCACCGTCTGTAACCATGGTAACAACGATCTGTCAACTGTTTTATATGTGTACGTACAGTCGACGCCAAAATGTAAAATGAGTGCAGAAATATTTAATACCTATAAAAAGTGATTTTTCTTTGTAATTTTATATATGGAAAATAACCGGAATGTTATAAGAGCTAGTGTTACCAAACTTTGCATGGAGTTGACTTATGCACTGGACCCAGTGCCGGATTTACTCTATGTGATGCCCTAAGCACTAATCATCTAAAGGCCCCCTTTTTGTAATTTTGACGACCTTTTTTTTAGTCATCGCCAAAATTTTCATTCGCATTTTTCACAATTATCTTCTATTTTACGCTCATGCCCAAAATCACTTTTATGGTGTCCCCAAACAGCGGGTGCCCTAAGCAGTTGCTTCTTTTGCTTATTGGTAAATCCGGCACTGACTGGGCCCCTATTCTCGAGTTTGCTCGACTTTTTCTCATTCGAGATTACTAAACTAAAACTAAAAGTAACTAAGTTATTTACTAGAATCTCGATTGTGTAAATTATACCGTATTCTCGAATCTCAATGCGATTTTTTTTCTAGAAATGTTGAATGAAAAATCTCGACTATTCCTGGGCATGCGAGATTTAAAATCTCGAACGAAAAACTCGAATCGACATATTCTCGAGTGAGCTCGAAAATAGAGGCCCTGGTCTTAAAATCCGAAGTATATTGATAATAATAAATATTGGCCCCTGAAATTAATATCTTTTGTTAGTTTAATCGAATCTTTTGAATTAACCCTTTCGACCCTGACGGTATCATTTTCCACCGGATATTTTCAGAGTTCTTATATCTTAAATAAATTGGTCTGTAATTTCTTTTTTAATAAATATATCGTTTCAAATTAATAAAAAATTGTTTTTATTTTAAAGACCTAATGATAGCATTTTCCATGATTTCTAAGTTTTTGCACCTAAAAAAATATATAATTAATACAAAAAAATATTTTATTGTGCTTAGTAAACATTCAGGGCTGAAAGGGTTAAGTATAGAATTTAACTACAGTACATAGGGATAAGATAGATACATTCCTAAATATTTATTCTGGTGCATGTAAAATCCTAAATATATTTATTTTCGTTCTAGGATTTGATCAAAATTTCTGACAAATAATAATTAATAAATGTTACATTTTTGAAGACTGGGCGTTGATGAGTCAGGCACTGAGGTCTTGTTTTTTTATAATAAATAAAATAAGCAATTCTCAACGGTACATAATGTTCATAAAAATGCAAGTACAAATTTTTCATAATAAAAAACCCATTTCTAGAACGTTTTAGTGCAATTTTATTGATATCATTTTTCATTTATTGTCTCTGTATGTAATTACTATATCTATATAGATATACAGGTATCAAATAAAACTATGTTTATATGAAGTCGGTAAAAACGAGAGCTATTAAAATAATTGTAGTTTAAAATGTCATTTTTTTTTCATTCTTCATATATGGGTTATCATTCATAAATTACATTTTTCCGGAAGGAAGTTTTATTGTAAAACATAACTTAAAAGCATTATATAGCATTATATACCATAAATATGTACTACTGTAGTCTACGCATTGTTTACACAGTCGTATAAAATATAATACTTATATAAATGTAGATAATCATTTTTTTGTCTATTAATAATTTATTAATAAAATCTGTCTTATTAAATTTTCTATATACAGTAGTGCCTCGCATAACGAACTTAATTCGTTCCGGGAACAAGTTCGTTATGTGAAACACGTTTTCCCATAACAATACATGTTAAAATTTTTAATTCGTTCTGTAGCATAAAATATGGTACTGTAACATAAAAAAGTTTGTACACAGGTTTTTATTTTTTAGTCAGAATCAGATTTAGGAGAGTCTACCGAGGCTTGCAGGGTCAAATCCTCTTTATAATTATTTCTTGTTTCATTTCAACAGAAATCACCTTCCTGCTTTTTTTAGAACTCATAATATAGACACACAAAATTACATTTATTAAAACAAACAGGTGTGTGAGTTAAGCACAGAAAATAACGACTGACGCGCGTTGAATTTTGAGCATCGACTGCGTGCGACCTTAGAAGTTCGGGCGACTTCGTGATACGTAGGAGCGTTCGGGCGGCAAAATTAAACACGATGCAGTTCGTTATGCGAAGCGAGGTTCGTTGTGCGAGTCGCGAAATGAACGAACAGAAAGTTCGTTGTGCGCAGCGTTCGTTATGCGAGGCACCACTGTATATGTATTATCAACCATTAAATATTCTCTAGGGGAAGGTGGGGTAAGACGGGGTAGCGAGGTAAGATGGGGACCGTAACAAAACTGATGATACAATGTAGCTAGAAATGTTCTTCTATCGCCATGTGACGGTATTTAGCAGAAGTTATTAATGTCACAAATAGTTTGGTCGAAGGTGTGCACGTTGTGATTTTGTAAGTATTTTTTTTTAAATTTTTAGTGATTAGATCCATTAGATCTAATTTTTGAGGTATATAAAGTGCGTGACTGTTCAAAATGTATGGTGTACAAGATGTATGTCATATTTTTTTATTGATATTTGTTTATTTTACTATTATAATGACATTAACTCGTTCCGGTTTGCTTCGATTTATAACCCCCCAAAAAAAAATACAACTTGGGAATCCAATTTGGGAAAGATGAGGTACCTACTTGCGGGTAAGATGGGGTAGGTATGATTCTTTGGATAACACAACATTCGATCTGGTTAGCCCGAAACAGTTAATGCCGTATCCACGAATTTCCGAAAAAAGACCAAGACAAGTTCGAAGAAGAGGAAAAACAGCTATTATTACTGCGTCTCCGTATAAAACATGGTTAGAGGAAAGACAAAACAGTAAGAAACCAAAACCAAAGGTAACAAATAAAAAGAAACGGAAAAAAACAAATAAAAGATCTAAAAGAACCAAGAAAGCTGATGAGTTCTGAGGACGAAGATACAGAATATCTGTACTGCCACGGCTTGTATTATAAGTCTGTACCCCATCTTACCCAAGGGGGTACCCCATCTTGCCCTATAGGTGGGGCAAGATGGGGCAAATTAGTTATTTTTTTTCAAGTTGATATTTCTGTACGAAGAATTATATTTTTTTATTTTCACTGATTAGAATTTAAGGAAGAAAGGTTGATTATTTTCTTAATAAAAGTTCCTACAATGTGCAATCAAAAACAAAGGGTTTTATTTATGAAATACCTTAAGGTCCCCGTCTTACCCCACCTTCCCCTACTTAATGTAGACAATATATGTTGATGTATGTATGTGTATAAGGTACTGGCACCAGTCATGGATTGTACCCCAATATTGGACACTTGTTTGGTTAAATTAAATGTATTAAATTAGAAATATTTATTGATATTTGATAACTGCCTTTACTAAATCATAATCTATAGACACTTAACTCTAAACAACTTAATTTGATGACAATCGGTCAATGGGTGTCAAAATGGTGGACATTTAAACTAATTATTAGTGTAATATATTTATATTATCATAACATCTGTTTTACATTGTTTATAATTATATTACTCTTTATTTTATAAATTTTCTGTTGTAGTACTTATCATTTTGTAATCATAAGCAAGTTTTCATTACTGGAGAAAAAACAGAAACAAAATAAAAGGCTATAATAAAAAAAAACTATATTTGCGGACTTTGATAATTTAATTGATTTAGTAAAGAGTTATTTGTTTTATTAGTAAAAAGAGTTCATGAAAATTACAAAAAAGAAGCCCATCAATCCCAAAAAATACAGTATACCTTGTTCTTAAAGCGGCCAAGACTTGTACCCGGTAGTCCAGTACCTTATATAAATGAATATTGCTATATAAATATATATATAACCTTTATAGTATACCGTCGCATAAAATTCATAACAAAACTTTTTTCTATTTTCTTCATATAGGTATATATTAAAAACAAAAAACAATTGTATTATTCGAATAAATAAATATAACATTAAATATTATAATCAATAAATAATTACATTTGATTAGAAACAGTGACGTAGATGGGAAATTTCAGTTTTTTATATATTTTTTTTGATAGAAGATCGCAAAGCTTCGATATGGCGAAGAAGCAATGTATACAAAAATTAAACAATATTTTTTTTAGAAATTCTAATAAAACATAGTTTTATGATGTCCTAAAGATATTTAAAAAAAAAATGTCATCTACGTTTATGGTTTACACAAAACTATTAAAAATGTGATATGCTAGAACATATTAAATAGTTATCAATAATAATAATTATACTATCATAATTGCAGGTGTTATTAATGGGTATTTATATAGATTTTTTATTTCTATACATAAGTTTTTATATGTCTTGATAACATAATTATATATTTATTTCATTTATCGATAAAAAATGACATGTAATTGTTGGATTTAAAAAATACCATTATTTTCTATATATGTATATATGATATATACTTACTGAATATATAGAATAGAAAAATAGGCTTCCGTGGTGACAAAAACTGGCCATTAAGGTTATTCGATCATTAGAGTAATGTATAGATAAAAGTCTAAAATTTTAATATGTTATTTATGGATAACTTATACAGGGTGATTCAGCACTGTCGTGCCAAACTTGAACAGTAGATTGAGAAAAATATTTTAAGCAAAAAACTTCCAATAAACATGTGTCCGGAAATTATTCCTTAGGGAACTACAGGCTTCCAAAGATTTTACTAAAAATTAGTTTTAATTTAATATCTAGCGAACCCTTTGTGATAGAATCATAAAATTTGGTATTCTGTTTATTTATAATAAGTGTTATCGATTTATCATATTAACTAGTTATATTTTAGGCCAGGGCTGTATGGGGCTAGTGGGCCCATCGATTTTGATCTTGTAATTGTTTGTTCCTTAATTTTTTTCCTGAGTTGATACTTTTATAAGATTATATGACACAAAATACACAAAAACATACATTGCTTGTTTATCATAGGATAAACCGTTTTCGAGAAATATCGATGGAAAAGAATGCATGCAGAATTAACCTTAATACGGATGCTTGAAATTACAAAAATAAATTTATATGCTTTTTCTATGATTAAAGGTAAGAATAAAATTCATTTAAATAAACCTCCTAATATGAATCCTGTAAGATCTATAGCCAGTTCTATTACTGTTACATGAACTTTATTAACATGACTAAAAAAACAAACTAAAAATGGCTATTTGTTGATATGGATGCATGTTCGGAGGTTTATTTATATTAACTTTTTGTCTTATTTGTTATCATGAAATAAGAATATAAATTTATTTTTTATAATTTCAAGCATTCGTATTAAGGTTAATTCTGCATGCTTTCTTTTTCATCGATATTTCTCGAAAACGGTTTATCCTATAATAAACAAGCAAAGTATGTTTTTGTGTATTTTGTGTCATATAACCTTATAAAGGTATCAACTCAGGAAAAAAAAATAAGGAACAAACAATTACAAGATCAAAATCGATGGGCCCACTGGCCCCATACAGCACTGGCCTAAAATATAATTGGTTAATATTAGAAATCGATAACACATATTATTATTAAACCAAATACTAAATTTCATGATTCTATCACAAAGGGTTCGCTAGATATTAAATTAAAACTAATTTTTAGTAAAATCTTTGGAAGCCTGTAGTTCCCTAAGGAATAATTTCCAGACACATGTTTATTGGAAGTTTTTTGCTTAAAATATTTTTCTCAATCTACTGTTCAAGTTTGGCACGACAGTGCTGAATCACCCTGTATTTTACTTAAAATATTGGACGTATGGTTTTTTAGTAATTGGATATTAAAAATAGAGTTTTTATAACACGATAAATGAGAGAACTTGCCGAAAGTGCTCTATTTATTGAAATTAGCTATAAAGAGACGTTTAAAAAACTAATTATTTGAAACTTCAACCCTTTTAAATACTATAAAAATTATAAAAGAAATATATTCACGTGTAATTTATTCAAAATAATGAAAAACTAGCTCTGCCCTTACAGCAGTACAAATTAGTACATGTTACTATTATATACCGTTCTGTCTATTTCAATTTTCAAATTAAATTAATTTTTTTTCTTTTAATAATTAACAAAGTAAAATATTCTAATAAATGTAGGTACATGTGTTCTGAATATAAATTAAAAACAACATTTTTTGAAAACAAATCTTTTTTACAGTGTGCTAGACGTATAACCTAAATATATTTTTTTAATTTTCAACTGCGTTTATGGTTTACACAAAACTATAAAAAAAATGTGATATGCAAGTACATATTAAATAGTTATCAATAATAATAATTATACTATCATAATTGCAGGTGTAATTGATGGGTATTTATATAGATTTTTATTTCTTTCATATAAGTTTTTATATTTCTTGATAATATAATTATATATTTATTTCATTTATCAATAAAAAAACGATACGTAATTGTTGGATTTTAAAAATACGATTATTTTCTATATAATATGATATATAGGTACCTACTCAATATATAGAATAAAAAAACAGGCTTCCGCGGTGACAAAAACTGGCCAGTAAGTCAAAACTATCTGTAATGGCTATCGTGGGACTTTCTTATACGTAATATTTAAAATCGACACTGTACGAATGTTAATACAACATAAATCATAGGAAATAACGTTCTTAACAATTTTTGTAACAAAAAAATTTGTTAAAAATGTTTCAAAATGTATTTTTTCGGCCTGGTACAAACGATTTCTCAAAGACTAATGAATTTAATAATTTTGAATTTTTCGTAATAGCAGTGGCCAAGTGTGTGCTTAGCGGATTTTTAAAATTTTGATATTTACTATTTTTTATAAGACCACTTGAATACAAAAAAAGTATTGAAAATGAAAGAAAAATTTCAAACCGTCGCCATTTTGTGAAAAAATTAAATTAAAAAAAACAGCTACATACAACGACACCTACACTGGTAGAAAAGATTTCTCAAACCAAGTAAACCTTGTTTTGTATATAACGAAAACAATATTTTCTTAAGAAAAGCAATAATCTCTTAAACCAATTATAGTATTCTTGAATGAAGGAATAACGTAGTTGGATTAAGAGTATGTTTCTTATATTAAGAAAATATTGTTTTCGTTATATACAAAACAATGTTTTCTTGGTCCAATACAGTTTATTTTTTCTGTGTACATTCATATACTATTGATAAAATATTTATTATTATTTTTCCAATATTACCCATCTCGAAATTTCGATGAAAGAATGGAGAAAAATATTTTTTTTATCGTCACATCGAGGCTGATAACTTTGTAATTTTTTAATATTCTTCAAATGATACTTTTTCGACCCGCCACAGTGACTATCCCCCTTAAAGGGGAAGAAACCAATAGGTGTCACACCCTATATACATATATCATATACTTATATGGTCGTATAAGAAAGTTTAATCCAAATGTAGGTGTAGTGGTACCTACCTCGCAATTACGGCTACTCACTTAACGGCGCTGTTAAATCTCCATATTTTTTTCAGTTGTAAATCGTGAAAATTACGTAAATAATACGTATGTAGACAATCCCAGTATATTTATACAAAATTATAAATTCACAACGCACTGAAAAAAGGGCGCCAGAAATTATTTTAAATAATGTAAATTGTATTCATAAAAATGCAGACATTTATAATATTTGGGTCACCCAATTTTCTGAAGAAATTATACCAGAATACGCCAGTCTGAAAACTACTTAAAAAAACTCGGTAATTTTCAAATGAGTATGTTTTAAAATTCAGATTTTATAAATATGCCGGTTAACTTATTTTGTATGTTAATTTTTAGTATGGTTTTTTTAAGCTGGAAAAAAATGTGTATAGTAATAAAAATTAGTTGTTTTTATTTTATGATATTGAGTAGTTCTATTATAGGTTTTGTTTTTGGAAAGCAGGTGATATGTATAGTTTTTTTTACAGTAGGACTTATATAAAATGTGTTAGTTATAAAATAGATTGTGTATAATTAATTTTGAAATAAAAAATTATTTTTTACACTAAAAAATTAGTAATATTCAAAGTTTTGTAATTATGGTAAAAATCAATGTACAGATATAAATAAAAAACTATTTTAAACCCTTAAATTTCTTCTTTTTGATGCATTTTGCAAATTGCTATTTTATTAATTATTTTATAATTAACGGAGTTATGAACTTTTATATAAAACAAATTTTTTTTTTTATTTGTCCATTTTTTTTTTTTAAATTTGTTTAAATGTTATTTGGATGTGTCAAATTTTTAGCTTTAAAATTTTTTTTTTAATTGATTTACAATTTTTTTAACTATGTTATTTTAAATCCAAACAAAATCGACATTTTGACTGCGTGACTTTTTAAAGTTTAAAAAATTATTGTTATTCGTTTAGAAATATTGCAATTTCTTAGATTTTAAGCTTCCGCGGTAGTCTTGATATGGATCTTGATTTCTGGGTAAAAGTCACATCAAATTATTAAAGAATTTTTAATTTAACACTGCAACATTTAAAAAATATTTAATATTTTGTTATTAAAATTTATCAAATATCAAAATGAAATTACTTAATAAATATTTTTTTAATAATTTTCATGAACTTTTCCTAGAGAACGATATTTAAAACTATTGCTAAAGTACCTAAGATTAAAATTTATAACTAATCTTGTATTTATTTTCTTATATACTATACCTACTTATTATTACCTTCCACATATTTTGTTTGGTACACTGGTAGAAAGGATTTCACAAACCAAGTAAACCTTGTTTTGTATATAACGAAAACAATATTTTCTTAAGATAAGCAATAATCTCTTAAACCAACTATAGTATTCTTGAACGAAGAAATAACGTAGTTGGATTAAGAGTATGTTTCTTATATTAAGAAAATATTGTTTTTGTTATACAGGGTGATTCAGCACTGTCGTGCCAAACTTAAACCGTAGATTAAGAAAAATATTTTAAGAAAAAAACTTCTGATGAACATGTGTCCGGAAATTTTTCGTGAGGGAACTACAGGCCTCGAAAGATTTTACTAAAAATGAGTTTTTATTTAATATCTAGAGAACCCTTTGTGATAAAATAATGAAATTTGATATTCTGTTTAATAATAATAAGTGTTATCGATTTCTCATATTAACTAGTTATAATTTAGACTAGGGATGTGTGGGGCCAGTGGGCCCATCGATTTTTATCTAGTATTTTTGTTCTTTAATTTTTTTATAAAGTTGAGCACTGATTTAAGGTTATATGACAAAAAATACACGAAAACATACTTTGCTTATTTGTCATAGTATAAACCGTTTTCGAGAAATATCGATGGAGAAGAAAGCATGCAGAATTTAACTTAATACGGATGCTTCAAATTACAAATAATAAATTTATATTCTTGTTCTATGATAAAAATTAAGACAAAAAGTTAACATAAGTATACCTCAAAAAATGCATCCTTATCAACAAATAGTCATTTTTAGTTTTGTTTTTTAGTCAAATTATTAAAGTACATAATACAGTATTAAAACTGGCTATAGATCGTAGAGGATTCATATTAGGAGGTTTCTTTATATGAACTTTTTTCTTACCTTTAATCATAGAACAAGAATATAAATTTATTTTTTATAATTTGGAGCATCCGTATTAAGTTAAATTCTGCATGCTTTCTTTTCTATCGATATTACTCGAAAACGGTTTATCCTATGACAAATAAGCAAAGTATATTTTTACGTATTTTGTGTCATATAACCTTAAATAAGTGCCCAACTTTATAAAAAAATTAAAGAACAAAAAATACTAGATAAAAATCGATGGGCCCATTGACCCCATAGATCCCCGGTCTAAATTATAATTGTTTAATACGATAGATCGATAACAATTATTATTACTAAACAGAATACCAAACTTCATAATTTTATCACAAAGGGCTATCTAGATATTAAATAAAAACTCATTTTGACGAAAATCTTTGGTGGGCTGTAGTTCCCTAGCCAAAAATTTCCGGACACATGTTTATTGGAAGTTTTTTGCTTAAAATATTTTTCTCAATCTACGGTTTAAGTTTGGCACGACAGTGCTGAATCACCCTGTACACAAAACAAGGTTTTCTTGGTCTAATACAGTTTTTTTTCTGTGTATAATACATTTTTTTCGAGTTTGTCGTAATATTTACAAAAGATCAAATATTTACATGCAACTGAATTAACATTGATTTCTTTATGTATACCGTACTTATTGTATGTTTCTAAATACATTTTTTTTGTATAATTATAAATTATTTGGGTTAAAATTGTATGTGTTCTTCACGAAAAGGTATACCTATGAATATCTATTGTTATTATTTGAAAATTTAGTTCATTAAACTGTAAATTGATTACATTTAAATATTGCCTGAATAAATAACATTAAAAAATAATAGATCATCTATGTTTATGCTTCAATGAATTGAGTCAAGACTTTTTATATCACGAGGGATAATTATTATTAACATAAAATTACTATAAATGGTCTAATAACGCTGTTCCTTAAATATATTATCTGTGGACAGTCTGTCTATCTATTACAATAATTGGTTAATTTTTTTATTAAAAAGTCTGGACGAAATAGAAAAAAAATATATGAGATTATACGAAAATTAAGTTATAGGTTAATATCTCAGCTTGGCGCGGTTCTATACACAGAAAAAAACTGTATTGGACCAAGAAAACCTTGTTTTGTATATAACAAAAACAATATTTTCTTAATATAAGAAACATACTCTTAAGGCTGAACATGCTATTTGAATTGCCATAAGAATTACTATAGAGAAATTATAGTTTTTTATTTTATGTTCAGCTTTGACCAGTATTAATAAATCATTTAGGAAAAAATATAGTGATAAACTAGATTAATTTTTCATGAGATATGGGAGAGGGGGGCATAGTGGGGTAGCGGGGCAAAGCGGAAATCTCTTATACAGGTCGAATCAATTGTCGTGCAAAAATTCAAATGGCTCATTTTGATTAGTCGTCAGTCGGTGCGTGACCTTCATAAGTGAGACACGCCATTTCGACAGCCGTTTATGCTATATAAACAAAAGTGTTAAAATCAGTGTTTTCGGTAAAAAAATACGTGAAATTAAACAGCAATTTTTTTTCGAACCTTATTATATATTGTGGTGGTTATTATTTCGTTTTGTAGCAGTGCTTTCTGGATTTCATAATTCAACATACAAGATTGTTTGTGAAAATGGTAAGTTGGTATCAGTTTGTGTTTTGTTGTAAAAGTAACAGTGGGGCATAGTGGGGTATCGTTTAAAAGGTACCCCGCTATGCTCCTAATGCAACTAAAGTAACTTATTTAAAGATAAACAAATGTCTTATTATATCTTTCTTTTAATATTTTTTTCTTTTCAGTCAATTTAAATCAGACAAACAGAAAAAGAGAAAGTTTCTTAACAAGAAAGGTGCAGGAGAAGATGAAGAAGATGGCAAAGCCACTCATTTATGTGCAATGTGTGTTGACGACTAAATTACTTTAAAATTTTAAAATGTTAATTTTATAGAATACATTTAATTACTAACGTTGATTTGTTTGTTTTTTTGTATCTTATTACGATAAGCAGGTTTTCATTTGTACCAAAGTTTTGTTGTTCCTTTATTATTTAAATATTAAATAAAAATATATAAAAATAAATAAATATATAGATTGATATTGATGCCAATGTTGTTCTAAAAGATTATATTGTTGATAATAAATACTATTACGTTTGGAAGCTATTTTTCTATTCGAATTTTTACTATCCCACAATGCCACATTAGGTACCCCACTTTACCCCCATATACGGGGCAAAGCGGGGCAAATCCCATTTTATGTTTATGTATTCCCATATCGTAGAGTTCTTATCGTAATCGAGAAATATATATCTATAGTCATTCTCAATGAATTAAACTATGATATTGAGTTAAAATTTGTTATTTAATCATAATATTTTATCTTGTAGGTATGCTTGAGTCTTAAGTACCCCACTATGCCCCCCTCTCCCCTACATAATTTTTCAATTTAATTTTTTTATATATTAATAAAAAAAATCTGAAAATTTTTTGTATTTTTTTTGATATGATAAAACTCAATATATAACAAAAAATCTTGAAAAATACGGAGAAAAAAATATACCACGACATAGATATTTGTTTAAGCTTTCTAATTTTATAATAATTCTGCAATTTTCATTTGAAAATATTGAATGTAAGCCTAAAAACATAAGAACTAGTTCTATCCTTTGTAGCTTCATCTCTGTTTAGTTTCGAGAATATCTCATTTTTCATTCGATCGTCAATTGTCACTGAATTACTTGTATCTGTCATTTCCCCTCAGGGCTAGACTTGTGCTAATAATTTTTGTTTTCTACGGTGGCGACATCTCGAGGAATTTAGTTTCGGAAAAATCGGCATGAACAGCCTTAATCCAACTACGTTATTCATTCGTTCAAGAATACTATAGTTGGTGTAAGAGATTATTGCTTATCTTAAGAAAATATTGTTTTCGTTATATACAAAACAAGGTTTATACTTGGTTGAGAAATCATTTCTACCAGTGTAGACTCAAATATTTTTTTCAATATAATTTGCACTATTGACTTTAAGACTATCAATTGACCAAAGACCGTCGCGACCCCTTTTTCCCTATTACAAATAAATTTTTGATAAATTAACAAATAAGTTAAATAGATTTTAGAAAATCAATTTGGTCTTGATCGAAACTATACCTAAGGCGGCTATATATTACACTATAAAATAAATATGTCAAAGATCTTTGACAAAGATTTGATCAAATATAGAGACTGTCATTATCTATGATCAGAGAAATATTTTGAATATTATAAAAGATGACTTATTACAGTCATATTTCTTTGGTCAAAGAAATTTTATCAGAAATTTTAACATATGCGGATATTACACTATCAAAGAAATGTGATAAAATTTATTTGATCAAAGAAATATGATATTTATTTGATAGTGTAAAAGCCGCCAAATACGTTTTTTACGCAGGATAGTAAATTTAAATGACAGTCGTATGGTATATATTTATTAAAATCAGTGGTCTTAAAGCAGTGGTGTACACTGTACAGAGTGTACACTATTGAAAAAAGGCTTATTAATCGTAATGAATAAATTTTCTAACAATCAGTTAGCACGCAGAAATAAAGTTTTGGCACCAGTGTTGACCACTTTAAGGGCATTAATTTGTACAAAAAGACACATTTTTGTGAATTTTTTCCGACAACACAGTTAATATTTATTTATTCAAACTAATAGTATATCAAAGTATAACATTCGAAGAATATTTTGTAAAATTTTCACAAAACGTGAGTTGTGGGAAAAACGCTTTAAAGTTTTAAACACTAAAAAACACTAAAAACTGCTGTAACTTCGTTAGTTTTGCTCCGATCCGTGTAAAATTTACACACAATATTCTTGAAAAGTTTTTTATTCAGAAAATCGAATAAAAATATGGAAAAAAATAATTTAAATACGTTAGTCTGCCCTTAAGAGCAAGGTTTACTGTTTTTTGTAATTCTCATGAACTCATGTTACTAATAAAACAACTACACTGTCGTGAAAAAGTCTTTGGACACTCATTTTTTGCGTATTGTAAATATAAAACTGCAAAAATGGTTGATAAAAAATCTTAAATGTTGATAAGAGTACTTAATTACAACTTTTGTAATGATCCTAGCATATCTAAAATACAGCATTTACAATTTTCCATGTTAAGGAAATGTTTTGAATTATATGCCTGAAAGGTAAGGTTTACTCAAGTTGAAAGTATTGATGCACAGTGTCTTTCAAGCTATAACAAGAAATTGTTTTTTTTTACTATTTTGACTGTGAGTAAACATATTCTTTTCACTATTTTGGGGATTTTCATTGACTGAAATTTGCATATTTACATACAAAATCACAGGTGTCTAAATACTTTTGCACGGCAGTGTATATTTACAAATCTTTCGATATATAGGATGGTCATTAATTCCTTTATGATTAAAAAATACAACGTAAAAAAATTATACAGAAATGATTTTTCAAAGCATTTATGTATTTTTTTAAAATTTACTTGAGAATGAAACGTTTCTCGTTCTTAGTCTCGTGCATACGTAAATATAAGACGAGACTGACCTAAAGTTAGTAACTCTTTATTAAATCAATTTAATTTCCAAAGTCAGCAAATATACTTTTTTTTTAGTTATAGCCTTTTATTGACTTAATATTTTTTCTCCATTAATGAATAAAAAAAACAATTATGGGCACATATTAATGATAAGTACTACGACACAAAAAAAAAATAAAAAAAATAAATATATAAATAAATAAAATAAAGCATCATTTTATAAACAATGTAAATCAGATGTTATGATAAAATAATAACTAATAAATAAATTACACCAATAATTAGTTTAAAAGACAACCATTTTAACACCAATTGGCCGATTGTCATCTAATTAAGCTGTTTTACAGTTAATTGTCTATAAATTATGATTCAATAATTGCAGTAATCAAATATTTGTTATTTAGTACATTTATTTAAACAAGAATCCAATACTGGGGTACTTACTATATATTGTATATTCAAAACTGGTGCCAGTATTTTATGTTTTGATATTATTTTTAGCATAAATGTTTTCTCATTATGTAGATATTATTATAATAATATGAAAAGAAAAAAGGCCATTTGTAAATGAAATTTAGTGTAGGTATGTATAATGTAAATAATAGATATTTATTAAAATAATATGTATGTTGCAGTTGAAGATATAATGTTATTTATTATATTTATAATAACGTGTTTCTGTTTTATGAACGAACATTAATTATTCTTTTAATTTAATTAAACATTTTTCTGTTTATGTGAAATATAATGAGACTAATTATTAAAATATTTTTTGAGATCATTGTATTCGATGTCGTGAACTTTTGCCATTTTTATTTAAAATTTAATTAGTATTATATTTTTTCAACTTCTGAAAATATGTTCTTTTTTAATTATATATTGTAGTGTTATATATAATACTACAATTTTGAAAATTTGTAAGCGATGGCAATTAGTATTGCGTAATCCCGGTGTTTATAACAATTTTGGAAAACAGTGACATTACGCAATACTTGTTAGAATACAGCCAATAAAATAAATATGAGTCAGTCGATAGCACAGGGTCTTGAGTACGACTATAAAATTTATAATTGTTCAGTGATTGACAAATTTATTAAATACTGAAAAACCTCATGCGCGCTGTAATTCACGCCCAGGAGAAATTGAGTCTCTGTGGTAGCGACCCCGAAAATTACGTTTAAGTGCATAGTTATTTCTATCTAATAGTGTTAAAAATAGTATTATTGTTTATTGTGTTCACTGTGTACTTAAGTTAACTAATAATAAGTTAACTTCTGTAGTGTATATTATTGTTCATATAAAAAGTGTTCCATTGTTACAAAATAGTGTGTTAAATTGTAATGAAATAGTGTTAGACGTGTAAGTTTTGATAAAAATTAAATTTATTTTCTTAATAGTATATCTGTACGTTTCTGGTCAAAGGTTATTCTGCATACCCGATAAAAGGAGAAATAGAATATTAACATAAAGAGAACCCAAACCGTTACAATATATATATATAGTCGAAATCGGTTATAACGACATCGGGGAAGGGGGGGGGGGGCAGTAATATTAGGTCGTAAAAGCCGATACAAAAAAACTGGTAAAAAGGCAATGGGATATCCCAAATTGCCTTCTTTTATAAAATAAAATCGATACGTCGTATTAACCGATGTCGTTATAACCAGTTTCTACTGTATATACAGTGTAAATCGGTTATAACGACATTAAGGGAGACCGGTCATATTAGGTCGTAAGAGCCGATAGTTGTCAAATTTGGTAAAAATACAATTATATGGATTCACTTGGATTTTTATTTTGAGTCGTTAAAATCGATATGTTTTAATAACGGATGTCGTTATATGGAGTATGGACTTATCGGGCCCTTTAATCGTTATCTTGTATATATTTTTTGGTTCCTAATTAACCCCACATACTCCACTGATAAATAATTATTGATCGATACTAAAAATCAATAACATTTATTATTACTTAACCGATTTTTGTCATAAAGGATACTCCAGATATTAAATAAAAAATTTACCAACTTTTTAAGGAGGGGGGGGGGGGGTCAGTACTCTAAATATTTTTTCTGCTTAAAATAACATTTTCAATTCACTGTTAATTTTTTTTCACACCTTGTATAAACATCTTATTTTTTCACGTTAAAATAAAAAGGTATTAGTATTGTTTTCAATAAAAATAAAAATATTATGATATTACCACCCCCCCCCCCCGCCAAATTGAGTAACTTTTGTCTGTTGGTACATCTGATTTTTTGGAGTAAAAAGTCGTAAAGTTTTATTAACCTTTTTTTTAAATCCTCACCAACCTTAAGCATTTAAAAAAGACATGTTTTTTTTGTGAACCCTATTTACAGCGAAAACATTTAAAAATAATTTTCGTCTACCGAGTAAAAATGAATATAACATTATATATTTTCATAATAAGACAGTTGTTATTTTTTTTAGGGTCTAAACTATACAAAATTAACGTGAAATTATGTAAATTTAGCGCGGCGGCAAGTGTCTGTGAGACAGTGCGGTGGCGACAGGGAGCCTTGGGGCCCTCGGGGCCTAGTCCCCGACATTCTGTCCCACTAATGGAATAATTTATATATTATATATTATGTAAAAAAAATATTAACTGACTTGGTGACAAACTAAACATTCTGTTGATTTTTTTAATAGACTTTAAAAAAGGAAGTGGTTCTCTATTTGGAAATTTTTATGTTTGGGCATAACTAAGATATTTTTTTTAAATTAATTATTATTTTTTAATTTTAAGTTGAAATTATTAACTGACTTGGTGACAAACTAAACATTCTGTTGATTTTTTTAATAGACTTTAAAAAAGGTTGTGGTTCTGAATTTGGAAATATTAATGTTTGGGCATAACTATGATATTTAAAAAAAAAATTTTTTTTTTTAATTTTAAGTTAAAAATATTAACTGATCTGGTGACAAACTAAATATTCTGTTGATTTTTTTAATAGACTTTAAAAAAGGAGATGGTTCTCTATTTGGAAATTTTTATGTTTGGGCATAACTAAGATATATATTTTTTTAAATTATTTTATTTAATATCTCCTCAATTTTTTTTTTGCTTTGAAAACAGTTGAATTTCTAATTTTTTTAACATAAGTTACATTATATAAAAAAAAAGGTTTCAATTTTGAAAAATAGAGAAAGTGACAACTTTATTAATAAAATTGAATAAACTTTATCAACAACTAAAAAATTTTATTTTACTTTTTTTCAGGAGATGACAAAAATACAAAAAGTTCATCGTGAAGCCCTCATTTCCAGTTTTTTCAAGGTAAAGAACCCATTTCAGCTTATTATTATTATTATGATTATTATTAAGGTACATACAACAGTAAATATATTAGGAGGGGGGGGGTACATCATTTAATAATACAAGCGACATATGTTCATATATTTGTATTATAAAAAATGCAGATAAACATTTGAATTTTGATGTTACTGTTATAATTAAGGAGGTTGTCACCATAGAAAATTAACAAAGAAATTTCGATAAAACTTTGAAAATAATAAGAAATTTATATTTTAAAAAACCCTTGCAAAATTTCAATGTTATTAGGAAAATAGTTTAACAAATATTAAATAAACAAATTAACATGCATTCTTATGAGAACTGCATAATGACGTTATACATAACAGGACTTTTTAAAGTGATGTGACAGAAAGAATTTGATCAAAATTTGAGCATACATTCTTTATTCATTTACAAAGAAATCAGTAAATTTTCATAATGATTAATATCTAGAGGGCCGGAAAACCAATATTTTGGCGTATCAGAAAATCTTCAATTTTTGTTTTTAGATTAAAATACATCGAAAACGTATATTTGCATTTCCAAATAAATAAAAATCGTTCACGCGAGGCAATGGAGTTGTTTTTACCCTATTATAGGGGTTGTTTTTGGGTTTAATGTATTTCTGACGTCAAATTTGGATTCAGCGTCGAAAAATACATCGAAAATGTATATTTGCACTTCCAAATAAATAAGAATCGTTCACGCGAGTCAAAGGAGTTGTTTTTAACCTATTATAGGGGTTGTTTTTGGGTTTACTGTATTTTTGACGTCAGATTTGGATTCAGCGTCGAAAAATACATCGAAAACGTATATTTGTACAATGAAAAAAGGTTATGTACTATTTAAAATAATATTTTTTCGAATTTGAAATTTTCAACACGGGCTGTTCCCTTCCGGGTCGGAAAACCAATATATTGATTCACCCTGTGATTGACACTTTGCCTATGATCAATCAATTATATAAGATACCTTTTATACCAGTTTTCTGAGGGCGAAATGCCTCCTGAAATCTCGGCCCTCTAAAGGTTAAGAAATGCGTTTTTTAATCTTGTAAAAAATATTAAAAAAAAATAGAGAAATGCATTTGATTTCGCATGTTCCAGAAAGAGAGCCACATCTTGCCTTCACTCTATACTTTTATAATAATAATAATAATAATAATAAATTTTTTATTTCCATAAGAAGCATACAAAGATGCATAGAAAACGTCAGTCATTATAATATATTTATAAACATGGAAGAATAATATAATAAATGTAAATAGTACAGTATAACAGAAAATAATTACAATTAGGGATTCGTAAATTCTCTAACTGTATAATGACAGTCACTAAGCAGCATATTTTTCATTGCTTCCTTGAATTGCTTCAAGGGCAGAGATTTTATATTCTTCGGTACACAGTTGTATATTTTTATTATAGAGTTTGTGACATTTTTTTGTACTATAGTTAGATTTGTTAGTGGTGGAACTAAGTTGTTTTTGCACCTTGTGCTATAATTATGGCTATGAATGTAGTTTTTAAATAGTGTATAATTCTTTTTTGCGAATAATGCACACTCATAGATATAGATATCTGCTAATGTTAAGACTTTATATTTTTTAAATGTATCTTTACAGCTATCTCTATATCCTATATTTGCAACTAGCCTTATACAGCGTTTCTGCACTTTAAATAAATCTATGGTATGTACAGAGTTTCCCCAGAATATGATACCATATCTAATATTATTTTCCACATAACATTGGTAAATGGATAACAGTATTTTTGTTGATAGTATACCATTTAGGTTCTTTAAAATGTAGTAGTATTTAGAAATTTTGTTTGTTAGATGTGTTATGTGATTTTTCCAATTTAGATTTTTGTCAATTGTAAGACCGAGAAACTTAACATGATTTGTGAGTTGTATTTTATCAGTATTTATGTTTATGTCTGTGAGAGGTGGTCCATATTCTCCGAATTTGATAATTTTTGTTTTATCTATATTTAGGCATAAGGAATTTGATTCAAACCAGTTTTTTAAGTTATCAAACGTCATTTGAATATTTTGTTTCATTTCATTAATGTTTTCATTTATGAAAATGATTGACGTGTCATCTGCAAATAGGGAGATTGTATTTTGTGTAAGTGTAGGTAGGTCGTTTATGTATATGATGAATAAAAGGGGCCCAAGAACAGATCCTTGAGGTACCCCTCTAGTTATCGATTTCCACGAAGATGTTACAGTACCTGTTTCAGTTTTTATTTGAACACATTGTTTTCTGGAGGATAAGTATGATATAATGAGATCTAGTGGTTTACCTCTTATGCCGTAATAATATAGTTTATGGTAGAGAACGGAAGCATCAATGCAATCAAAAGCTTTTGATAAGTCTAGAAACATCGCTAGTACTTGATACCCTTTATTCCAAGCATTTAAGATTTTCGTTAAAGAGTTATAAATAGCGTGATTTATATTTTTCCCTTTGACAAAGCCAAACTGCTCAGCTGCGAACTGATTAGTTTTGCATAGGAAGTCGTAGATTCTATTTGCTGTTATACTCTCAAAAATTTTGGAAAAAGATGGTAGAAGAGATATGGGTCTGTAGTTTGTGACTTCGTTTTTTTCTTTTTGTTTGAAAATTGGAACGATGACTGCTTTTTTGAGATCTTGAGGAAAAGAGCAATTTTCGAAAGATATAAGTGCTTACCCACACCGTTCCCCGCATCGCCAGCCCCGCACCCTATAGTGTCAACTTCCTTAACATAAGCTTGGCTAGATTTCGAGCGTGGTTGTCAGATGTCAATTGACTCGAGGCTATTTTGAGAACATGTACGTTAATTACAATTCCAATAAAAGTGATAAAATCTAATAATCTGTTGTAATTTATTCTCAATTCAGAGCTACTGAACTTACTATCTCGAGCAGGATCTCTGTGTGGCTTTTTTGTCTTCTTAAATTAAATTATCATAATATTAAAATGTACCTATCGAATGTTTCTGATTGAAATATTATACAAATAAGCAGAAAATTACAGGTTACTCGTTTTATGTGATTTTGCTAGTTCTCGTGGTTACTCTACGAGACTAAGACGAGACTCTTTTCTTCTTAAACCATCGAATTTTTTGATTGTGATGTCAATTCTTGTTGAAAATACGACAAAAAAATATAATATAATAATAATTAGTAGCAATTGACTAAATCAGCCTGTACTATAAATAGGACAATCGGGACATAAAATATCAAAATAATATTCAGTCTGTACCTGGATTTATTTTTGCAGTGTATTGATACTGTATGTTTTGATTACACTTTTAATTATAAGTAATATTTTATATAGTTTTGTTAATTTAAATATGTTTTACTTACAATTAGTGAAAAAAATTAACTGTAAGCTTCAGTTATCTTATTTAGTTTCTTAAAGGCGTTATAAATTATCATCGAACGAATTCTGGAGGTATCCATATAATTTATAGTAAGTAGAGATAGTTAAAAAAATGGTATGGAAAACTCTACAGGTTCTATAATATCTTTTACAATAATACAATAGTTTTTAATATAAAACTCAACTTTGTATTATAAATATTAGTTTTCTAATATTCTAATGTCAGTATTTTTTGTAAAATAATAATTATCTGAAATTTGAATTTAACTGCGCTTGGCAACATGAATTTATTAGTATTTTAAGTTAAAATTTTGGGGATGATTTTCACCCTTTCAGTAGAAATTTCGGCATGTTTATGAAATATGTGCCACTTAGATTGGTTTGAACTACAAGTGTACCAAGTCTTACGTATCAAAATTGATGAGATAATACTCACTTAGGTACAAAATTTCGAATATTTCCGAAACCCCTTATCCGATTAGCACCAAAATCAATAGGTCTGGAGTGCTCACTGAGACAAACATTTTCCCTAAAAATAATTCAAAGCGGTGCATATTTACAGTAGTTATCATGAACGAATGAAAATTCAACATCCAGACACACAGCCGCCATACGGAAATCAACTTTTCTTTACGTTTTGAAGTTAGTACAATCAGAATCTGCTCTTATCTCGGACACGATTTTTTGACGGTATTACAATACTTCCATTTCTTCGAACATGGAAGTAAAAACATATTAGTAATGTAAATAAAATGAACTAAGTTATTCTGTCATAGAGAAAAAAATGGTGTCCTATAAATACAAAATATCCACAAATACAGACCGACGGATAGACGCAGCAAGAGACATTGTTTTAAGTGTATACGATGTACAAATATTTTATAAATATAAATCTGGGAACAAAAATATCAAAAAAAATTATATATTTTTTAAATGTGGGCTCTATCTTTCCCATATTATGAATTTGTATTTCATTTTTATTATTTTTTTTCATATCTATGTTACTATAATTTAGAGAGGAAAAAAATCATACGCATGTCAAAAAATGCATCATCATTGGCGTCACCTGTCACAGCCCTCGGGGGGACATCGGTGCAACCGGATGGGGGTCATTACACACACACACACACACACACACACACACACACACACATACAATTACGTAAGTTTGTCACTACATTGTTTACCGATGAAAAAAAAAAACTGGAGTACTTAAAAGTTTGAAATTCTCATAATCGGTTCGACATTCGTGAAGTGAGTCCGTTTCGGTAGACAATGCGACTAAATATCTCGTTTTTTGGGTAGGGGTTTTTGTCGAGTTTCATCCGTTACAAATCTAAGTAATTTTTATATCTATCGGTTTTCAGAATTTGATTATTTCTTTTTTGTTTATAATTTTTTTAAAATAAACTTGCAAAATTTATTTTCTTAAGGAAAGGTAAAACAAATAAATAAATACAAATAAATTTTTTTTGTGTGTAAAATGTATTAAAAGAAATTCTATGAAAATCGACAAAATTATTTTTTTAAGGATTAAAGGAAAAACAAATAAATTAATACAGAAAACATTTTTTTGTGTGTAAAATGTATTAAAAGAAATGAAATTTTTTTTATGAAAATCGACAAAATTAATTTTTTGAATGAATCACGTAAAGGGAAGCCGAAAAAAATATATTCGTGCGTGTTTATGTGTTTGCCGTCGCGTGATCAGTGCTTCGTCTCGCCTTAAATAGTTTTCGGTGGAAACGTCGGATTAAAAATTATGTTATATATATTTTTTGCTGCATTTTTTTTTTATTATGTGAATTATGTTGTGAGAAAGATTTTTTTTGTGATGAGTGCTAGTGAATAGATTTTATTTATAATGTGGTTTCAAAATAATACCTTCTGTTTGGTAACATAGAACTCTGGGATTATAAATGATAGAAACTTTAGATTGATTTTAAATTATTTATTATTTAGTCTAGTTTGATGATATCAAATTTCAAATCGTTTTATTGAATAGTTTAGGTTAGGAGGTGAAGCTCTTTTAATAAATTACAAAAAACCCTGGTACCTAACTATTTAAAAAAATATTTCAAAACAATCGATTTTTTTTATTTACCGCTGTGGTAATCCCCCTCAAACGTTTTGTTATTAAAAAATAGTTAAGTTATTTATTAATCCCAGGATTTTGCTTCTAAATAATTTTGTACAACGTGCCAAATGTCCACTTTAGCGACAAAATAAATAAAATATTTATTTTTTGTATATTTTAGCATATACATTTTTTCGTGTAAGGGGAGAGGCCTTCTAGATTTGAAAGTAGTGTTCCATTCACGGAGAAAAATATTAAATAACAATAAGTCAATTTAAAAAAAATATATATTCATTATTGACGTAGTAATCTTGAAAATATTGTAATTTTTGTTAGGGTAGGTCACGTATTTGTTTGTTACTAAAGTTACAATATCAATTAGTAATTATTGTGTACAGGATCTAAATCTATATTATTGGTATAGTTCAATTTGTTATACCAATAAACAAATATACTAATTAATATAATTAATACTTTACACATTCTTTGTATTTATTGTATTGTTTTTTAATTGAAATTAAATAATTTGTATAGCACTTTATTAACAAATAATTCAACTCAAGAATAATTAGTTGAATATATAAATCATATAAATGATATTTATTTACGAATATAGTAAAAATTACGTATTATAAAAATTATAATTGAGATTATAAAAGTAACTCGATTGACAGTAGGTATAATGTTTTTTGACACAATATTGAAATTTTTTATCGGCAACTTAAAAAATCGACTCCATTTTTCTCCATGTAGGAAACACTTTTGTCTACCTAGTTGTTAAATAATCACATCAGAAATTCAAATTATAAAATTAAATGTATATTTGATAAATATTTATTTCATATTTATGCTAAAACTTTGAATATAAAAATAATAAAAAGCACTTTTTATCCAGTCGATAAAACATACCGTACGAATTAAGACATAAAAAATAATTATTAATAATCACACATTTGTTTTAATTAATATCCTATTGTTAGTAAGAATATTTAAAAGACGCCTACAAATATACAATTATATTTTATAAATATCAGTACTTTATGTATACATAAATGTATATGAATAAATGTTACCCGAATAAAATTAAAAACAATTTCTTGAGTCGCAGTTATACATGTCATAAAATTAATATGAAAAATTTAAAGTTGTAAAATAAATTCTTACTTGTTTTTAATTACTACAGAATTTGAATATAATTATTTGATTTGATTTCTTGGAAAAGTCTCTAATTTTTTTGTATATATGAGAACATATTTTAATTAGTATACAGGGTGCGGCAGATAAAACGTTTTGATTATTAAAAGTAGGCATGTACCAATGTTTTTTGTAACCTCGTCATATATCGAGGATATGAGAAGCTTTGCGATCGATTTTCAAATAAAAAAAAAATCGATTTATAAATTTTCACTTGATTTTTCCGTTTTAGGTCAGTGAAAAAATTTTTCTCGTGTTTGTCTGTCTGTCTTCTTGTCACACGCATAACTCATGAACCACTGAATTAATATTAATGAAACTTGGTTGGTTGGTTGGGTCTGGTTTGAGGACGGTCCCATTTCAAAATCACTAAATTCATGCGTATTGGGGAGGGGTGACATCCAACGACACATGTAACACGAAATTTTTATAAAATCATTTTTGTATACCCTTCAGTTAAAAAAAAAAACTATACAAAAATGCAACAAAATTGTTTCTAGTATATGTATACTTGCACCCTCACGGGGTACGTACTATTTTATGCACTCACAGAGAACAAACTTGAACACAGTTTTATATCAATCCACCGTTCATGCCTGTTGCGGGTGCGTACTGTTTCGGACACGTATGTATTTTTTTTAGCTATATGCGTTTCTGTTTTGAGCGTGTTAACGCGTATATACCCCGTGCGGGTGCGTGTATACTAACTACGAAATCAGTGCGTTTTTACACGGTGTACCTATTTAATTATATTAAATTAACGATTTTACAACTTTTGAGTTTTAAAAGAAATTAAAATAAAAAATTTAATAAACAGTGGTATTATTATAAATATAAATATTATTATTATAACTTATATTTTGTATAAGTAGTACTTTATTAACGAAAAATTCAACTTTTGAATAATTAGTTGAATAAATTATATTTACGAATATAGTAAAAATAACGTAAAATAAAAATTACAATGTAGATTGTAGAATTTACCTAATCGACAGTAGGTACATGTTTGTTTAAACTGTTTTTTTTTTATACAAATTTGAAATTTTTAATCGATCGGCAATTATAATTTTTATTAAAAAATCCACTTCATTTTTCTCCGTGTATTTGATAAGTTTAAATTAAAACTTAACTATTAAACTCCCCAAGCAGGCTCTGCTTGGAAATGTGTTCTATTCTCGTCCTAAAAGTTTTTTTTGTATATATAAATTGATAAAATGAGCATTACATCTTAAATTTCTTCAGTAACCCACTTAAATTCTTACATTTTCATAAAGAAAACATAACAGTCTCTATATTTACTTAGTTTAATATCGATTGGTTTTAATTTTCTGTTATAAAAATATAAATAATTTAAAAGTTAAAGACCACCATAATTTAGCAAGAAAGGAATTTATCTAGATACCTTTTTTAAAGTAAAAATGAATTAAAAATTATAACGACAAAAAATAAAGTAAAATGACAAACATCTGCAGAAGGTCCTTAGTAGGCTATACGACTATCATTATACCCAGACAGTTCTATGTGATTATCTAAGAACACGGAGGGACTCGAACCCAGGTACCGCGGTCTAACTCTGTAATTACTTTACAGTTTTTATGTCATTCGAAAGCGAACGTTTTTGTATGGAAGATACATACAGAGTCATCTCCGCTATTAAAGTTACAGGTGAAATGAAAAATATCTTATACTGAAAGTTATTAGGGTAAAATGGGGTTTACGAGGATGTTTGCGTTATATTTTGGGTAGATAATTGATAAATATTTCATATTTTGTCTTTTTGATTTAAATCAGCGGTTCCAAACAATTAATACTTTGCGAGTTATCAAATTTTGGTAAAATTTTCAATCCAAAGAAAAATTAAGGGGATGGCCACTTTGATGGGTAAAAAACTTGTCAATGTTTGGGAATTTTTTTCACAGATATAACTAATTATTTTTTGAATCAGGTAAAGGACATTTTATTAAGTATATATTCAACTTATTTAATATAAATTTTTATTGAAAAATATTAAATATTTACAAAGTTATGAGCCTCGATGCGACGACCAAAAAAAATATTTTTGTCTATGGTCGACTCGAAATTTCGAGAAAGGTTGTATGAAAAAATTCATAAAAAATTTATCAATATCTATATGAATGTAGCTATCGTTGCACGTAGCCGTTTTTTTTTATTTTATTTTTTCACAAAATGGCGATCGTTTGAAATTTTTTTTCATTTTTAAGACCTATTTTTTTTTAATTCGAACGGTTTTAAAAATAGTAATTACCAAAATTTCAAAAATCGGCTACGTGCAACGATAGCTACTACAATTACGAAAACTATAAAAAAAAATTGAAATCGGTTTATTAGTCTTTGAGGAATCGTGTCGACCAGGTCGAAAAATGTCATTCCGAGATAAACGTGTTTAATGTTTTTGTTGTCATAACCGGCTGTGCTACCTCGTCTCACTAAATTAACTGTAACTCCGTCAATTTTCAAAATTTAAACTCAATTTTTTGTATACATATTTATGAATATGTAAACTTAAAAAAAATCTAAAAAAAAAAATTATATTTTTTTTCCGTCACAGTTGTCATCCCCCTGTTTTTACTATGTCATAACCGGCCGCGCTACCTCGTCTTACTAAATTGACTATAATTCCGTCAATTTTCGGAATTTAAACTCAATTTTTTGTATACATATTTATGAATATGTATACTTCAAAAAAATGTACAAAAAAAATTGTTTTTTCTTTTTTTCCGTCATAGTGGCCATCCCCCTTAAATCAATTTCTGTATTAGATTGCAACTAATTTAAAAAAAAAAAAACTATTCTTAATGATCTTACGTATCTCTTATTTCCAAAAAATACTTATTTTTACAGAAAATAAAAGTTTAATCGTAAAAATTGACTCATTTAAAACTAATTTTAAATTTAACGCCAAAACGCTCGCAAGTGACATTTGAGAGTTGTGACGTCACACTCCTTGTCAACAATAATCAAACATTCAGAGTTAGACAATAATTTAATTATTTTGTGTGTTAAAAATGAATTCCAAAGTATATAAGTTCTTAAATAAGGTATGTACTTAATAAGCTTGTAAGAGGAATTGATATATATGTCTAAAATAAAAGACGTTTACTGATGCGTGACGTCATTCGTTCTGATTGGTGTTACATTTAATATGTTGGATTGCTGCATTTTGCATTTTTATTTTACCAAAAATTATAATAATCTCGCTTTTAATATAAAAATAAACACATTTTTTAGAATCTTTTAACCTATTTCATTATTTAAAATCATAATTTCAATGATACCTTGTTACTGGCAACATTCATATTACAAAAAACGGTATGTTTTGCTCTTAACGTTCCAGTACCTTATTTTAATCGAAATAACCTTAAAAAAACAAAGTTCAAAAACCTTTTCCCTAACCTTAATAATAAAATAAAAAACCTTCACGAATTATCTGATGTCAACGACAAATCTTAGAAACATATCAAATATTGATTCCTCGCAAATTCTGCTCAATAAAACACAAACGTACGTCTTTAGAGGGAGGTGTGGGGGGAGTTGGGGGAGGGGGTGACATGCAGAGAGGGAGGGGGCTGGTTGGCTTCCAATGCGGACCGGAGTAAATTTCCACGACGCATGCGAAAAGTTAGTTGAAGAGGGTCGCCTCAATACGCTTTTGTTGTTGGGTGGGTGAGTTGTGTGGGAGGGTTGGTTGTATGTTTATTCCAGTATAACCCGTGACTCGGTTTGTGTCTTTAGACTTGAGTACAGTGGCGTAGGTATAATATAAAATATGTATTATAATGTTTTACTTACATATATCGACGGTGGAAATTTAAAACTATAGTTATGTGATTTTTTGTTCGATATTGAGTTATACAGGGTCGTCCAATAGTGTGTCCGGCATTGTTTTACGCCCAAACTATTGATGATAGAGTTTTAGGATAAAAAATTTATTATATATATCGACCCTATATTTGAAAAAATTATAAAATTAGAGCACTTTTAGTAAAACCCTAACATTTCGAACAAGTCGTCATATTTTTTAAACAATTGAAAGTATAAAACATTTTGTTTTATAAAAGTTTCTTATTTTTTTATGATCTTTACAAATATGTACTTTTTTATATACCGTTCCATTTGATTTTGCTGAGAAACGGGCATATACCCCTCAAACTACCCCCCAAGGAGCGGTTTTAGGGGGCTGAAAATATTTTCCTGAAATTCTTTAGGGTCGATATATATAATAAATTTTTTATCCTAAAACTCTATCTTCAATAGTTTGGGCGTAAAACAATGCCGGACACACTATTGGACGACCCTGTATAACCATTAAAATTAGTATTTTAAGTATATTCAATAATGCTCTACGATAAAAAAATAACAAACAAATATCACAATAGAAGTTATTTCATAATGTAAAGTTAAAAAAAAAATTAGATCGATATAAGTACATACGTAAGAAGAAAATCTGCTTAAAAATGAAAGATATATCGTTTTGTCTATAATATTGTAATTTTTTCATATGTCACTTATAGTCCAGAGCATTTAGACGAAAAATAGCTGTATCTAGGAAAAAAATCGCATAGAGCTGAATTTTTGTATACACTTTCTTTTTGTCTTTATACATAAGATGCCAAAAGTCCCCATCGATCCCTTGTGAGCATACTTTTTTATAGCCCTCAAAAGGTGCTAATAATTAGTTTTATGTAAATATCTCTGTATTTATAAATTTTACGATAGTAAAAGTCATATAACAATGGGAAGACTAGAAAATTCTCTACAAAAAAGGTTATTCATAGTTTTTCATACGAACTATAATTTTTACGGAAACTGGATGCAAAGGTGACGACTTAAGCAAATACTACTAACACAAGAAAAGTAGAATTTTTGACTAATGTAAATATTATGCCGAATGTGCGAGGTTCCAAATTTTGTCATAGAGCCAATATAAACAGAGATATCTAGCTAAAACTAATTGTTAGCACCTTGTGTGGGCTGTAAAAAAGTATGCTCACAGGGGATCGATGGGGACTTTTGGTAACTTATTTATAAAGGCAAAACGAAGGTGTATACAAAAATTCAGCTCTATGCGAATTTATTCCTAGTGAAAATCTAAAGTTACTGGACTATTATTTGATTTATGGTTTTCGTAGACGATTTTAAAAGATTTTGGCAATATGTTAGGGGATAGATATAATTTATAGACAGTTTTAATCGATATATGTATAATGTTAAAGCCGGCGGTATTTGATTCATTTTCATTCATTAATGTTTTAACTAATATAAGTACATATATCAGCTTACTTCAAAAAATGACAAACTGAAAAAAATGATAATATTTATTTGAAATGAACTATGTTATGTATTAATGTAGCAAGCCACAAAAATATCGTTTTTAGGGTTTCGTACCTCAAAAAACGGAACCCATATAGAATTTTCTGTCCGTCAAATCTCTTTTTCTCAGGAATGATTAGAGTTATTAAAATGAAATTAATATCAAATAGTAAAGTTCACAGCTTCATAGGTCTGTAAAAAAATTCAAGTTTCTAACTTAATAGGTACAATAAAAACATACGGCTTTTCTAAGCGTATTTTTGATACTGACAGACTTGACTCACTATAAGGTACTTCACATTGACTTAGAATCTTGAAATTTGGCACGAAGAAAGGTTTCATAGCACAAGTAAAGGAAAAAATCCGAAAATCAATAATTTTTAATTAATTCTATGTAGAATTATTACGTGACAAACTTAATTTTGCGATTTCTTGATACAGAGTCTGCATAAAAACGTTTTAGGAATTGGGTACGTTGTCTATAAGTACCGTAACTAATTATTGTCAATAATTAAGTTTTATAAAAAGGTACGGAACCCCCAAAATACGAGTCTTACTCGTATTTGTCCGTCTTTTTTAGTTATTTACAGAAAAGAATTTATATTTCTGTAAAAAAATTAAGAGATTTAATTTAAGATGTACCAACTGAGCCTAATAGCAAAGAGATGATTTGGAGGGGGGGGGGGGTAAAAGGGCGATGTTTTGTCATTTAACTATTCAGTTAGACTTTCTGAGCTACGATAAATTCGACAAAATAGACTTTTGGTCAACTTTTTAGTGAAAATACCACTATATGTGAGGTTTTTCATTTTGAAGGTATACACAGGGATAAAAAGGAACCTAAGGAATTGTAGTTTTTCCCTGTACATCTCGAATAGTAAGAGCGACAACCTATTTATTATAAAATTTATTTAACTCTCTGAAACTGTGATAATATTTATTTCTAGGCTGTAATATTTGCAGTTTATTCATTAATTTATATTGAGTAGACTGTAAAAAAATATTTTATAATAATAGGCTGTCGCTTATTGTCCGGGATGTACAGGAAAAAAACTATAATTCTTTAGGTTTCTTTTTTTCCGTGCAGGTGAAAAATTTACTTGTATCAAAATAAACATAATTTTCTTTATAATCTTAATCCAACTTTATACTGTTTATTTTTAATGAAATATTGTTGGACGAAAATAAAAATATAGTAATGCGGTGTTTACACCGAGAAAACAAAACAGAAACACGATGTTTTTATGTCAAAAAAGCAATAAACCCTATACATTTTTAAATACGAAGTATTTTAAAGATACGATATTTCTGTTTTGTTTTTTTCGGTGTATAAACAACGCATTATGCGGTGATTACACCGAGAAAACAAAACAGAAACACGATGTTTTTATGTCAAAAAAGCAATAAACTCTATACATTTTTAAATACGAACTATGTTTCTGTTTTGTTTTTTTGATACGTATAAACATCGCATTAGAATCAGAGCATATTTTTGAATATTAAGAAAATATTGTTTTCATTTCTGTATAAATATAAAACAAGAATTTCTTGGCATAAGTCAACGTTTCTACCCATGTACCCAAAAAGAGACCCCGAGCTATATAACTTCTGTTTTATTTGGAACTGAGTTCAACCATTTTGTCCGATGTTGCAGTACTTTGAAAATGATCAATCAAAAAATAGTTTAATTCATAAATTTGTATTGAACGACCTTAAACATGAATAAATGCATTGAGTAAAGATATATTTAAGGAATTATTAACATGGTTAGTGATCTCATTCTTTGGGCATTTTAAGGTCGAATAACAAATTGTATCAGTGATTTGGTGGGCAGATAAATGTAACCAACAGATATATGTGAAAGATGCCGTGCGAATTGTACATGTTCGTGACAAACGTGACGTCGATTATTTCTACGAAAAAGATCATAAAAAACACAGAATTAGTTGCAATAATAAAGTTTTTACGTAGGCTACAACTGTTGCTGTGTTTTTATATCTTGTGCACAGAATTTTCTGTTGTTTCTTAGTATTTGGTAGATAAAAAAATTAAAGAAAAAAGTTAAACTAACTTAAGAAAATTAAATTAAGTTTGACAGTTTTTTGTATTTAAAAATCATATCCCTGAAGTCCATGGTCAGATTCTAATAAAATTTATATGGGATCATTTCGAGAGTATACTCTTTCAAACAAATAAAAAAAATCATCTAAATAATGCCCGAACAAACATAAAAAATATATATTGATTGAATTGTAAACCTCCTCTTCTTTTTTGGAGACTGCTAATGCTTGCACGGAGAAAAATGGAGTCTTTTTTTAATATAAATTACAGTTACCGAGAAAATATTTCAATTTTGTATCAAAAAATATAGTTTTAACAAACATGTACCTAATGTCAGTTGAGTAACTTCTACAATCTACATTGTAATTATTATAATACACTCAGGGCCGGATTTACAAATTCGCCGCCCCTAGGCAGTTGCGAAAATTGCCGCCCTTTTTCATTGAATAAAAATAAAAAAGTGAATATTTTTCATATCAATGAGCTTTTTTTTTCTTTTTTCGTTGTCAAGTAAAATTTTTACTTTTTTTTAAGTACTGCGATAAAATTTTTACCAAAACTTTTTTTCACGCTCAAATCTGCCGCCCCTAAATTTTTGCCGCTATAGGCACGTGCCTACACTGCCTGCATGGTAAATCCGAGCCTGAATACACTATTTTTACTATATTCGTATATAAATATCATTTACATGATTTATTCTTAAATTGAATTATTTGTTAATAAAGTGCTATACAAATTATTTAATTTCAATTAAAATACAATACAATAAATACAAAGATTGTATAAAGTATTAATTATATTAATAGTTTATTTGTTTATTGTTATAACAAATTAAACTATACCAATAATATAGATTTAGATCCTGCACGTAAAAATTACTAATTGATATTGTAACTTTAGTAATTTAACAAACACGTGACCTACCCTAGCAAGAATTGCAATATTTTGAACCGTTCCAAGATTACTACGTAAAATAGTAATATTTCTTTAAAAATTGATTATTATGAAATAAAGTGTATAAAGTAAAGTTGACTTAAGCCAGTTTATATACCACGTAAAATGAATTTATAACCTATCTGTATACGCATATTGAGTAGATCTCACCCCATATATGTTTATATAGAAAACCCGCCCCTAACAGAACCCTAGCAACGTTGAAAGGGGGGGTTGGTTGGTTGGAGCCCGCCACACGATTGGTCCGACGGCTCCACATTCTCCCTGTTCAATAATAATCGAGTCAACACGATCTTACATCATTGCTCTTTGATGTTTAATAATATAATAAATATACATTATTTTAATAATAATTATAATTGGTATATTTTATATCAAAAATAATCTAAGAGATAATTTATTTAATAACATATCGCACCCCTGCAAAAAAGTGTCACAATTCAAAAAATGTCAATTTTGAGATAAATATGTAGAATGATTCCAAATTACTATATATTTCTACTAAAAATTGTTGTTAATGTACTTCGTGTACCTACCATCAACAAAACTAGCATATTCTAAATAAATGTCACATTTTAAATACTTAATCACTAAGCGTTTTAATAGTTACTATTTTTCAAACATCACAGGAATACTGAAATATTTAAATTAAATACTGTGTATCAGTCCTTTTCCTATACTACCTTTACAGTTTTGATTTACCTAAATTGTTATAATTTCAATTATTCATATTTCTTCAAAACTACATTTTTTTAGTTGTGACACTTTTTTTTCGGGGGTGCGATATGCAAATGTATTAAATTGTATTGACGTATTTTATGTACTATGTAGGTACATTGTACACTTTGAAAAAAACCTGAATTATTATTATTATTAATATGTAGAATTTTGAAGAATTTTGTATATAACGAAAACAATATTTTCTTAATATAAGAAACATACTCTTAATCCAACTACGTTATTCCTTCGTTCAAGAATACTATAGTTGGTTTAAGAGATTATTGCTTATCTTAAGAAAATATTGTTTTCGTTATATACAAAACAAGGTTTACTTGGTTTGATAAATCCTTTCTATCAGTGCAATAGAATTGGTGACGAAACGTCGGTTAAAACAATAATAACCGACGGTAAGTAAACAATGTAATGTAGTGTTTACCAAGGTGTGTTCAAGGGGTACACGGCGTACTTCTTAATCATTTTTTTATTACATAATTTTATGTTTTGAACAACAAATTCTGCATAATTGAGATTTTTTAATTTTTTTGTGTGTATTTGATTTTTTACATAAAAAACAACTTTCAAATTGCAAGTTTAATTTTTTTTAATTTGCCTCTCTCTCTCCCTAATTTGCCCCTAAGAGTACGCGCGGGCTTACTCCAGTAAAACCTAATTCTTAAAAGGGGTACATAGAGATTTTAACTTTGGTATATAAATACAACAACAATGTCATTTTTTAGTTCTAAGTGCAATTTTATTCAAAAAATAGTTTACCTCAAAAATTCACATGCATTTTTTTATTCAAATTTCATGAATTATCTAAAAAAAAAAAATTACAATTTTTTTATGAACATAATTTATTATAATAAAAAATTGGTAACAAAATTAGTTATAAAAAAATAAATAGAAAATAACCAAAATTCCAAACTGTCGATTCATCAAAAATCAAAAAAACAAAAAGTACATATAACCAAACTAAAAATCAAAATGGCGTCAACAAGCAGCATGCTTTACAATGCCCGTTCATACACCCTGTTGTGTGTGTGTGTGTGTGTGTGTGTGTGTGTGTGTGTGTTTGTGTGTGTGTACTCTACCCACATTTATGTATAAATTTAATATTCATGAGGCGAGGTAAAAGAAGTCTTCCAAAGGTAACTTATAAACTTACAAAGAACACGTTTATACAGGGCGGTCAGAAAGTATTTATCAACTCGATACATGTACTTATTTATTTATTGTTTCACTGTTAAAACGTCTGATGTCCGGTATACACCAATACCTCACTTTGCGTCGCGGTTACGTTCCAAAAAAAAAACACGACGCAAATTGAAACGACGCAAAGTGAATTATGATTTTCTATAGCAAACCATGTAAAGATCGAAGATAGGTTCCAAGGATTAAAAAGAAAATTGAACAAAGTAAACATTTAAAAAACAAAAATAATATAAAATTTTATTACATACAAAAAAAAAACAAATTCAATTAAAACAAAATAAAATATTCAATTAATTTATAAAAACAAAATAAAAATTAATCACTGTCTGATGAGTCCATAGTGGCTGTTGTCGTAAGTCGGCTTTCTTTCACAAAAATTGGTCCAATGTTTGCTGAACAGCTTTTTTTCAACGTAAAATAAATTTCTTTGTAGCAATTGATATTCGTAGCTACCGCCTGGGACACTTTAAAACTCCTTCCGCTGCCAGGATCGTTTTTTAAAAAAATCTCCATAGCTTCGTCAATCAAACACATCGCTTTGGAAATTTGTTTGGAGGTTAAATTAAAAAAAATAAAGACTCGAGCCCAAAACAACGCAACTTTGAAAATCTAACGACGCACAGTGAAAATTAGTACTAATTCAGCAGTGACGCAACTTCGAAAAAACGCAAAACGAAACGACGCAAAGCGAGGTATTGGGGTATATTATAAAGGAGCTAGCAAAACATGCTAGCTCTCAAATGAGATATCTAACTTATATGACAGTTCTCTTGAAGTTTCATGAAGACTTTGACAAGTTTCGCGCCTGTGTTGTATGTAAACACCAATAACGGTATTAAAACAGTGGTGATATTATGATAATTACCACGTACTTTATTGATCAAAGACATTCGTGACAAAAATTAAAAGAACACTATTTATTGAAATATAGTTCCAGTAGTCAAATATATATCGTTTCTGGATTTATAGAAGATGAAAATTGAAGGAAATTTTATATTATTTTTGAATTCAGGGCTATTTTTGTGATATTAATCGTTTTTTTATGACCACAGCAGGCGGCGGTTAAATAAAAAATAAAGAAATTGATTTTTATTTTTTTATTTTTTTATTTTGAAAGTTGTCCAGGGGAATGTCTAATATTTTTATCCAAATTTTAAGATAGACATTTGTTAGGATTTTTTTCAGTTTTAAAATACTTTTTTCAGATTTTTTTTTACATTTTTTTGTGTTCTGATATTTGAGTTAAAATTAAAAAGTATCAATAAGCATTAATTTTTTCCATGAGTGTATGATATAATTATCATAATATCACCACTGTTTTAATATTATTGTTAGTGTTTACATACAACACGTGCGTGAAACTTGTCAAAGTCTTCATGAAACTCAAAGAGAACTGTCATATAAGTAGTAACCTCATTTACAAGCTAGTATATTTTGTTAGCTATATAGACTGTAATAATATTGGATATAAGGTTATAGTCCAAGTAAATTAGATATTTTAGAAGAAGAAAATCATAAAGTTTTGATATTTTGTACACGTACTCTCAGAAGGGTTCGGAATAAGATCCCGAAAAGTTCCCACCTAAATCGTGGATGGAACATCCCCTTTCACGTGAAAAACTACCCCCGGAGTGAATTTTATTCCAGTTTTTCCCATTTTTCATCCGAACTATTGCTCGGAGAAAAAAAACTATAAACATTAAAGATTAAACATGAAATTTTACGTAAAAAATGTCATATGCACTAGTCGGCTAATCATCAGCCTACTCTCGCATTCAATGCTCAAAGTGAAGGGTAGTTTTTGGAGCGCAAGGAAAAATCAGTATAACAAGATTTTTCACCGTAAATATTTCCATAACGGCTAATTTTACCAAAAAGTTGATAAGGATGAAAATTGTAGAAGTAAATCTCCTCTATAAGATCTAACTATGAGAATTTTGTTTCAAACGTTTTTTTATTGATTTTTTACCTTTTTTCATAAACGTAAATTTCATTATTTTGAGAAATTTTTCATAGAACCCATTGAATAAAGCTTTACGCGCATTTTTCAATTAGTGGCTTACCTTCATGAGTCTATTCCACATAAGTCTTGTACATTTTTATTGGTCAGTGGTGGCTTCTTGAATTAATTCCTCTTCAGTTGTTGAATTAAGGCAACCTTCTCTATGGTATTTGAAACACATAGTTCAGCAGCGCAACCCAATTTAACACAATTGTATCGTTTCCCGCAACCCATTTAGCAGTTGTGATATAAAATTTTGAGGATGGAAGTTATAGATTGTGCCTCTGCGTTGAAAATAAATAATAAAATTTTAAACATTTTTTTCTAACCAAATTTTGTAGCACCTATGAGAACTGTCTGTCAAGATTTGCTTTGGTGTAATACTCAATAGTAATGTTGTCGACAAACTGCATATATGTTTTGATAAAATGGCGGCGTGTTTCTATTGGACTACCAACTTATGACACGAACTAAATTTTTATGGATTTAAAAATATTTCCTTTCGTAAAATCTTATACAGTATTTTGTTTCCGAACCGTCGTTTTGAGAAAAAATAATAATAAGAATTAAATATACCTGATTAAATTCTACGTAAAAAACGTTATGTGCACTATTCAGATAATATCCAACCTACTATCGCGTTCAATGCTCAAAGTGAAGGGTAGTTTTTGGAACGCAAAGAAAAATCGGTATAACAAGATTTTACACCGTAAATATTTCCATAATGGCTAATTGTACCAAAAAATGATTATGACAAAAAGTATAGAACTGAATCTCCTCTATGTGATTTATGTAACACAATTTTTTTTTCGAACGTTTTTTATTGATTTTTTTCCTTTTTTCACAAATGTCTATACCATAATTTTGCACGAATATAATTTTATAATTAAAAAAGAGGGACAACTCCAATTTATATTAAAAAAAATTATGTTTCCAACGTGTGTGTGTATGTGCTTGTCCCTTAAGTCCTTTTAATAGATATCCTATATAAAATAATTAAATTCTGAATGAATAAACAGGTAGTTCATACTTAAAACTACTTCTACACCAAAAACAGGAATAAATTTGCAAAAATATACAAGACTTTAGTTGAATAGACTTACGATGATAAATCACTAAAAAAACGTGCGACAATGTTTACTCAATGGGTTCTATGGAAAATTTCTCAAAATAATGGAATTTACATTTGTGTAAAAAGGTAAAAAATCAATAAAAAAACGTTTGAAATAAAATTCTGATACTTAGATCTTATAGAGGAGATTCAGTTCTACAATTTTCATCCTTATCAACTTTTTGGTAAAATTAGCCGTTATGGAAATATTTACGGTGAAAAATCTTGTTATACTGATTTTTCCTTTCGCTCCAAAAACTATCCTTCACTTTGAGCATTGAATGCGAGAGTAGGCTGATGATTAGCCGAATAGTGCATATGACATTTTTTACGTAAAATTTCATGTTTAATCTTTAATTCCTATAACTTTTTTTTCTCCGAGCTATAGTTCGGATGAAAAATGGGAAAAACTGGAATAAAATTCACTCCGGGGGTAGTTTTTCACGTGAAAGGGGATGTTCCATCCACGATTTAGGTGGGAACTTTTCGGGATCTTATTACGAACCCTTCTGAGAGTACGTATACAAAATATCAAAACTTTATGATTTTTTTCTTCTATTTGGCAAATTTTAATCTAAATACCGTGGACTATTAAGAGAGTTTGAGATCACGCTGTAGACAGGTAACATATACATATTTATATACATGACTTGTATCGTGGCCGGGTATCTTTAACCAATGACGGCCATAGCCTTCTAGATGCTAATAACATAGGTCCAATTGGTCATTTTTTGTTATCAGGATCAGAGTGGCTATGTATAAGCATACACAGCACATTTGATTTATTTTTTTCTTGTTGTTGTTTTCTTTATAAGATATACCGATATTAAAAAAAATAAAATCATGTAGGTATATAGTTATTGAAGTAAAAAAAAACAAGTGTTATAATGTATTTTATACTTTTGTTTACAACTACCCCCCCCCTCCCTCTTATTTATTTAAGGGTTGTAGGTCGACGATGAGGGGGGGGGGTAAATTTGAACAATATGAGACAGAAAAGAAACCGTAAATTATGACGAGACAAAACCGAAACGAGTCTCGATTTTAAGATTTAAGGCAATATCAATTGTTAATATTTCAAAATTAAAGATTTAAAAAAATGTCGGGGTTAAGACTATGCTAGAACCCAGTGATGAACACTTGCTAATGGTTTCAAAATGATTAGTATTACGACACAAACGTTATAAAATAAAGAATCATTCAATTTAAAATAATGTAAAGCATTTACATAAAATAATACACTTTTCTTGATAGTGTATCGAACCGCAATAATTATTTGTTCACTGTTTTTAAACAAAATGATCAATTATCATCAAATCACGCTGTAAAATAGTTAAATGTATATAGATTAACTAGTGGAATCCCGCGGCTTCGTTCGCGTAAACTTCGAAACTAATTAGAACCCTCCATACGTGATAGGGGATGACATATTTCATTTTTTTATATTGATTTTTATTCATTACCTATAAAAAAACGTAAATATCTCGAATCTTAGTTAAAAATTGTAAAAACTAACCCCCTGTTTACCCTCGCTATTAGGGGTTCACCCCCCTAACACCTTAGGGGTTAAATTTTGGGAAATACTGAAATAATTGTTTCATTATTTATATTGTAGAGTATGTTCGATAAGTTTCAATTAAATGCGAACTAAAAATATTTTTTTATATAAACTTTGACACCCCGTTTCAACCCCGTAGAGGTTGAATTTCGAAAAATCCTTTCTTAGTGAGTGCTTACATCATAAAAGGAAGGCACCTCACGTTTTTAGGTCCAGGGGTTTGGGCTGTAGTTGATATATGAGTGAGTGAGTGGTTAAGGACAAACTCTTTTATAGATATAGATATTCAGTAATGGCAGTAATCATATATCAACTAATATCTCTAATTTATTACATTTATATTAACAATGTTCAGCATTGGGGTATTGTTAAAGACTGGTGCCAAGGCCTCTATTTTCGAGCTCACTCGTGAATAAGTCGTTTCGAGTTTTTCGTTCGAGATTTTAAATCTCGCATGCTCAGGGCCCTTATTCTCGAGTTCGTGCGAGAATATGTCGTATGTGAGATTTTCGTTCGAGATTTAAAATGTCGAGTCGCATGATACATGAAATGCGTATTCTTGAGTTCGTTCGAGATGAATGTCGAACGTAAATTTTCCTTCGACACTTATGCGATGTTGTCAACTTTATTTCTAGCTGTTGACCAATCAAATTCAAGTATTTTATGTTTTATTCTATGTCTATGGTTTTATTTATTTTTGTCTTGTCATTTAAATTGATTACAAAATTAAGTGATTTTAAAATTGAATTTTTTTTATTTATAATTTCCAATTCCAAATTTTGAAATATATTGCACACTTTTCCTGTGTAGTAGAATGACAGATTTAAATCAAACAATGTTTAAGTATACTTTTATCAAAATACATACATATCAACAACAAAAATCATGTAACATATTCTTCGACAATATCAATTAAATTTTAAATACTTCTAGTATAGAAAAGTTCCACCGGGGTATATCCTCAAGTTTCTACTACTACATTTATCAAATTAGAAACCGAATTGTTAGTATGAATAAATGCCATACAACATACAACTAAAATTGAAAATTTTTAATGACATATAAACATTTTAAATTAAAAGTATAAATTTTATCTAATTTTATAATTTAATTTCAATAAAACATTAATAAAATTTCGGTACTCACTTTTATTTAATACAAAATCTCTCAATACACAATTGTATTTAGTTATAAATACAAAATCAAGATATTTATTTGTTGTATTATTTGACATATACTAAAACATAACCAAACAAATAAAAATGTCGAGCGACAATTTATAATCTCGCATGCCAAATACCATTCTTGATTTTTCATTCGACATTTTACGAACGAAAAGTCAAATCGAGATTCAAGAATACGCTTTTTTCGTTGCGATCGACATTTTAGTGAGTTACCTAGTTACTTACTAGAAAGTCGAACGGAAAAAATGTCGAGTGAACTCGAGAATAGGGGCCCAGGAGCAGTCTAGATTTTTCATTCGACATTTCTAAAGAAAAAAAGTCGCATCGAGATTCGAGAATATGGTATAATTTACACAATCGAGATTCTAGTCAATAACTTATTGTTAGTGAATTTTAGTTTTAGTTTAGTAATCTCGAATGAGGAAAAGTCGAACGAACTTGAGAATAGGGGCCCAGTACCTTAGATAAGTAGTATTCACAAGACAAGACAGTAAATATCATCATGAATATTTCAAAATTACACCGAAATGTTTATATATCTTTTTATATTCGACTTTTCTTTTATAATACAACGTATCGGTTTTAACGAATCAAAATAAAAGTCCAACTGAATTCTATATAATTGCATTTTTACCGGTTATTACGACCTAATATGACCGGTCCCTTCGATGTCGTTACAACCGATTTCTACTGTATTTTTAACTATTTAAATTACGTTCTTTGAGAATCTGCAATTATAGAAATTAAAAAAAAAAATCACCACCTATATATTGAAGGACAATCCAAAAATTCTTCAATAAATAAATAAACATCTATTTATGTTTTATTTTCATTCATTTTTATTTCATTTAACTTTTGGCGATGTAGGTAATGATGTTTTTTTTTTCAATAACACATGGCAATTATAATTATAATAATAAAATAATTACAATTATTTTAAATTTCCACAGAAGGCGAATTGAATATCGATATATAATTGTTTCATGATATTTGTTTTTAAAAGACCTTGAAGTTTATGTATTTCTGATTAACAATAAGTAAAAAATTTATCTCATGATGTAAATGCACAAATCAGCGGTTTTCAAATGTCATAAATTCTATACAAGTGCGAGTACGATTCGAGCCCTGAGTGTTCCCTACCGTTATTATATAAAACTTAATAGGGTATTTGACACTATTAATACTAAATACTAAAATGTTCTAAATAGTGTGGTATACACCAATACCTCATTTTGCGTCGTGGTTACGTTCCAAAAAAACACGACGCAAAGTGAATTATGATTTTCTATAGCAAACCATGTAAAGATCGAAGATAGGTTCCAAGGTTACAAAAATACTACTTTTTAAAAAGAAAATTGAACAAAGTAAACATTTAAAAAACAAAAATAATATAAAATTTTATTACATACATACAAAAAACAAAAAAAAAATCAAATTCAATTAAAACAAAATAAAATATTCAATTAATTTATAAAAACAAAATAAAAATTAATCATTGTCTGATGAGTCCATAGTGGCTGTTGTCGTAAGTCGGCTTTTTTTCACAAAAAATTGGTCCAATGTTTGCTGAACAGCTTTTTTTTCAACGTAAAATAAATTTCCTTGTAGCAATTGATATTCGTAGCTACCGCCTGGGACACTTTAAAACTCCTTCCGCTGTCAGGATCGTTTTTTAAAAATCTCCATAGCTTCGTCAATCAAATACATCGCTTTGGAAATTTGTTTGGAGGTTAAATTAAAAACTGTTAAAATACTAAGTTAAAATTAAAGACTCGAACCCAAAACAACGCAACTTCGAAAATCTAACGACGCACAGTGAAAATTAGTACTAATTCAGCAGCGACGCAACTTACAAAAAACGCAAAACGAAACGACGCAAAGCGAGGTATTGGTGTATATTACTATAATTAATAATCAAATGTTTTTTTACGTATTTTAATAATAATAAACCTAATTTTAAAATGTAATATTTAACCTATTTGTCACGTGATCGCAAACGCATCTAGCAAAACTGTATCTGGTATGACGTATATCCATGTACACTACCATGCAAAAGTATTTGGACACCTGTAAATTTGAATGTACCTATAAATATACAGATTTCAATCAATAAAAATTCCTAAAATAACGAAAAGAATATGTTTACTCGCAGTCAAAATAGTAAAAAAAAAAACAATTCTCGTTAGCTTGAAAGACACTGTGCGTCAATACTTTCAACTTGAGTAAACCTGACCTTTCAGGCATATAATTCAATAATAAAATGGAAAATTGTATATGCTGTATTTTAGATATGCTAGGATTATTACAAAAGTTGTAATTAAGTACTCTTATCAACATTTAAAATTTTTTATCAACCGTTTTTAGGGTTCCGTAGAAAACTAGGAACCCTTATAGTTTCTCCATGTCCGTCCGTCCGTGGTATATGGTCGTAGATTGATGACCCTAAAACAGAAATAATAAGATTTTTGAAAATACAAATTTTTTAGACTCCCCTTTCATAAAATGAAAAGTGTTTTCAAAAAAAAATTTTCACCTACACCATTGAGGTGGGTGTCGTTAGAAAGGTCTCCTAAAATGAAACAAAAAATGTATCAGAACTTTTTGATTTTAACCCTTTAATCACGATGTATTTGCTCTCCAAAGTCGTTAAAAAAGCGTCCCCCCTCTGTTTTCTAAACTATCAATTAAAAAAATCTGAAAAAATTCCAGAACGTAATTTTAATTAGTACTTTCACTGAAAATTATAACGAACATTGTCAAAAATATTTTGGACCCCCCTTTCATAGACTGAAAATTGAACTTACATTATTTTCCCCACTTACCCTATTGAGTGGGGTGTCATTTAATAGGTCTCGTAAAATGCAATAAAAAACGTCAAATAACTTTTTGATTTTAACCTTTCAGTCGCGATATATTTGCTTTTTAATGTTACTGTCAGAGCGTCCCCCCCCCTCTATTTTCTAAACTATCGATTCAAAAAATCTGAAAAAAATTTAGAATGTAGCTTTTAATTAGTACTATCACTGAAAATTATAACGAACATTGTCAAAAATATTTTGGACCCCCTTTTCATAGATTGAAAAGTGAACTCACATTTTTTCATTTACCCCATTGAGTGGGGTGTCATTTGATAGGTCTCTTAAAATGCAATAATAAAAGCCAAATGACTTTTTGATCTTAACTCTTCGGTCACGAAAATTTTTGAAAAAACTATTTTTTTATAAATCGTAGTGAGAATGACTACGGAACCCTATCATGTGCGTGCCCAACATGCACTTGCCCGTTTTATTATTTAGTTTTGTATTTACAATACGCAAAAAATGAGCGTCCAAAGACTTTTGCACGGCAGTGTATATTCAATACATTGATACATACTATTTATTTAATTTCTACAGTACGATAATTTTTTCACATTTTCAAAAAAATCGATATCCAGATTATACTTACTACACACGCTTTACTAAAAATCACACCGCCATATAATACATAATTCTTATTCATAGCTCTGTAAAGCATTCATTTATTTATTTATACATATGTAGGTATTAACGTGGTCTCTGTCTCGCGGGTAAAACGGTTTGAAACCGCAGCGTTTCCAAATGTATCATTAGTGCAAGAAAATATCATTCGTATTATAGAGCTCTAACATACATATATAAGAACAGAACAGACAGAAGGTCATGGATTACAGAATGACACGCAATCTCTCTCTCTTGACGTGTGTGTGTGTGTGTGTGTGTGTGTGTGTGTGTGTGTGTGTCAGAGGTGGATTTAAATCCAGTAATGGCGACTGTTAAATCGAAGTTGATACTTCAATATATGAAATAAGAAAAAAATTGTTCGTTTGTTTTTAGTAACAATAGGTAAAAAAGTACTATGTTTGGTGACATAGAACTCGGGAATTACAAATCATAAAATCTTCAGATTAGTGCTAAAATGTTTGTTATATAGTCTAGTTTTACGTGTTAAAATTTCAAGTCATTTCGATTAATTGTTTTTTAGTTATAGCTCTTTTTGTAAAGTTAGGTTAGGTTATTTTTTTAATGTTTACAAAGAAACTTTGTGAAAAAATTGATTTCCATATAATTGATGAAAGAAAAACATTTGACAAGTAAATGTACAATAGTTTTTGGTGCTAAGTTCCCCAAAGTTATAGTTAATTATTGAACAATTTAAATAATGCACCTATAAAATACACTGAAAAAATGTAATGTTAATTTTTAACATAAAAAAACATGTTAACGGGAGGACGAAATTTCATTCTGTGAAAAATTAATCGGTAACGTAGTAATATTTCATACCAACAGTATCAAAAATTACTATACCGTATGTTAAAATAATTATAAAACTTAAATAATTATTTTAACATAGTTATTAATAGTCAGATGAAAAAATTTCATTAACATTTTTATTTATTTGTGGTGCGTAGGAATGGGAAAAAAATAAAAAATTGCATAGATTTATGAAAAAAATGTTGATCCTAGAAATTTTGAACACCCAACATGGTAAAATTTAAAAGAACGTCTATTACAAGTCAATATACTGTATAGCAGTTTCTATTTTGGCGATAGGCCAGATATGAAAAGTAATATAGAAACAGTAAAATTATAGAGAATGTACGTGAAATTTTCATATGCAAGAAATTAAATTAAAGAATAGCGTATATTACTTTTTCAGAGTAAATAAATTTGAATAGGTACTATGTTAAAACCAGTATGTCATTGTAAATTTTCATTCATAACTTTTTTTCAGAAGTTGATTCGGTCCTCAGGTTCACAGCATTTTCTGTTAATTTTTAAAAGAATATTCTCTCCGAGTATTCCCATGAACTGCCATTGGTTAACCATAGTATTACATATTAGATAATAATTTATATATTTTTTTAACAATAACAATTCAAATCTATTTACCACCCCTCCCACTACAAATTATTTTGATGATTTTTATATGGGGCCATCTACAAGCCGCAGATTTAACTAACAATATCCAAGTTTCATTAATAAGAAGTATTTTTCTGTTTAATTTGCTACATTTTTTGAGGTTTGGGGAGGGTCATGTCCTCCATGACCCCCCCCCCCCCTGGATCTGCGCTTGCACAGACAGACACACAAAAGGAATGAAAAAAAAGTGGTTGTCTTCACCAGAAATAGAAACATCAAATTAAATTTTTGAAATCAGTAAACATTTTTTTTTTTTTTTTTAGAAATGATGGCATAGCTTCCCCTGTCTTTCGGATATTATAGCGACGAAGTGAAATCTGTGAAAACAATTAGACGCATAGAGAAAATATGTGTTTGATATCGATGTACTATTATTTTCTGAACCAGTATTTCTGTAATGCATAAATGAAATATATAATATTAGAAATGTTATTGATCCATGTTGAAGTAGATACCTAATATGTACATATGTATTTATATTAATATGTGATATAGACGTGAGTGCATTTGTATATAAGGTATATATCTGCGTTAAAAAACTTGAATGCCGCTGGAGGCTGCTTCTCAGAACGAATCAGATTATTTCTCTGAATGTTGTAATGTATGCAAACACGAACACATTTTTACATAAAACACTGTAATTTTGTTCTATGTATTTTTTCGTTTTGTTGAATAGTCTATCGTTTATGTAGATATATTTTTCTATGATACTTTGAATCAGAAAATAACATTCAAATGTTGAAATATTTAACCCTTTGCGGGCCGCATTAAGAAATATTTGAATTAAAAAATAATTCTATTGCAACCTAACACACCTACTAAACATAAAAATATAATTTTTATATTTTTTTTATTGTCAAATTTTTTATTATTGTCAAAGTAGATAGGTACTTTTTGTTTGTGATTTAATTCTTAAGGTTATTCGATCATTAGAGCAATGTATAGATAAAAGTCTAAAATTTTAATATGTTATTTATGGATAGTTAATATATTTTACTAATTTTTATTTAAAATATTGGACGTATGGTTTTTGAGTAAATGAATATTTAAAATATAGTTTTTAATACACGATAAATGAGAAAACTTACCGAAAGTGCTATATTTATTGAAATTCTACTCAATTGGCTATATAGAGACGTTTTAAAAACTAATTATTCCAAACTTCAACTCTTTTAAATACTATAAAAATTATAAAACAAATATATTCACGTGCAATTTATTCAAAATAATGAAAAACTAGCTCTGCCATTACAGCAGTACAAATTAGTACATGTTAACTATTATATACCGTTCTGTCTATTTAAATTTTCAAATTAAATTAATTTTTTTACTTTTAATAGTTACAAAGTAAAATATTCCATTAAATGTATAGGTACACGTGTTCTGAATATAAATTAAAAACATTTTTAATTTTTCGAAACCAAATCCTTTTTTACAGTGTGCTAAACGTATAACCTTAATGCGCTATTTTGTGTAGAAATGATAGGCTTTTTCAAAAAATGTATATCACTTTTCGTTTTTGAGTTACAAGCACTTAGTTTAGTTTTTCATTTGAGGCACACACAGTTATTGGCTGTGACATTTTTGACGTGTTTTTTATGGGTAGTTATACTAACTTTTTCCTTACAAATAATTGATTTCATTAAATTAAATCATATCTATCTCTCTTATAGTTACTGAGATTCCCATGCTGGAAAAGTTATCTGGAACACCCTGTATATAAATGTATAGACTAACAATGTGAAAAGATCATAAAAACCTAATGAAGCAGCCTAATGCGATTCATTAATTTGTCTAACTCTACAATGGGCTGTGGATTTGGTGATTTGGTGAAGAAACTCACTAATTAACAATTATCACATCGTAGTGAAGTACGATTTGTCATGGGAATAGTCGAAATAAGATATTAACAACTTATATAGAAAATACCGCTCTTCTATGTTAATAATAATCAAATTAATATACAGTTATAAAACAATACAAGTTATGCTGTTTTCTGCATTTTATTTAAAATATTTTATTTTAAATATAGCAGTCACAGTGTTGGTATTATGGTGGGGGTTGGGGAAAGACGTTCTATAGAACTGTTAGAACATTGTCTTACGGAACGGTCGTCTTGTGGATGGTCATCCTACAGAACGCTGAGTGTATTAAGTAAAATTAAAAAAAAAACATTTTTTTTCTCATTTTAAAACGATCACAAAGCTCTTCGTATCTTCGATATTGTAAGAAAACAAAAATGTGTTTGATTTGAAAAATGATCACATAGCTTCCTCTTTTATGTATATGGCGAAGAAACTATACAATAAATATAAATAAACTGATATATAAAATAAAACTATTAACAAGAAAGCGGAAATATTTTCTTGAATAATGATGCGAGGAAAAATTGTGTACGTTTTTCTTGAATATATAAATAATGCAATAAATCACAGCGAGTGCAACAAAAAACTGCATCGATTGGCGCGGGTAAATATACACTATATAGGTGGTAAGTGTATAAGTAATCTGTCATAGCGGTCTGCGTGGACAACTAGCCGTGACAAATCAATCGATACAATCAATATAAATAGCAAGCCGCATAATAATGACCTGACTTTATTATTATAATAAAATTAAAAGGATCACTCAATAAATCATTAGCATTTTTAATAATGACTCTATAGCATTACCAGGTATTATTTAGGAGTTGCAGTGGGGGGGGGGGGGGGGGATATGAGCATTTTCAAATCCATTATAAACGTATTGAAAATAAATGACAGTCCACTGATTAAGTAGAAATCAGTGATCTATATCAACGGAAAAAACCTGCAGAATTACAGTTTTTTCCTGTTAATCCCGGATAGTAAGCGACAACTTATCATTATATACAATACTAGCGGAATCCCGCGGCTTCGCTCGCGTAAACTTCAAAACTAATTACAACCCTCCATACGTGATAGGGAATGACATATGTATTACATTTTTTTATATTGATTTTTATTCATTACCTATAAGAAAACGTCAATATCTCGGATCTTAGTTAAAAATTGCAAAAACCCACCCCCTGTCTACCCTCACCATTAGGAGTTGAATATCGAACTTTTTTATTGCTTATTATTTTGCCCGACTCCACCATTATAACTTAAACAGCTATGCCGATAAATATATCAAAAATGCACCCCCTGTCTACCCCCGTTATTATGGGCTGAATGTTGAAATTTTTATTTTAATAGATGACTATTTTGCCCGAATTTACCTTTATAACTGAAGCAGGTATGCAGATAATAAATCCATCCTCATCCCCGTCCCATGCTATTAGGGTTTGAATATCGAATTTTCATTTTTAATTGGATATTAATATCAAAATTTTACCCCCCCCCCCATTTTAATAGGGGTTGAATTTTCGCAACTGATATTTGTCTTGTAGCGCCATGTTTTATTCGGTGAATACAAAAAAAATTTTTTTTTTTAAAATTCCACCTCTCCAACACCTTAGGGGTTGAATTTTGGGAAATGCTGAAATAATTGTTTCATTATATTGTAGAGAATGTTAGATAAGTTTCAATTAAATGTGAACAAAAAAAATATTTTTTTATACAAACTTTGACACCCCATTTTAACCCCGTAGGGGTTGAATTTCGAAAAATCCTTTCTTAGTGGGTGCTTACATCATAAAAGGAAGGCACCTACGAAATTTCACGTTTCTAGGCCCAGGGGTTTGGGCTGTACGTTGATATATGAGTGAGTGAGTGAGTGAGTGGTTAAGTACAAACTCTTTTATAGATATAGATTTTTTAAAGTTTGAAACTGTAATAATAATATAATTAAGGGGTCTGTAGCAACAAGGAGTTGTCTCCAGTTTTTATAATTTGTGGGAAAATAGAAAAAAACTGTTTAAAAAATTGAGAATGTATTTAAATCGCGTTTGTCTTCGTCCAATTGTTATTTGTCACCGACCACATATTTTGGCCAAATTCCATTGAGAAATTCGTCAAATTCGCAATTCTAGAGTCATTTTTATTCTGGAGATAACTCCTTTTTGCCCCAAATAGTCGAAAATTATTTTATTTTTAAAGTAAGGAAGCATTGAATAAGAACAAATTTCAAGAAAATTTGTTTATTTCAAGAAAGAACACAGTAATCAGTGTACTAACTAAATTCTAAGCCCAAAAACAAAGAGTCAGCTCCTGGAAGTTAACTCCATTTTGACCCAAATAAATGAAGCAGCTAACTCATTCTAGCGGATACCTTGAGAACTATCAACGGTAGGTAACTCTTTGTTGAACCAAACGAAAGAATGATTTTTTCCCCCCAGAAACGGTTGTTAACTCAGTTTGGCCTAAAAATGGAGTTAACTCGTTGTTGCTGCAAACCTCTCAATTTTAGACTGTAATATTTGCACTTTATTTATCAATTTATATTGAGTATCTGCAAACAATATTACAACAGATTCAGACTGTAAAAAATATCGTATAATATTGATAAGTTGTCGCTTATTATCCGGGATGTACAGGGAAAAACTGTAATTCTTCAGGTTTATTTTTTTCTTTGTAAAAGCAGTGGTGACAATTGTACCTTGTAAAATACATAGCATATTCATTTATTACTTATACTTATTAGCACTGCTCTAAAATTCCGAGTAAATTAATAACAATTTGACAGTTCGCAAAAAGTGTTAGCTTCATAGACATAGATACATGGACTGCGCTTCTGACTCGAAAACAGAGCCGTACCAAAGGAAAGAGACAGAAAGTAGTTTGGAAATATACTTATGTTAGTTTAACTGTTAAATTTTAGGCCCCGAACATTAAAAACGTTCATATATATGGATAAAGAAGTTGAATGACAAAAGATAACACGTTATAAAATATTTTATTTATTAAAAATGATTACTGATTTTTAAATAATATCAGTTTGGTATTTTTTGACCTAATTCTAATTTCTTGGTAATCTTTTTTTGTTGCTTCATAGTGTAACTTAAGGTATTTGGTCCATCATAATGTAATCACATTAGGCCATGAGTACATATTTTGAATTTAAAGAAATGATCATGGCAACGCTGTACATTATCTACTATTAACTACTTGTCAAATGATTATATTTTATCATCTAAGCTACCACAGAATATATTAATAATTAATGAAATCGATTATAATTCCCTTCAATCCACTTCATATTTTGTAAAAAAATATTTCATTATTTCGTGTATTTTTTACTATAATCAAATGAATACGTTGTTGCCACATTGTCAACAAAACTGTAATTTATGTGATGGTTTGGTAGTTAAATTTGGTTAAATCTTAATAACGGAATGGTCAATAATTCTAATTTTTTGTATACTGTTTTCTTTCATATAAATATACAACATGTCAGTTTTTTATGAAAAACTGACGCTACGTTTAAATTTTATCTAATAAAACGTTACGTTAATGTCCATATAAGCTGTGTTAAAAATATAAACTTTGGGATCGTTTTTCATGACTGAGATGGTCAATTTTAATAAAAATGGGCTATTTTTCAGATATTAATCTAGGGAATATTCCTGTGCAATTTAAACAAAATCTGACGAAAACAATGTTTACGGACCAACTACCTTAATACCAAAAAATATTTAAAATCTTATTAATTTTAATCTTGTCTGTGATTATTCTCATCATTTTTTAACAACCACATGGGAATTGCTTTAAAACTATTTTTTATTAATACACATTTAATATTTGCACTACCAAAAATATTACTTTTTCGGAAAATCTTGTCACTAATTTTACAAATTTCTATGAGATCAGTTGGCGGTTTTTGTAAATTCCCTCGATTTTTGATATTTAGTAAAAAAAAGATGATTGCTGCGAAGTAAGCAATTTGTTGCAATTAAAACATTTGTTTGTTTTTAATATTTTCCTTGCTACAAATCCTTACATATAACAACTAATTATTTCAATAATGTAATCATAATTAATGCCTTCATAAATACTTGGAATATTGTATTAGTGTTCATATAAAATATATATACGCGATGATTTTCGTTGCTATATTTTTATCATCACAAATATTGACTGTACGTAAATAAATAAATATACCCTGAACTGTAGTAAACTACCAATCAGATTCTTAGAAGAATATATATATATTTTCCAAACTACACTTCATCTCTCTCTCACTTTTAGAACAAATGTTACACCATTATGTTAATACGAATGCGCGCTGTCCATGTTTCTATGTCTATGGTTAGCTTAACTTTTGTTCGAGAACAAATTTATAACACACAACATTTATTCAATAGAGAAAAGTTTTACTGTTTTTTTTATATTAGAACGTAGAAGGTGAAATTTCAAAATACTATTTACAAGAAGTATTGGTAATAGTATAATGCAAAAAATAATTATATTTCTTTAATATATCTATACACAAAGTATGTGTAACAGTTTCTACGTATGTAAAAATTCATCGGAATAAAATTAACATAAAAAAAACTTGATCTAGTTTGTTCTGCGGTTTTGTAAATTTCTCTTAATCATATCAACAACAAAGTTATAAAATAAAATATAACATAATATTTTTATGGTGTTTGTGTATTTTTGTTTTTGTTTAAACTCTAAAAGCCTCGAGGATTTTACGATGAAATTATTTTAAATATTATGAAATATTTTCTTAAATTATTTACGCATTCAAGGATTTTTTTCTAATTGAAAAAGTACACAGTAAAAAAAATTTCGTAAAATTTAACACTTAAATGAGTGTTAAAATTTGCGTGTCAAATATTTCACATTTTTGTGTGTTGAATCAACACACGAGGCAAGTGTACTTTCATCGACTCAATTGTTAACACATTAAAATGTTATTAGAGATTCAAATAACACTTTATGAATGTTACTCTAAAATCAACACACAATTTGTGTTAAAAATCTTTTCCAAACAGTGACAAGTATCAATAACATTTTTAAATGTTAATGTAACACAGCGAATGTGTTAGTACGTTCATAAATAACACATAAAAAGTGTTGAATTAACACATGGCGCGTGTCAAGTTCGACGTCGTTCGGCACAATGCGCGGGAATATAACCTATTCTACAACCCAGTGATGTACAGTGATGTGATTGTGTAATATTAAATCTTCTTTTGACCTTGAAAATATTGTTAATATTTATATTAATTTATTATTTAATATAAAATTGGTGTTGTTATTTATAAAAAAAAAGTAAGTACTATGAAATTTCATCTGTGACAATTTGATAGTCTTAATATAACCTTAAATTTTTTACACTCTACAAGTGTTACAAACAACATTTTAATGTGTTAAAATTGACGAGCTCATCCGGACTAATTCTAACACTGTCGTATGTTACTTTTAACATGCAAGTGTGTTATTTCTTCAAAAATAAAAAGTCGAGCCAAAGTAACACTCATTGCGTGTAAAAAAATCAGTAACACTCATTTAAGTGTTAAATTTTACGAAATTTTTTTTACTGTGTATGTAAGTATAAAGCATATATGCTTTAGAATGTTTATACAGCAATCCCTCTATTAACGTGTTTAATTGGTTCCATGAAAATAGGATGTAAAAAAAATAAGAAATTTTTCCAAACTTTTTCAACCATGTAAAAGTAAATTTGAATTATAATTTAATATTTCAGATTTCGTTTAATAAAAACATATTTGTCTTTAGATAACTTCACTACCCCCCCCCCTTCTTTCCCCCATTTGATGAGATATATACATTTAATTATATTATTTTAACTGTAATTTTGATATATTCATTTTTCATCATGTGTATATTGAGACATCGAATTTTTGTTTATTAATTATTATTTTTTCAAATCAGTCTTACCAACTACATACGCATTAATCATTTCTACACTTACAAACACACACACACACACACACACACGCACACTCATTTATATTATACAGGATGTTTTCTAATTAGTTCAGTAATATTTTTATTTACAAATTTATTTTTTTAATTTATTGATTTAAAATTAAAATGTAATATTTTTTTATTGATGAAGACAGTTGTTTGTTTCTCTTTAGTCTGTCTGTCTGTAACATAATTTAAGAACTTTTGGATTAGTTGAGAGCTAAAATTTGGAATATTATTATATTATATTAAATTACCTATCAATCAGAAAAATATAAATAATTTTGAAGTAACCTTATTTCTTTGTAAAACTACCTCACAAAAACATATTTTGCTATATTATTAGCCCATTTTCAACTATTGTTGTTTTCAATTTTGACAACGATGGAATCACTTTGGTGTCCGTCCGTCTGTCTGTCACAGTGTGAGAAACAATTTTTTTTACACGTTTTTAAATTTTTTATTAATTTAAGTGGGGAGAGGAGCTAATGGTTTAGGTTAAATATTTGCTACACAAATTTAGCGCCCACAGTTAATTATTGTCCTAATTATTGACAATCCTTTGAAACCGAGACACTCGACTCTATTGTCTCGTCAGAATTGAATCCAGTCTCGTGTCTATGAGAACCTTTAAAAAAACCACCCTGTATACAATAAATAATTTCAATTTCTCAAGAAACACAAGAAGTGTACAATAATATACACAGTGAAAGAAAAGACCTTGGTTCCTCATTAGCTCAAAAGATGCCGCCACCATTCGGTGTGCGTGCGAGTGAGAGAGACACCTAATACGTATACGTGATGTGCGAGTGAGAGAGACGGAGAGAGACACGCGGAGAGCAGCGCTGGCTAGATGTATCATGGAGCAAAAAGCTATATTAATTACATTTTTATTGTTATGTTTCGTGTTGGGAGATGTCATCAAACTGTGGCAGCTAAGGCGGCCTGTTTCAAACGGATGGTTCAGTGGTTAGCGTGCACGTCTGCGTGCCGAACAGTAGTACTCAAAATGTACTCGAACCAGCAACCACTCATTAATAATACCCCAATTTTATTAAATCTAGAAATATTTAATGATATTTATTGATTACTGTCATTACTGAATCAAAATCTATAGACACTTAACTGTAAAACAACTTAATTTGATGACAATCAGCCAATGGGTGTCAAAATGGTGGATATTTAACCCTTAACTGCCACTGTGGGGTACCAGGCGCCCCACATTGTTTTAACTTCAATGTATTCTGTTTAAATTTTATAAGGTTGTCAATTTTTAAATATTAAATATTATATATTTTTAAATAATCGATTGAGTGCATTCCGTATCGTTCGAAGATGATAGAGGAATTTTATTGAATTAAAATATTTAATAGTTTACGAGTAGTTAGCATTTTAGTGTCTGGGGTACGAGGTGACCCCAGTGTGGCAGGTATGTTATTCTGAAGAAGTAGAGCTGCTTAGGGTAAAACTAATTATTATTATTGTAATTTATTTATTAATTATTATATTATCATAGAGTATCTGCTTTACATTGTTTACAATTTTACGGTTCTTTATTTTATAATTTTTGGGTCGTAGTACTTATTATCAAGTGCCCATCATTGGGTGTCCATTACTGGTTTTACTTTGTCTATTACTTGAGAAAAAATATAAACAAAATAAAATACTTTCATTTATAATAACAGACTATATATGCGGTGTTTGGTAATTAAATTGATTTAATAAAGAGTTACTTGTTTTATTAGTAACATGAGTTCATGAGAATTACAAAAAAAATGTTATAGAGTACCATATATGACTTCCATGTTCTATAATATCTTTCACAATAATTTCTAATATAAAACTCATTTTTGTATTATTTAAAATTAAAATTTTGAGAGTGGTTTTCACCCCTTCAGTGGCTATTTCGTCACGTTTATGAAATAAGTGCCCCTTAGATTGGATTGAACTACAAGTGTACCAAGTCTCATCAAAATTGGTGAGATAATACTCACTTTTTAGACGATAAAAGGTACAAAATTTCTAATATTTCCGAAACCCCTAATCCGATTAGCACCAAAATCAATAGGTCTCGAGTACTCATTGAGACAAACATTTTCCCCAAAAATAATTCAAATCTACATCCAGACACACACACGCACAGCCGCCATGCGGAAATCAACTTTTCTTTACGTACAATCAGAATCTGCTCTTATCTCGGACACAATTTTTCGACGGTATTACAACACTTCAATTTTTTCGAACATAAAAGTAAAAGAAGCCCATCAATTCCGCCCCTTTCACCCCCTGTTAATTACGCTACTAATACTGGATATAGATTTGTTTAAAACACCGTCCTTATAAAACGCCTTAAGGCTGTTGATGCCGATTTTTCCGAAACTAAATTCTACGAGATATCGCCACCGCAGAAAACAAAAATTATTTGCACAAGTCTAGCCCTGAGGGGAAATGACAGATACAAGTAATTCAGTGACAATTGACGATCGAATAAAAAAATTCTCGAAATTAAACAGAGATGAAGCTACAAAAAAGGATAGAACTAGTTCTTATGGTTTTAGGCTTACATTCAATATTTTCAAATAAAAATTGCAGAATTATTATAAAATTAGAAAGCTTAAACAAATATCTATGTCGTGGTATATTTTTTCCTCCGTATTTTTCAAGAATTTTTGTTATATATTGAGTTTTATCATATCAAGAAAAATACACACATTTTCAGATTTTTTAAATTAATATATAAAAAAATTAAATTGAAAAATTATGTATGTCATAATAATTAATCTAGTTTATCACTATATTTTTTTCCTAAATGATTTATTAATACTGGTCAGAGCTGAACTTAAAATACAAAACCTTAATTTATCTATAGTAATTCTTATGGCAATTCAAATAGCATGTCCATCCTTAAATTCTTCGCTTCGTAGAAGAAAAGTATACTTTTAGTTATTTTTGAACATTTTTAAAAGCACTGGTTTGATATGGAACTGTGCTGTCTTTCTTTTCCAGGAAAGCCGCGTATACTAATTATGATATATGTGTCCATGCGATGACTTCAGGTAGCTATGTATAACATAACTATAGAAGAACATTCTCTATTTACATGGATAATTCTACAACGATCAACTTTGTGATTTTTATAATTGCTAAATAATAATAGGGTACGTACAAAGCTTGCTCTTTTACGTAGCTGAAAAAATATATATACTATTGTAGGCGGTTATTGAACATTTCAACACATTGTTTGATTATTTGAATTATTAATAATAACATCAGAAAAATATATTAATATGATTTTATAAATTATAGTATAGCTTCTTTACAATATCATATGTTTATTTAATCTTTGTTTCAACTTCAATGTAAACTGTTTAAATTTTACAATGTTTTCAATTTTTTTAATATATTAAATATTATATATTTTTTTAAATAGCCGATTGGAGTGTATTTCGTATCGTTCAAAGATGATAGAGGAATTTTATTGAATTAAAATACTCAATAGCTTACGAGTAGTTAGCATTTTAGTGTCTGGGGTACGAGGTGACCCCAGTGTGGCAGGTATGTTATTCTGGAGATGTGGAGCAGCTAAAAGTTAAATTGGACCCAGTGTTACCTGGGGATATAAATTTAATCTGTAATAAACCTATTAATCATTATTTTCACTTATCGCTAATTATTATTTATGCAAATATATATTTCTGATTTGATGAAATTTACACAAACTATCCGTAATTATACACCTTCGTCGTGAAATACTCTATCCATTAGTGAAAACCGCAATAAAATCAGTTTAGTAGTTATTGAGAAAATCGTACACAGACAAATGCTTGTAATTTTTGGTCAAACATTGACTTTTTTCAAAAGTTTTTTATTCTTAAATGAAGGAAATTTACTCCATTTTATGAAACATTATGATCCACAATATCTTTTCATATGTTTTTAAAACTTTTTTATGTAATTAAATAACATTTGAAAAAACTGCATGTATTGAAACTTGACGCGGAGTATACATTTATGTAGAAAACGAAATTTTAAAATAACTTTTTTGTATAGTATATAGAATTTCAATAATTTTGAAATCGATATTTTGGAGAATATTAAGCTACGAAATATTTTTTTATTTTATTTCTTAATAAATTTAAAAAATGGTAAAATTTTATACAACTTTTTTTTCTATGTATATTTACAGTCGAAAACGGTTATTGGGACATCGAGGGGACCAGTCATATTAGGTTGTAAAAGCCGATAGTCGTAAAAACCGGTAAAAATGCAATTATATGGGATTTTGTGTGGACTTTTATTTTGAGTCGTTAAAACCGATATGTTGTATTAAGTCACGAAATATTTATTCTAATAAAAAAAATAGTAAAATTTCAAACAATTTTTTCCATACATATTTATAAAATTCTTAAATTTGATTTAACTCACCCTTTTTCCAGTATTCTGCACACCATTTAACTACTAAATCATCCCTTTACCCCCCCCCCCCCCTCCCCCAACGTTGATTCGTTAGTGTTAGACACATAGCTACAATTAGACGCCAATTCTTATATATCATTCACGTAAACTATAGATAACATGAATGGGTTGTGTAACGAGTCGAGCACGGACGAGCACGCACGAGCACTACTGGGCACACACGTGGCGATGACATATACACACACGTGTGTAGAGCGTCTATCTAACGACGCTAATTGAGAATTAGTTACACATTGTTGTTGATATGTAGTATAAGTATAAATATATTCTAACTACAATCATGTTCAATAAAAGGGATCTGCAAATTTGCATTTTACAAATTAAGTGCGGAGATCATCTTTATTTTGTGATTATGATGGATAAGCGGATGGTCCAGTGGTATTGTTATACAGGATGTCCCATTTTAATCTATCACCCCCCCTTTCTAGCTATCAATTAAATCGAAAAATGTTTCAAATAAAAGTTGTTTGGTTTTGAGGGGGACCCAAAATGGCGTTATTAAATTTTGATTTTTTGGACGTCTTCATGGTCAAATAGGACCAACTTTTTTTTCAAATGGAAAACTATATTTTTTATTATGGTATCTTATTGTTTGAGAAAAAACAAGCAGCTTTTGTTTGAAATAATTTTTTTTTAATATTTAACAAAATAATTTTAGATTTTCACTAATTTTTTACTCGAAACCCATCAACTTTAGAGGAAATGTGTATAAAACAAAAAATGTTTATTTTATTTTGATATAACTAAGAAAATTATATCAGATTTTTTTAACTTTTGCTCTTCAAAATATTAAAACAAAAAAAATTTAATTTAAAAAAATCTGAAATCATTTTTCTAGTTATATCATAAATAAACATTTTTTGTTTTTTACACATTTCCTCTAAAGTTGATGGGTTTCGAGTAAAATAGTGAAAATCTAAAATCTAAACTTATTTTGTTAAATATTAAAAAAAAATCATACAAAAAATTATTTAAAACAAAAGCTACTTGTTTTTTCTCAAACAATAAGATACCATAATAAAAAATATAGGTTTTTCCATTTGAAAAAAAAAAAATATTGCTCCTATTTTACCATGAAAACGTCAAAAAAATCAAAAATTAATAACGCCATTTTGGGTCCTCTCAAAACCAAACAACTTTTATTTGAAACATTTTTTGATTTAATTGACAAATAAAAAAATAAGGGGGGTGATAGATTAAAATGGTATTGATATTATTATAAAAAATAAATAAATGATATTACATGTATGATTATTATATACTTTTTAATGTTTTTAGTTGCTTTTTAAGTCGGTAATGTTTTTATTTTTTAAGTTTTTTTTTTAATTTTAGATTTTAATTGAATCATTCTAGTGGAAATTATTGTAAATTTTCCTATAATACAATTTAGTTTCGATGATTTCATCGGACATTCAGTTCTTTAAGGATATTGCATATGTGTGTGTGTGTGTGTATGTGTGTATGTGTGTAGAATGTTGGCCAGATTGCTTTTGATTGGGCCTAATTCGTGTTTCCGCTCTGTGGAAGTGAGTGAGGACTGATTGACAGAGGTCACAGCTCATACTAGATTCATTTGTCTCTACAACACGCTAACTTGTAGGTAGGTGGCTTAGAGACAACACTAATTATATTATACCAAAGATAGAACACTATACATGGGTATATGGTACATTCATCTTTCAGAGGATACACTGTTTGAAACAAATAATTAATAGGATCCGTTGAAATCGAGAAAAAAAATAATTTGGTCAAACTTTTTTTATACATAAAACTGAATTTCATTTGAAAACTGTGGGGTTTACTGAAAAAATAGTTAGAATATAAATTGAAAACAGTAATATTATCTATAACTTTTATATGAAACATTTTTCTCTAACATGCACCCTTTGAAAAATAATTGAAAAAATTTAAACATTACTAAGTTAGATTTTTTTTAATCTATTTTTTATTGCATTTTCTTCTACACAGAAAAAAAACTGTATTGGACCAAGAAAACCTTTGTTTTGTATATAACGAAAATAATATTTTCTTAATATAAGAAACATACTCTTAATCCAACTACTTTATTCCTCCGTTCAAGAATACTATATATGTATAGTTTGTTTAAGAGATTATTGCTTATCTTAAGAAAATATTGTTTTCGTTATATACAAAACAAAGTTTACTTGGTTTGAGAAATCCTTTCTACCAGTGTAAGTAAAATATTTCGAAAGTATTCTCTAAAAATTTCAGACAAATCTGATCATTATTTATGGAGATATATAACTTTGAACGGAGCCGTCTCTAATGTATTCAAGTAGGCAGGTAGCGGCAACTGTGCGCTTTTTCTCGAAACCATGTTTTCGAAGTCGGTGATTACTGTAACTTGAAATTATCTTCCCCGATCGATTTGAAATTTTTCTCACTTATTTTATACATAATTTTCCTCCGGGTGGACGAAGGATTTTTATTTTAGACGATTATTTTTGTTTTTATAGCTTAAAATACGAAAATTTACGAAATTTTAGTCAAATAAAAAACTTTGACTTTCAACATCCGCCATTTTGTGAAAATTCAAAAATTTTCAAATCCCTTCGTCCATCCGGAGCATTATGTCATTAACTAATGACCCCTTTTTTCTGATGATTCATTGACGAACAGCAGTGATCACGGCAAAACACTTTTTTTTGACCCTGTATCCCACGTATTTTTTAATATTTTGCCATAGAAAAATATAAAATTTTCTTTAAATACATATCTTTCATACGAAAAAACATTTTTTAATAATTATTTAAATACGTGGCCAAAAAAATCCTAAAGAAGAAGTCGCAACTGGGTCTGCCCCTTTAAAAAAATTAATTCATAAGAGCAGTAACTTTTATATAACGATTCATCGAAATAATTTGAAATTTTAATAAATAAAACTAGACAATATAAGGCACATTTCAACACCATTCTGAGGTTCATATGATTTATAGTTCCCGAGTTCTATGTCGCTAAACATGAGCCGTTTTTTATCTGCAATAAAAAATATTAAAATTGACTGTATTTAAATATGTATCTATTGTAGGGGTATAACAAGAAATTCCAGTCGAATCAGTAGCAAAAATAATTGCTAAAATTATAGCATATATATAGTTAATATATCGGGGTACATTATATGGCCTTTCGATTATGTAGATTTGTATCGATTCACATACCTATAATTGTTTCTCTTATTGAAATTGTATCATTGCTAATTATATATTGGAAATATGTTAATTTGTTTTGACATATGTCTATTAGCATAAATATTTTATAATATTCATGTATGTTAATTTAAGAATAAATAAAAATAAGTATATACAGGGTTAAACATTAGGAGTGGATATCGACTTTATTTTCGAAACTATAAAATTTAGAACAATATTTCAAATAGTAACTACCCTTCAATTAGCATTTGAAAGAATAATTAAAAATCATGCAACCCCCATCCATACTCGCATCGCCCACAGGCCTCCCAACTTTGAAATTTTAAATGGGAACCCTCATATTTTATTTCAGAATTAGAAAGATCTATTTTATTAATGAACTTTTTACTTCAAGAAATTTTTTCTATGATGGACCATTTAAGAAATATTGGGCAAAATGTGTATTTTTAAGGGTATAGTATTTTTGTCACATTAAGAGTGGATATCGACTTTAATTTCGGAACTTTAAGAGTTAGAGTAATATTTCGAATTATTACTACCCCCACCCATATTCGCATCGTCCACACAAATAAAAATACTGTTATAATGTCGATGTCCACCCCCATGTGACAAAAATACTATACCCTAAAAAAAAATAGAAATATTGCGGAATATTTCTTAAATGGTCCATGATATAAAAAATTGCTTTTAGTAAAATGTTCATTAATAAAATTAATCTTTCTAATTCTGAAATAAAATATGAGGGTTCCTATTTAAAATTTCAAAGTTGAGAGGCGTATAGGCGATGCGAGTATGGATGGGGGTTGCATGATTTTAAATTACTCTTCCAAATGCTAATTGAAGGGTAGTTACGATTTAAAATATTGTTCTAACTTTTATAGTTTCGAAAATAAAGTCGATATCCACTCCTAATGTGACCAAAATAGTATACAATAAAAAAATAGAAATATTACCCAATATTTCCGAAATGGTCCATCATAGAAAAAATTGTTTGAAGTAAAATGTTCATTAATAAAATTGATCTTTCAAATTCTGAAATAAAATATGGGAGGTTCCATTTGAAATTTCAAAGTTCGGAAGCTAGTGGGCGATGCGAGTATGGATGGGGGTTGCATGATTTTTTATTATTCTTCCAAATGCTAATTGAAGGGTAGTTACGATTTTAAATATTGTTCTAACTTTTATAGTTTCGAAAATAGTCGATATCCACTCCTAATGTGTAACCCTGTATGTATATATTTTATGTCTGACCAATACAAAATTTCTTATAAACGAAAACGAATTAAAAATCTTTCTATATGGGGTATTTTAAATAGGTAAATAAATATTATTGCACAATAATATTGCGCAATAATATTGTATAATAATATTGCACAGTTATATTGTACAATATCGAGAACAATAAGGTACCTCACTTGATAAGTAATATGTACACTTACACAGAAAAAAATAATTTGTCTATGTGTTAAAAAATGTGATCAATCTAAAAAATCTGTGATCGATTTGGGTTTTTTGTTAATATGATAATTTTTTACCAATATAGAAATATCCACGTTTATCTTATTGATAAATGTATTTTATTGCTAACAATGTTCAAAATTTTGTTTCGTATTGAAAATATATATTTTAAATATAAAAAAAACTTAATAAATGACATCACTGAATTTATCATATCGAAAATTACACTTTTACTAGTTGTGTTGTGTAAAAAATATTCACACTGATAAATATTTTTTTAATACAACCATTATGTTTAATCTATTTGAAAGTTTCGTTAGTTGGTGTAATAAATTATTTATTAATTTGACAAATGAAAAGATTTTTAGATAAACATGAAGATATATTTATTATATTGAGGAAATATTGTTATATTAACAAGATAAATTTATTAAGCATTTTTCCATCTCAATATTTTTTTTATGTGTATATTTTTTAATTTATAAAACTCCTTAAACTAAATTAAATATCAGAATAGCATTTGGTTACAAATCATCTTGAAAAGAATAAAGAGTGAATAAAAAAATTGCAATTATCGCGTCCATTACTAGAATGTGAAAAGTAGCCATAAAGGGAACATTTTAATTCAATACTTGTAAATAAAACAAAAGTTTAATGTATAACAGTTGGTGCACTTGTATATTGAATACAGTCACACTTGTAGTAGTGGGCTTTGAAAGATCTATGAGATAAGTGCTTAAGTAGTGGAGTACTCAGCCAGATTTATAAGTGGGTGCTTAGTTCTTAACCCTTGCGAATCGGTTAACTTTGAGTAGGCCATGACAAGCTGGAAATGGGAAAGCAGATATTTTTTAGATATATATTTAAAAGTTGGTGTTATTTGTCTCAATATTTTATACACAGAGAAAAATTGAATCGATTTTTTATTAAAAATTACAAATTTAAATTTTGTAATAAAAACTACTATCAGTTTTAACAAACATGTACATACCTTCCTGTCAATTGAGTAAATTCTACAATAAATATATCGAAATTATATTCGAAAATAAATATATCATTTCAACTTTAAGGTTATATGTCTAGCACAGTGGTTCTTAAACTTATGTGGTCTAGGGACCCCCTTTTTGAACAATTATTTTTCAGGGGCCCCCATCTCTGATAGAAAAACAAAAAAGGTCGTTAGATACTAATTAATCACTGATAAATTGAAATATAAAAGTACTTTATGTAAATTACTTTTTGGCAAAAATGTTTCACGGACCCCCGTAAAAGTTTGGCGGCCCCCCGGGGGTCCGCGGACCCCAGTTTAAGAACCGCTGGTCTAGCACACTAATTTTGTTTTTAATTTATATTCAAAACACATGTACCTTCATTTAATGGAATATTTTACTTTGATAATTATTAAAAGTAAAAAAAGTTTAAATTAATTTGACAATTGTAATAGATACAGAACGGTATATAATAGTAACATGTACTAATTTGTACTGCTGTAATGGCAGAGCTAATTTTTAATTATTTTGAATAAATTACAAGTAAATGTATTTGTTTTATAATTTTTATAGAATTTAAAAGGGTTGAAGTTTAGAATAATTAGTTTTTAAAACGTCTCTATATAGCCAATTGTGTAGAATTTTATTAAATAGAGCACTTTCGGCAAGTTCTCTCATTTATCGTGTGTTAAGAACTCTATTTTTAATATCCAGTTACTGAAAAAATCATACGGCCAATATTTTTAATAAAAATTCGTAAAATAGATGAGTTATCCATAAATAATATATTAAAATTTCTCTATACATTGCTCTAATGATCGAATAACTTTAAATTGAATTATTTTTTTAATAAAATTCTATACAAATTATTTTATTTAATTTAAAAGACAATACAAAGATTTTGTAAAGTAGATATTAATAATATTAATAGTATATTTGTTTATTGGTATAACAAATTAAACTATACCAATAATATAGATTTAGATCCTGCACACAATAATTACTGATTGATATTGTAACTTTAGTAACAAACACGTGACCTACCCTAGCTATAAGAATTACAATATTTAGTACAGTTTCAAAATTAGTAATTCAAATAGTAATAATTCTTTAAAAATTTACTTATTGTTATGAAATATTTTTCTTGGTGTTGAATAAAAAAATAGCGTCTGAATTCTTTATTAAACTATCAACATATTATTTTCGTCTAGCTCAATAAATAGATATGATTATTTCTAAGAACTTATGAAGAGAAATCAACTTGATATAATTTCTATACATAATACGAAGTATGAATTCAAATGCCTACAATATCTTCTTTGTGAATTCTGAGGTGGAGTGAAAGGGGGGGGGGGTACAGTTGTGGGTAACTAATGGTGTACAGTATTTTGACATTTACAAGAGCACTTGATGGCACCCATACCCTCTCTCAACCCCTAAAGTTAAGGGTAGTTAGAGGGTGATTTCGCTATCTCAAGTTTCAATCTTAATTTACTTATTGTATCGGTCTATATGAATCTATTGTTTTATTTTTGTATTTTATACTGGTACAGTGGTTCTTAAAATGTATAGTTTTATGTATTAGGGTAGATTATTACCCCCAGTTACCCCCTCCCCTATAAAGGTGTTATATACGTAATTTAATTATTCTCTAGATCTAGAATGAAAATTGTAACTTGCAAAATTCAATGTTAGGTAATTTTTTAATAATTTTATGATTACATTACTTCCTTATACGTCGTATAAAAAATTAAAAAATGTAAACATCTGCCAAGTAAATGCACAGTGCTTCCTCGTGTTAAATTCATCAAAGGTAATACTAAATTATTGAACAATTTAAATAAAAACCGATAAAGTATTCAGAATTTAATTTTCTTACAATTTGAATAAAAAAAATATTAATTCAACATTTTTCTTAATACGCGCCTTTTCATGTCGTATATTTTTAATTTTTTGACAATTTTAATTCAACTCTAAATTTTTCTGCTATGCAAACGTCAAAATGACATTTAATATGTCAAAGTAAACAGCGGTTGTAAATAAAATGATGATTTTTTAACTTCTAAAGAGCCGGAAAACCAATATTTTGGCACACCAGAAAATCTTTAATTTTTGTTTTTAGATTAAAATATTCATTTTCCAATATTAACGTATACTTATGCACTTCCAAATAAATAAAAATCGTTCACGCAAGGTAGTTTTTACCCAATTATAATGGGTTAGGCTCCATGTCTCTGGCACCCCCTTTTTTGAAATTTGAATTTTATTATATGCAGTTCGTTTGTGCAGGAAATCCCGTCGTTTGTGCTTTAACCCTTTAGATGGTATTCACAAAAATCAAAGGGGGTGCTGTAGACATGCGAGCCCCCCCTTTTTCGAAATTTTAAAAAAGGGGGTGCCAGAGACATGTTTTCGGTATCTTTAAACATAAATAACATGTAAAGGGTTAAAGCACAAACGATGAAAATTTCTGCACAAACATGCACAAACGAAGCACAAACGAATTGCATATAATAAATTTTAAATTTCAAGAAAGGGGGGGGCTCGCATGTCTACAGCACCCCATTTGAACTTTTTAAATATCTCCTAAAGGGTTAAAGAACAAACGATGAAAATTTCTGCACAAACATGCACTAACGAAGCACAAACGAACTACATATAATAAATTTCGAATTTCGAAAAAAGGGGGACTCGCATGTCAACGGCCGCCCATTTGATTTTTTTGAATATCTCCTAAGGGGTTAAAGCACAAACGAAAGGCTTTCCTGCACAAACGTGCACAAACGAAGCACAAACGAACTGCATATAATAAAATTCGAATTTCAAAAAAGGGGGTGCCAGAGACATGGAGCTATGGGTTTACTGTATTTTTGACATCAGATTTGGATTCAGCATCAAAAAAATACATCGAAAACGTATATTTGTATAAAGAAAAAAGGTTATGTATACCTATCCTATTTAAAATAATATTTTTTCGAATTTGAAATTTTTAACACGGGCTGTTCCCTTCCTGGCCGGAAAGCCAATATATTTGCTCACCCCGTGATTGACACTTTGCCTATTATCAATCACTGATATAAGATACCTTTTATACCAGTTTTTTGAGGGCGAAATGTCCCCTGAAATCCCGGCCCTCTAAAAGTTAATGCAAATTGAGATAAATCTTCGTAATAGAATATTTTAAAACGTTGTAGAAAATTGAATGTTCTACAAAAAAATGATTATTTAAAATTTTCACGTAACATGAGTCTTTCTTGAGATATCTTCAAAATATAAATATTTTAGGATGACACCCCTTCCCCTTGCACACGATTTTAATAATTTTGAAATGGAACCGTCTTCTAACTACACCCAACTAAGTTTCATTACTATCGGTTCAGACAAACAGACAGACAAAACGAAAAAGTCTTGACCCTAAACGGAAATATCATGTTAAAATTTTGAATTTAATGTTTTTCTCATTTTAAAACGATCACAAAGCTTCTCGTATCTTCGATATAGCGAGGAAGCAATAAAAAAGATCTATAGAGAAATAATTAATTAATCATTTTTATATAACACAATACAAAGATTGAAAAGCGTAAATTTAATAAAATAAGAAACAAAAAAAAACCGTACACTTTATTATATATTTTTTCTCAGCGAGTTAGTTCCACCGCGTACCGATAGATGGAGCTACGAGCTTCTGTATTACATAAAACATACCCGAGGCGGTTTGTATGTCAGCTCTTTTCTGTCGCACCCACATGCTAACACATTAGGTGCGAGTGAGAGATGTGTATATATTATATATGTGTCCGTAACCGATCATAATTAATATGAGCTGTCAACGTTTCTGTGTGTCTGTCTGTCTGTCTGCGTGCCTCCGAGCTGAGAACACTGAATAAAATGTAATTCAGATCATGAAATTGGACCGAGGGTTTTTAAAATTCGAATCGATCAAAGTTTCCTACACAAATTTGATTTTTTTTACAAAAACTTGGTGATAAAAGTCGAGATTTTGTTATATTCTGTATCCAAAATACATAAAATTGTAATAAAAGTCTTTTAAATGTTATATCTAATAGGTTTTCATAAAATATTAATTACCATGAACATGCACAGAAAAATTATATAACTATTGGTGAAAACCGCATTAAAATCTGTTCAGTATTTCCAGAGTTTATTAGCTTCATACGAACGAACATACATTTTTAGGGTTATCTGTATAGACAACTAAGAACCCTTATAGTTTCGTTCTGTCCGTCTGTCTTTTTATATATTATAGAGATTTCACAACATTTTTCATGTTTCTTATATTGTTTTCTTAGTAATTGTTTGGTCGAAACATGTAATTCTTGTTTAAATAATTACAAAAATTACAATAAACTTATTTTTCAAATTAATATTACTGTTTTTTAAAATGATTTTTATCATTTTTTTAAACTATCAATTTTCATCAACCGCCATTTATTACAACTAAACTTAAAATTTTATTTTCTCAAAAACAATTGTAAGAAATTTCAAATTATTTCTACAGATTTGACATAATTATGCCCAACCTTAAAAAATGTAAATGCATTTAGTTTAAAATTTATATAAGTTTCCTAATATTTTAAGCATACCTAAATGAATATACTATCTTCGACTTCGGCAAAAATGATGCCTATCTATAAATTAACTAAAAAAAAACATTACAGAAGACCCGCGATAATCCGACAAATGTTTTGCAAAGCGACATCGGATTATATCAAATTTGTTGAAGTAAAGTGTGCTGCCACCGACCTCTTGTAGTCCGGAATATTTTAAAGAGGAGTACCTTTTTTCCGTCAAATTATGAAGAAGGTGACATACGATGGGAAAAGTTCTAAATCCTTCCACTTTTTTGCAAAAATCCTAATTTAAATGGCTTACTGTATTTTTCTTCTGATTGATGTACATATATGTATAAAAAAATATTCAAATAATAAAATTCTAATTCTAATAAAAAAAAAACGGTATGGAGAACCATACATGACTACCATGTTCTATATTTTCTAAAAGTATTTAAAATTAAAATTTTGTGGATGGTTTTCACCCCTTCAGTGGCTATTTCGGCACGTTTATAAAATAAGTTCCCCTTAGATTGGATTTAACTACAAATGTACCAAGTCTTATCAAAATTTGTGAGATAATACTCACTTTTTAGACGATAATAGGTACAAAATTTCGTATATTTCCGAAAAATCAATAGGTCTGGAGTAGGTACTCACTAATGTAAGACAAACATTTTCTCCAAAAATAATTAGTAGTTATCATGAACGGGAGAAAATTCTACATCCAGACACACAGACACACACACGCACAGCCGCCGTGCGGAAATAAACTTTTCTTTACATTTTGAAATTAGTACAATCAGAATCTGCTCTTATCTCGGACACGATTTTTCGACTGTATTACAATACTTCCATTTCTTTGAACATGGAAGTAAAATGAAAATTGATTATTTCAAATTACCAAACCCTGTCTCAAAACTAATCTAATTCAGACAATATAACCGAATATTCGTTCTCTGTTTACACAGTAACAATCAAAATCAAGCTGTGCAACAAGACAAACAAAAACAACAATACAGGTAACAAAAAACATAATAAACACTAGAAGTAAAACTTAATTAGGACGGTAGTATATATACACCATGAATGGAATCGAGTGATAAATGATCGGATTTGATCCAGTGTGTGTGTGTGTGTTTGTTTGTAGTTTGCCGACAATATCGCTAGAGGGCAGCACCCGGTCACAGCCGGGTTCAAAACCCACCCACACCTAACGGAAATTAGGTTAGGATTAACAAAACGATAGGGGGTTGAACGTCAACTGTAGTTAAAGCAGTTATCATTAATGTCTATAAGATGATAATTTTATTAGAAAAAAATGCCAAGAGACTTTCTTATACGTAATACTATATGAAGTGTTTCCAAATTTATTTAAAATTTAAGTACCTATAAAATATCCACACGGAAAAAAATCACTGAATTTTTTTAAAGAAAAATTAATATTTGACATAGTAATCTTGAAACTGTACAAAATATTGTAATTCTCGCTAGGGTAGGGTCAATTAGGAAAGATTAAAGTAGTTTGCGATGTACATATATAAATAAATAAAACACATAATATTAATATTTCTATATAATAAATTCCTCACTTCCCCCATTTAACTACGTCCCTGTTCTATGTACAAACAGATGGACAAATAAGTCAATGATTCACAAGAATGAAAAGTAGCAAATATTCGGCGCCAGGATTATCCAAAAGATTTTACAATGGTCGCGTACTGAGTTATGTTGTTAGACAAAATAAATCTCTTTCTATATATGTACGGCGCAATAGGTATACCTACATATGATTCTAACCCTTTTCAATACGATGTATGTACTCATGCAGCTAAAAATACAAAAATACTGGTCCTTTACTGAAATAGATCTTTCTCAATAAAATATTAAATACGTAGATATGACAATATGAAATATACCTATTTTCAAACAATTTTCTATTTTATGTAAATTAGTATAACTTATTTATACTAGAATAAAATAGGACAAGACATACACGAGTATATGCCTTAAGAATTCTAAATTTACGTATTACATACGTTGACTGTTTGAAGGTTTGAATCCACTTAAGGTGCATTTTAAGAAAAAAAACAATACCGTTCAAGTCGAAAATAAGCGGTTTTTACATTTTAATGTCATTGGATAGAGTTACTCATTGCGCGTCGATCTACCAATCACATTCTAGACGTTTCGGACATTAAGAGACCAAAATTCAAAAAATAGTGACAGCGTGCAAGCCGCGGTTTTTTCGCTCTCATGTAAAGTTGGTAAAAATGACTTGGCGGTGTTGTTAGATAAGCGACAATATTTTTTTTAATATTTGTGTGTGGCTTACAGACTCAGTAACTTACTGAACAGATTTTATTACGGTTTTCATTAATAGATAGAGTATTTCACAAGGAAGATTTAAGTGTATAATTTATGAATATTAACCCGGGTAATTCCGGGTCCAATAAGTTCTAAACAAAACGAATAATTTATATAAAAACATAAACTATATTTTGTCTTATAAAGTTTAAATGGTATAACAGAGAATAGTCTATACATGTAAAACACAGTGAAGAGTATAAAATTGAAAGGGATACGGACGTAAGCCAATCATCCGGTCCACGGAGTTACAAAGGATGCGAAAGGATAAAGGACGACAGACGGGATAACAACAAGTCAGATCCGTTCTGTCTGTCTGTCTGTGTATATATACCTATAGCAACAGCACTCACAGAATGTTGTCTCTATGTTCTTTTATTATATTACATACATATATATGTACATATGTAGGTTTAATACAGCGTGTTTCATAAGTTACCATAAGTATTATCAAAGATTTAAGTATTTGATAATACTCCAGTGTTATGGATTCTAGTTTAATTAAATGTATTCTAAATTATAAATATTAGTTGATATTTGATTACTGTCAATACTGAATCATAATTTATAGACAGTTAACTGTAAAACAGCTTAATTTGATGACAATCGGCCAATGGGTGTCAAAATGGTAGACATTTAAACTAATTATTAGTGTTATCTATTTATTAAATATTATATTATTATCATAGCATCTGCTTTACAATATTTATAATTTTACGACTCTTTATTTTATAACTATAGTATCGTAGTACTTATTATTTTGTTAGCAGGAAGTGCCCATTACTGGTTTTACTTTGTAAATTACTGGAGAAAAAACATAAATAAAATGAATGGCTATAAAATTGATTTAATAAAGAGTTACTAGTTTTATTTGTAACATGAGTTCATGAGAATTACAAAAAAGTATACATTACTCTTATATGGCCAAGACTTGTACCCAGTACCATTTAGGATGAAAAACAACCCCTATCTCGCATAGGAGCCGAGATATTTACGATTTTGTATAATGAATAAAAAGCAAAACAATAGCCAAATTAAATATTTCACCACCTATCACGTATGGTGGGTTGTAATAATTTTTGAAATCCACCAACTAGTACATATTATATTTCTATATGTACCCCAAATAACGGGACAACCTGTATAATATATAATATATACAATCCTGTATTACAAATATAAAGAAAAATTCATTTTGTTAGTGTTTCAAACATACCTACTTAGCATATGCAAACTTAAATACCACCAATTTCTATTTCCGATTTATTACAAAACTATCCCATATAATAAACTTTGAACAGATTATCTGACCCTAAAAACTTATCGAATTGGAAACATTATTTTGTAAAAGATGACACTTTATAAATATATTTGTGACAGTTTCATGTAAAAACATGTTAATCCATTCCGTGACACGCCCAATTCTTGTTGGACAACATTCGTTGCCCCAACATTGCATTGTGATAATTCTATCAATGGTCTATTATATTTTATGTATCTATGTATAACAAATCTCTAACATATGTACATAGGTTTAAGAAACTCTTTCTAGTACAATAGGTTTTGTTATATTGTTGTAGTACCTTCTTATACTGTTATTATACATATGTATTTCTATCAGAATTTGTAAACTAGATACATATAGGTAATAACAAAAAGAATACATTTTTGTTACACATTGACATAAATATAAATTTTCGTGGTTCTATGTTTGGTTGTTTTATTATTTTTAGTTATATATAGGGTTGTCGGAAGCTGAAGATGTGAAAAGAGAACTAGTTTATTGAAAAAAGAGAACAAATTGAAAAAAAATATTGTGTTTTTTAGGGAAATCGATAAAATTGGTTAGATTTTTAATTGAAAACCTTTTTTTTTGTTCGTGTAATTGTAAATGATCTTTTTTTAGTAATTTTGACGAAATTTTAATTATGGCTAGATAATGAATTAAAATATTAATATTAATATTAAAATGATTTAATCCAAATTTGCTCAATTCAAAAAATAGAACAAAGAGGACATTTCAATACAAAAAAATAAAATAAAAGATACCAGTTAAAAAAGAAAACATGTTCTCTTTAAAACAGACATTCTGTGAACCCTATTTATAGCTAAAATAGTCAGAATTGATTCAGGGAAGGTCAAAATGGATATACTTATCCGTACCGTCTCTCTGTACTTATGTCTTTCCATTAGTGCGCTTAATACTATAGAAAACTACTTATCAAATTTACGTGTGTTTTTTTTAAATTCATACACGCAAAAAAATGGAGTTGATTTTTTTAATAAGAACTAAAGTCGATTAAAAATTTCAATTTCAACCAGTTTTAACTAACATGTACCTGTTGTCAATTGAGTAACTTCTATAATCTACATGATATTTGTTTATTGTTATAACAAATTAAACTATACCAATAATATAGATTTAGATCCTGTGTGCAATAATTACTAATTAATATTGTAACTTTAGTAATTTAAAAAAACACGTGACCTACGCTAGCAAGAATTACAATATTTTGTACCGTTTCAAGATTAATACGTCAAATAGTAATATGTATTTCTTTAAAAATTGACAAACGTTTATGAAATATTTTTCTTCGTATATATATCGTATATGTTTACAAACATTAAAGTATTTTATCATACATATAATGAACCCATCAGTTGTATATGATTAATTTAATTGGTCTTATTTAATGTGCATCCATTTTGAATATTTGTACATAAATACACGTTTTTTATTTCTGCAGTTAATGATTTATTTATTAACAGGTTGAATAATAAATTAATTAACTCTATAAGAAACATGCATGCAAAGACTATATTATTTCTATTAATGTTAATAAGTAGACCTAACATTTATCACTATAGAGAAAGAAGTCATTTGAAACTAAATATTCATGCTATGTATCTATATACTTAATACGTATATAGATACATAGTATGAATATTTAGTTTCAAATAACATATATATAAGTATTACTTATATATATGTTACCGGCAATGTATGAAATCCGGCATTGGATAGAAACTCTAGGTTTTTTATAGAATGCCTAGAACTCACCAGGCAATGTATGCAATGAATTTAATTAATGGTACACATTTCCTAGGTATTGTATAGACTAGAAATATAAACACAAATAGGGTAAACCAACCAATTTTGGTTCAGGCACAGATATTGGCTTACTTTATGTAATCAAATACTAAAATATTGTTTTTTTATCTTACTGAATACTGGCCTAATTATGTTATTACATGATTACCTAAATAAAATCTAGGTAATATATTTGTATGTTTTTTATTTTAACAATTTTAAATCATATACTTAATATTCGTCTGAACTTACTAATATTTTATTTTATTTATTATAACAATAAATAAAAATTATTTTATACTTTGCCTAAGATCATTAGAATTCCTAGAAATTATATAGAATGTCTGAATTACATACTTTGCCGGTAACATATACTTACAATAAAACAATATCATGAGTCTAATAATAATAATAATACAAGTTATGTTATAACAATATATAACAATATCGTTTAATACATACAATATATTGGTTTTAACGACTCAGAATAAAAGACCAACTGAATCCTATATAATTGCATTTTTACCGGTTTTTACGACTATCGGCTTGAACTGCTTAATATTATATATTTTTAATTTTGGTTGTTAAATTATTTAAATTAAAGTATATGTGGCCCACACTGGCCCACAGACATAGAGTATGGATCACGCATTCTGTATTAAAATTTCTTCAAAACAGTGAGATAAATATGTATGTGGTAGCGTTTATGTTAGGTTTTCTAAGAAGAATTAAATAGACACTTATGTTTTAATAAGGACAAGTTTATCCCAAACTATTTTTTATCTTTTTCTTTGTACACGACTCTGTTTTCGAGTTAGATGCGCGGTCCATGTTCTCTGTCTATGGTGTGGCCCATGATCATAGTTTAGAAGAAATAGAAAAAAAGATAATATAACTATTTTATGAATTTGGTCTTACAGTTTGCGCAGATAATGTATAGGGCATTGTAGGGAGTATGTAATAAGAGTTTGAGTTGATTATTGCTTTTCTATTCGGTTTCCACACGGAGGTTTTCCCACGCGTGCCTGCTTGTTAGCCAATGTTTGAAATGTCGCGCGATTTTTCCGGCGGCGACATCAAAGCGGATTTTTACTTTATCGGCAGCGCGGTGGAGGTAAAAAACACAACATTCTTCTTGCAACGCTAGCTGCTCTCGCCGCAAACGACACGACCGTATCTGTACTGGGTCTCTGCGAGGGGAAGCTATTTTATATCTACTAATATTATAATTGAAATAAAAAATTATATTATGAAAATAAATCTATGATCTTATTAAAGGGCATGGGGATATTATTGATTTTCGAAAATGACTATAATACAGATTAAATTTGTTCAAATCATTCTGAAAAAACAGTGGGGGCAATTTTAAATGTTTTTTTACTTTATTATTCTTTTATTTTAATTTTTTTAGCGGTTAATATGCTATGTTATAACTCGGACGTGGTGGTTAAAATTTTATTTGTCTTAAGATGGTACAAGATATGTTAAAGAGGAAAAAAAATGTGTTATTTGATTTTAAAATTGCAATTTGTTCTTTCGTTTTTGTCAAGACGAACACTTTTCGTTCTGTGTCTGTCTATCTACTGTACCGAATTTGATAAAATTTGATTTCATAGTTGGTTTTAGTTAGTAGATGGTCCCATATAAAAATCGTGTGTAAGGGGGAGGGGCGACATCTCAAAATTGTTATGTTCTTAAGAAAGGCACATGTTATGTGAAAATTTTATAGAATCTTTTTTGTAGAACATTCAATTTTGTATTAATTTTGTATAGTATAATATTCCTTGGTGAAGACTTACCTCCATTTGCTTTAAAAAATCGTTAGTTGTTTTTCAATCACTGCTGTTACTTTTGTGTATTTAATTAATGTCATTTATGCTTGCATAGAAGAAAACAATAGATTAAAATTGTTAAAAAATTATTCAAAATGTAGAAAATTATATTTTATATTTTCGATTTAATATTTTCTCGTATAATTGTATAAAAAATTAGTGGTTAACCAATGACAAACAGTTCATATATGAATACTTTATCGGTGCTTATTAAAATGATTCAATAATAATTAACTAAAATTTATTAATTTAGCACGAAAGGAAGCACTGTCCATTTACTTGGCAAATGTTTTCAAATTGCATTATTTATATTCATATGTATAACTTTCAATTGAAAAATAAATAAACTGCCACGCTCATGGTTTGTACAGCATTGTACAACTTTGCAATGCGTACACACATACAGACACACACACACACACACATTAACACTGTACATATATCGTGTACCGGGTGTTACAAAAAAACTCGACATGCTCCTAGAAAGACGATTGATACAGTGCTTATTTCACCGACACATTGCATATCTTTGTTTGTGTGTGTATGTGTATGTGTGTGTGAAAGAGAGAGAGAGAGAGAGAGAGAGAGAATGAATGTATGCGTGTATGTTAAAAAAATTAAATGTTTTTAATGCATGTTTAAAAAATATCAGATATTTTCGATTTATTAATAAAGTTTTGGACAGCATGCCATTGTAGGGCACGTTTCGGCCTAGCGACGAGATTGGTTTTAATTCGTATACGAGAATTATATTTTCTGTTGATTTTGTTGATATTGGTAAAATAACTGTACCTACAACATTTTTTTGTTGTGAACCATTTCAAAACTGAAGCTGTGGAATTTTTTATCTGATAACATTTTCGGAATACAAAGTAGCCTGTGTCCTTTCTCAAGATGCAAGTTATCTCCCTGATAAATTTCATCAAGATCTGTTCAGTGGTTTAGCCGTAGAAAGGTTACAAACAGACAGACAGATAGACATAGTTACTTTTCTGTTCAATGATGATAGATTTGATATAATTATATTTTCTAAATCATACCATTCCAAAAACAATTGACATGAGTAAAGATTAGCAGGTTTTATCATCAGCGAGTATTGTTCCTAAATTTAACCCTTTTACGTTTTATCGTTTTTGATTAAAACATAACGATAGGCAGATAGACTTTCTTATTCGACATGTCAAAGAAAAAAATAAAGTAAAATTTTTGAAAAATTTTCTCATTTGCGAATTAGTGCCAATAAGGCAAATATGATCATTTTTGGACTTATAGGGGTTGAAAATCGAAGGAAAATGTCCCTTATTTTCTAATTTATTGATCACAAATCAGAACGCAATTGACTAAAAAATTAAATAAAAATAATCGAAATTCAAACTTGAATATTTAAGCCTTAATTCAATTTTTTTACTAATTAAAAAACTCCATTAACAAAAAAATACCACTGAATTCGAAAAGTAAATGTATTTACCCTCAATTCTCACCCCCTAAAAGTCCAAAAACAGTTAATTTCAACCTATCGTTACTACATTAAAAATGAGCAAATATTTCGAAAAAATATAATTCTTCTTAAATTTTGTATTTGGAAATACAAGAAAATAATATCCCCCCCTCCTTTTCATTTTATATAGATAGATAGATAATTTATTTAAAAATATATAATATATTTAATAATAATCACAAACTGATTTAATCTTTCTATATATTATATTTAAGTTACAGTAAATCGTTATTAACGACACAAAAGGTGCTCTAACGCCCTTTGAGACAGCCGGCACGTGGCCACCCTTTTAAAGAGAGAAATGGGGGGGGGGGGTCTTTTGTAAATATATAAAAATTACACGTATGGTTCTAAGCTAATCACTGGTTACAGTTATATTGTTATATTATATATTATATATAACTACCGACTGCTGTGACATTACCAGAAGCCACACCTCTCTGTGTGGTGGTGCCAGGGTTAATAATAATAAAAATAATATTGCGTATATTTCAGTTATTTATAAGAAAATAAAATATTTTGAGCAAATGATTTTTTTTCGTATTTCTTTAAATTCAAATTATGAAACATTTTTTAATTGCCAAAGTTACCAAAAAGGGCATGAAGATGGGGTGTATAAAATAAAATATTAATATCTTTACTTCATTAATTTATTTTGTCTTATAATATTTTTTAATCGTTTAAAATTACAGAAAATGCCATTATCAAAAAAAAATTATGAAAAATAAAAAAGTATTCAAATTACATAACTTCGAAAATAATTATCTCAGATAGATCATTTTAACAGCATTTTAAGTCAGTGTTGTAGATAGTTTTTTGTGGTGGAGAGGGGGAGAGGGGGACGTGACTTAGTATTAAATCTCAAAGTTACATTTTTCATTATGAAAATCATCTTTTATGTGTTGCAAAGTACAAAAATTTGTTATACCTATTATTCACTTACAATTAGATGTATTTATTATTGAAATTTTTTTCGTATATTACAATCATCTTATACTTTTCATAGACTCATGGGGGGGGGGGTCGATCCCCTGAAATCCCCTCCCCTAACTACGCCTCTGTTTTAAGTTTAGAATCTCTAAAAAAATTCCAATTTAAATTTACTCATTTTTTTGAACCAAAGTCGAAAAAATTTTTTTTAAACTTTGTCAACTCAAATTGCGTTTTAAAACTTGAATTTTATATTTAAAAATAACTTTTATATTTTTTTTCTGTACTCAAAAATTTTACAATTTAAAGAAAAAGGCATATTTTGCCTTTAAAAGTGTGTATCATACAACTAAAAAAAATTACTGATACATAAAATTTTCAATATATAAATAAATAAATACATTTAAAATATTATTTTCCACTGCAACCTTCGACGAAACATTGGTTTAATTCAAGACCATAAAGATATTCCACCTAGAAGCCGAGATCATCTCTAAATCTTGCAAAATCTATGAAATTAAACACCGAAAAAAATGTATAAATCTTGAAAATAAAAAATAACGGTTTATACCAAATACAAATGGGCAAAAATTCCTAAAAAAACAATAAACGCGTATGCGTGTTACCCCGCATCTTATTTTTAGGGGGCGTACCTTTAAAAAACCACCCCATTATGTACCGAGCATATGCACAGAGTCCCTCTGAAACGTATCAAATGTCGTATTGTATTACGCGAATTTTTCAGCAGATCTAACGTGTTTTTTAGTTATATATAAGAGTAGGCGGGCATTGAAGCTTCCGGGCCTTTTTAAATACGCTATATATGTATGTGTACATACGGGTGACAGTTATTTTGTGGAATTAAAAAAAAATGTATGTAAGGGGGCGCATTTAAATTATTTTAATTTTTTAAGGAAGTGTGTTTTTTTATGATTATTATTTTGTTTTTGAATTTTTGACATAGTTTTTTTTATCGTACGTATAATTTTGTACATTTTTGTAAATATTTTACCTATTATTGCGATTTTTTAGCGCAACCCACGAAGTGATATATTGAAAAATATTACTGTTAATTTTTAACATAAGAAACATGCTAACGGGAGGACGAAATTTCATTCTGTGAAAAATTAATCGGTAACGTAGTAATATTTCATATCAACAGTATCAAAAATTACTATACCGGATGTTAAAATAATTATCAAACTTAAATAATTATTAATAGTCAGATGAAAACATTTCATTAACATTTTTAATTATTTACGATGCATAGGAATGGGAAAAAATAAATAATTGCATAGATTGATGAAATCACGGAAGAAAATTCTACATCCAGACACACATATACGCACAGCCGCCATACGAAAATCAACTTTTCTTTACGTTTTAAAGTTAGTACAAACAGAATCTGCTCTTATCTTGAACACGATTTTTCGACGGTATTACAATTTCTTCGAACATGGAAGTAAAATTAATAGTTTTTGAAATCGATTCCATGAAAAAAATATGTTTAAAACCCTGGTTCGAGTTTGCAGATATCTACTGTATGTAATTAAAACAAAAGTTCCCAGACTTAATTATTTATTAATTCCAACACAAAAGGGTAATAAAAATAATACAAGAATAAACACTACATTCATTGTCAACAAAAAAAAATAATAACTGTTTTTTTTTATTTTTTACAAAAAGGAAACGACATCTAAATCGCATAAGCTATTCATATAATTTAGTCCCCTCTTTCTCCGATCGTCGCTAGTGTCGTGTAATGCTGTCTCTGTCATACACGGGTTTGTATAAATCACAACAATTAATATTTATTAGAGTTTAAATTGTTAGTGACCACGGCACTCTATGACTTCCTTATAAGCCACTTGGTTGCGTATATATCCAAGCTTGCTATGGATGTGGTGGTGATGACGTCATTAACTCTGAGGGACCGCGAGCTATGCCGAGCTGAAAATTAATAAGGGTTTTTTAGTTACATGAACGCTAAAATACTATATTTAAATATAGGTGTAATATAAAAGTTGATAACCTTAAATTACAAAAGTTATGGTATCAAATTTTAAGTAAATAACTAAGTTTTCGATCCGGATAAATTTTTTTCTTGTTTTTTGATCAATTTTAAAACGATTTTGTGGTTACATATTTTTCGCTAAAATGCAATCGTAGTTAGTTATTAATTAATTAATGAAATTTGCAATTTTATCGAAAATACATATTTTCGTATATAAATTTCAGAATCTTAAATAATTTTTTTTCAACTTTGAACACAACAATTAGTAAGTATTTTTTATGAGCTTTCAAGATATATAATTTGTTTTGCAGTTAATTTACCGTAAATTGTTTATTTTAATGTTAAAGTTGAATTCCTTAAATTACAAAAATTGTAAGTAGGTAAATGTCTTTAGAAAAAGATAAAAAACAAATTTTTTGATGCGAACAAATTTTTTTCTTGTTTTTTGATCATTTTTAAAACGATTTTGTAGTTACATATTTTTCGCTAAAATGCAATCGTAGTTAATTATTAATTAGTTAATGAAATTTGCAATTTTATCGAAAATACATATTTTCTCATGCAATTTTCAGAATCTTAAATAAATAGTTTTCAACTTTGAACACAACAATTAGTAAGTATTTTTTATGGGCTTTCAAGATATATAATTTGTTTTACAATTTATTAACCGTAAATTGTTTATTTGGTTAATATAAACTTTTTTGAAAATTGTTTTTTCATAAATAATAGGTAATACTAAATTTTCAGTTGATGTACACATTTTATCTACGCCACGATAGCTTTTTTGCGATCGAGGGGGGGGGGGGGGGTTAGACTTAGTATTAAATCTCATAGTTACATTTTTCATTATATGCGAATCTTCTTTAATGTGGTGCAAAGTACAAAATTTGGTTATATTCTTGACTTAGATGTATTCATTATTGAAAAAATGTTCGCATATTATAAAATCATCTTATAATTTTCGTAGACTCATGGGGGGGATTGAGCCCCTTCCCCCCCCCCTAACTACGCCACTGATTTTGAGTCTCTGTATCGAGTATGACTACTATGTTTAAATAACGTCTATCTGTCGATCTGTACAGTCAAAATGACGAAATTTATTACAAAAAAATATTGTTCATTTTTCCATATGTTATTTTTGAAATGAAAATAAAAACAATGTAATATTTTGTTAATTAAAAATTTCAAGTATTTCTCAAGAACGATATTAATTTTAAATGGCAGTAATAAAATTTTTAATTCAGTGTTATCAATTTTGCAATTAATAAAATATGCATATTCGAAATGATACAAAGTAAATGTCTTTAAGTACTTAAATAATTGTAAGATACTTAAGTACATTTTACGATAGCATTCATACAGTTTAAATAATATCTACTACAAGTGAAAATTGACTGCATTTAAATGTAAATTAAAATTTTATTATACCTATTATTTTTAAAGGTATAAAATAAACTCTAATATAAGCTATTATTAGGTACTAGAGGTAATGAGTAATTAGTTTACTTATCTAATGAATAGTAAGTACTTTATGCATATAATTATATGAAAAAAAATTCAACAAAGATTTGAATGAAATTTCATGTTTTGAGCGTCCCTGAATCATGTAGGACCAACTAACGTATTCAGCTCAAACTATGTAACTTACAAATATGAAATTTTTGTAGCCAATGTACTCATCTTATTTTTGAACAATCTCACTAAACCGGAAACGGATGTTATAGAAAAATAAATGTTTTAAATTAAAGTTATGAGGAATGTTACTATTTATAATTTATTTACTATTCGTATTTTTTAATTATTTTCGGAACGGTCGGTAATAGAGAAAACTTTAGCAAATAAAAGTTTTAGATAATATTATCATCTAAAGTTTATGTTCTAACCATTTTTTCGTTATAACGAACCGTTTTCAAGATATTCGTTTCTTTATAACGATATATATATAATAAAAAACGTCTTAAATTTGTAAATAGTAAAAAATGATTTTAATAATCATAATTCTTATTTTTATATTTTCAGCAATGGGGTCGTTCTACCTACCAGTGTTTCATCAGACATTTTAGTGGACTTATATTCAGAAGCCAAGATCATCACTGAAACCTTAAAGTTTGTTTTTTAGTTATTTCAATATCTACCTCTATAAAATGAAATTATATTTTTCTATATGTTACAAGTAAACTCGAAAACTATTGAACCGATTTTAATGCGGTTTTCACCAACAGTTAGATAATTTTTCAGTGCATGTTCTTAGCTATTAATATTTTATGAAAACTTAAGATTTAATATCAAAAGTCGTGTTTTGTTTCCATGATACCACATTGAACCATAAAAATGTCATTTATATAAAAATATAGTAGCCATTGAATAAATAACTATATAATTTATGATTTAAATATTTTATTAATTTATGTGTAAAATTAATAATGGATATTAACCCGGGTAACACCGGGTTCAATGCGCTAGTTGTAATATATAAAATTAGTAGTCCAGATGCAAAACCTGCTATGTGTGTTTGAACAGATTTCTAGCAATATTACATAAACTGCTTTTGCAGCTTCTAGATAAAATATCCTTACGTCTTTTTCATGAGTCTGGATGCAAAACGTGTCATGTTTTTTTCTTGTCTCAATTCGATACAAAATTTATTACTTTTATTAAAATAATTTGTAAGTTAGTTCACCAAAAATATAGCAATTTCTGCAACAGACTTAATCTTTCAAAAATTTTAAGAGATTTTTGCCGGGTTTTCAGCCCAATTTAGTATAATACTTGTAGCCTGAGACAAGTAGAATCCAAATATACAAAAACCTTAACATCTTAAAATATGTGGATAGCAGGTTTTGCATCTGGACGACTCAAATAAAGTATTGTACTTAAGGTTGTTGTTCACTGAAAGTCGTGGCATCTAGCGAAATTTAACATGAACGACAAGGTTTTGATATGTCGGTAAAAAAGAACAAATAGATCTGGCAACAATTTATAATATTAGACAAGAATAGAAGATTCATTTTTAACAATATTATAATTATTACTGTTGCTGACAATAGTAATAATTATAATAACAATAGTAACTATTATTATTATAAATAAAAACATTAAATGTAATCAATAATCACTTGATATTTACAACGCGCATCAATTTTCAATACCACGTTTTTATATTTCAAAGATCGCGCCGAATGCGCTGTTGCCATATCGTATATTTACGTCATGTGTTCGGGAATTTATCAAAGTTGAAAATTAATAATTATTTAAGGAGATGGTAAATCATTCTAAAATTTTATATACACATTCCTTAAATACCAATCTATAACATATCCGTTTTTGGTTAAAATCTGACGTTTAGTTTTAATACACGAATTAAATGAATATCGAATTCCAAGTTGATCCCTATGCTTGCAATGTATAAGAGGCAAACTTTGCACGTTTATAATTAATAAACGAAATGGTAAACTGACCTGAATTTTTTTTTACAAATGTGAACTAGCTTATTTAACACAATATTAAAATTTTAACAAATTCTGTAGTGATCGATTTTAGTGAACAACAACCTTAAACATATACATATATAGATGATTGTGATCCAGCTCACTGTTCTCACTGCTTCATCCCTGAGCTGTTGCTAAATGATCTTAATTGGACTACATCAGTCAAACCGATGTGTAGACAAAAGATGTCAAACAATGTGTGCACAGTTTTATCTATAACTGTATTCATAACACATAACATTTTTCTTCAGTTGCAAATTTACGATAAAATTTATCATTTCTCGTAAAATTAATTATGATAAATATAAGATAGAAACTTTTACTTGAAATATGAAAAGTTTAGAACCCTACACACAAAAAAAAACTGTATTGGATCAAGAAAATCTTGTTTTGTATATAACGAAAACAATATTTTCTTAATATAAGAAAAGTACTCTTAATCCAACTACATTATTTCTTCGTCCAAGAATACTATAGTTGGTTTAAGAATATATTTCTTATCTTAAGTAAATATTGTTTTCGTTATATACAAAACAAGGTTTACTTGGCTCAAGTAAACCTTTCTACCTGTGTAGATACAGGCCCGGTGATAGATATGTTTGGGCCCGTTTCTTTCGTTGTTTGTAGGGTTCCGTGTATTAAAATGAAATTAATTTTGTTGTCGTCGGTTAAGAACCTTTTTCTCAGAAATGGTTAAAGATATTAAAGTTATTCGATCATTAGAGTAATGTATAGATAAAAGTCTAAAATTTTAATATGTTATTTATGGATAACTCATATATTTTACTAATTTTAATTTAAAATATTAGACGTATGGGTTTTGAGTAATTGGATATTAAAATATAGTTTTTAATACACGATAAATGAGATAAGTTGCCGAAAATGCTCTATTTATTGAAATTCTATACAATTTGCAATATAGAGACGTTTAAAAAACTAATTATTCGAAACTTCAACCCTTTTAAATACTATAAAAAATTATAAAACAAATATATTCACGTGTAATTTATTGAAAATAATGAAAACTAGCTCTGCCATTACAGCAGTACAAATTAGTACATGTAACTATTATATACCGTTCTGTCTCATTCAATTTTCAAATTAAATTAAACTTTTTTAAAAACTTATCTAATCATACATACTTATGTATGTACTTTACAGTACTTGAAATTTTAAAACAATTAAGAAACATTGAACTGGTATTAACTTATAAAATTTCAGGATATTAAAAAAAATATAATATATGAATATTTATTTATTTTAAGGCCGAAAAAAAATAGATAGTTTTTATAAAAAGCTTTATAAAGCTTTATAAAGCTCACCAGTCCCGACTAGGGACTCTTTGGTTTCTTAAAGATTAAGTATTTCTGAAGCCATTTCAGAAGAAATTTCTAATCTTTCCATTTTTTCTTTATTAAAACCTAATTTTACTGTACTACAATCGAATCGACAATTTTGAAATTGAAACTATGGACACATACACACACACACACACACAGACGACGCGATCTAATGAAGACATACGGACACACATTCTTCGGGTCAAAGTTCATAGTATGTTACTGTATACATAATTGATATAAACGAATTAGAACCAATATAACCACTTATGGGTCACTCCAATATATCTGTATGACAGAGACAGACACGCACTACAACATCCTCATTTGGTATATCTGTCACTGTCTTACAAATGCTTCAATGTGATAACCTGTGGGTCACGTTTAGGTATGTGAGAAAGAGATGTATGTATGTTGTAGTATGGGTGAACAATATGTCTGTCGCTGTTTTGTAAATGAAACGTTTGTGGTGGGATTAGGGTGGTTATAGGACAGAGAGGGATGTATGGTGTAACGTTGTGGTTGGATGTGTCTGTCGCAGTCGTACGTGAGACAAGTTTGGTGTGCAGGTTGAGTGTGTTGTCGGGTCACCATCTTTGGGCTTCCGTTGTTTCTCTTCGTATAGATGAATTGGTGTCGTAGTGGAAATTTTGAAAAGTTTTTGTTTTGTAAAGAAAAAAATTCATATATTTAGTATTTAATTTTTTTTTCCTTATAAATTTTGATTCGAAAATCGAGTGTTCACAAAAAAGAGAGATAGAGTGTATTATGGGACAATATGCTTGTCTTTATTTACGTACAATTTTAATTCATACAACCAACTAACCAAGTTTCATTAATATCGGTTCAGTGGTTCATGAGTTATATAATTTTTGATTTCAAAAACGAGTCTTCACAAATAAAAGAGATAGAGCGTATAATGGGTCAATATGCTTGTCTTTATTTATATATAATTTTAATTCATAAAATGGTTCATGACACAGACAGACGAAACAAAAAGTGTTTATCTTGACTTGAAAATTTTGAAATCGAATTTTTTGTTATCATTTTAAAACAATCACAAAGCTTCTCGTATCTTCGATATGGCAAGAAAGCAAAATCCTCGAGTTCATAGCCCTCTTGCTAAAAACAGTTGGTCCGCCCCTGCGTATAATGACATTATTATTTAATGATTAGTTAAAACTAAAAATATTAAAATACTAAAAAAGTACTAAGTTCTAGCTGGGTTGCCATCCGTCTTCTTTTCCCCGGACAATGTCCTCTTTTTAAGGGCGTCCGGGGGAATTTTTAAAACGTGTCTGGGGTTTTTAAGAAGTTTATTTATGTAAAAAAGGTCGTAAAAATTAGTTACCGCCAAATTTCGGGTTAGAAGTAATAAAAAAAGTTCTTCAATATATTTTTAATAGCATTTCAAATAAAAACTTTTTTATTTTGTCATTTTGTCCCCTTTTGGTCCGCCCCTGCGTATAATGGCATTATTATTAAATAATTAGTTAAAACAAAAAATATTTAAATACTAAAAAAGCAATGAGGTCTAGTTAGAAATGAAATTTTTAATACCCCTATTGATAAAAATAGTTGGTCCGCCTCTGCGTATAATGACATTATTATTTAATGATTAGTTAAAACTAAAATTATTAAAAACATTTTCCCCAAAAATAATTCAAATCGGTGCATATTTACAGTAGTTATCGTGAACGAAAGAAAATTCTACATCCAGACACACAGACACACACAGCTGCCATTCGGAAATCAACTTTTCATTATGTTTTGAAGTTAGTACAATCAGAATCTGCTCTTATCTCGGACACAATTTTTCGACGGTATTACAATACTTCCATTTCTTCGAACATGGAATTAAGAAAGTGTTAAGTTCTAGTTAGAAATAATTTTTTTAATACCCCTCTTGGTAAAAACAGTTTATCCGCCCCTGCGTATAATGACATTATTTTGCGTGAACGCTCAGATCAAAGAGGTTCTCAGTAGTCGCAAAAAAGTCGTTCAATTCCATCGAGTGATTGTAAAAATGTTTCGAATATCACCGACACACAAAGGGCACGCGGTATGCCCATTGTTCAACTGACAGGGACGACGAAACGTCGGCGGGGATAGGAATTATTGTCGTGCGTATGTTGTTGATACCATTCTGATAGTTTTTGCACTCCGGTATACACTGACAGTGCCCTTTCACACGGTCCACTTTCACATACTAGACTGTAGTTATTGTCAACCAATCTAGAAATACATTAAGGTGACCATCCGTCCTCTTTTGAAGAGGACAGTCCTCTATTTTGGCCAACTGTCCTATATAGAAAACTTATTTGATTGAAATTAGTCATTATTGACGTAAAATCATGTATTTAACTGACTGAAATTAAATAAATAATTCATTTTAATTTATAAAATTTTGTTTTAAATAAATTTTTATAGAAGTTTCGAGGTTCAAAAACAAAGTAACCTTTTTACGAGGAGTTTTCTGAATAGTAGTGAGGGTACCCCTTATTTGTCCTCTTTTTTATTTTTATAATTCTGGTTACCTTAAATACATACACAATTGAATCGGTGAGTGAAAGAACAATACAAGTGCCAAAAATGGCAATTTTAACTGAGATAGGCAAAATGTTTAAAATTCATAGCTCTATCACATAGCAAAATAATAATACATCGACCAACATCGTACGTGCGACGGGGGGTAGTTCAAATTTTTTTTACAATTACTTTTACCTTACTTTTCTGACGCAATCCTCGAATTTTACTACCATATTATTTCTTGGAAAGTCAAAAATGAAGATTCTGAGTAAAAATTACAAATATTTTTTTTTGTAAAATAATAAAAAATAAAATAATAAAGCCGAAAATAAAGCAATAAAAAAAAATTTGCAATTTTTTTTTAATTGAGTGAAAGAACAGTATTAGCCCGGGCGCACATTGAGACGTAGGCGACGCAGCGCAGCGCAGGGCAGCACAGCACAGTTTTTGTGTAACCCATGTTTGTACTTACGCGCGCTAATTGAGAGGCAGGGCAGGGCAGCGCAGTTCAGTGCCTGCGTGAACCTGCGTCGCGCAGTGTTTGTGACACAGTTTATTGCGAACGTGTCACGCAGTTTTTATTACTATTCATTTTTATTATTCATGTTTTATTCTATATTTTATAATATAAGATATATTATATGTATATAATCGTTTATCTGAAAATTCCGATGTTAGAACGAAGTTACCGTGACTTTTTCTTTTCTTCATGTACGCTTTTTTCCAAATAGACAAGAAACTGCGTTGCAATGTGCGGTCACTCAAGTCACGCAGCAAAAACTGTGCTGCGCTGCCCTGCGCTGCGCTGCGTCGCCTACGTCTCAATGTGCGCCCGGGCTAACTGCCGGTCATTTTTTTTTAAATATCTTTTTTTGCAATTTTTTTTAAATTTATTTATGTACGTATTATTATCGGTTAACATAAGTTCTATAATGTCACAATACATAATTAGACCAAATAACCCATAGTTCTCCTTTAAAACAGTTTTTTTCGAATTTCTCAAAATGGTCATTTTGGAGATATATCGTTCTTTCACTCACCGATTCAATTATATTATCATAGCATCCGATTTACATTGTTTTTCTAATTTTACGATTCTTTATCTTATAACTTTTGTGTCGTATTATTATTTTGTAATCATTAGCAAGGGTCCATCACTGGGTGCCCATTACTCGTTTTACTTTGTCCATTACTGGAAAAAATATATACCTAAACAAAATAATAAAAAAAACTATATTTGCAGATTTTGGATATTAAATTGATTCAATAAAGGGCTACTTGTTTTAATAGTAACACGAGCTCATGAGAATTACAAGAAAAACTTTACGAAAATAATACATTTTACATTATTTTTTTTAAATAAATCGTGTAAAAACAGAATTAAGTGTTCATATACAGGATGTTGTATTATTATAAATTACTTGCCAATGTCTACAGGCTTGAACCCTGTCACCCCCCCCCCCCCCCCACCCCCCTACCACTCCAATGAACTGAAAAAAAAATTGATTCAAATTACGTGTCACTAAAAATATTAAATCTCTATTATTTATATTCGAAGCTATACTGTATATATGTCTATAGTGTATATTAAAATTTGATTCAAATTATATTTGTCACTAAAAATATTCGATCTTTAGTTGATAAGATCGAAGTTATACTGTATAATGTATGTAAATAAATGCCTAATATAACCTATACTGTAACACCTATGGTATCAGTTACAACCGTGTCTATAATCTATGTAATTTCTAACGAGGATATTTAGATTTATGGTTTACATAAAAAACGTAAGTCGTTGTTGAATGTGCCTTTAAACAAATAGTCCATGAGTCATAAAACATTATTTTATGTCAGCTTACTTTTGTTTTTTAACGCGATATCAATATTTTTATAGCTCAATAAAACGTCTGCATGGTTCTACAACCAGTCATATATACCTACATAACATATATACAGCAGGGCTGACAAATATTTTTTACTTTCTTATACGAAATATAATAATAATTCACGGAGAAAAATATTTCAAAACAATTACTCAATTTTTAAAGAAATATTATATTATTTGACGTAGTAATCTTGAAACAACGGTACAAAATATTGTAATTCTTGCTAGGGTATGTCACGTGTTTGTTACTAAAGTTACAATATCAATTAGTAATTATTGTGTACAGTGTCTAAATCTATATTATCCGAAAATGCCAAAATCAATTCAGAGAAACCTAAATAACTTTTTTGTTTCAATATGTAAAAGCAATTATATATACATCATTGAAAAGGGCATAAAAAACCCTACAATTTGAGATAAAATTATTTTCTCTACGATGGTTTGTCCAAAGATGCGCCGTCAATCAATTTATTTTTCTAAATCTAAATTTTTGCGATATTTGAAAATATTTTTTAATGAAACTTGATAGGTTTATTTGGAATTATAATAAGAATATTGTTTCCAATTTTCGTCAAGATATTTTTATTTTTTGCAAAGTTATTGAAAAAAAATGAAAAATCTGTGATAACCGCAGTATATAATTTTTTTTAGGTTATAAATTAAGTCAGAGTATTCCGAACCTCACAGATCGATAGAGGGGTTCCTTACGCGTAACCACATATTTTTTTTTGTCAAAATACATTAAGTAGAAGCCGAGATATATGTAAAAAACAAACAAAAAAATGGAAAAATGATGATTTTCTGGAAAAGTCCTGAATAAAGTACCGCGCGGAAAACGGACAAATCCACAAAATCAGTTATGAACTCCTATTGATCTCTAGAACATTTTAAAATCATAAAATCGCTGTAAGGAGAGATTGTTTTATTCAAGACAAAATTCCGGTTATATGACTCCACTAAATATTATATTATTTGACGTATAGTAATCTTGAAACGGTCCAAAATATTGTAATTCTTGCTAGGGTAGGTCACGTGTTTGTTACTTAAGTTATAATATCAATTAGTAAATATTGTGTACAGGGTCTAAATCTATATTATTGGTATAGTTTAATTTATTATACCAATAAACAAATATATATTATTAATATACAGAATTTATACTTCAGACAATCATTGTTATATTTATTGTTTTGTCTTTCAAATGAAATTAAATAATTTATACAAAATTTAAATTTTTAATTGGCAACTGTAATTTATTAAAAAATGGACTCAATTTTGTAAAACCATTGTAGGTACTGATGGTAAATTTAGTTAAAATCTGTTGTATAATCGTATGTAAAATATATACATAGCATAATAAATATGTTTAATCGGTATTTCGTGGTCCGGCACCTCTGTCAAAGTTCTGCACACAATTTATTACAATATCACATGCTTCGATGTCAGACGGTTTTTTCATCATCAAACGTTTACAAAAAAATGGTATACTGGTATTGTAATCTTAGTAACTAATATAGAAACTTTAGAAAGATATGATATAGTAATTTTTGACCTGAAAATTCCTACACAGAATAGTATTTCAAATTTCAACACTTTGTTGGAAATATTCTAAATAAATCTCGCACCCCCGCAAAAAAGTTTCACCACTTAAAAAATGTCATATTTGAGATAAATATGTAGAATGATTCCAAACTACTATATATTTCTACTAAAAATTATCATCTATGTACTTACCGCCAAAACTATCATATTCTAAAAAAATGTCACATTTTTTTATTACATAATCACTAAGCGTTTTAATAGTTACTATTTTTCAAACATCACAGGAATATTGAAATATTTAAATTAAATACTGTGTATCAGTCTTTTTCCTAAACTACCTTTACAATTTTGATTTACTTAAATTGTTATGATTTCATTTATTCTTATTTCCTCAAAACTAAATTTTTTGAGTTGTGACACTTTTGCGGAGGTACGATTAGGGGAAGGTGGGGTAAGACGGGGTAGCGAGGTAAGATGGGGACCGTAACAAAACTGATGATACAATGTAGCTAGAAATGTTCTTCTATGGCCATGTGACGTTATTTAGCAGAAGTTATTAATGTCACAAATAGTTTGGTCGAAGGTGTGCACGTTGTGATTTTGTAAGTATTTTTTTAAATTTTTAGTGGTTACATCTAATTTTTGAGGTATATAAAGTGCGTGACTGTTCAAAATGTATGGTGTACAAGATGTATGTCATATTTTTTTATTGATATTTGTTTATTTTACTATTATAATGACATTAACTCGTTCCGGATTGCTTCGATTTATAACCTAAAAAAATACAACTTGGGAATCCAGTTTGGGAAAGATGGGGTACCTACTTGCGGGTAAGATGGGGTAGGTATGATTCTTTGGATAACACAACATTCGATCTGGTTAGCCCGAAACAGTTAATGCCGTATCCACGAATTTATTTCCGAAAAAAGGCCAAGACAAGTTCGAAGAAGAGGAAAAACAGCTATTATTACTGCGTCTCCGTATAAAACAGAGTTAGAGGAAAGACAAAACAGTAAGAAACCAAACTAAAGGTAACAAATAAAAATAAATTGAAAAAAAACAAATAAAAGATCTAAAAGAACCAAGAAAGCTGATGAGTTCTGAGGACGAAGATACAGAATGTATGTACTGCCTCGGCTTGTATTATGAGTCTGTACCCCATCTTACCCAAGGGGGTACCCCATCTTGCCCTATAGGTGGGGCAAGATGGTGCAAATTAGTTATTTTTTTCAAGTTGATATTTCTATAAGAAGAATTATATTTTTTTGTTTTCACTGATTAGAATTTAAGGAAGAAAGGCTGATTATTTTCTTAATAAAAGTTCCTACAATGTGCAATCAAAAATAAAGGGTTTTATTTATGAAATACCTTAAGGTCCCCACCTTCTCCTAATTGTAAATTTGTCTCGGAAATTTTTCAGTGTCCTAAACGGCAGAAATTTGATAAAAAACTAGCCTGCACTTTCAACTGTATTAGATTTAGATTATATTAAAACAAAGTACGATTAGTCTTTATGTCTACTAAACTACACTTGTAAATTAATTGGGTAAAGAGGGATAGGGTCCCTACTAAATTTAAATAAAAATAAAATTCTTCAAAGATATTATTTCATCTTCAAAAATTGATTCTTTTTGTTTGGATGTTTTTTTTGGGGGGGGGGGGGGGCATAAATAAATTTCACCCGAGACACAACTGACCTTAATCCGGTACTGCTATATGATAAGAAATAATATACATGCGTATACTTTGTTCTTGTAACTTTACATTTCCCTAACTTACTGATTCTGTCCCTCAGAATAACTGCCCCCCCAAAGTCGACTCAAACCCGTAGATCTGAAGTCAGTGAATTTAACCAGTATATAGAGAAATACTATATAGCAGGTCGGTGTTGAATTTGATGTTTCTCATTTTCTTCACAATCATAGGCGCCCATAAGTTAGATTAAAAGAGTTAATTCTATATTTTAATACTGTCATTTTAGGGATTTTTATTCTAGCCTTCCTGATTCTGAATATTAGTATCTATTTAGAATTTTATTTATTTCTTGTTTTATAAGTCTTGAGACTTCCGCGGTGATCTTGATATGCGTCTTGGCTTCTGAGTGTAAGCCACGTCGATTTGGTTGAATTATCGGTCAAAGTTAACATCTATACAGAGCTCTTCTAAATGTTCAACTTCTAAAAGAGCCTTAAAAATGTCTACTGCAATATGTGACGAAACGTTGGCCGATAATATGACCAAATCGACGCGGCTTGTACCCATAAACCAAGATCCTTATTTATTTTGTTTCCTCGCCATATCGAAATACGTGAAGCTTTGTGATCGTTTTAAAATTAGAAAAAAAAATTATTCTTCGATTTCAAAATTTTTACTTGATTTTTCCGTTTCAAGTCAAGATAAACATTTTTCATTCCTTGTCTGTCTGTCTGTCTGTCTGCAGTTATCATAATTATTTCTTTTAAATCTATATCTATAAAAGAGTTTGTCCTTAACCACTCACTCATATATCAACGTACAGCCCAAACCCCTGGACCTAGAAACGTGAAATTTCGTAGGTGCCTTCCTTTTATGATGTAAGCACCCACTAAGAAAGGATTTTTCGAAATTCAACCCCTACGGGGTTAAAACAGGGTGTAAAAGTTTATATAAAAAAATATTTTTTTTGTTCGCATTTAATTGAAACTTATCGAAAATATAAAATATAAATAGTGAAACGATTATTTCAGCATTTACCAAAATTTAAACCCTAAGGTTTTTATTTGTAAAATAATTTTTTTATGTATTCACCGAAAGAAACATGGCATAAGTAGGTACTCTACAAGAGAAATATCAGTTACGAAAATTTAACCCCTATGGGAATAATAATAATAATAACTGTTCATGATATTAAAGTAAATTCGGACAAATTAATATTCAATTAAAAATGAAAGTTCGACGGGGACTAGGATGGATTTAATCTGCAATAAAAGAATTTGATATTCAACCCCTAATGGCGAGAGTAGACGGGGGTTAGTTTTAAAAAAAAAATTAACTAAGATCCGGGATATTTACGTTTTTTTATAAGTAATGAATAAAAATCAATATAAAAAAATGCAATATGTCATCCCCTATTACTTATAGTGGGTTCTAATTAGTTTCGAAGTTTACGCGAGCGAAGCCGCGGGATTCCGCTAGTCATTTATTATAGTAGGCTAGTGCCAATACCTTATTGAACAAAAAAAAATTAATAACAGGCAATATGACCAGTCGGAAAATTTAGTTAAGGTTATAATTATGAGAAAAAACAAAAATTAAACACCAGATTGTGAAATGGGGGTGCTTTCAGTGGTTGAAAATGATTTGAATATAGAATTTCAAATTTTTAACAAACAAAAAACCGATTTTTCTACGTTTATTATAATCAACTTTATTTTTAGTAGTGCAGATGACTTCATGCGTTATATGACAAACTAACAGACATAAACTATTATGTATATGTAATTACTACCCCCCCCCCCTTGTGTCAGCAAGTTTTTTGATGTTTTTAATATTAATATATAGACATCTTTTTTTTTGTTTTTTTAGTTGAAAAACGGAGAAACTGTGGTTTCTTAGTCACTTAAACTAAAATTGCACCTTAACTACAAAAGTTATGTCACTCGACACGTGTTTCGACTTCACAAGAAGTCCTCATCAGGACTGGAATCGTTAAGCTCCATTTCAGGCCAAGTTCCATGTCTATCTGTCTGACTGTGTGTCTGTGTGTCTACAGCTTTCATAATTATTCCTGTGTAATCATTTATAATTATATTATATGATCTGAAAATATAGAATTAAAAATTTTTGATGTAGGTACCTACAAAAAATTTCAACCAATTTTTTTTACGTAAGAGTAATCAACTTTTAATAGTGCAGCTGACTTCATGCGTTACATGATAAACTGACAGACAAACTATTATATATATATATATATATATATATATATATATATATATATATATATATATATATATATATATATATATATATATATATATATATGTAATTACCCCCCCCCCCTCCCCCTCCTTACCAACCTGGAGATCGCGTATCAAAAAAAAATTGTCAACAGTTTTTTCTTGATAATCTGAATATTAATAGGTACTTATAGATATATTTTTTAGGTTTTTGTGTTCCCGGTGCGCCACTGTATTATTCCCTACCTGCCCCTTGTAGTCTCCTCACCCCTACGCCCTCCCGCACACAGAGAGCGCGCGTGTCTCTGCGGTGGTACATCCGCGGGAAGCAAATTACAGAGCGCAGGACGAGCGCGTGAACAATTTTTGAATTACGGACGCGCGTTCGTTCAGGCGTAACTACACAGAACGCGCTGGAGCTTCCGCTCACCGCTCTCGTCGTCTTCGGAGTGGTGTAGAACAACCCCACCAGACAGCATCATCCCTATCACCCCCTCCCTCCCCAGTCTCGGTTTTATCAGTTACAAATGCTCTTGATTTGAATACTTAGACTTATAAAAGTCAAATTAAAAAAACGGGACTTTCTTATACGTACTACTGACTATGAGAATACAGTGTATACATGATTTTGTAAAATAGAACACCCCTACCAAACCTGAGTACATAGACCCCCTCCCACCCCAGTCTTGGTTTTATCAGTTACAAATGCTTAATTCGAATTCTTAGATTTATTAAAGTCAAATTAATAAAAATTGGTGCCACGGGACCTTCTTATACGTAGAGGAAAGTGGCCAAAAGTGGACCCCCATTTTGTTTTTCAAATAAAAAACACAGAAAATAGTAAAAAAATGCGTTTTAAAATCATGTAATACTTACTTTAAAATGTTATGCACCATTTACATTTTATTCTTAGTCAATATTATTAAAAATTAGTATTCAAAAAAAATATTTTCAAAAACCCTACACTTTGGCGATTTGAAAAGTAGTTGCCTAAATCGGACCCCATGTAAAAATAATCGAAATAACAGTAAACAAAAATAGGAAAAGGTATTAAATCGGAGAAAACTGGATCTAGTTAAATATTTTTCAAGAAAACCAATAAATTCAGTTCAGCATTTTTCTATATTTTTCTTATTTGTACAATCCCAAAACTTTAATAATGAAAAATTATTTTCAATCATTTATTTTGTAAACGCTGGTGAAATAGACATTGAGTTAAACATTTTTTATCATACCACGAGGAAGCGGGTGTTTTACAGTCTGTACAAATACAGACAGACTTTAAACATGACAAAATAAGGGGTTCGGTTTAGGAAAATTAAGGGGGTCCAGTTTGCGCGACTATTTTGTTAACCCAATAAATTTTTAACCAAACGTCTAAATGATAGGGTTTAGTAATAAACATTAACACTAAACCTTACCATTTGTGAATATATATAGATAGAAACACTTATCTGCCAATATCTAGGAGAAATAACGAAAAATGTAGCAAAATGTAAAAACTTCTATCACTGTCAAAACACATAATGGCGGACTGATAAGCAACAATTGAAGTGGGCGACATGTGTGCTCCACTACAGAATGGCAGTAGTCTAAACTACTATTTTCACTTGGTCCCATTAGAGTTAAGAAGAATGCTGAGCAAGGAGACCGGGGGTCCACTTTAATACTTTATTACTGAGGATAAATACAGTGTACACTGCCATGCAAAAGTCTTTGGACACTCAATTTTTAATGCTTCATAAATACAAAACTGCAAAAATGGTTGATAAGAGTACTTAATTACAACTTTTGTAATAATTCTAGCATTTACAATTTTCCATGCGAAGAGTAATTTTTGAATTATATGCCTGACATGTAAAATATGTAAACATATTCTTTTCGCTATTTTGGGGATTTTTATTAACTGAAATCTCTATATTTACCCTGAAAATCATAGGTGTCCAAAGACTTTTACACGGCAGTGTATGTGTTTCGAATTATCTTTAAAGTAGAACACCTTCATCAAACCTACGGTACATCACCCCCCCCCCCCGCTCTCTAAAATTTCGATTTTAAAAGTTACAAATGTTTGATTCGAATTCTTAGACTAAAAAAAGTTTAAAAAACGTCGCCATTTTGTGAAAAAATACAAAAAATATAAAAATGGCTATGCACATTCATATTTATTAATTTTTTTCCAATAACCCATCCCGAAATTTCGATGGAACCATGGAGAAAAATATTTTTTTTGGTCCTCACATCGAGGCTTATAACTTTGTAAATTTTAAATATTTTTCAATAAAAATTGGTATTGAGTATGTTGAATACATACTTAATAAAATGTCCTCCACCCGATTCTAAAATAATTATTTATACCTGTGAAAAAAATTCCCAAACATTGACAATACTTAAATTGTTCAATAAGTGAATTTAGCACGAAGAAGCACTGTGCTTTTTTGACCCGTCACAGTGGCTTTCCCCCTTAAAAAATTATTGCTTTCGTTACATATAAAACAAGGTTTTCTTGACCCAAGTCAACGTTTCCACCAGTGTATTAAAAATAAAAACGAAACACCTACAGCATTATTTCAGTTCAAATCTCTCAAACAATTCAAGCTTAGATTTTAAAATAAAACTATATCCCATATACATTCCTGCAAAGAGTACTTAATCTAACACTATTGTACAAGTAAGAACTAAGCGACAACTTGAAACTCTGCGGCTACGTGGAGGGGGGGGGGGGGCTGAAAAGGGGGGTACATAGAGAGAGAGTGACTGAAATATAGAAACTAGCGTTCCGGGCGTTGTCACGGTAACGCCAGCATCTCGAGAACGCCCGGAGTTTTTTTTTTCTGTCGGCGGTTGCTACAGACGACACAGCTACTATATACTGTCTACACGCATATAATGGACATAACCAGTAAGTTCCAAAGGGAAGGGGGGGGGGAAGTTAAATATATCAGAGGTGACCCAATGGTTTCTTGGTAAGAGCTAAAAAAAATTAATCAAAGGGGGGGGGGGGGAGGAGCACTCCCTGGGCGTTCATTTATTTCTTTTTTTTTTATATCCAAAAAAATAATTTATCTGTTTTAAAAAATGAGATCAATGTACATAAACCGTGATCGATTTGGCTCCGATAGAGGTTGTTTGTTAATATGATAATTTTTTACCAATATGGAAATATCCACGTTTATCTAATTGATAAATGTATATTATTACTAACAATGTTCTTATCATGGTGAAAATTTTGTTTCGTATTGAAAACATATATTTTATATACAAAAAAAAATACTTAATAAATGACATCACTGAATTTACCATATCGAAAATTGCACTTTCACTAGTTGGGTGGTGGAAAAAATATTCACACTGATAAATATTTATTAATACAACCATTATGTATAATTTATTTGAGAGTTTCGTTAGTTGGTGTAATAAATTATTTAATAAATTTGACATATGAAATGATTTTTAGATAAACATGAAGATATATTTTTCAAATGAATAAAACATCTTCAATAAGAATTCTTTTTATTATTATATTGAGGAAATATTTTTATACTAACAAGATAAATTTATTAAGCATTTTTCCATCTAAAATTTTCAATGAGATCGAGTTTTCAGAATTTGGCTTTCACTATTGGATAATTTGTGGATATTTTCGAGTGCCCTGCTTAAATAGTTAACAATAAGTGAAACCAATGTTTAATAGGTTTATTACAGATTAAATTCATATCCCCGGGTAACACCGAGTCCAATGCGCTAGAATAAAGATAAAAAAAATATCAAATGACAGAAAAATCTTGATTTTTTTGTATTTTTCCAAAAATACCAAGTATTGTGTATTTCGCTATTAAAAATAAAATTTGCAATCAGTTTAGATTAAAAATTATTTTAAAAATTATAGAAAGGGTTCTTTTTACCCATTAAAAAACATACAAATAAAATATAAAAATATCATTATATTACCCATTCTAAATTGAGTAACTTTTGTCTGACAAGTTTCTAAATAAAAAATCGAAACGTTTTCTTCTTATGGTTATACGTCTATAGTACACTGTAAAAAATGATTTGGTTTTGATGAAATTTGTTTTTAATTTATATTCAGAACACATGTACCTACATTTAATGGAATATTTTACTTTGTTAATTATTAAAAGTAACGAAAGTTTAATTTAATTTGAAAATTGAAATAGACAGAACGGTATATAATAGTAACATGTACTAATTTGTACTGCTGTAATGGCAGAGCTAGTTTTTCATTATTTTCAATAAATTACACTTGAATATATTTGTTTTATAATTTTTATACTATTTAAAAGGGTCGAACTTTCAAATAATTAGTTTTTGGAACTAAATATAGCTATAAAGCAAATTGTGTAGAATTTCAATAAATAGAGCACTTTCGGCAAGTTCTCTCATTTATCGTGTGTTAAAAACTCTATTTTTTATATCCATTTAGACAAAAACCATACGTACAATATTTTAAATAAAATTTAGTAAAATATATGAGTTATCCATAAATAACATATTAAAATTTTAGACTTTTATCTATACATGGCTCCAATAATCGAATAACCTTAATAATACATATTTTTCTGAAATACCTATTTTTTACTAATAAAACATAAAAATGAGTATAGTTACATGATTTGGCTTCTGAACGTCTTACATACCTGTATTTTTGACATACACACATATTAGGGATGCTCTTTCAAATACAAAAGAGCACGTCAAGCATTGTCACAAGTACTTAAGAGGATTTTACACGGGACTCTTACCGTTTACAATAGTTAGGATTATCTGCGCTAACTTTGAATCTTTTCAAATTTGTAAACAGAACGGTCAGAAATCTTCTAAACATTTTTTTGAATACATTAAGTAATGGATAGGTAGAAAATGTTCATGTATTGCGCATTTTGAAGTGGTTTTTAAGTAATAAAGACGAGGGGGGGGTGCAATTGATATTTAGTGGAACTATCAGGAAATTTTGGTTTTACAGTCGAATGAATTTTAGTGAAAAATACTATATCGGTGGTAAAAAGAATTAAAATAACTAAAATTGGTTTTATTTCTAAAAATTTAGTTTTGAGTCCTCACTGAGGCGAACATTTTGAATAAAAAAATATTCAAACCAATAGGCCAGTCATATTCTACATTAAAATCGCTAAACGCGATGTAAAGCTGATTTTTTGGTATGTTATTTGGACCCCTTAGGGGGGTGTGAAACTATGTTTTGCAAGCAAAAAAAAGTTGTGCTACTTGCACTACTTTTTTCAATTTTTGCAGTTCAATTCAAAAACTATGGGTTTTTTGACATTACTTGTTATTATCATTTTGAAAGTATATTAAATTTGAGACAATTTAAGCCCACCCACAGCTCCGTATGTATAATAGTTTTTGAGATATGGAGTTTCAAAAATTTACATGGTTTTCAGAAATGTTAAAATTTTGAGTTTTGCATTTTTACAGAAATTATTTTGAACGAATTTTTTTACAAAGAGAATAACTTTTCTATACATTTTGAACGTTAATTTTTGAAGGTAGTACAATCTGACCTATACGTTTTCTACGTTGATTACACAGTATGTAAAAAAATACTTGGGTTAAATTAAGAAACCTTTTTTTATAATAAATAATAACGAAAACAATATTTTTATGATAAAATAAATATACTCTGAATCCAACTAACTATATTATTGATTCTCTTTAAATCAATATTTCCCAACGAAAACAATAATACAGGATGATTCAGCACTGTCGTGCCAAACTTGAACAGTAGATTGAGAAAAATATTTTAAGCAAAAAACTTTCAATAAATATGTGTCCGGAAATTATTCCTTAGGGAACTACAGACTTTCAAAGATTTTACTAAAATTAGTTTTAATTTAATACCTACCTAGAGAACCCTTTGTGATAGAATTATGAAATTTAGTATTTGGTTTAGTAATAATATGTGTTATCGATTTCTAATATTAACCAATTATACTTTTGTATGGAGCCAGTGGGCCCATCGATTTTGATCTAGTAATTGTTTGTTCCTTAATTTTTTTCCTGAGTTGGTACTTTTATAAGATTATATGACACAAAATACACAAAAACACACTTTGCTTGTTTATAATAGGATAAACCGTTTTTGAAAAATATCGATAGAACAGAAAGCATGCAGAATTTAACTTAATACTGATGTTTGAAATTACAAAAAATAAATTTATATTCTTTTTTCATGATAAAAAATAAGACAAATAGTTAATATAATTTAGTAAAATCTTTGGAAGCCTGTAGTTCCCTATAATTTCCGGACACATGTTTATTGGAAGTTTTTTGCTTAAAATATTTTTTTCAATCTAGAGTTCAAGTTTGGCTCGACAGTGCTGAATCACCCTGTATAGCTGCATTAAGATAATTTTTTATATCAAGAACATACTTCTTGACCCAAGTCAACGTTTCTGCCAATATACCATGGATCTATTTAGATCTAAATCAATCTAAATTTAGAAGAAATAAAAATATATATTGTATTATTATTTAACTCTACCATATTTTCTAAAAGTATATAGATATGTATAAATACAGGTTGATTCATTACTATCGTGCCAAACTTAAACAGTAAATTAAAACATATTTTAAGTAAAAAACTTCTAATGAACATGTGTCGAGAAATTTTTCGTGAGGGAACTACAGCCCTCCAAAGATTTTGCTCAAAATGAGTTTTTATTTAATATCTAGAGAATACTTTGTGGTAAAATTATGAAATTTTGTATTCTGTTTAGTAAAAATAAGTGTTATCGATTTCTCGTATTAACTAATTATAATTTAGACCAGGGCTGTATGGGCTAGTGGGCCCGTCGATTTTTATTTTGTATTGTTTGTAGTTTAATTTTTTTATAGAGTTGGGCACTTATTTAAGGGTTATATGACATGTTCATTTAAAGTTTTTTACTTAAAATATTTTTCTGAATCCACTGTTTAAGTTTGGCACGACAGTAATGAATCATTCTGTATATATCTATGTAGATCGTAAAAACAAAGAAGACCAAATAAAATTTTAGATCTACGTAGATCTATGATAATCGATATAGATCGAACTTTTCAGAAAAATTTATTGATTTTTTTAAACAATTTATTAAAAATAATTATTTTTATTTAATGAAACCCATATCGATATGACATCAGTATCTTTTTAAAATTTTCATAAAATTACGTTATTATATATAACTAGCGCATTAGACCCGGTGTTACCCGGGTTAATATCCACATATCATGCATCTGAATTAATAACTATACTATGTTTTTTAAATAAATTACATTTATATGAGGTTTGTTGCTTCTGGGTGTAAGTCGCATCTATTTAGTCATGTTATCGACCAACGTTTCCTCACACATTACAGTGAACTTATTCAAGGTTCTTCTATGTATTGTGCACTGTGACATCATAGAAACAAAACACAACTTTTGATGTTAAATCTTAGGTTTTCATAAAATATTATTAACTAAGAACATGCACTGTAAAATGATCTAACTATTGGTAAAAACCGCATTAAAATCGGTTCAGTAGTTTTCGAGTTTACCTGTAATATGTAAAAAAATATAACTTCCTTTTATAGGTATAGAAATCGTCCGTACGGATGTTAACAATTATTTTATAATTATACCACAAGACATTCGTTACCCCTTTTACATAGAACTTGATGATAAGAAACTTTTTTTTGAACATATGACATCTACACATCAACTAATGTTTTATTTTTATTAAATAAAAAAAATATGTTAATACGTATGTAATTGCAAATTTCCGCAAATAGAGTTACAGATGCCGATAAATCCTTATAGGGGTACGTCAATTATATGCTGATATATAAGGGAAACGTAAAAACTGTGATAGATTGAAAGTCGTATTAGTGTCAAGAAGGAAATCCTTTTTATTATTATGTTTAAATGACAAATGCATTATTTAATAATGTATGGGGGTACGTACATAAAATTTAATGTGTATTATAAAATAAATTATCTTTTTATTCGCTAGTCAGTTTATTTGTTTGTCAACATGGTGGTTGTATAAAAAAAAAACGTCTCCGGTTTGATGTCGTAGTACTTTTGAATTATATAACAGTAGAAACCGATTAATACGACGTATCGGTTTTAACGACTCAAAATAAAAGTCTAACTGAATCCCATATAATTGCATTTTTACCGGTTATTACGACTATCCGCTTTTTACGACCAATATGACCGGTACCTTCGATGTCGTTATAACTGGTTTCTACTGTATTTATAAAACTAAACATTTTAATTATTTAGTTACATTTTCTTTCATACAGTGCGTTCATGATGAAGAGAACAAATTCGTTTAAAATTCAGGTAATTATTTTGTGGAAAAACGCTCGGACCCGTTGATTAGTATTTTTAGTTGCGGATTTTTTGACATAAGAAAATTGTATACATGATGTCTCAATAAGAACATATATGTTGATTTCGTCAACCTACCTATCCAACTTTTTAGGGCTGTCAATTACAAATAACTTGCACCCAAAACCAATTGAATCGGTCGTAAATTTTTTCTTTTGCGAATATTTTTCTCCAGTATCTTGATTTTTCGCTGACTTCTGGCCGCCATATTGAGCCGCCATTTTGAAATTTTCCAAAAGGTCACACTAGCCCATAAAGAGGGATCAATAACGAACATTTTAAGCCCAAGATCACTAAAATCCATCAAAGTGAATTTTGGGCGCAGCCTTGTTCCGTTTGACAAAGAACGTCCCGTCCCGTATATATTTTTTCAATGAGTTTCCAAATTTTAAGACCAATGTATCCTTGTCTTAACCTCGTAAGCAAAACGAGACATAGAAAAGTCTCATCTCGCTTTGAAATCTTACAGCTATAATTAAAACATTGAATATTGTTGTTAAAGTGTATGAATACTTGACGAACAGCCTGTATATGAGTATGCTAAAGTGTGGTAATTAAAAAACCTGGCGCTTGTAAATCATAGAGTATTTAAGTTTATTTTTAATGTCGCTATAAAAGTATCGCGGCAGCAGTCACACAAAAGAAGCTGAAATCATAAAAAATGTTTGGTAAATTAGTAGCTATCAAGAAAAAACAACATCAATTTGAATAATTTTATGTGTGTGTGTGTTTTTTTATCTCGTTGGTCACCTGATTTGTTGGTTTAAAAGTTCGTTGTACATTTGTTTTTAATTTTTAGATTTGCTAAATTTACAAGAGAATACACAGGTAGAAAGGTTTACTTGAGCCAAGTAAACCCTTATCTTAAGATAAGAAATATATTCTTAAACCAACTATAGTACTTATTCTTGGACGAAGAAATAATGTAGTTGGATTAAGATTACTTTTCTTATATTAAGAAAATATTGATTTCGTTATATACAAAACAAGAATTTCTTATTTCTTGGTCCAATACAGTTCTTTTTGTGTATATTTTTAATTTCTGTTCTATTTAATAAATACATATAGATATACAAACTAGACCCGATGTTACCTACTACCCGGGGTTATAAATTTAAGTTGCAATAAACCTATTGTTTACACTTATCTTTAACTATTTACGCAGCGTAGGCAAAAGATACCTCTTCGACAATTTTTTTCTGATTTGATTAAATATACACAAATTATATATTTAAACCTTCCTCGTAAAACACTAGTGAAAACCATAATAAAGTCCGTTCAGAATTTACTGAGAAAAATGTGCAGACAGACAGACAGACAGACACGGCGAGATATTTTCGTATATAGATATTTTTAAGCCGATTTTTTCTAATTTGAAATTTTGATTGAATTATCCATTTTGACCATTCCTGAATCCATTCTGACTATTTTCACCATGATGTCAATGTGTCTGTCTGTCTGTAAACGCTATAACTTAAAAATGACAAATTAAAGGTGAATTTATATACATTTTGGATCAATTTTCATTAAGGAAGAAAACTTATTATATAAATTTATTTTATAATTTTTCGAATTATTTTTAAAATCATGCAAATTAAAAAAAAAGTTTTTTATGGATATAAAAAGTGTAGAAGAAGATTATTATCTATTACTTATTTGTATTCTATTCACAAATAGTTCATAACAAACAAATATCTGCCATTGATGCCGCAGGACTTTCTTATACGTAATACAATATGTCTATTTATGTATATATATTGTATATATAAAACAAATATTTCTGGCTAACTGATAAAATACATAATATCAAAAAATGAACTATAAAAAATAACATTTTCTACAACAATTCTTTCTGTTATGAACCATTTAAAATACCATAATTAAAAAAAAGTAAGGGCCTAATCGATTTTTTGAAATTATTAAAAGTTTTGGCACCCAGACGATATGAAAACATATTATGTGAAAATATTTTTTTTTAATAAAAATGAATTCAATATGATTGATTTGATGACTGAATTGCATGCGTTAACAAAGACGACCCCCTTTTACCGCTCACCTCTTAAAGACTATAACCAACTGTTCCTTCAGTTACCATCACTCCATTTATACTTTATCTGTAACTGTCATTCACAACTTAGTTTATTTTATTGTTTTTATCATAAAATAACAACTGAAGTAGTTTTTTCAAGTTCTGTTAAAAACCAACTACTATTTCTTAAGTGTTCTATTTTTCTATATATGTTATTACTGTAATTAGTAATACAATTAATTGTTCTTCCCCTATACAGTAATAATTATTTTAATAATCCCTGTATGGATTTTTTGCTTTTACTTAATTTAAATTGCATCCCTTCCAATTGCAGTCTTAGATGGTTCTATCTAATGTAAGTATAGGTACCTTTCTATAAACATAAGCTATGTTTTTTATGGATACCAGCTGACAACTTGACCAACGTTTCTTTTTATGTTACAATGGACATTCTCAAGCTTTCGATGGAAACAAAATTGGGTCGATTAATATCAAGTGGTCCAGCATTATTATATAGTTGCTTGTCTATTTAAGGGGTTACATACAGTCAGAAGGCCAAAAAAAGTGTTTTTTCAAGAATTTTTTAAGAGAAGACTTTTATAATTTATTAATGTAAAAATTTGTACACATATTATGGTAACTTTTAACTGTATTTTAACATTTTTTATTTCTAAAAATAATAATTTCGAAAGCTGCTACAGCTATTCTCCAGGAGGTCCTCTCAAAAAAAGCGCCTTGCGGTGACCACGATATCTCTGGACTACATCTTTTAAAATAAAAAACCCCAAACGGATTTCTTTAAAGTAATTTATAATCTTGTACTTAATCGAAGGAATAAGCAAAATAAAATTTTTTGACAAAATGGCGGCTTCTCAAAAAAAATTCCATTTTCGACATAAATTTTGACCTTAAATTGTTTATAAAAAAATAAATATTTATAAAACCTTCGATTAATTACTAAAAAATATTTTTAAGAAACTTGTGTTAAAATTTGAGATTGATCGGTTTAACAGTTTCCGAGGAATAGTGATCACCGACTTTAAAAACACAGATTTGAGAAAAACGCGCTGCCGCTCCGGCCTCCTACTTTCAAACGCTCTGAGACGTCTTTACAAATATGCGTGTAACTTCGAAAATAATCGCCGTATTGACTTGAAATTTTCTGTGTGTATATTTAAATATATGTACACTACGAAAATGAAATAAAAAAATCGATTTTTTTGAAAATTCTAACTATATATAACCCCTTAACTTCGGCCTCCTACTTTCAAACGCTCTGAGACGTATTTACAAATATGCGTGTAACTTCGAAAATAATCGCCGTATTGATTTGAAATTTTCTGTGTGTGTACTTAAATATATGTACATTATGAAAATTAAATAAAAAAAATTAAATATTTTGAAAATTTTAACTGTATTAACCCCTTTAAAAAAAGATTTTTTGTGTGCAGTTTTCCTGAACTTTCATTTTCGTGTGGCGGCCATATTTGTTTTACAAGGTACAGTAGGTATTTTTTTGCCTTTTAAAAAGGATTTGCGTGGAAAATGGAATCTCTCAGGATCTATTTATCCTATCAACATGTGGCTTAAAGCAAATTGTTCAGAAAAATATGGGCTACAAGATTACTCATATACTTTTTTTTACCTAAACGAAATTCTAAAGAATGAAATTTCAGTTTGAATTCTTAGCTCTCTTTTAAAAAATTTCATTGTTTTTGCAAGAAAGGGTAGAATCAACAAGTCAATTTTTAGCGCAACTCACGAAGTGGTAGCGCTTATATATATATACAGGGTGTCCAAGATAAGCGTACATTGCATGGGGATATCCTAAACGGTAAGAGATACAGATGTGGTTAAATGAGATCAATTATTTGTAAGAAAGGGGTGAGTATTACAACATCAAAAACTATTAATAATTTTATGTGGTTCAGGCGGTATACCAAAAAAACTGAAAATTCGGAATTTCTTTAAATGACTATAACTTTTTTGGCAAAGTAGATTGGTACTTTTTGTTTGCGGTTTCTTGAAGCACTTTTTTGAGTAGAATTGTTTGGTGTATTTAGAATTTTTATATCACTTTTAGTTTCCGAGTTACAAGCCCTAACTTTAGTTTTTCTTATGGGCCGCCAAGTTGGCTATATCATATTCGAACGTGTTTTTTACTCTACTTTACAATGATATGTCACATGTCATACTTATTATTAAAAAAAAGTAAAAACCTTTTTTTGTAATAATTTATTGTTTTTAAATATGCATTTGTTATTTTCATTGTTGTTATTGCTATTTTTATTTAACAATTTTTGTTTTTCATGGCTTACTTAAATGTTTGTAATAAAATACTTTATAAATATCACCAATATTTAGTACTTCGACTTATTTTCTATAAGTATGTCATGTGATATATCGTTGTAGAGCAGTGGTTCCCAAACTCTTTTGGCCCACGTACCCCTTTTCATAGTCAAAACTTGCTCACGGACCCCATTTCATAGTCAAAACTTTCCCACGGACCCTGGATGAAAAACTACTAAATTTTGACAGGCGCAGTTGATTTTAGTACCACTTCGCCAATTTTTATTCGATTACGTTAAAATTTTAACACAATGAAGAAGATAGATAAAGCTACTAATTTAGTGAATAACATTAAAATTGGACAAAAATTGTTTGTGTTAATGCGCTTTGAATTTTGAAAATTGCCGAATTTTTGCTAAAAATAGATTTTTTTCGTTTAAAAAATGATTTTCAAAGGGAATAACTTTATGAATGTATATAATTTAAGGCTTTTTAGTTCAATTAGGACCCATAGCTTCATTTTGAATGAACTTTGGTTGAAGTCATTGATTCAAAAAATATATATACGAATTTGAATGTTTGCATATCGAAAAAAAACATTTTTTTGCAATATTGCAAAAACAAGAGCTGATTGGGCAAAATGGTGGTCATTTTTGGATTCAGCGTGTCCAAATTATCCTTAAAAAGTTGTATGCCTTGCAGCAAAATGGTTGTCGGCCAGTGTAATTGTTATTTATTTTAACTTCCATATTAATAAAAATGTGCGCGGACCCCCTGACGTTGTTCAGGGACCCCCAAATCGATTTTAATTTTCCACGGACCCCCTGAACGATGCCAGGGACCTCTTGGGGTCCGTAGGGACCACTTTGGGAACCACTGTTGTAGAGTAAAAAACACGTTCAAATATGATATAGCCGTCTGTCTGTCTTCCACAGCGAGATCTCGGCCCCCTGACCACATAGAGACCTCGGGTTTTCGCTAAATGGTAGATTTGTGGTTCTAGTTTAACCCATTTTAAGAATTTTTCCGGTCATGACCCCCCTCCCCTCAAAATTTTTCACGAATCGATTGGTAAGGGTATTTTTTGAGTTGTGTCAATTGGGTTACGCGGCAATACAAAAATTTTTTTTTACAAAGAAGTGGGTACTAGTTATGTTCAACTCTGAGACTGCCACCTCCTTTTTTTTCAAAAAAATCGCAGAAGTGATTATTACTCTAAAATCTGGTTCGCGTTGCTAAAGAGTTCTGAAACACTGAACATTATGAATAATAATAATTTTTTATTTTGCATCTATAATAGTTGAACATAGCACTGGTGTGGCCCTGATACTGCCCCTCCCTCTTTTTTTAAATCGTAAAAGTGTTATATCATTGCTCTAAAATTTGGGTCACATTGCTAAAGAGTTCTGGAAGCACTATATGAATAATATTAATTTTTATTTTGCATATTGTATAACTATACTGCCCCCCCCCTTTTTCAAAAAATTCGCAAAACTGATAGATTTTTGCTCTTAAATTTGGGTTGAGGTGCTAAAGAGTTCTGGAAGCACTGGACTATAAGTACATATATATGAATAATAATAATTTTTATTTTGCATCTACATATAATAGTTGAACATGGCGTTGGTGTGGCGTGCTGATTACATGTACATAGTCCGTCATGCGTTGTTTGGAAAGCTGTAATAGGGCGTACACTGCGTTCGATCAGTCATGTCCGCACTGGCCCGTGTAAAGTGAATGCGTGATTTGGTCATGCGTGAAAAATATTCTTCTTTCGGCTCGAGCTCAAAGGAATTTCATGTGCTCTTAATTTTGTTTAGTAAAAACATAAATAAATATGTTAACAGGCACGATTTGCTGTGGTTCTATAAGTAAGTTAGTTCAGTTGTACATTGCCGTGCAAAAGTCTTTGGAAACTCATTTTTAGGGTTCCGTAGAAAACTAGGAACCCTTATAGTTTCTCCATGTCTGTCCGTCCGTTCCAGAATGTAGTTTTTAATTAGTACTTTCACTGAAAATTATAACGAACATTGTCAAAAATATTTTGGACCCCCCTTCTATACAGGGTGTCCCATTTTAATCTATCACCCCCCTAATTTTTTTTATCTATCAATTAAATCAAAAAATGTTTCAAATAAAAGTTGTTTGGTTTTGAGGGGGACCCAAAATGGCGTTATTAATTTTTTATTTTTTGGACGTCTTCATGGTCAAATAGGCCCAACTTTTTTTTTTCAAATGGAAACCTATATTTTTTATTACAATATCTTATTGTTTGGAAAAAAACAAGTAGCTTTTGTTTCAAAAAAATTTTTGTATGACTTCATTTTTTTTAATATTAAACAAAATAATTTTAGATTTTAGAATTTTACTAATTTTTTATTCGAAACCCATTAACTTTAGAGGAAAAATGTAAAAAAGAAAAAATGTTTATTTTAATCTGATATAACTAAGAAAATTATATCAGGATTTTTTGTTAACTTTTGCTCTTCAAAATATTAAAGCAAATAAAAAATAAAATAAAAAATTCTGAAATAATTTTCCTAGTTATATCATATTAAAATAAACATTTTTTGTTTCTTACACTTTTTCTCTAAAGTTAATGGGTTTCGAGAAAAAAATTAGTAAAAATCTAAAATCTAAAATTATTTTGTTGAATATTAAAAAAAAAAATGAAGTCATACAAAATTTTTTTTGAAACAAAAGCTACTTGTTTTTTTCCAAACAATAAGATATTGTAATAAAAAATATAGATTTCCATTTGAAAAAAAAAAGTTGGGCCTATTTGACCATGAAGACGTCCAAAAAATAAAAAAATAATAACGCCATTTTGGGTCCCCCTCAAAACCAAACAACTTTTATTTGAAACATTTTTTGATTTAATTGATAGATAAAAAAAATTAGGGGGGTGATAGATTAAAATGGGACATCCTGTAGACTGAAAAGTGAACTCTCATTTTTTTCCCAACTTACCCCATTAAGTGGGGTGTCATTTAACAGGTCTTCTAAAATGCAATAAAAAATCTCAAAACACTTTTTGATTTCCACCCTTCAGTCACGAAATATTTGCTTTTTAATGTCGCTGTCAGAGCGTCCCCCCCCTCTATTTTCTAAACTGTTGATTCAAAAAATCTGAAAAAAAATCAGAATGTAGCTTTTAATTAGTACTTTCACTGAAAATTATAACGAACATTGTCAAAAATATTTTGGACCCCCCTATTATAGTTTGAAAAGTGAAGTCACATTTTTTTCATTTACCCCATTGAGTGGGGTGTCATTTGATAGGTCTCCTAAAATGCAATAATAAAAGCCAAATGACTTTTTGATTTTAACCCTTCGGTCACGAAAATTTTGAAAAAAATCTTTTTTATAAATCGTAGTGAGAATGACTACGGAACCCTATCATGTGCGTGCCCAACAAGCACTTGCCCGTTTTATTTTTTACTATTTTGACTGCGAGTAAACATATTCTACTACTTTTTTCCTCTGAAAATTTGTGTAATCGCGGATTTCCTTTTCTCACATTGTCAAAGAGTTGTGACTTTGTGACAACGATTGGCACGCGTCGGACTGGAAAATCGGAAAACATGTTTTGTCCGACAAAGTATGTAACTATTAGGTTTTATACATTTTTATTAAGGAATCTTGAAAAAAATCAGCTGAGTATCAATACATTTTTAGAAGTTATTATTTTGATATGTTTAAGATGGTTGACATACTAAATTTAGCGAACAAATTCTTGTTCGCATATTTTTCAAATAATCTCACTCCTACAGTTTGAAAAAAACACTATATTTATAAATTTTCTATATAACACCAAATGCACGTATTTCGGAAAAAATAGAGGGGGAAATCCGCGATTACAAAAATTTTCGCAGAGGAAAAAAATTGCTTCATATACCATCTGACCCCCAGACTATATTATGTTTTGCATCAATATCTAGGACATTTTTTGGTTTAACGATTTTTATTATTACCATACTTGTTACATTTGTCAAAAACTATCAACAAAGTAACTTATCACAGGTCTCTTACCACTTTCAAAAATGGTATTTTTCCTAAAATTTGATCTAAAAAGAAATTTTGTCTTTTTCCACTATATTAATTATTAAGATTAATATTCTTTTACTTATAATCATATGTCCAATACTTATAATAAAGTGGGTAACTCAAAAAAAATTTAATACATAAGAAAATAAAAATAATTTTTTTCCACTTTTTGAACCCTTTTTCAGATAACCTAAAAAACAACTTTCCTTATGTATTGTACAGTATCGATGATAAAATAATAAAACTTACACTCGTTGTCAGAATTTAAAAGTCTATAAGTTGAATAAGTATGATTCAAATGTCCTTTAACTTTAACACATTAAAAAAATCAAATTTTAGCTTTTCTCCTTTATTTATTTTTATGTCAACCATTTTGAAAGCTTATCTTTTCCACTAAAAATAAAATTAATACTCTATTACTTACTGTCAAATATCCAATACTTTTAAAAAATAGGTGATAAAAAAACACATAAAATAAAAAATCCTGAAATTTGACTATTTTCAAGTAACTTAAAAAAGTAACTTACCTTATTTACAATATTGATAAAAAAATTAATACTTACACTTATTATCAGTGTTTAAAAGTCTGTAAGATGAATCAGTATGACTCAAAAATCCCTTAACACATTAATTTTTTTTTCTGAAATACGTTTTCTTTTATTTAGATCTTTGAGATCATCTTGAAATTAACCCTTAGCTGCTCCAATTCTCCAGAATAACATACCTGCCACACTGGGGTCACCTCGTACCCCAGACACTAAAATGCTAACTACTCGTAAGCTATTGAGTATTTTAATTCAATAAAATTCCTATATCATCTTCGAACGATACTGAATAATACACTCCAATCGATTATTTAAAAAAATATATAATATTTAATATATTTAAAAAATTGAAAACCTTATAAAATTTAAACAGCTTACATTGAAGTTGAAACAATGTGGGGCGCCTTGTACCCCACAGTGGCAGCTAAGGGTTAAATAGGTGCATAAGAAACAGAAAATATCTGTGGATTTACATATAAAATATCAAAATAGGAACATAAAAAATAAAATAAATGAACATTTCTAATTGTTAACATTTTTATATTTTAGCATCATTCTTTTTACACACAAATGAAATAAAATTCGACTGGTTTTATCTCTCTCTTTCTCACTTTCTAATTAATAATAATCAAATAGTATAATATCTATTATTTTCTTTTATATAACATTTTTCTATATGTATTATATAAACCATTTTTCTGTTGAAAATTAAAATTAATACAATTATTATAAATTTGAAATTAGGTACATATACAATTGCCTATCATGGGGGGGGGGGGGTTTCGTACATTTTATGAGATGACATAATATACACTCATATTATTTCTATATATTTTTTTACAAACTTTTAAAATATATCATAGTTCATTTTTGGGGGGATTTTTACGAAATATTCCTAGAGATTTTTACATTAATGTATAAAATTTTTCGAATAAATAAAGTGTATTTTAACAGTGACGCAACCAGAATTTATAGGGGGGAATTATTTTTTAAATTCGTTTATAAATATATTTCATAAATAAATAAATAAAAAATAATCAACTAGCCCCTTCGCTGATAACGCCACTGTTCTTTGAAATTTTTGGCTAGGATGTCTCACCCCAATGCAATCTTGCATAGCAAAATTACATCTATACGTAGAAAAAAATACGATAAAAGATCTCTAAGAATTTTTCGATCAATTTGTATCTTTACAAAAAAAATCTTTTTTTTTTTGGTATTTTGAGTAAAATTTAAAAATAACTAATACTGTTGAATCTCAAATAAAATCTAAATATAAAAAAATACTCAGGAATGTATTCTTTCTACTCAAAGTATCAAAAAAATAAAATTCATCAAAATAAATTCTTTCTTATTTTATAATATATACAGAATGTCCCATCTCCTAACTGTTTTTGAAAATAGTACTTATATTTTTTAACGCAGAATTATATACGTCTTCTCCGACGAAACTTCGTAAACAAGAATGCAACCAAAAATGTCACATAAATAAATAAACATCAAAATATTACCCCCTCCATACCTCAACCCTGAAAAAAGTTGTATAAAAAAGCTAAGTTAATTTTTTATAGGATTTTGGACATAATAATAAATATTATATTTTTTCTATAATAAAAAATGCGACATTATTTTTAGAGTAGTATTTTTTTAAATAATAATTGTACTCAATGACTTTTTGACTCATTCGAATCAGAATTATTTTATAAAGCGTCGATTAAATTAAGCGACTTTACAAGCTACAAGCGAGTCTAGAAGATGCTAGTTAACTCGCCCAGTGCAATCATGTTCACTAGCTAACTAGCAGATTGTAAACAATCTGCGAAAAAAGTTGAAAGCCGGGCTACTTTACTCGCTACTCGCTGGCGAGTGGGCTTGTTAGCTAGTAAACTAGCCGTGTGTCATCATAGTTGCTAGTGAACTAGCTGCGAGTACCCCGGTGGTTCCTATTCATAACACATGGTTTAATTTCGTTAGCTAGTTGACTACTGAGCGAGTGGAATGTTTTGTATCGCACTAGCTGACTCGCTCGCTTCTAAACTTGCTGGTTTTTAGTTTGTAAGCTCGCTTAATGTAGGTAATCGACGCTTATAAGCAATTCTTGAGATAAAATTTATTTTAATTCTGTTGCTAGGCAACTGTTGCTACTTCTGATAACGTTGCCTAGCAACAGAACTATTTGTTATCATTTTCTTAGACAAGGAAAATTATAGGACTAATAACACACTTCATAGCGTCGTTACAAAATCGCTTCACGAATCGTTAGCGTATTATTCAGATTTTAAAATGAATATAAATATTTATATTGTCTTTAAAATTATTTCAGTGATAATTGTTTAAGGTAGTTGGTCCGTAAACATTGTTTACGTCAGATTTTGTTTAAATTGCACAGGAATATTCCCTAGATTAATATCTGAAAAATAGCCCATTTTTATTAAAATTGACCATCTCAAAGTCATGAAAAACGATCTCAATGTTTATATTTTTAACACAGCTTATATGGACTAACCGTACACCAACGTAACGTTTTATTAGATAAAATTTAAACGAGTCGTCAGTTTTCCATAAAAAACTGACATGTTGTATATTTATATGAAAGAAAACAGTATACAAAAAATTAGAATTATTGACCATCCCGTTATTAATATTTAACCAGATTTAACTAACAAACCATCACATAAATTACAGTATTGTTGACAATGTGGCAACAACGTATTCATTTGATTATAGTAAAAAATACGCGAAATAATGAAATAATTTTTTATAAAATATAATAAGTGGATTGAAGGGAATTATAATCAATTTCATTAATTATTATTAATATATTTTGTGGTAGCTTAGAATTAGATGATAAAATATAACCATCTGACAAGTAATTAATAGTAGATAATATGCAACGTTGCCATGATCATTTCTCTAAATTATAAAAATGTACCCATGGCCTAATATGATCAAATTATGATGGACCAACTACCTTAACAGAAAAACGTCTATTTGGAATTTCTCTTATTTACCAATTTAAAGCATATAAATTTTCAACCGACGCCTCTGAGATAATATACATTGGAATTGACGAAAGTGACATTAAATTAAAGATGGCTGCCGTCATTTTTTTAATGTATCCATAACATTTCCTAATCTAAGAATTAAAAAAGAAATAAACTTTTCAACAATGTGTAAAAAAATGATTGAGTACAATTTCTTAGACGTAAAAAAATATCTATTTTCAAAATCAGTTTGTTTTAGATCTGAAACTCCTTTGAAGTTAGGACACCCTGTAAACAACACAGCAACAATAAAAAATTCACCTCATCAGTATTTTCTATATTATATAACAAAACAAGAAAAAATAATATTATTCATTCTTATAAATTTCACAACTATTTAACATTTAGTCACTTTTCACACAAATTACTGTTAAAGCAGCAGCACCTTCACAGTCTATTTACAAATAAAAAAACATTGTCACATTCTAATGTCTGTGTATGAACAAGTCCACATTATGGTTTAAGGTATATTTATAAACTATTTACATTATTTTTATTCACTTTTGTAGTCCTGACTAATCACTAAGTTCCTAGAATTCATGTTCAGTAATGTTATACTGCTGGCCAGACCCTGTAAATAAAATAATAGTATTTTAGAAAAAGAAAATGTTAAGAAATAATTACATATCGTCCCTTAGCTAACAATACCGCATAAGTAAAAAATTAGTAGTTTTTACATTTTAATGCCATTGGATAGAGCTACTCATTGCGCGTCGATCTACCAATCACATTCTAGACGTTTCGGACAATAAGAGACCAAAATAAAAAAAATAGTGAGAGCGCGCAAGCCGGTAGCCTATATAAAACATACACGGTTTTTTCGCTCTCCTGTAAAGTTGGTCAAAATGACTTGAGCGGTGTTGTAAGCTAAGGGACGATATACACTGCCGTCTAAAAATCTTTAGACACTTATTTTTTGCGTATTGTAAATATATAACTACAAAAAAGGTTGATAAAAAATCTTAAGTACTTAATTACAACTTTTGTAATAATCCTAGCATATCTAAAATACAGCATTTGCAATTTTCCATGTTAAAGAAATTTTTTGAATTATATGCCTGAAAGGTCAGGTTCACTCAAAATGAAAGTATTGACGCACAGTGTCTTTCAAGCTAACGATAAATTGTTTTTTACTATTTTGAATGCAAGTAAACATATTATATTATATTATTAAATTATACGACAGTTACATATACAAAATAACTCAAAATGGATTCATAATTCAAGATTTCTGCGTAATAATACAGACTGGGAAAAAAAGTCAATGAAAAAACGACTAACTAATGTCCAGTTTCATAAACAACAGCTATCTTTATATAGTCTTAAATTAAATTCGCAATTAAAAATGTATGAGTAAAATTTTGAAAATGTATTCGTATGGATCAGGGCTTCTAGTCAATTTGATTGACTAAACTGACACTGCTTACACCCAGAAGCCAATATCCATATCTAGATCACCATGGAAGCCTCAAAACTTGTATAACTTACTCGTAATTTATATAATTCTTTTAAATGCAATATTGTTTTCGTTCAACGATAATACCTATAGTAAAACAAGGGTTTCTTGAGCCAAGTCAACGTTTCTACCAGTGTATAAAATACCTAACATATTTAACTTTATGTTATACTAAGATATTAGGTACGCGGAAAAAAGTAATTTGCGAAAAAGAACACGCGATTTTTAGAAAAAGCAAAATAATCAAGGAAAATTATCATATAGCTCTGTAATTTAGAAATATCATGAGATAGGTTTTCTTTACTAGCCGGGGTAGACAGGAAAAACTGTAATAGAATATGATTTTAAATAATGAAATAGGTTAAAAAGATTATAAAAAATGTATTTATTTTTATATTAAAAACGAGATTAATATAATTTTTGTTAAAATAAAAATACAAAATACATGTTAAATGGAACACCAATCAGAGCCAATGACGTCACGCATCAGTAAATTTTTATTTTAGACAAATATCAATTCCTCTTTCAAGATTATTAGGCACATACCTTATTTAAGAAATTATATACTTTGAATTCATTTTTTACACACAAAATAATTAAATTATTGTCTACCTCTGAATGTTTGATTATTGTTGACAAAGAGTGTGACGTCACAACTCTGAAATATCACATGTGAGCATTTTGGCGTCAAATTCAAAATTAGTTTTAAAAGAGTCAGTTTTTGCGATTAATCCTTTATTTTCTGCAGAAATAAGTATTTTTTTGGAAATAGGAGACACGTAAGATCATTATAAAATAGTTTTTTTTTTTAATTAGTCATCATGCCTATTATTACAGTATATTTTTTTCTGTGTACTTAATGAGGTAGGTTTAACCCTTTCACTGCACAATACGCTTTGAGTTTTCGTGAACGCTGTGTGCACGTATTTCGATGATGTATAACGTGACTCAAATGTCCTAAATAATACGTAAACACAGCGCAAATTGAGCTTATGGGATACATTTTAAATTTAAGATTGAGAAAGGGTTAATAAAAATATGTAAATGTACTCACGTTAAGAGTCCGGCGGCCGACGCTGGATTATCACCCGCCGTATACCACGAGTACTGGGGCAGGTAGCCTGCAGCTGCAGTGGCTGCCGCGTGATGGTGCGCAGCCGCGGCTTGTTGCGCGGCATGGTGGTGATGATGTAGCGACGGAGGCGGTCCCGAGCACGGGGGTGGCTTTATATCCGGCCACGCGCTATGAGGTGGTGGCGTGCCTCCCCCGCCGCCGAGCGACGTCAGGTGGTGCGGGTGAGGGTTGTTACCGCCTCCGTGGTGTATGGATGAAGGGTTGTTACCACCACCGTTACCTCCACCGTTACCTCCGCCTCCACCTCCACCGCCGCTCACGTCGCTACCGGGGGTTGAAGAAGGAGCGGGCGATGCGAGACCCATGTAGTTCGCGTTATTTGACGGTGAACTGTTTGAACTGCCTCCGCCTAGAATAAAGACAAAGAATTAATAGAATGTTGACTTTAAATAAGTATTGAACTCTACAACAGTACATAGGAGATTCAATAGTATTTCAGATACACACAATTATTTACGACATTTTTTTGTGTAAATTTATAATATATGCAAGTATGCTTTAAGTTACAATTGAATTTGATCTGTCAGAAAGATGATAATTCCAAACAGTTTTTCTGTTAATCGTTGAAATACTTTGAGAGGCAGTATATTAAGGTTATATGTCTAGCACACTGTAAAAAAGATTTGGTTTCGAATTTTTTTTAATTTATATTCAGAACACATGTAATATTTTACTTTGTTAATTATTAAAAGTAAAAAAAGTTTAATTTAATTTGAAAATTGAAATAACGAAACGGTATATAATAGTAACATGTACTAATTTGTACTGCTGTAATGGCAGAGCTAGTTTTTCATTATTTTCAATAAATTACACGTGAATATATTTGTTTTATAATTTTTATAGTATTTAAAAGGGTTGAAGTTTCGAATAATTAGTTTTTAAAACGTCTCTATATAGCCAATTGTGTAGAATTTAAATAAATAGAGCACTTTCGGCAAGTTCTCTCATTTATCGTGTGTTAAAAACTCTATTTTTAATATCCAATTACTCAAAAACCATACGTCCAATATTGAAAATAAAAATGAATAAAATATATGAGTTATCCATAAATAACATATTCAAATTTTAGACTTTTATCTATACATTGCTCTAATGATCGAATAACCTTAATTTCTTGTTTAAAATGTCGCCAAAAACTGAAACAAAAAAATGTAGTATGAAAACTAACCTGTCATCATTTGTCCGGGTCCCGGACTTGCAGACAGACCTCCCGGAGTTGACATGAGTCCATGGGGTCCGGGTACACCTCCTCCGCCCCCTCCACCACCGCCGCCTACTTGTTGTGCTGCTTTCATCATTTTTTTGTATTTACTTCTCCGGTTTTGGAACCAGATCTTAACCTGTAAACAAAAATAAAATACATATTAGATATTTAATAAAGCCATAAGAAAATATAAATTATAAGCATAGGTGGGCCCAGTTAATCGAAAAGTTAAGTTCGTTAATCGTTAATCCGTTAATAAAAAAGTTAACCGTTAAAGCGTTAAAATTCCGAAAATGTAACGGAAGTTAAAGTTAACCGAAAATTCGAAAATTTAACATTAAAAATGATTATATTGGCAATGTTAAAGAATTTAATACTAAGTAGGTAATTTTTTTCTAAAGTTTTCGGTTACGGTAACAAATAGTATTATCTTTCCTCTTTAAAATGAGTTTTAACTTTTTACTGTACGATTTTTTTTAGCCGAGATACATGTACTAGTTTGAAGATATATTATTTTTATTAATAGAGTGTAGTATAGTAGACACAATTAACTTCACTACATACATATATCTTCAAAGTAGTATATTTCGGTGAAGAAAAGTCGCACAGTGAAATGTAAAAAATCATTTTAAAGAGAAAAGATAGTACTATTTGTAATCATGAAAGAAAACTTCAGAAAAAAATTACCTACTTAGTAATAAATTCTAAAACATTCCAAAATCGTAATTTTTGGGACTTTTAGGTTCAGATAACTCAAAAACCTGACGTGATGGAACCATTTGTACTACGAATTCGATTTCGGCATGACAAATACCTTATAACTCACTTTTATAATTTAATAATCAATTTACTAATTATTATACTATCATAGCATCTACGTTCCATTGTTTACAATTTTATTATTTTTTATTTTATAACTTTTCTATCGTAGTAATTTTCATTACTAAGTACCCATTACTGGTTTTATTTTATCCATAACTGGAGAAAAAACATAGATAACAAAAAAAGTTATGATTAAAAAAAAAAACAATAATATACCTTGCTCTAAAAGTGACCATGTTTGGTGCTTATACCTTAACCATATTTATACAAAAAAAATACAAGTGACTACACTAGACTAAATATACTTAAAGTTAACATGTTCTCTAATTAAAAAAAATACCTCTTCACCGTAAACACAATTTTTAACAATCGCTTCTAATTAGCTAATGAATATAATAATAAACACACCAAAAAAAAATATAGCATCATGTTAAATAAATCAACACGAATTTCACGTGAACGTTTCAAATTTGTACAAATTTGTATCAGATAAAAAAAAATATAATACCAGATAATTTTTTTATTACTTCATTCAGAACATCGTGTAGCTACTAAAGAATACCGATTAAAAATTATTCTTTTTTAAATGAATATTTAAAAGTTTTATTACATTAGATCATGACAGTTTTGCGTGTGGAAGTTATTTTTTTTTAAATAAAATATATTATCTACATATGTAACAGTGATATGTAAATATGTATGTATGTATATCATGCAACTATTAAATCAACAAATATATTTTATAATATATATGCTGTTATATTCATTCTTTATTGTTCTTTTTAACTGTTTATATATGTTTTATTATACTTCTTTTATATACATTTGCCGACTTATTTAGCTCACTCACCTATTGTTACTATTTGTATGGTAATACATGGAGAAAAAATGAGTCGATGGTTTAATAAAAAAAATTACAGTTGCTGATTAAGGGGGTTAGCAAGTCTAGCGCCTCTGAAAATACTCAATATTTTGGAATTTACTGTGGTCAAATGAAACAACGAATTAAAGCTAAATAACAGATCCATGTCTCTGGCACCCCCTTTTTTGAAATTCGAATTTTATTATATGCAGTTCGTTTGTGCTTCGTTTGTGCACGTTTGTGCAGGAAATACTTTCGTTTGTGCTTTAACCCTTTAGGAGATATTTAAAAAAATAAAATGGGGTGCTGTAGACATGCGAGCCCCCCCTTTCTTGAAATTTAAAATTTATTGTATGCAGTTCGTTTGTGCTTCGTTTGTGCAGTAAATCCCGTTGTTTGTGCTTTAACCCTTTAGGTGGTATTCACAAAAATCAAAGGGGGTGCTTGGGACATGCGAGCCCCCCCTTTTTGAAATTCAAATTTTATTATATGCAGTTCGTTTGTGCTTCGTTTGTACACGTTTGTGCAGAAATTTTCATCGTTTGTGCTTTAACCCTTTACATGTTATTTATTTTTAAAAATACCGAAAACATGTCTCTGGCACCCCCTTTTTGAAATTTAAATTTTTGAATGTGCAGTTCGTTTCTGCTTCGTTTGTGCACGTTTGTGCTGAAATTATATTCGTTTATGCTTTAACCCTTTAGGAGCTATTCGTATAAAAAAACCGTTAATGCTTTATAAACATGATTGCATCTGAATATTAGTTTTCGAAAAAAGTATACGTCTTGTGTTCTTATTTATTTAACTAGAAGCTCTGTAAAGAACTACATATGTACCTATGTGTAATTTTTCAAATATAGTTTTGATAATAACTATCTAAAATTTTATTGAAGATATAAAACTGTTTTAAATTTAAGCTTAGTATTTAATAATATTAAAAATAATAAGTCTATCCGTCTGTCTATTTAAAGAAAATATAAATGACTTCAGGAAAAATTATTTTATTTATAAAATTCCATAGAACCTGAATTTTTGTAGTATAAATAAATATATTAATTGGACACTATAACGAACAAAAAAGTTTGACTACCGCGTATTTAAAGTCTAAAATAACATGAAAGAATACATTAATGACTACATAATAAGAAATTGCTAAATTACATACAATAGGTCAATCAAAACTGAACTAGGGTATGGGGCAGAAAGTGGGGGGGTTAATTTTCATTGAAGAAAATATTAAATACGTTATTTACACTTTATTGGAAAAGGAGAGACGGTGCCTTTGTTATACAAATACCAATTAAGCTGTCATTGTCCGACACGTGCCTTGGCGTTTTGAATTATCTTCAATGTAATTTACAAACGATGATAACGAGATAGGATTTTCTCTGCAGGGGAGGGTTCTTTAATGGCCCATCAAAGGCCAGACGAAGAAAATTGGATATTTAGTTTAAAAAATATATTTATACATAAACCAGCTATTATATGTATGAAAATAATTAAATAAGAAAAGATGTTACAGATTATAATAGAGAAAAAATAAATTAACTTTTTATTTTTATATCTGGTCTAATTTTGATTTATCATATTTATACTAAAAATTATACATATTTCTAGGTCAAATAGTTAAATAACTAGAAGGCTATGACGGACAGACAGACAGACAGACAGTTGATTCTATAAAGGTTAATATATTAGTGCATAACAGTGTCCATTTATGATATAATTTTTTAATATGTGTAAAAAATTATAGTTCTTTTGTTTCAATCAAAAACTTTTTAAGAAAAAAACAAAACCGATTTAAAAAAAAAAACGCTGAATAGTAAATAATAATGAAATTTAACAGATTTTGAAGCCGGTTTCAATTTTGTCTTTCTTAAAAAGTTTTGTTTACTGCCTTGGTACCGACTTTAAAAACAAATAAAAATTATTGTATACTTTTCAGTATTTTCTATTTTATTTTTATTTTTTTGAGCAGCGTATCTAAGAAGTCCTTGGTCAGATTCTGATAAAATTTATATGGGATCACCTCGGGAGTATACTCTTTCAAACAAACAAAAAATCATCCAAATCGATTCATATTTCACCCCCCCCCCCCCAAAAAGTGTCACAACTCAAAAAATGTCATATTTGAGATAAATATGTACAATGATTCCAAATTACTATATATTTCTACTAAAAATTATCATCAATGTACTTCGTGTACCTACCGTCAACAAAACTAGCATATTCTAAAAAAAATTTACATTTTTTATTTTATTTTTAAATACTTAATCACAAATAGTTACTATTTTTCAAATATCACAAGAATACTGAAATATTTAAATTAAACACTCTGTATCAGTCCTTTTCCTAAACTACCTTTACAATTTTGATTTACCTAAATTGTTATAATTTCATTTATTCCTATTTCCTCAAAGTTAAATTTTTTGAGATGTAATACTTTTTTTTCTGGGGGTACGATTTGTCGGAGTTATGCTTGAACAAGAACATAAAAAAATGAAGTTAACCCTTTGTAGCCCCATGTAACATTTCTGTAACAAACCTCAATAATCCCGCTAATATACGTACTAAATATATTTAGTTCATTCAAATATGTGTGACACTACTGTACCATACCTACCACTCAATAACTTAGTAGCAAGTAAAATTCACAGATGGCATAACCTATTGACTTACGTATTATTACGTAACTATTGGCAGTAAAGCAGGACCAGATCGGCTACTGGCCGATTTGGGTAGAAAAAAGAATACGTTGTAAGTTTCCCCAGTGTACTGGCGTTTCACAAACAATTTGCGAAAAATGCGGTGTAGCATTATGCTACAACAAACAAAATAATTGTTTCAAATCCTGCCATACCATATACGTGTTTTTTACGATTAACTCACAGTAATGTCACTCCCAAAAAAGTCAAATAAATATTTTTAAATTTCTGAAAAATACGTGTTTTTTTATATGCGTCTAAACATAATTTTAAGTATTTTTAAGATCTTGAGCTATAAAGGGTTAAAAATACGAAATCGAGATGAATATGTCAGTTTCAAATTTATTATAATAAGATTAATTTTGCAAAACATATAACAAGATATACAATACGAATACAATAAATAGGTTAAGTCAGTTTTAAAAGTAATTAAAACAGAAATCACGTGAGTACAGATGGCATAATGAAAGGTGTATATAATATATGTATGTTAGATATTTGGGTAACGTGAAACTGGCAACCTTTAACACATCTTTCACTATGTAGTATAGTATATATGTACACAAAGTGCAAGGCGGCCGCGGCAAAGGTCAGTCTGTTGTGTTTTTGTTTCCAACGCCAAGGCCGACTCTGACTGACTGACTGACTGACTGACAGTTGGCTTGTTAAAAATCCGTTGTTTTTTACTTGGTATTTTGTGGTATTTGTTAATGAGAGAGTATACCTATATAGTTTAGATTTTAAACTAAACTAACGCGCGAGTTTATTCTATTGCGTATATATTGATATTAGTAGTTGGGGTATCTAGCTTGGAATATATTTATTATTATAAAGGGGGGATAAAGGGGATCAATCTTCCCCCTCCCCATGAGTCTACGAAAATTATAATATAAGAACTTTTTTTTTAATTTTTGTACTTTGCACTACATAAAAAATGATATTCATAATGAAACTTGTGTAATACTGTCATATCTCCCCCCATCGCAAAAAGCTATCTACGCCACTGAACAGGACTACAATAAAAAGGGTCTTGTACAATCGGGCTAAGTTTTTCTTATTTAATTTCAATAATAAAAAATGTTTAGTTTTCTTAAAAAAATAGCAAAAAATATATATCTAAATTTTGAGAGCCTCTACAGGCCGTGATGATTTTTTTTAATTAAATCTAATAAGTAATTCTTGTAGAGCAGACTTTTTTCTTCAATTTACTTTTTTTTGTATTGCTATGCGACGATTTTTGACCGAGTTATGAAGAAATCAACATCTTGCTTTCCAAATCTGCCCTTGTATTTTTTATGATTGTTTTTTTTTTTTTTTTGCTTTGATCGCAAATATCTCACTCAAAAATGGTTGTACAACGATAGATACAGAGAAAGAAAATTTAAGAGAAAAGTCTAATTTATAAACCATTTATTCGGTTTGACCAAAAAAAATTATAGCTCGTAGAAGCCATCAAAATTTATAAAAAAATATATTTTGTTGTTTTTTTTTTTGAAATTTGGATCAAACAGAAGAAAATATTTGGTTGCATCTGAAACAACATTGATTTCCTTATGCACTGTACTTAAAATCTATACCCTGTGTATAGATTAAACTATGTAGACAGTTAAATAGATAGTTTACACTGATTTGAGAGCATTATTTTTTTTCTCTAAATATTTTATCATAATTATTTTTTAAGACGTGGTTGTTTAAGTATTTCCTATCAAAATGACGCAACACATGATATTAATTTCTTGGAAACTGTGGATCGTACGATTTTTCAACACACATACACACACACACACACACACATAGAATGCACACGCAAAGTTATATAGATATAATAATCTAGGTTCAAATAAAAATCTCGATAGTTTTTAATAAAAAATATAGTATTATAACAAAGATTTAGCTGTATTTAATACAGTGTTGTCTAAATTTTGACTATATTTAGAAGTGGATCTAGAATAACAATTGGAAGAAGGGAGTTAGCCCCCCCCTCCCTTCCCGCAACGAAAAAAATGTTCATTAAGTCATTTAAAAGAATTTGTTACCGAGAATGAAAAAAATTACCTACTTGGTAATAAGTTCTTGAACATTTGTTAAAATCATTATTTTTGACATTTTTTTTACAGTATAGTATAATTGGGCAGTTAGGGTTTGTTAATATTAATATATCGAGATAGAAATTGTCGAGCTTACAAACATTACCCGTGTATATAAGGTTATATATTTCTACGTTTCTTGCGTTCGTGAGGCTTCGGGCGGAAAGATATTGAATAAGATTAAACAAACGTCACTGCAAGTGTTGGTTATTTTTTTTTCTATTATTGCTAATAGCATTCATTTCATAACACAACAGTTACAAAGTCCTATTAATGCATCAGGGACGAACTTAAATACATAATTTTGTCGTTAATTCTTAAAAATAGTCATTTTGACGAATGAAAACAGAAAATTAAATTTTTTTCTGCTATCAAATTTTTAGATTTTTACCAATAAAAATAAAATTTAGAATTCTTAGGAGTCGTCTATAAAATATGTAAGCAAGGGGGGAGGGGAGTGACGAAAAGAGAGGCAATTACAAAGTCCTATTAATGCATTAGGGACGAACTTAAATACGTCATTTTGTCGTTAGTTCTTAAAAATAGTCATTTTGACGAATGAAAACAGAAAATTAAATTTTTTTCTGCTATTTCTGCTATAAAATTTTTACCAATAAAAATAAAATTTAGGATTCTTAAGAGTTGTTTCTAAAATACGTAAGCAAAAAGGGGGAGTGACGAGGAGAGAGGGTCCGAATAGATAATTTTTTAAACTTTAGATTTTATTTTTGAATATTGTTTTTTTTCTTCGTTATAATAAAAATAATCATTCATTTGATGGGGTCTATAGATTTTGTGACGCATAATTAGGTATGAGGTTGAAAACAAATTTAATGTAGTTGTCAAAGGGGAGGGAAGGGTAAAAAATGTGTGAATTTTGAGTGATTTATTTTATAAATGACCCATTATAAGTTTAATTTTTAATCGCGTAAAAAAAATTTATTGTCATTGATAAATTATTTCTATAACTTAAAGTTACAATCAAAAATGTATTAAATGTATTAATGCATAAAAAAAATACGCAAATCGCAGAAAATATAAGGAATACTTTATTAGCGCTCTTATTTTTGATGGCATGGACTTAAAACTTGATAAATAAAAGAGCCTTAGACTAAAAAAAAATATTCTTGAAATATCCGAAAGAAAATGTGTTTTATAATTTTTATTGTATTTCTAATTTTGTAACAAAATATAATATTCTTAAAATACTGTATCAATTATTTTAGAAAATAATATAAGTATAGCAAGCCCGTATCCAAAGAAGGGGGTCGCAGGGGAACATATCCCCTAAATCTACACCTGCCCAAAATGTGTAATATTAGATTTTTTATACTAAATTATGAAGAATTTTTTTTTAATTTATTCCCACGGAAGGGGGGGGGGGTAGGTACGTTAAATTGACAGACTTCTTTATTGGAATAAAAGAAAAGTATATAACTTTTTGAAAGCTAAATAAAAACCACATTAATTTTGTATAATTATTTAATACATGCCATTTTATTATTTATAATTTAAAATGCATATACAATATAAGAAAACAGGTGGCAATAAGCTAAGATAAAGTTAACATGATGCTAAAAACAGTCGGTTATCGTACAAAACTCGATATATGTTGTAATGATGGCAAATTTACTTGAAAAAAGTTGTAGAAAAAGTTTTTAAAGACGTCACATTTATCATCTGCTACATTTAATGAATACAGAAATGTCGTTTTATGGTTTTTTTCTAACCAATTTTGTCAATTTATATTTCGATCCAAAAAGTTGATTTTTTGATTGGCATCTTTATTATATTTTAACAGTATCTTTTTTTTCTTTATACACGACTTTCTTAATATGCTTTGTCTGGTGTCTGTTAGTTAGTACATATATAAAAGTCAAATATTGTAATTAATTTTTTTAATTTGCTTCCCGGTGTCCGATTGGTATGAAATTTTACATGTTCAATATAAGAATTAATCATTTAATTCATCAATTACGTGAATTATATATAAAGTTCCAACCAGGTGTATTTCTTAATTTACAATTAGGGGGGGGGCATGGTTTGTAAAATTTTGTCGATCTGTCTGTCTGTCTGTATGTCTGTCTGTAGACGCTGTAACTCAAATACGACAAATCGTAGAAGGGTGAAATTTTATACTTATAACTATAAGATACATTTTTGTCTGGATGAAAACCTCCTATTTTTTATCTAAAACATTTTTGTCTTATTTCCAAAATAAATCAAAAATTAAAAAAATGACAAAGAAAAGTAAATCCGTTTCCGTCTTAGTTATTTTGTTCAACAAAATTCATTCGATACATAATATATAAAATAATAAATAAAACAACTAATTGTCTAAACGTCAAAAATTTAATAAGCAATAATAAAATAATAATTAAATAGGTATATTTCTGAATTTTTATTTTTTTAAAATACCAATATTTTATATTATATTTATTGTATTTAATTACTATTTATTATTTTAGCCTGACGATGATTCTGTGAATCGAAAGCTCGCTACGTTTCCTTGCTTATTAAATTTTTGACGTTTAGACAATTAGTTGTTTTATTTATTATATTTTAACGTCACTACTAGTATATTCAAATAATATTTCTATAGTTTATGTTCCATTCATTTTATTATATCTTTTATTAGTTTGCCAGAAATATGTTTCAATACAATAAGAATCACGTATATACACTGTTCACTATCAGTATTACGTATAAGAAAGTCCCATAGCACCCATGGCAGCTTTTTTTTTCATCAGAGTTTTGGTGTTAGGGTGAGCCCCGTACAACCACGACTATGATTTACTATTTTTATTTTGAGTATTGTTATTGTTTATTTATATTTTTATTAAATTTATTTAACTGTGCATTTTTAATTACTTGTTTATTATTGTCTTTTACGTAGTTTTTTTTTGTACTGCAGTTTTTTTTAAATGATTTTTAGGAATACATATGCGATCAACACTGTCTTCTAGACCTATAGGCTCAGGCCCTGTGAGAGCTTCAACGAAGCTTGGGCCAACCCACATTTTGGGGACCCCATACCCCCCCCACCGAGCATAAGGACATTCTAAATAAATTTCGTACTGGTAACATTCTAATAATTTTCTGATATTATTTTAGTATTAAAAATCAGGGGTTTTAAAAGAAAATTTTGCTTTCTACTTAAACTTTTACCACAAGGTGTATCTTTTTTGCAGTATATTTATGTTTTTTAAATAACCTCTGTTAAAAATAGTATAAGTATCAAAAAATATGTAAAATATAAATAATTTTCAAGGCGCCGGGGCCCCTGAGACACAGGGGGCCCGGGCCATATGGCCCCTCTATCTGGACCTGCCTATAACCACTGAACCGTTTACTGTAGAGAACTGAGTGGAATTTTACTTCGCCAAATAGAAGAATTTTTCTGTCTAAAACAAATCGATAAGTATGTAGGGATATGTTTGTATGTATATTGTATACACAATAGAGAGATGGAGGAGGGGGGGGGATAGCCCTCAATTCTGTTGTATACTCACACAATTTAAACATCGCATATATAATAAATAATATTACAAAAAAACACAGTGACTCATCACCAGTTACATTTATATTGGTTAAACAATTCATTTTAAATTTGCTCTATTGATATGACTAACCATAGGCTCATACACACATGACACTGCGTGGGTATAAAAACAAATTCAGCAGCATCCGCACGGGAGGGGGAGTGGGGCAGAGGGGTTAATTGGCACCTTAGAATGTCTCAGATGTAAATTAAATAAATATTGTATAATGTTCTAAATCTAAATTTATACTAATCAATAACATAGTTAGTTGGAGTTGAGGTGATAAATATTGATCATGATAGAAAATGAATGATAGCACGCCAATTTTGAATTATCCTGAATTATTAAATTTTAAACTTCTTTCACTTTTTCTGAAATTTCTCAAGGAGTAGTGGGAAGCGATAAAAAATCGAATAAAAGGTACAAAAACTAGAAAGTGTCAGCTTTAAAATGCGTTGTAGAACATCAAAATCAATTCAAAAGAAATTGAAAAAATCAAATGCATTTTACGTGTTAATATTCGATCGCTCGGTGGCACGTGTTAATAATATCAAATCACTTTAAAATTTTATATGCATTTTTTTTCGTACCTTTAAGAAATTAAGCGCCACCCTAATGTACACAAATATACAAGACTGAATATCATGAAAATGGTCCATTTTACTGAAAAAATTAATAGGACATAAATTACAGAGCATAACATCCTCTATAACATTTGTTTGGATTATTTTTTTCAATTACGCACCGTTTTTGAAATAATGTAAAAAACTTCAAAATATTTATTCATATGTACCTATACATTTTTTTTGTGCACATTTAAAATTATTTAAAAGGGACTATAACTTCTAAATTCTTACTCAAAATGATTTGAAATTTCAATTAGTAAAACACGATTTCATAACAAACATTTTAAGACCATTTCGAAATTTGTATCATTTATAGTTACAGAGTTCTATGTGACCAAACATGGCAAGTTTTTTTTATATACTACATATTTGGGTTTCTTCATATTCCCTCCAAAAAACATCGCGATTTTTTGCAGCCATTAACAAGTACAGTTATATTTATTGTCAGTGGCAATAAGAAGAAGATAAAGAAGAAGAGTTGTTGTGAGTCACATATATATAACTCGACAGACCGGCTTGTCGATTGTTCTTAATTTGATTTATAATTAGTTCTAGAAACTGACCACTTCAAGTCAAAAACCATCAATTTAATTAAGCAAATGTGGTACTTAACATTTTTATTATATCGGCCGATGATTATTGTATGATTGATGGGCATAGATTGTGAAATAAAACTAATAAATGGGATTTCTTTAAAGCTTCCGCTTTCATATTAAATAATATATCGGATTTTATATAATTAAGTTTTAGTAGAAGAATTCTTGCACGTACCTACTTTTCATGGGAAAAAATGTATTTAAAAAAAAGTGTCCAGTTTGGCGACATACAACTCCGGAACTATATAACATAAAAAGTCCAGATAAGTCTTAAAATATTTGTTATTATATCTAGTTCTTCATATTAAAATTTCAGACCATTTTAATAAACAGCTCAGAAGTTATAGCCCTTTGAGTAAAGAATATAAAAATCACCGATTTCTGGATTAATAATATCTTCAATTTAGAAACATACTGGTAGAAAAGATTTCTCAAACCAAGTAAACGTTGTTTTGTATATAACGAAAACAATATTTTCTTAAGACAAGCAATAATCTCTTAAACCAACTATAGTATTCTTGAACGAAGGAATAACGTAGTTGGATTAAGGGTATGTTTCTTATATTAAGAAAATATTGTTTTCGTTATATACAAAATAAGGTTTTCTTGGTCCAATACAGTTTTTTTTCTGTGTAGTATTAGGGAACTATAAATCATAGAAACTTCTAAAATTCTAAAATGTTTGTTATTTTGTCTATTTTTTTATATCAAAATTTCAAATCATTTTAATAAATAGTTTAGAAGTTATGGCCCTTTGAGTAAAAAACATAAAAACACCGATTTCTGGATTAATAAAAATGTTTCCAATTTAGCGACATAGTATCCCGGAACTATAAATCATAGAAAGTCTAGGATAGTCTTAAAATATTTGTTATTTTATCTAGTTTTTTGTATTAAATTTTTAAATCGTTTCAAAAAATAGTTTAGAAGTTATGGTCCTTTGAGTAAAGAACATTAAAAAAAAAAAACACCAATTTCTAGTTTAATAAAAATAACTCCAATTTAGTGACATACTACTAGGAAACTATAAATCATAGAGAATCCAGGCAAGTCTTAAAATGTTTGATATATAGTCTAGTTTCACTTGTTAAAATGTCAAATCTTTTCAATAAATAATTTAGAAGTTACAGCATTTTGAGTAAAATATAAAAAAAACACCAGTATCTGAAAATTTTCAATTATTTTTCTTGAGTCAAAAAAATCAATTTAAACCTGAATCCAATGCATTTAGTGGCAAAACGTAGACCCAAATAAACTCCCCAACAATTCAACTTGCACCCAGAAGCCACGAATCACTTGTAGAACGTCTAAAATCATGATACCAAGTTTGTAACTTAAATTATATTTAAAACAACATTATGTCCAATCATTTATTGTAATAAATGGCCATCATTAAGTGAAACAGGCATTACATATGTACATACATATATTACCTGACAGTCACACACACACACACACACATGCGCGCGCACACATACATACAATATTGAATGTTGTGAACATGAATGAGATCTATAATTGGTCCTAATTGGTTGATTAATCTAGCTAGTTGATCATAGCAGGCGAGTGTGTGTCTGTCTGTGTGTGTGAGTGTGTATGTAACACGTGTACCACCACGTGGTCTAGAGGTAAGAGTGCTTGTAGATTTAGTTTAATACCGAAATATGGTTTTTGATTCTATAGTTTGTAAATATTAAATAATTAATGTTTACACTGGTAGAAAGGGTTTCTCAAACCAAGTAAACCTTGTTTTGTATATAACGAAAACAATATTATCTTAAGGTAAGCAATAATCTCTTAAACCAACTATAGTATTCTTGAACGAAGGAATAACGTAGTTGGATTAAGAGTACTTTTCTTATATTAAGAAAATATTGTTTTCGTTATATACAAAACAAGGTTTTCTTGGTCCAATACAGTTTTTTTTCTGTGTAGATGAAATTTGATATAGAGCATTTAAAATTGACTTTTTTTTTAAATCAGATGGCGTACTTTTACTAATAAATAATTTATTTATCTCTGGTTTTTTAGAAATAAAAAAGGGGTATTCAGCCCTTATAGAATCTTTTGAGAATATCATCGATCAAGTGCTTAATACTTTGCAGTTTTATCATATCGAAAAAATTTAAAGTTTTAAAATAATTACAATTTTTTTTGGTCATAATTTGCACCTTCATGATTTTTGCCCATTTTTATTTTGGACGCATCTGCGGATCATGTTTGAGATCTATAGTTTTAATATATACGTATTTTTATCGTATCTGTCAAAATAACAAGTTACGAATTCTTATTACGAAAAGTAAGTTTACAAAAAAACTTGTCAGACAAAAATTACTCAGTTCGGAGAGGAGAATATTGTGCTATTTTTTATATGAGTTTTCAAAAAAAAAATGATTAGAACTTCTATTTTTATTATGCAGATCTAATTCTACGTAAAACAGTATGCAAAGACTAAAAATTAGCAAAGAAATTTTATCAATTAATTTTTATTTTTTATTTTAACCCTCTCATGCATGGTGTCCATATTTGAGAACATTTATATAACACCCTGAATTATGAAGTGGATGCGTAAGTCGTACGTACCACGTGCAGGTGCGTGTAACTAGTTAGAAATAAGTAAAGTATATTTTTACTCGAGAAAATTCGGCTATATTAAATTTTAAAAAATCTATACAACAAAATTGTAGTTTTCCAGTTCTAAAAAACTGTTACCATTAAAAATCTCATAAATAAAAAATAACATACAATTGCCCCCTTTAAACTAAAAAACTTTTGTCTGAAAAGTTTTTCTGTTAATAGTTTTCTTTCGGATTTAAAAATTCGGAACGTTTTTTGTCTAAAATATTTTTAAGAATAGTATGTAAAAGATTATTTTTTTTATTTAAATTTTTCTAAATACCATATAGTAATAGTATTGCCCTTATAAAACTAAGTAACTTTTGTCTGAAAGTTTTTCTGTTAACAGTTAAAAATTCATAACGTTTTTTACATAATATATTTTTTAGAATATGCAAATTCAGATTCTTTTTTTTAATTTAAATTTTTCTCTACCGAGCATTTTGTTTTTTAATATTTATTGTATTTGAGAATAAATAGAAGTTGCGTTTCTTTTATCATGCAGTCTATTCAGCGCTCTTACTTAGATGTTCCCAGTGATATGGTTCACATTAACACAGGTGTATTTTCGATGAGTAAGCGAAAAAAATTTGTTTCCGGTTCCTATTCGCTACAAAAATATACAAAATATTCAGTTATTCATTCTTAGATCAAATTGTTTTTAAATATATACAATGTAAAATAAGAACATGTTATAATACGCTCTTGGTTTTAACTACGAAAACTATAGTCTATCTTTTTTATAAGAATTTCTGTCGAAAAAATATACACATAAAAAAAAGAAATCTAAAGAATTACAAATTTTTCCCTGTATGTATACATCCCAGATAGTAGCGACAATTTATTATTATAAATTATATTTTACTCTCTGAAACTGTTATGCGGTGTTTACACCGAAAAAAACAAAACAGAAACACGGTGTTTTTTTGACAAAAAAGCAATATACCCTATACATTTTTAAATACGAAGTATTTTAAAGACACGATGTTTCTGTTTTGTTTTTTCGGTGTAAACACCGCATAAAGCTGTAATATTTGCAGTTTATCCATCAATTTTTATTGAGTATCTGCAAACATTATTACAGTTTCAGACTGTAAAGAATATTTTATAATAAATAGGTTGTCGCTTATTATCTGGGATGTACCTACACAGAAAAAAATAATTTGTCTATGTGTTAAAAAATGTGATCAATGTAAAAAATCTGTGATCGATTTGGCTCTGATAGATGTTGTTTTGTTGATATGATAATTTTTTATTAATATGGAAATATCCACGTTTATCTTATTATTGATAAAGGTATATTATTACTAACAATATTCTTATAACGGTGAAAATTTTGTTTCGTATTGAAAACATATATTTTAAATACAAAAAAATATTTAATAAATGACATCACTGAATTTACCATATCGAAAATTGCACTTTCACTAGTTGGGTGGTGTAAAAAAAAATTCACACTGATAAATATTTACTAATACAACCATCATGTTTAATTTATTTGAGAGATTCGTTAGTTGGTGTAATAAATTATTTATTAATTTGACAAATGAAAAGATTTTTAGATAGACATGAAGATATATTTTTCAAATGAATAAAATATCCTCAATAAGATTTGTTTTATTATTATATTAACAAGATAAAATTAAGTATTTTTCCATCTCAAATTTTCAATAAGATCGAATTTTTTTCTGTGTACAAGAAAAAAATGTAATTCTTTAAGTTTTCAAAGCAAGAATGATAATATTTTGAATCGTTTCAAGATTACTACGTCAAATAGTACCTAATACAGTCGAAATCGTTTACAACGATATCGTTTAATATAGCAAATTTGTTGTAACGACTCAAAATAACATTTCGACTGAATCCCGCATATATAATTGACTTTTTACCAGTTTTTACGATTATCAGCTTTTACGATCGAATATGACTGGTCCCTTCGATGTCGTTACAACCAATTTCGACTGTATTTCTTTAAAAATCGAGCGATTTTCTTCTGTAGGCTTTCTTGGCCGTTGTCCATAGTAGCTAACTTTTCGGGTTGTTGTCCACGTTGTCTTGTTATTAAACTTGACGTTTCGACTCTCATGTCGGAGTCTTCTTCAGAAGTGATTCTGAAACTGAGTTTCAGAATCACTTCTGAAGTTTAAAAACAAGACAACATGGACAACAGCCCGAAAAGTTAGCTACAATCGAACGATTATTATGAAATAATTTTCTCCGTATAAATATTGAAGAAAATTGAATTTTGAATGAAGAACCATGAGTTATTAGTACGTAAGCCAGTTCACACGAATGCACCTTGGCTTGGATATTAAGTTTTTCTAAGTATTTATGTTATATGCAGCCTCAGGGCTCCAAAACTCCACATATACAGTCCAACATCTGATACAGAAATATTAATATTTATACACGATTCTACTACGGATACTAACTAAACTAGTACTATTTCCTAAGGCTCACCAACAAATCCAACATACAACCTTCCCACCGAAAGAGACAGCCACATACAACCACAACGTTACTGTATATGTTCATCTCTTTCTGACAAATGACAATCACCTCGGGGTAATTATCTGTACGACATACTCATCCTGATAGAGATGGTTAGATACAAGTGTAGTGTTGTAATGTATGACTGTCTCACTCTAGATGGTGACAGGATATCGGGATGCTTTATTATTCAGTTTTATTGTAATTTATGCCGTTTTTAATGTTATATAGAAAGAGAAATTAAAAACGAATCGGTTGTAGATTAATGTCATGTAATATTGCTTGTAAGTATTTACATAAAAGTTTTGTAAAACCTAATAATATATTTATTTGGATGTAACGAAGGTAATAAATATTGACACAAAGTGCTACTGGTTGTTGGTAATTAGCTTGTGTTCAACTTAATTGTATTTGTTTATTGTTAAGGACTTATTCGTTCATTCATTTACATATCTATACATGTGTAGTTTGTCTTGTTCTATCTTATTTTATTTATCGAATCCTTTTTTCTATATATTTTTATGTCCGCACTTAGCAAATTTGCAAGCTAGCCAGCACTCACAAATGAGGTTATTAATTTTGTGATAGTATCTTTGGATTTTCTATAGAATTTAGAGCAGTGATATTTCAACGTATTGTAACACAGTTGGTGCAGACTCTCACCGTATAAAATAATTATCATAATAGCACCACTGTTTTAACACCCTTATTTGTGTTTACATACAACACGTGCGTGAAACTTGTCAAAGTCTTCATGAAACTCCAAGTGAACTGTCATATAAGTTTGATATCTCATTTGAGAGTGCTTGCTAGATAGCAAATTTGCTAGGTCCTTTATAATACCGGACATTAAGCTATAATTGGGCTCAACACCAAAATGATTTTGACTTAAATTTGTACCAAAACGATCACTTGGTTTTACTGAGGGATCTTTTTTTGAGTAAATATATCGAGTTTTTTTTACTAAAATTTATAGTAAAGGGTCTTAAGATTATGCGTACAAAATTTCATGCCAAAATTTATAAAGCTTCCAGGGTTATGCTCAATCTACACGAAGCTAGTTTTTTAAAGGTAGGATAAGCTAGCATTTCAAGCCAGGATATTTTAATAGAGCCCCATCCTATCCTGGACCCCATATTCTCGAGCTCACTCGAGAATACGTCGATTCGAGTTTTTCGTTCGAGATTTTAAATTTCGCATGTTGAGATTTTTCATTCGACATTTCTATAGAAACAAAGTCGCATCGAGATTCGAAAATACCGTATAATTTACACAATCGAGATTCTAGTAAATAACTTAGTGACTTTTAGTTTTAGCTCAGTAATCTCGAATGAGAAAAAGTCTAACGAACTCGAGAATAGGGCCCTGGTTTGAGATGCTAGATTAAAAATTAAGCTAGTTTAGTTTACACTGGGCTAGAGCTACTAGCTAGCTATCCTAACTTTGAAAAACTAGTAGATCGGGCATTATGAGTCCTGAACCGATTTTCTCGAAAAAGTTGGTTTGATATAACTATATAAAACTATTGAACCGACTTGCATCAAATTTGGTATGAATGTTGATTAAATATCTTTTTATTGTTTGATGTATCAAAATAGTATTTTTCGTAACTGCAAAAAGATTGAAGATTTTTTTAAATACAAATACAAATATGGTTTATTAAAAAAAATCCTTTCACGTTTATGTATTTTATTATTATTATCATTTTCTTAATACGGACTGCAGTAAATCAATTATGATGTATATATTTTAGAGTCTTCGGCTTTTGAACAGTGAAAACCCTATTCAAATTGGTTCAGTCGTTTTCGTGTTAAAAAATAATAAATATTTTTATTTTATTTAAGTTTGTATTTTGAAACCTGTAGGTTTTTAGACAAATTTTATACAACTGTAGATTTTCGGTGGTTAAATAAAAGGAGGTAAATGAATGAACTTATATCATTTGAAAGGTACTATGCTATATTATATGAGTATACACAAAAATCATGTATGTATGTTGCCGCTAAGGCAAGTAAAATATTGGTCGAATTCAACATAAATCTAGACCTCTTCCTATTTCACAAACAAACTAAAGTGATTTCACTACTGAAACACTTTTCCCTAATAGGTTTTGCAGAGTTAATTAGTAATTGTCAACTTATATGTACAATATATACACATGTCACGCACAAGAGAAGATCGGGTGAATAAAGAGAGGAGAAAGAAAGAAGAAAAAAAAACGCTTTCATTGACTTCTCCAAGAGATATTAAAAAAAAACACTATGAGATCCGTATCGAGTTGCACTTGCACAAAACATGCAATACGCGACTTATGACAATCGCAGTGCGCTAATTAGGGAGCGGATAATTACACACACACACACACATACACACACACATATTACATACAGACAGACGGACATATACACAAGGTGGCTGTCGGTGTTTATCTGATGGTAGGAATCGCTGAAGCCTAGTAAAGGACACTTACGTAAGGCCCTATGTATGTATGTACAATAACATCAGAGATGTTGGTGGTGAAGATACCATCAACAATTGAAGGTGATGACGTTATATACCAATGATAGACTCGTGATAACGGTGTGGTATCATTAAAGATAAATGTTTGTGTACTTGGTGGTTTGGACCGGAAGAAATGATAAGTATGTAATTGTATTGGGGGCTGTATCTTTGGAAGGGATTATTTTATAAGGAATGTTTTATTACCTTTTTTATTGGAAATTTAATGCTCTATAAAAAAGATTCTTTATAATTTTCACGTAGCATGTATCGTTTTTGAGATATTTTGGAAAGAAGGATTAGTTGGGGATACTAACTCATTTTTTATTATTAAGTTATAAAATTATTATGAGAACAGCGCCGTAACTACTGTCGAGCATAGGGGGCCCTCACAGCAGCGTAAAAAAACGTAACAATTAATAAGATGAAAAAATAGTTACGTGTCAACGAAAAAAAAGGTCATTAAAATTAATAGCACTTGAAAATAATGAGGTGACAAAAAAAGTATTTAGTTGTTATTTTGCATATATCGGGGTCCCCTCACATAGTCACACACTCTGCCCCCCCCCCTCCCTCGATCTTCTAGTTACGGCCCTGTGTGAGACAATATCCAAATTATCTCATAGTTTCTCCTATAATTTGGATACTATGGAAAGATGTAAAATATATTTATTTTTCATAAAAATTTTAATTTTAGATTCGAAAAAAATAACTATTTTTTATGCGAATTTTCTATTTTGCTTACACTAATAGAACATATAGTGTTACAGTTTTGGAATCACTGTATCGAAGGCGTTCAGGTACAACTAGAAAGGTGAAATATCCACACGATATTAATTCCATGGCGATGGTTTTACAATATGCAAACGATGCATATTAAAGAAAACAGTGTGTTTTGCCTAGATAATTAATTAGGTACGGTAAAAAATATAGTCGTAATAAATGTGTGTGTGTGTATGCACCAGTAATTAAAGAACGGAGGATTAAAAATATTAAACACAAATACAGCTTCACACAGGCACATTTTCATAACTTGATAATAATTATTAAATACCAATGTTTTTTAACAATTAAAATTAAAAAAAAAAAATAACACATTGAAAAGTATATAATAATCAAATTTAGCAGTTTTTGAAGTCGGTTTTATTATTTTCTTTCTTAAAAAGTATCTTATTGGCTTGGCACCGATTTTTTTTTTATTTTTCACATTCGAGTGGCGTAATTTTTAATTCCATTGTCAGATTCAGATAAAATTTATATGGGGCCGTCTCGGGAGTATACTCTTTCAAACAAATTAAAAATCGTTCAAAACGGTGCATATTTCTCGAAGTTATGCCTGAACATATGTATATCAAAAAAATATGTACAATTGATCGAATTAAGAACTTCTTTTTTTTAAGATCAAAATTAAGATTTTTGTAACATGTTTGCCCCCTGAATCTTGTCACACGCTAAACTCATGAACCACTGAATGAATTTTAATGAAACTTGGTTGGTTGGTTGAATCTGGCTATCTTTTTTAAGCATTAATCTCTTAAATTTCGGTTATTCATGCTATTTCACAGAAAATTTAAATGTAAAAAAATTTTAATTTTGAATAAAAATATTAAGTAATTTAAAATTGATACATCTTTTTTTAAACTCGTTAATATTAAAAAAAAAAATTAGGTGAAGATATAGGAATTTTTGTTTAGATTTAAATACATTTTAAAAAACATTTCTAATAAAAAATAGCTCGTATAAGTTGACTTTTAAAGTAAAAGTGTGCGTGTTGGACGCCCTCACACGATCAAATAAGGCGTCATTAATTAACTAAGCCACAAAAATACACACCTAGTTAAATCGCTAACGATACTACGTAAATTACGCAAAAAAAAAATAAAAAAACAAAAGAAGATTTAATAAAAAAGACGATCAAATTCGATTAAGTAATGTTTTTGCAATGTAATACATCAGGTAATTAACAAATTAACCAAAGAAAACGTTTGAAGCCAATATCAATTTCATTTCCGTAATTTTGCAAGCGGATAAAACAACATTTCAAAATCACGTTCAAAACTTTTGACAGCGAGAATGCAATTAAAAATTACTATTTCACTATTCGACAATCCGCCAAACACCTGCACCGAACGCACGCACACAACCGCAATTAACGCACCGTTGCGTTAATTTCCGTATCTCCGTACGCATTTCCACGCGGTTATGCACAAATCTACGACACCTGGTAAGATCGCATTCGAGTACACGTAATTTACGTAACTGTGGAATGAATTCGCGTTATAGAGTGCGCGTTTGAATGGGGTGTTTTGAAGTATTTAGATTTGCATGGTTTTAATAATGAATCTGTTACAAGGTTTACTACATGTAAAGAGTTCTGACAAGTTGCTTGCTTGCTGTACCGATATCTCTCATGATTATAATTATTATTACACAAGTGAGGTGGTATTTTGTAGAGATATGTCAGGTACATGTGTTACTGATATTGATGATAATATAAATACAAACTGAAAACATTTACTCGAAAATTTAAATAACTGTCCAGTTAACTAAATTAGTTAGACTCGTATCCCACTCAAAAACAGGCGCCAAAAACTGTTAGGATTCATAAGAGTTGATGATATACATTCAGTTAAACTAAAAATACACCTTAACCACAAAATTTATGTCACTCGACACGTGTTTCGACTTCACAAGAAGTCCTCATCAGGAGCCTAACGATTCCAGAATGGAATTCCAGTCTGGATTCGTTAGGCTCCTGATGAGGACTTCTTGTGAAGTCGAAACACGTGTCGAGTGACATAAATTTTGTGGTTAAGGTGTATTTTTAGTTTAAGTGACTAAGAAACCACAGTTTTCTCCGTTTTTCAAGTAAAAAAAAATATATATACATTCAGAAAGATTTATGTCTGGCATCATAAAAGGACTAGCAAAATTAGCTCGCTTGCAAGCACTCGCAACTGAGGTATTAATTTTATGATATTATCTATGGAAACTTCAATGTATTGTAGCATGATGACTAATATTAAAATCTATTCTATGATTAATGATGATCTTACGTGTCTCTTATTTGCAAAAAAATACTTATTTTTGCAGAAAATAAAGGTTTAATTGCAAAAAATGACTCTTTTAAAGTTAATTTTGAATTTGACGCCAAAACGCTGGCAGGTGACATTTCAGAGTTGTGACGTCACACTTCTTGTCAACAATAATCAAACATTCAGAGTTAGACAATAATTTAATTATTTTGTGTGTTAAAAATGAATTCCAAAGTATATAAGTTCTTAAATAAGGTACTTCCTAATAAACTTGAAAGAGGAATTGATATTTGTCTAAAATAAAAACGTTTACTGAGGCTTGACGTCATTAGCTCTGATTGGTGTTCTATTTAACATGGCGGATTGCTGTATTTTGCATTTTCATTTTAACAAAAATTATATTAATCTCGCTTTTAATATAAAAATAAATACATTTTTTAGAATCTTTTTAACCTGTTTCATTATTTAAAATCATAATTTCAATGATACTTTGTTACTCACTAGCATCATGCTTATAAGTATCATAATATCACCACTGTTTTTAGTGTTTACATACAACGCGTGCGTGAAACTTGTCGAAATCTTTATGGAACGCCAAGAGAACTGTCATATAAGTTTGTAACCTCATTAAAAATTGCTTGCTAGCTAGCAAATTTTCTAGCTCCTTTATGATACCAATCATTTTTAGCTCTATTTTAAAATAAATTATTAATTGTTTTGCCCACCCCCCACTTCCCCGCTTGCACATAAACATTTTAGAAAAATGGGAACCCTATTTGTATGGTATAGGTATATAATACCAATTTCTTAGAGGGGTAGTTTAATATCTATGTATAAATACCAAATATTCTTTTTACAGATATACCTTTGATACCTAACTTATAAATATCTCGTAAATACATTTTTGGAAAGACAATTAGATATTATTGTGTAAGAAAAATACTCCATTGTTATTAAAAAATCCTTTAAAGAAAATAGAACAGACAGTGTTGTATACTAACGATAATGATATTTTGCATAAATTATTACAAAAAGTAATCACAATGTATTGTGTATTGCATAAAAAATACATTTAATAAACATTAGCTTATTGTCTGCCTATCATTAAAACCTTCTACTTATTACTCATATATATTATAATTATCTGTCAATATATCTACTTAGTTGTTATACAATATAGTGTCTTTTAATATTGTTAATATCATTTTTTTCTGTACATATCCATAACTAATATGAAATTATAATATAGTTACCGACACGAGGCATGAGTATTTTTGAAAGATATACATAAAAGATACACAAAAATGTGGCTTAAGAAGGTTGATAAAATAATCTACTTTGGGGAAGAAGGGGGGGGGGGGGGTATAAAGCAAATGAAGGGTACGTAAAATAAATTAATTTAAAATACGCATACACGGGAATAAGAGGCTAAGTCCACACGGTTTTGGTAAAGTCATGTCGCTGGTGATGAATCATTACTGTTGATAATGAAAAGTGTTAGTACAGGGTGGCAAGTTTCTGGAAAACCGGGAAAAGTCAGGGAATTTTGCTATACAGGGAAAAGTCAGGGAATTTGGTTGGAAGTCAGGGAATTTTTATAAAAATGCAAAATCATAGAAATTCTTGCAAATATTTAAAGAGTGACGTTTTTTTAGTTTTTTTTAGATATTTTATCTATTTTTTTTAAATAAAAATCACGGTAAATATTCTCCTGGAAAACCGGGGAAAGTCAAGGAAATTTGTTCCAGAGAAATATTGGTCATCCTGTAGTAATACGGAAGGTGTCGGTGTGAAAAATAATACAAAAAAAGACCAAAATATTAAAATAAACGTTGGTTAAATAAAAAAGTGTTCAAAAACTGGTGAAAAACAATTTTTTTGTTTGGAAACTGGTTGATCAACACGATTCAAACTTCAAAATTCAATGTTATAAGATATAATTAGAAAAATAAAGAGAAATTTTTTAAAGATATCATTTATAGAATAAAATTATTCAAGTTATTAACCTTAAAACAGCGATAACTCAAAACTAGAAATTTTGACTGAGATTCTTTTTCCCGTGTACCCTTCAAATAAAAGAAAATCTGAATTTTTTGTTTTTTTTTTCGATGCACCCCTTAAACCACATGGCATTTTTTTATGTCACAATTCCTTATAAAAATAATTGGTCTAATTTAATCATATTGGAAAAGTTATTTGGGAAACCTGAAAAATACCCTATTTAAAATTATGCCAATTTTTAGTCAACCCGGATTTATTAAAAAATTCATTTTTGCATTATTTTTGACAAGCATAAAATCAAAATTGTAGATCTGCATTTTGGGTCAACATCATATTTATCACTGGTTTTTGATCTGTGGAGACTTGCAAAGATCTATAAACGATCTACAAAGATCTGTAACGTTCAAAACTTTGAAAATTCATGAATTTTCAAAGTTTAAAAATCATTAATTTACAATGATCTTCAGAGATCTTTGTAGATCATTTTTGATCTTTGTAGACCATTGTAGATCTTTGCAAGTCGCCACAGATCAAAACCAGTGAAAAATATTATCTTGTCTCAAAATGCAGATCTGTTAAGATCTGAGTATATTTATGCAGATCTACTATTTTTTTCCCGGCTAATGTAATAATATGAAGTGAATTAACTGCAGTAATCAATCAGAAATCGATTCGGGCTGTCAGATTTTTTATTATGATTATCTCTAATATATTATTTACCTCTACAAATTTATTTTTGATATCCCATTTTTTATAGGTGTTAAATTTCACTGAAATTATAATAATTTTCCGTCAAAGACCATAAAATTCTGAAAATTTCTTATTTAACACATTTAAATTTATTCCAAAGCTTAAAATTAAAAAGCGGCGAAATGACTTATACCTTTTTTATTAAAATTAACATAGATCTAAAATGCAGTCCATAAAAAATTGTTCACATCATGTAATTCATATGCAAGAATGATTTTAAAACATAGAATATAAAATGTAAGAATCAAAAATCATTACAGCGTAACTATACCCGTCTTCCCCCTTCTGTATTTTACGCCCCCTCATTTATTAAAGCGTAAAATTTAATTTATAATTCAAATTTTTATTTTGTGTAAGTATACTTTAAAAATAACTAAATGTTAAAAATATATAAAAAAAATTTCATTGCGTTATAATTATTAGAAATTAATTTTTGCATTGGATGCAAATATAGTTTTTGATCCGTGTAATATTAAAGTGCAAATTATTAATAATAAATATATTGTTTAGAATATGTATTAACATATTTTTATAGCTACTGTCTTTAATTCACACCTGTAGGTTTTTTTACGAGGAAAATATGGTTATATATTTAAATTCGTATAGTTAATTATCATATTTATTATATAATGAAGCTACTTCGCATAAAATAATGCTTTTATTACTTTAAAATAACAAAAAAATATTATTAAAATAATTTTTTGATATTACTAATAATATAATTTTTTATTTCTCACAAAAAACGTTATAAAATATTTTTTTATCCCCACTGCGAATTACTGCTGTTCAATATAAGACGAAAATATTGCATGTATCTAAAAATGTAATGATTTTCCATATGTACTGTAGTTAAATTCGATGCTCGTTATGTTTTAATTTGTAAAATCGCCTTTTTTTACAAATTAAATGCTTTACAAAAAAGATCCTTTAAAATTTTCACGTAACGTATGTCGTTCTTGAGATATCTTGAAAAAAATATTTTGGGGTGTCACCCCTCTATCTTACATACGATTTTAATGATTTTTAAATGGTACTGTCCTTACACAAGACCCAACCAACCAACCAAGTTTCATTAATATCGGTTCAATGGTTCATTAGTTATACGTGTGACAAGGATTAGAGGACAGACACACAGACAGACACACTGACAGACACACATGCAGATATGGAAAAAAGTGTTTGTCTTGACCTAAAACGTAAATATCAATCAGAGAATTTTTTTCTATTTGAAAAACGATCTCAAAGCTTCTCGATCTTTGATATGGCGAAGAAGTAATAAATAAGTGTTGAATTAATTATATATTTTTATTTAAACATACCTATGTAAATATTATCATAATAATGCAATAATATTTAATTTTTACACGAATCAACTTGTCCAAGACTTCTTAATATCATAATTAATATTACATAATATAAATAAACATATACAAAATACTTCAAGTAGAAATATACAATTTAGAAACAACAGTCCTCCGGAAAAATAGATGTGAAACAATTTTCAGTCATATAATTAATTGTATTTTTCAGTTTAATTTGACACAAATCAAATATGTTATAACCTTGACAAAAAGAACAGCATTGGGAATTTTTATTATTATATAATAAATAATTTATAAATCGCGAAAGAATTATAACAAAACATTATCAAGGATATTAAAACATTCATCATGTTATTGTATAGTGTAACCTCTTACATACGAACTTCAATAGTACGTCAATAGATAAGTGTGTAGGAATAGAACCCTTAAGTATGCATTGAAACTATTGAAAGGTCTCCCAATATTTTAAGGTTAGATTTGATATCATTTTTTCCATATATTATTTTTTTAATGCACTACATAAAATACTGGGCACAACTCTTGGTCACTTTAAAAGCAAGATATACTGTATTTTTTGTAATCCTAATGAACTCATGTTATTAATGAAATAAGTACTTATTTATTTAATCTTTTTAATTACCAAAGTTCACAAATATAGTTTATTTTTTAAATTATAGCCTTTTATTTTGATTATGTTTTTTCTCCAGTAGGCCTTGTTTCACACATACGCGGTTTCATTCGGTTCGGTTTGTTTTCGGTTTCAGCCGAAAACGAATCAAACCCTTTCACACATACACGGTTCTCATACGGTTCATATTAGGTTTTATTTTTTTCCGTAAACTCAGTAGTTATCATGGAGAGAAAACAAGTTGTTGCCATGTTGTTTCTCTATAAAAAAAATTAAAAAACGAAGGAGGAATACTAGAATTCATTACGAGCACCCTCTCATCACTTTACAGCAGGAATTTGGAGCATTCTACACTATTTTCCCGAAGTTAAAGAGCATGAAGACGATCCACATCAACATCTGGAAAACCGCTCATTTTATTAGAAAATCCGCGACAAAACTTAAAAAAAAATAACACTCGCTATCAGGTTAAAACTGAAACTAAACTGTTTGTGTGGAGGGAGTATTCGGTTCTGTACGGTTTCTATTAGGTACCGAATACAAACTGAATCACCGTTTCACACTTGTCGGCAGCGACCGAAAACGAACCGAAAACGAACCGAACCGAATGAAACCGTATATGTGTGAAATAGGCCTAACGAACATTTGCTATAATGATTATAAAATGATAAGTACTACAATACAAAAGTTCTAAAATAAAGAATCATAAAATTGTTATAACCAATGTAAATAAATAAAATATTAATAATTTGTTTAAAAGTCCACTATGTTGTCATCTATTGGCCGATTGCTTTTAAATTAAGCTGTTTTACAGTTTTGATTCAGTAATGGCAGTTATCAAATATCAACAAATACATTGAAAAAAGCAGGTATGTGACTCAAAATAAACGGTTAATTAATTGTTAAAAAAAGTTACAATATGTATTTGGAAAGATAATAAAAAGTACTTAGATACTAATATTATTATGTGCAACTTTGGAAAATGTTTATTTAAGTTTCTGTAATTAGCATGCGAACATTTGCAATGTTTTCGTTAAAATTTCAACTATTATTAATTAATTTAATAATAAGTAATTAGGATAACATTTTAGCAAAAAATATGTAAGAATAAAAACATATTAAAATTGAACAAAAACTAAGAAAATTTGTTCGAATCGAAAAATTTGTCCCATTTGTTTATAACATTTCGAAAAAGAAATAAAAAAATCGTGTTCGGCAGAGAAAATCTATCTTAAATTAACATTATGCATTCTTAAGAGTCCTGTAGGTGCTAAAATTTTATTTTTGTCAAATAAAATTTATCAAAAAAGTAATATAGTGTAACTTCTTGGATCCGACCTTCATGAATACATTTTTATTTTGGTTTTTGCAGAACATAAAATAAACATTCCGAATTTCTTTAAATGGTTAGAACTTTTTTTTCAAAATACATAGGTACTTTTTGTTTGAGGTTTCTTTGAGCAAAATTTTGGTTAACATTGATTATTATTTTTAGAATTTTTATACATAAAACCTTTCGTTTTCTTAATACAAGCCCTAACTTTTAAGTTAGTCATATGGACCACTATTACAAAATTTGGGTTACTACCTGTTACTAGTCTTATTTTATTTTTATTTTAATCTGTATTTTGAGACAACATAATATTTTTCACTGGTATTTGATCCGTGGAAACTTACAAAGATCTAAAACGATCTACAAAGATCTTTACAGATCGTTGTAAGTCATTGTAGATCTTTGAGAGTCTCAACAGATCAAAAACCAGTGAAAAATATGAAATTGTCCCAATTTTTCCCTGGTTAGATAAACTTTATAAAGTACCTACTTTAAAAATTATAAAATTTAATTTTGTTCGCATTTAACTCGAACTCATGCTATCCAACTGTATTTCTGTATGTGTGTGTGTGTATGTGTATGTGTATGTGTGTGTGTGTGTGTGTGTGTGTGTGTGTGTGTGTGTGTGTGTGTGTGTGTGTGTGTGTGTGTGTGTGTGTGTGTGTGTGTGACATCTTACAAAAGATAAATGCATGTTACATCCGGTTGCCTTGGTCACGCTACGGCAACCCCGTGATCCGTGCGACATACAATGGGTTCAAAAATTATACCGCGTCCATCCGTACGTGTCTGTGTGTCTGTCTGTCTGTCTGTCTATCTGTGTGTCTGTATGTCTGTCCACACATCGCTTGTGCTCTTGTATAATAATAATAATAATATGTATAATCGTTTGTGCGTACAATCAAATTGTGTGTCCTCTCTTTGGCCCGACAAAAATATAATTATCTAAACACATTGTGTTCAAATCGTTGAATGAATGAAAATTTAATGTGGTAGTGACATAATATCATTCTAAAAATAAATATATAGCAGTAATCGGTTATAACGACATCGGTTAGTACGACGTATCGGTTTTAACGACTCAAAATAAAAGTCCAACTGAATCATATATAATTGCATTTTTACCGGTTATTACGACTATCCGCTTTTTACGACCAATATGATTGAGGCCCAGCCTAATACCAAAACTTTAATAAATAAAAATTGTCTTATTCAGGAATTTTGAAAATGGATATTATTGTAAATTAAAATTGTATTGTATTTTCATTTTTTCCTGATTTAAGTAAAAAACTATCCATAAAAACTATACATGCTTTATAAAAAGATCGTATAGTTATCATTATTTTGCAAATATTAAATTATATAGAAATATACAGGATGGTTCCTATTCTTGTTAACATAGCTATTGCTATTTCGAATTAAAAAATTAATAAAAACTCCATAACTCAACGAAAAAACATTTTTTTAACCCTTTACAAACTCACAAATTCAAAATGACAATTTTGCTTGGATGTTAACCCTTAGCTTCCACTGTGGCGCCCCACATTTTTTTCAGTGTAAGCTGTTTGAATTTTACAAGGTTTTCATTTTTTAAATACATTAAATATTATATATTCTTTTAAATAACCGATTGGAGTGCATTCCTTATCGTTCGAAGATGATAGAGGAATTTTATTGAATTAAAATATTCAATAGCTTACGAGTAGTTAGCATTTTAGTGTCTGGGGTACGAAGTGACCCCAGTGTGGCAGGTATGTTATTCTGGAGAAGTGGAGCAGCTAAGGGTTAAATAACTTTATAAAAGAAATTGTCCTAACCCCATTTAACTCTTAATAATTTGCAAAAAAATATAATTTTTTTGTTTCTTTTATAACTCCATAACTCCGCGATAAATAAACAAAATTCAAATCTGCAAAAATTATTAAAAAGCAGACATTTCAAGCTAGAAAATGTTTTTTTTTAATTTTTTTCTGTACGTCATTTTTTACCATAATTACATAACATTTTTTTCTAATGAAGATTTTGACCCCTGAATCAATTTAATAAATTTTCAGTAGTTTTTAAACTATAGATTACATCAATATTAAATAGGAGGAGGGAGGGGGCTAGATTAGGCTGTATATTTTTTAGAATACACCAAAAATTTTCTAAAAAATGTCTCGTATAGAAAAATATATAAAAATCAGTAGTATAGAGGTCAGAAAGTCATAGAACCTTTAGCTTCAGAAATGTACCATCCTTCCTAAGCATGTATTTATAATAACCATCTTCATAAATCGCCGGTAGCTAAACAAGAGATCAAAGACCTAATTTAAATCGATCACATATGTCGTAATTATTAGTTTTTCGCGAGACACATGTCGTATAGACATTTGCGGTCTAGGAATCTGGTCAATACAACAGACACAGTTCCCTTGTACCTAATTTAAACGGTGAAATTGCATATCAGATATTATGGTCTACTGTTGTTTTTTTTTATATAATATTTAGATACCTTTCATACGGGCTATTTTAACCAGAAAGTTCCAAAATTAATAAATAATAATTTACAAATTTAGACATATCTTTGTAAGATAACGTTTTACTACAAAAATTGTAAGGACCTTTCTTATAGATAATTTAATTCTCTATAAAAATAATTCTATAAAAATTTTACATAATATGCGTCGATCTTGAGATATTTAAAAAATAATTTTCTTAAAATAATGTTCAATAAATAAGCATCTATTTATTTATATTGTGTTCGTGTGAAACGGTTCGATTTCATGATAATTTTATTATTATTCATCTGTTATAGTTTTTGTGCGATATATTACAAATATATAAATTTTATTAGACTAGAATTTTATGCAATAATAAGATATTTTAACAACAAACAAGTTTCATTAAATTTTTATTATTACATTTATATTTTTTATTAACTGAATTATGCTTTTAATTCGATTAAAAAAGGTCACAATCTGGACATATTGACAGACTATTTCTAATTGGTCGTAATTTTTGAAATTTAATTTTTATTTGCCTCCAAAAAATAATTGTACAAAAAAAATTAAACCAGTAATTTAAGAAATTGATTTTTTTAAGTGTAATTCGGTAACTCTTACATTTTAGCAATTAACCATTTCTCTAGACCAGCGGTTCTTAAACTTATGAGGTCTAGGGACCCTTTTTTTGAACAATTATTTTTCAGGGACCCCCTCCCTGATAGACAAACTAAGAAGATTGTTAGATACTAATATATACTTTATGTAAAGTAATCAATGCCAAAAATGTTTCACGGACCCCCATAAGAGCTTAGCGGAACCTAGTTTTAGAACCGCTGCTTTAGTCTGTTTAAAGCAAATTCTTTATAATACCCAATATTCAAATTAGTAAATTTTTCTCAAATTTTATTAGGTATTTCTCTTACAAAACAAATTCCGAACATTTTTTAACACGTCCACGTCGGCATGCCCTAGAATTACATCGCATTAAATGTGATAATAATTACAATAATCAACAACAACGGTATTTAACGGGAGGGGGCGGCTGGGGGACAGGGGGCCGGGTAATGAATTCGGGCATAAATTCAAATGAAAAATAAAACATTCAATAAAAAAGGTGGGAGTGTCTCTGCCCATTCATCAATGTCTTGTACATCGAGGGCTAATGTTCTACACTAGTCCACCCATGTCCGCTATCTAAGTGGTTTCGCGCATGCACCTACTCGCCAGCGGTACTCAAATAATAATCAAAATATCAACATAACGGTATACTATAAATTTTTGATTTTATTATTAACAAACTCTTATCCGAAACTTTATATTTTTTTATCTAAACAATTTTTTGGGATCAAAGTAACATATGCCCTTCCTCAGGATACAAGCTATCTACCTACTAAATTTCATAAAGATCGGTTCAGCAGTTTAGTCGTGGAAAGGTAACAAACAGACAGACAAACAAAGTTACTTTTGCCCCTTAGATTGGATTTAACTACAAATGTACCAAGTCTTATCAAAATTGATGAGACAATATGTACCTACCTACTCACTTTTTAGATGATAATAGGTACACATTTTTTAATATTTTCGAAACCCCTAATCCGATTAACACCAAAATCAATAGGTCTAAAGTACTCACTGAGACAAACATTTTCCCCACAAATAATTCAAATCGGTGCCTATTTACAATAGTTATCGTGAACGGAAGAAATTTCTACATCCAGACACACACACGCACAGCCGCCATGCAGAAATCAATTTTTTTTTACGTTTTGAAGTTAGTACAATCAAAATTTGCTTTTATATCGTACACGATTTTTCGACGGTATTACAATACTTCCATTTCTTCGAACATGGAAGTAAAATAATAAAATTGCTAACGTGGCGTATGAATTTTATCAATAAAAAGGGAGGGGGAGGGTCTTGATAAACTCTAATTACTTGATAAAATGTTTACTTTAATTTAATAAATTTTTGCTCTTTGTAATTTTTATCTAAAGTTAATAGTTTTCTGAATAAAAAAAATTGAAATCCCAAAAATCTATTTCAATATTTTTGTTAAATGTGTTGAAAAATTATGAAAAAATGTTTTTTAGACAAATCTTTTTTTGATTGAGCTTCCTAATAGATATTGTCTAACTGTATAGGAACCAAAAATGAAAAAAATGGGCTGGGACTTATTTTATTTATAAAAAATACGGTGCCTTTTAAACATGCGAAATTCAACTGTCAAAAATCATCACATAAAATTACGACAAAATGCAATTTTTGGAAGCGTGACCAAGATATAACGTTTACCTTACTCATCTTCGGTACTATGAAGACCCATAGCTAAGGAACAGGGAGCGCCGACACACACACACACACACACACACACACACACACACACACACACACACACACACACACACACACATAGGTGTAGGTGGGTTAGGCGGGTTGACCAGGCTCTGTTAGTTTCCGGATTCACACATCGCAGCACACCGTGACATGTGTGTGTATGTGTGTGTGTGTGTGTGTGTGTGTGTGTGTGTGTGTGTGTGTGTGTGTGTGTGTGTGTGTGTGTGTGTGTGTTCGTTCGTCATTGCAAAATATTATTTCATTTGTATAAATAAAATGAGAATTTTTTTTTAAGTTTTTCTATCTGTTAGGCGGCTATTACACTATCAAATAAATATGTCAAAGATCTTATATGACAAAGATTTGATCATAAATTAAATTATAAGTAATTTCTTAGCCGAAACCGTTCACGAACACTTTTCAGTCGCCATTTTGATTTATCCGTCAAAAAACATCGATCAAATATAAGAAACTGTCATTATCTATGATAAAAAAAATATTATGGAAGTAAATATTACGTAAATATTATAAAAGTTGACATATTACACTGTCATATTTCTTTGATAGTGTAATAGCCGGCTTAACGCTGCTTTTATAAATTACAGAATAGATTTGGATGTAATTTTCACACCAAGTTATTTATTATCTTATGTCAACGAGTCTAGACTTACCTGGGCAAAAATAAATAAAATTATTATTAAAATTAAAATTACTATTATCTCCATAGGATGTCGTGTTATAATTTTACGTTAACGTGCAAAAATGTTATCCATGCCGTAGTACTAGAAGTCAATTTATGAAAGAATTGACTACATATGTAGAATATAATTTCATTACGATATATCTCTGGTTATGGTAGTTGTAAAAAGTTCAATTTGATCTTATTTTATTCCTTATATAGTCTAGTATAAATTATGCTTTATATATTTTTCTCAATCAAGTCGTTAAAAAATGTTACAAGATGATTTACGAAAAAATGGCATTTTTAGAAGATTTTTGAGCATTTTTGGGCAAATTTAGATTCAATATATTTTCTAAACAAATTGACGTAGCGAGCTGTTTTTTTTTAAATTTTTTTTATTATGTTATAGAGAACAAAAAAGTATCCTACAATTTTGTCGGATTTTGTGATAGAGTTAGAAATAAAACTCAAAATGTGAAAAATCGTACAAATGTGAGCCTTCCAAGGTAAAAAATTAAATTAAATCGTATTATTCCCATTTAACTAATAATTTGCGTGGTATAAATAAATTAATACATTTATAATTTAGCTCTGGGACACTTGCCCTAACCGATTTGGCAAAAAAACTAGTATAATGAATTAAAATTAATTAAAAAAAAAAAAATCAATATAAAATTGTTTTGCGTTAAACTTTTTTAATACCACTGCATTAAATACATAAAAATTCATGTTGAAAAAGTACTAAACAAGTACCCGTATTTTCGGTAAGTACCAATATGTCGCATTTGTTTTAAATATTCCAACAAATCAACCAATTAAATAATGATCGAATTTACAAAAGTCACAAGTTATAGGAACATAAATTATTCCGGTATTTGGGGGACGTGTGGGCAATTATCCATGACGTCAGAGTAGGGGAGAGATGGGCAAACAGAAGTTTTATACAAGTTTCTTTTTTTTTAAGTTATTATTAATTGATAATTTTGTAGTTTTTTTAGGGGGGGGGGGGATGGATGGTTAATTACAGAATGAAGTTTTGGATAAATTATATGATTTGATTTATAATTAAGTTAGTTCAGTGGTAGCTTCATAGTGATTATTATAAAATTATAGCTTCGTTAAATTAGCTAAAAAATTTAGAATAAAAAAAATTCAAAAAGTTTCCAACTCTTATAATTATGGTATAAATAGCTTTATGCAGTATTATAAATAAATAAATTTACTTTTTATGTACATAATTTTTTAAATTTTCACTATCATTAATTTTCAAAAATATTGTATGTACTTACATAGAATAATAAAAATAAAAAAAATTTCGTTGAGTAAATTTTTTTTTTTAAATCTGTTGATGTAGTTTAGGACCACACAAGAAACGAGACGAGACGAGAATCAGGAGAGTCTCGTTGGGGCCCCAAAAAAAATGGCGTGTGTATTTTGTATAAAACATTTATTTTTATTTCAGAAAACAAATATATTTTTAAATACTAATTATTATTGAACATCTTTTAAAACCGACACTCTCTACGAGACTTACAATATCTCCCACTACGTCTGTCTGTCTGTCTGTCAGTCTGTGCATAATTTAAGTAACTACTTAACGGATTTTTATATAATTTTCACTAATAGATAGAGTGTTTCACAAAAAAGGTTAAAGTGTATAATTTGTGTAAATTTTATCAAGTCGGAAGAAAAAAAAAGATATATTCGCTCAAATAGTTAACGATAAGTAAAACCAATGTTTAATAGGTTTATTATAAATTAAATTCACATCCCCGGGTAACACCGGGTCCATGCAGCGTTAGTTTAAATACAATATGAACAAAATTGACAAAATATCTTATTTTTTATTTGGTATAGGTACTAACAAGGGAACCTTTTCAAGTGAAAAATTCGTATCGAGTTTAAACTTTGTAAATAGTTAGAGGAGGTCATTGTAAGTAAGACAAAATTTATCTTAGCTGCGGTAAAACGGTTTAAGGGGGTAAAACACCCCTATGAAAATATGCAAAATAATCATATTTTAAAATACAATATGAACAAAACTGACAAAACGTGTTATTTTTTAGTTGGTATACTTAGTAATATTTTGGTAACATCCCGGCATCGACAGCTATATTTATAATATATATTATGTGTACATAGACACAATAAGGTCATTTACATATAAATAAATGATAAATTTATATCCCCAGCCCAGGTAATACTGGGTTCAATGGGTTAGTTTAAATATACAAAATGAAGAAAACTGATAAAACATGTTATTTTTTATTTGGTATATATTAATATTTTGGTGACATCCCGGCATCTACAGTTATATTTATAACATGTATATTATGTGTGCATAGACACAATAAGTCCATTAACATATAAATAAATGATACATATTCATAAAGTCGTACAAATCTGTCTTGATTTTTATGAATGAACTACAAGTTAATTGTGATTTTATCTAACAGTAATTAGCTGAAGTTAAAAAAAATATGTTTACACAGAGTAAATGCTCGTGTGTCATATTTGTACACATCTGATCTTGGATTAATGTACAGGCTATGCAAATGTGTTGTACATAGAATAGATTAAAAACACATACATATATGAATATGACTCTTATCTATGGTCTAATCTTTTGTGTCCTTTTTTTGCATGCATTTTATAAAATATTTTGTCTCTTTGACATTTCTGATTTGGGATTAAGGTAAGAAGGCTATGTGTACCTAAGAAAAAATACGTGTATAAGGGTGACCCGTAAGTCAGGATACGTAAATAAAAATGCATGGAAAAAAACATAAAGAAAATTAGATAAAAAATCTTAAAGAAAATGATGAAAATCTTAAAATAAGTTTGTTTTTCAATTTTATTGATAAGTAACAATATTTTTTTATATTTTTTTTCGTCAGAGGAAATGGGGTATCCCTGAATAGAGTTAAAAGAGACCCTATTTTTTTAACTTCATTTTGGCAAATTAAAACAATTATTTCTTTCTCTTGCTTTTATTTAACCCATTAATCCCCAAAAGATTTTTTTTGATGAAATTAAGTACATATTCAATATATTTAACTAAATATACAACACAAACTTTTTTTTAATATTTAGAAACAAAAATAATAGTGTGTACTCAAGCGAGTAAATTGGGCAGAATGAATGAAGTCTATTTTGTGTGAGACTGCTTTTATGATATCATTTTTAATTAGATAAATTTCATTTAAAAGTCATGTTATATGTATATTTAAGTTATTTCATATGAATTGAACAAAATTCGAAATCACATGCTCTAGTTGGATAAAATATATTAGCATATTTTTATATAAAAATTATTGAAAACAATTAAAACACGTTTAAACACTAATGAAACTAATAATGTTAACAGATTATGTTTGTTGCACTTCTACCAACTGAAATATTGTGAATTAATATCCATAGACAGCAGCACTCATTATAAAATGAGGTGTACACAAATGTGTACGGCGAACGTTAATGGGTTAAAAAAAACATTTTTATGCATGTTACTAAAATATAGCTTTATCAACTTTTGGTACGATAGGTACATTTTAAATATTAATAAATAAAATAACATGTTTAGAACCTCTGATATAGTCTACAAAATGACACATATGTGTAACAAATATACAAATTACACCGTTCGAAAATACAAAATATTTTCATCCGTTCTTATGGTCGAATGACCACGAATTTTATAGCCGTGTCTACTTTATTGGAGGCGATTTGTATAAACGGGCGCCTAATTCATGCAGTAAAGGGGCGGGGGAGGGTAAACAGCGGAAGGAAGGGTGACCGTTGACTGACAAAAGAAACTGACCTTATCTTTGTAAAGAAAGGAAAAAAAAAGAACTTATTTTATTGTGTAATTTGGATTGTTTTATTTAATTTTTTTATTGTTTTAAGGTTGTCGTCACTGCTTCCTGGCATATTATTTTTATGCTTGGGATGGTTTCATATTTATAATCAAAGGTTTTGTGTATTGTATTATTTTATTACCATAATTTTTTTATTTAATATAAACGCACGTGTTCTAAATTGAAGGATCGCAATTTTTTTTTTCAATATTTTTACGTATTTTTTTTTGCATCCCCGCAAAAAATGAGTGTAGAGCAGTTTTCAAAAAAATAGTTTTAAAGCTTGAATATTCTAGTTTTTTGAATCATCAGTTGAATTTTTTCTTGGCTCACAGGGTAATCTCTTTTTAAATATTTTTGTATATAAATCAGACACATTTTTTGAGGCTCTAAAAAATTTTGTGGTTCTTCATTTTTGAAATAAGATGTCATCTTGATGAACAAAAAAAAATTTACTTTAAATTGTTTTTAATAGTTCTACGACCGTTAATTTTTTCTTGGCTCACAGAATAACCTCTTTTTGCAGGATGAAACACCGAAAAAATAGTTTTGTATATAGATCAGACACATTTTTGAAGCTCTATAAAATTTTGTGGTTCTTCATTTTTGAAAAAAGTTGATATCTTGATGAACAAAAAAAATCAACTTTAAGTTGTTTTAATAGTTCTACGACCATTTTAAAATTAATAAAATAAAAAAAGATATATGTATATTAAAAAAATTTATAGGTAGATCGATTAATTTTTTACTTTATTTTCTAATAAGATATTAAAAATTAGTATGTCGTATTTATCGTATAGGTACTTACAAATTTTGATAATTCGTGTCATTAGTGGCAAGGGGTACCCACTTCTAGAAGAATGGCGTTTTTACATACCTGAAAAAAATAAAAATAAAATTAATTTTCGGTTTTGTATTTTTTAATCGTTTATTTGTAGTTACCAAAAAATATATATTGGGGGAGGGGGGCTATAAAGCTAGTGAACATTTATGTGAAAACCAGGCAAAAAATGATTAATATACATAAATATAAAAGTTTTTTAAAACTATGTGAACCATTGAAAAAAAAATGTCACAATGTCTTTTAAAATAAGAAACAAATGAGTTTAAAAATGTAATTTAAATCGGAATTTAAAATATTTATATAACCAAAAAATACACTCACTGTATTCCCACGATACGTGCAAAAGAGAGATGAGAGCATAAGTGCGTGTGAGAGAGAATGAGAGAGAGAGATGAAAACACATCAAGTCTGTTACAACAATGACATGGAAAAAAAATTCACAATTGAAAAAATAAAAACAATAGAATTATATGGAATTGTTTTTGTTTCCCAATAAAAGACAGATGTAAATCTGGGAGACGTTTGATGAAATTGTAAAAGTGCTATGCGGTTAGTGCAGTGATTACAGCACGGTCTAACATATTTTCTCTTATATATTTTATATATTAAAAAAAAGTAAATATACATATTTCAAAACTCATTTAAAGCAGTTTTGAAAGTTAACAGATAATGTAAGACGGGTAGTCCAGTGGTTATACCGCGAATAACTTCACAGGATAGTAAAAAAATTAGGTTTTAAAGATGGCACTATCATTTTTTTTGTTTTTGGCGTTTTTTTGGTTAATTAGATACATTTTCTATTTTCTATTTCTATTTTCTATTTTCAACCGAACCTATTTTTTTGTAGTAAGTGTTTCTGTCAAATTATATTTAAAACAATTTTTTTTTACCTTCAACCTATTTTTTATTATGTATTTTGAATGAAACTGCATTCATAACTCAAAAATTATTATATATTTGTTTGGGTTGATTAGTGCATAACATAGTCCAAATATCAAATAGATTTTAAAAAATTGTACAAATATTGTCAAAAAATGTATATATTAAACCTATACAGTATGGTCTCTTTTAACGTGGTAGATACGTTCTTAAAAAAGACATTGCTTTATTGTAAAATTAAAAATTGTGCAACATCTACTTTTTATAAATTTCATTATAAATGGAAGGACTGTTATAATGCACGTAACAAAAAAAGATTTTTTTTCGGCAACCTTCGATTGTAAATCACCAATTCTTATGAATCCTAACGGTTTTTGAAACGGAATGTAGCTTGGCGCCTAATCGAATACGTTCCATAATTTTTAAAAACCACGTTAAATTAAATCAATCAGTTAAAATAGATTCATGAAAACAAGAATGTCTTAACAAAATTCACAAAGAAAATTAGTTTTAAAATCTTTAAAAATTTATGTAAAACTTAAAACAAAATAAGTTTATTTTCGCTTTTTTTTATTTAATTTTATTTAATAAAAGTAACAATATTTTATTATATTTTTTCATCAGAATTATCGTCACTATTGTTATTATAAATACACCGTTTGTGAAATTTTGTTAAACAAATATTTTAATAATAAAAAAAAAAACGTTTACATTTTTTAATTCTTTGAATTTCATACTCCGCACTCTCCGAAACAGGGAATCCTCAAAATCGCACTATGTTACTTTAAATCCTGCGTAAAAAGAGGCTCCCTACTGTAAATGTATATTTTATTAACACATAAACCGCGGCTCTCTCTAATTGTATAAGACATGTTCAACTAAATGTTCCCATCTACATCATAAAATCATTTTAATTTTATACAATATTATATTTGACATGAACACGAAATCTCTAAACTAATACATATAGTTTTATGTATATATATTATTGTGTATGTGTGTGTGTCTGTTTGTGTGTATGTGTGGTGCTAAAATGATATATAGAGTAGCTTAGGTTCTATGATTCGTATCTTTTTTTGAAGTATTATTTAAAATACCTGTACATAACGTATTATATGAATGGATATAACATCTGTATTCTTTCTTAGGTTAAGTTATTTTGTAAAGAGTAGTGTATAGAATTCGCTACCTGTGAAATTGCGTGAGTAACACAGGTAGTCTATCAATTAAAACGTATTAATATGTACACGTGAAATATAGGAGCGTATCTATACTAGTGCATATGAGGGGAATTTTTTTAATTACAAAATTAAGTTCTTTTGACATAATTTTTAACTTTGTCACTTAACTTTAACTTATACATACAAGTTGCATTTTTTAAGGATTACTGGAGGGATAGAGAAGTGCTCTGGGATGATCAGAGAAAGAGACATTTACGAGATCTAGGAGAATTAATTCATATCTTGAATTGTTTCTTTGGAATAGTAGAAAGAATTAAGTTGTATGAAAATTTCTATGAAAGCAATTTTTGTTCTCTGATTTTAAAATATTAAAAAAAAAACACTTTTCATCCCGTATCTGTCTGTCTGTGTGTCTGTCTGTCCAGTAAAACTATACCACACGCATATCTTATGAACCACTGTACCGACATTAATTAAACTTGGATTATGGGTGTTAAAATCGGATGTTATATCATTTTTTTCAAAATATCTCAAAATCGACGCATGTTACGTAAAAATTATATAGAATCTTTTTTGTAGATCATTAAATTTTCTATCAAAAATGTCATAACCATTTTGTAGTAAAATATTCCCTTACAAAGATATACTCGTAGTACGAGGAAGCAAGGTGCCGTTATTTGACGGACGTTTTTTTTCCGTAGGATCTAAAAACTTTATCGATATTCAATACAAAGTACAAAGGCATAGTGTTCGGTGTAACGAATAGTGTATATAGTGTATATACATTATAAAACAGATGTTTTTTATTATTAATAATAGATAAGGTCTTGATAGACTTGGTAGGATTTAGAAGCGTGCGAAAATTTAACGTTTTTAATGTAAACACGATCGTAAATTAAAATATATACTAAAAGCATGCGATTTTATTACTGATAAATAACCATACTTGCACGTTACACACACACACACACACACACACACACACACACACACACACACACACACACTCGCATACAAATATTTCTATTCATAACTACACGAAACTTAAAAACGAAAATGAAAAAAATATATGTATTTATTTATAAATAAAAAACCTTGTTTGTATGAACTATGAACTAATAAAATAAAATAGGTATGGTTGTTAGAAATCAGTTCAGTAGTTTCCATCTTAAGTTAAAACATCAAAATTTTATATCAGACAAAAATTAAAAAAAAAACTATCAAAACATGGTGACGCATGACGCCTTATATGTAATACCTATATAAATTAAATAATATTTTCTTGTTACTACTTGCAAGACAAAACTTGTCGTAATGTGTGTAATAGTTTTTATTTTAATCAGTACAGTTTTAGACTTAAAACAGTATAGTTTAAATACGTAAATGAATAGCTAGCTATAATTTTACGTTTTTGGCATTAAAACATATTGTTTTTCTATTAACGACACCGCTTATAGATATAAACATTATATTAAGTTAAATAAATTTAAAGTTATTTTATTTATGTATATAAAATTGTGTTAAATTGTGTTTCCCATTATCATGAGTCTTTCCGATCCTATAGTGCAGTTTACCAGTTATAGGCGAGAATTCAGTAAAATCAAAAACGTGAGTTACCTATTAAATTTAATTATTATAAATTTAAGGTACCATTCCCTGCAAGTTACAGTCCACTGCCCTAACACAGGTTAAGGATTATATTATTTAATCTACACATTCAATTAAATTTTCCAAAATATCTAATCTATATCTATAAAAGAGTTTGTCCTTAACCACTCACTCACTCACTCACTCACTCATTTATCAACGTACAGCCCAAACCCCTGGATCTAGAAACGTGAAATTTCGTAGGTGCCTTCCTTTTATGATGTAAGCACCCACTAAGAAAGGATTTTTCGAAATTTAACCCCTACGGGGTTAAAACAGGGTGTCAAATTTTATATAAAAAAGATTTTTTTTTGTTCACATTTAATTAAAACTTATCGAACATACTCTAAAATATAAATAGTGAAACGATTATTTCAGCATTTCCCAAAATTTAACTCCTAAGGTGCTAGGGGGGTGGAAAATTTTGTAAAATATTTTATTTTTGTATTCATCGAATGAAACATGGCACAAGTAGGTACTCTACAAGAGAAATATCAGTTACGAAAATTCAACCCCTATGGGAATAATAATAATAACTGACAAATTATAATATTCAATTCAAAATGAAATTCGACGGGGACTAGGATGGATTTAATCTGCAATAAAAGAATTTGATATTCAACCCCTAATGGCGAGAGTAGACGGGAGTTAGTTTTAAAAAAAAAAATTAACTTAGATCCGGGATATTTACGTTTTTTTATAAGTAATAAATAAACATCAATATAAAACAAATATAATATGTCATCCCCTATTACTTATAGAGGGTTCTATTTAGTTTCGAAGTTTACGCGAGCGAAGCCGCGGGATTCCGCTAGTATAGTATAATACTAAAACGTGAACATTGTGAAAATGTTGCAAGTTTGAGCATCGACTGCGTGCGAAGTTCGGGCGACTTCGTGATACGTAGGAGCGTTCGGGCGACAAAACAAAATACGATGCCGTTCGTTGTGTGAAGCGAGGTTCGTTGAGTGAGTCGCGTAATGAACGAACAGAAAGTTTGTTATGCGAAGCGTTCGTTGTGCGAGGCATCACTGTAATTGCATTTTTATCAGTTATTACGACTATCTACTTTTACGACCTAATACGACCGGTCCCTTTGATGTCGTTATAACCGATTTCTAATATATTTTTCGTTCCACCCTAATGTACAGTATGTGCATTAAAACACATAATATGATAAACAATACAAAACGTACGTACACGAACAACTTTTATATTATTAAAAGAATTAATTGAATTAAACAACAAAACTATCGTTCGTGTTTATTTTTTGTACGGGCGTGGTGGAGTGAGAGAGAGAGAAGATGCCTTTGCAGTCGAGCCGTATAAGCACACACTCACGTACATGTTCGTGTGTTTGTCCCGTGACCCCTCCCACTGAAAATATAAAGATGTCACGTAAAGTTTCGTGTGATGGAAGTGACAGACATAAAAATGTGTTTTCTATTTTCTAGTTCAGGTATTTGTATAATAAACTTATTTATTTATTTATATACGTGGGCTCTCACATCAGAGCAATATAGCAACTAGTAACCTATAACTAGTGATATTATTGCTATCGGTCAATATACATTGAATCGGACATATTGTCTCACATCAAAGCAATATGATATCTCTATATTGCTAGTTGCTAGTTTTTGAAGATATCTCAAGAAAGACACACGTTGCACTGGTAGAAAGGATTTCTCAAACCAAGTAAACTTTGTTTTGTATATAACGAAAACAATATTTTCCTATAGATAAGCAATAATCTCTTAAACCAACTATTATTCTTGAACGAAGGAATAACGAAGTTGGATTAAGAGTATGTTTCTTATATTAACAAAATATTGTTTTCGTTATATACAAAACAAGGTTTTCTTAGTCCAATAAAGTTTTTTTTCTGTGTACGTGAAAATTTTATAGAACCTTTTTTGTAGAGCATATCGTTTTCTATTATATAGGTCACCATAATATTTACTTTGACGTTTGTACAGCAGAAAAATTCAGATTTAGATTGAAATTGTCAAAAAATTAAAAATATACGACATACTAACCAGGCCCGTATTAAAAAAATATTGAATTAATATTTTTTATTAAAATTCTATAAAAATTAAATATTTAAACAATGACACGTTCATTTAAATACTTTATCGGTTTTTATTTAAATTATTCAATAATTAACTACCTTTGATGAATTTAGCATTTAGAGGAAGCACTGTACATTTACTTGGCAGATATTTTTTTAACATGACAGTGATGGTACCACTAGCTACTGTAGCGTTATTCATAACACTTGTTTTGAATAATCATAATCGATAGCAATTAGTATTGCGTAATCCCTTGCTTATGTTTTATTGATAACAATTTTGGAAAAAGGGACGTTACACAATACTCGTTGAAAATAAAAAATAGTAAAATAAAATCTGGTCAGTCGTTAGCATAGAGTACCTAGAGTACCACCATAAGCAGCTCATAAAGTAAAATTTAAGTGTTAACTAGAAATAAGTAATATTAAATAGTGTTTGATTATTATAAAATAGTGTTTAAATTGTTATTAAAAGTGTTCGCCATTAATTGTGTTTAAGTAACGTGTTTTAAATGATTTGAATGATATTTAAATATTAACGTAGATGTTTCAGATATATTCTATGGGTAATATTAATTTTGTTATTTGTTTTTAACAATAAATTTATAATATGTTGAATCTTTGTGATAAAATAGTGTAAGCCATTGTTATGAGTTATTGTTATAATTAAATTTATTTTATTAACTGTAGAAGTGTACGTTTCTAGTCACCTATAGGTTATTCTACCTAGCCGATAAAAGGATAAATAGAATATTGAAAGAAATTAGAACCCAAAACCGTTACACTACTCATTTCGAAAGAATTAATTAGACCAATACTTATAAAACATATCTCGGGTTGCACAAAGTAAAATAATTCACGTTGTTTTCAAAGCATTATTACGTCAATTCTAAAAAACAATCACAGCTACGATACATATTATAAGGTAAACTAGAAGTGTACCAAGTCTTATCAAAATTTGTGAGGTAATACTCACTTTTTAGACAATAATTGGTACGAAATTTTGAATATTTCAGAAACCCCTAATCCGATTAGCACCAAAATCAATAGGTCTGAAATACTCACTGACAATGAGACAAACGTTTTCCCCAAATAAATAATTCAAATCGGTGCATATTTACAGTAGTTATCGTGAACGGAAGAAAATTCTACATCCAGACAGACAGACACACGCACAGCCGCTATGCAGAAATTAACTTTTTTTTGCGTTTTGAAGTTAGCACAATCAGAATCTGCTCTTATCTCGGACATGATTTTTCGACGGTATTAGGTACAATACTTACATTTCTTCGAACATGGAAGTAAAAATTGTTTAGTTACAAATTGAGAATAAGTTTAAAATAAACATTAATCATGGATTGAAAACAACTGATTAACTAATCGTTAGTTATTTTGCTTTGTGTAACCCGAGGATAAGCTGTAATGATACAAATGGACTAACCGTTCTATATCTATATGTATTTATTAACACCGTTTACAAATTCGACATCGAAGATAGGTATACAACTGTGCTATTTGTGAATGGAGTGAACCCTTCCTCGTTTAACTGACAGCACCGGAAACAGGAATTAATGTTTAGATATAAAAACACATAAACCGGAAGTGCGACATGCAGACGTCACTTTTTATTTTATTGTACATGAACGAAAACGGATAAAAAAAATATAAAATAATATTGTTATTGTTACGAGGATAATAATCATAACGCGGGAATTTCGTTGGAAAAAATTGCATGGGTGAATTTGTGTCACGGTCATGGGCGTCAGCAATTAGGGGGAGAGGGGACTTGAGAAATTATATATCCCTATTGAATTTTGCAATTTAATCAAATTCAATTTTATAAAAATATATATTTTTTTTAATATTATTATATTTTACTATACCCTCTCCCTTTTGGAAAAACCCTGCTAGAACCCCTCGAAGTGGTTATTTGCAATTACATAAATCAGTTAATTTATTTTTATTTAATGTTTTAATAAATTGATATTACAATTTACAATCAAATATTTGTTTTTTTTTTATCTGAAACCATTTTTTACATATCGTAGTTTTCTTATAAAATATTTATTTTTAAATGTAATAAATAACATATATCTTAAATAACCTATATTATTAGTCAGTGGTGCACCCAGAAAAAAATTCGGGGGTGGGGAGTTTAATCTTTTTTTACAATTATACCTATATAATTTTTATTTTTTATGTATCATAATTGTTAAATTATAGACAATGTATGATATATTGACCATTTTCGTGTGAGGGGGGATAGTGGTTAAACCCTACCCCCCCCCTGTGTACGCCACTGTTAGTAGTACATTTTTTTTTAATTAATTTAAATAAATTTAATAAAATATATAAAAAGTTACTTGCCTATGCAGGCATCGATATCTCTCAAATGATTTAATTGATTTTTAAAGAATTAGACCATGTAAAATATGTTTTAAAATTTTTGAAGTATTCTATATATCAACGTTTCGTCCTATATAACTATTCTTATTGCTTATAAGGTTAAATTTTTATCTTTTTATAATTTACTTTTTTTGTGTTACAGGGTCTACAGACAGACTGACATCAATAGTCAAAATGGATTCAAAAAAGGTAAAAAAACTGTTTTATAAAATTTACTATACACTACATATTATTACACTGTCGTATAAGAGAGTAAAATTGAAACATTCACCCAATTAAAAAAAATTAATGGTAATTTTCAAAAAAATACAAATAATTATTTATTTTTCCAATAAATAATAAAAACTAAATATATTTTTTCGACAATATGACTTTTATACGACTCAAAATCATATTAATAAAAATGTGTTATACATGGCCCCATACAGCCCTGGTCTAAAATATACTAAATTTCATAATACTATCACAAAGGGTTCTCTAGATATTAAATTAAAACTCATTTTTAGTAAAATCTTTGGAGACCTGTAATAGTTTCTTAAGGAAAATTTTCCGGACACATGTTTATTTGAAGTTTTTTGCTTAAAATATTTTTCTCAATCTACTGTTCAAGTTTGGCACGACAGTGCTGAATCACCCTGTATGTAATATAGCATTAAATTTCTAAATACTAGCGCCCCATCAAAAAATCCAAAATAATTTAATTAGAATCAATAGCATCTCCCCTATTTCACCCCTCTCTAAAAATTATACGATCATATTTAAACTATAGGTACACTAAATCGAATTAACTATAATATATACAAATTACACAGTGGTGTACCAACAAAATTCAATCCCAATTTTCAACTGAATCGTTTAACTCAACGGGGGGTTCTTCGAAATATATCAAGGGGCTAGGGGGGGGGTATTTACACAACCTACTTGTTATTCATATACAATCATCTCGAAAAACAAACGAGCATCCAAAATTTTAAATTGCCGAGGTATGACTAATTCAATAAATATAATAATATTAAATAATAACATCATAACTATCACAGTTGGCACCCTTGTAGGTGCATACAGAATAACCGCGGGACATCGTGGCTGCAATATGTTGCATTGACAGACACACACACACACTACTGTAGGACCGCTGTCTTTTTATACATTCAACACCTGTTATTACGAGTATGTATATGTATACAGGGTGTCCAAGAAAAGCGTGAAATGCATGGGGATATCCTAAACGGTAAGAGATACAGATGTGGTTAAATGAGATGAATTATTTGTAAGAAAGGGGTGAGTATTACAACATCAAAAATATTAATAATTTTATGTGGTTTAGGCGGTATACCCAAAAAACTGAAAATTCAGAATTTCTTTAAATGACTATAACTTTTTTGGTAAAGTAGATAGGTACTTTTTTGCGGTTTCTTAAAGCACTTTTTTGTTTAGAATTGTTTGGTGTATTCAGAATTTTTATATCACTCTTAGTTTTTGAGTTATAAGCCCTAACTTTAGGTTTTCTTATGGATCGCTAAGTTGGCTATGGCATATTTGAACGTGTTTTTTACTCTACTCTACAATGATATGTCACATGTCATATTTATTATCGAAAAAAAGTAAAAACATTTTTTTGTAGTAGTTTGTTGTTTTCAAATATTCATTTGTTATTTTGATTGTTGTTATTGTGATTTTTGTTTAACAAATTTTGTTTTTCATGGCCTACTAATATGTTTATAATAAAATTCTTTATAAATATCACTGGAATTTAGTACTTCGATATATTTTTTTTAAATAAATGTGACATGTGACATATAGTTGTAAAGTAGAGTAAAAAACAAGTTCAAATATGCTATAGCCAACTTAGCGGCTCATAAGAAAAACTAAAGTTAGGGTTTGTAACTCGGAAACTAAGACATATAAAAATTCTGAATACACCAAACAATTCTAAACAAAAAAGTGCTTTAAGAAACTGCAAACAAAAAGTACATATCTACTTTGCCAAAAAAGTTATAGTCATTTAAAGATATTCTGAATTTTCAGTTTTTTGGGTATACCGCCTAAACCACATAAATTTATTAATATTTTTTGATGTTGTAATACTCACCCCTTTCTTACAAATAGTTCATCTCATTTAACCACATCTGTATCTCTTACCGTTTAGGATATCCCCATGCATTCCACGCTTATCTTGGACACCCTGTATACTTGCTAGTGAGCGAGTGTGTGTGTACGAGTGTGTGTGAGTGTGTGTGTGTGTGTGTGTGTAATGTTATTTTGCCCCTATTACGTTAGAATTAATAGACGATGCCCGTATGAAGACATATATTTTTTTCTGAAGAAAAGAATCTTTTTAATTTCTTATCAACATAAATGTAAAACATGTGTATATGTTTTTTTTATTAATGATTTTTATTGAAGTTTTTGCAAATGTATTACAATGTATGCATGTAAGTTACATATGTATATGGTGGTACTATAGGATCTGATTATGTGTATTAATATACAGGATACATTGTATTGGTACATCAATTATATTTTACACCTTGCAAATATATTATTTATTTATTACTTAATTAATGCCCAGTATTATTAACCAATTTAAAGCTCCTTTAGCACTAAATGCTCATTTAAAGTAAATTTGCTGTATTACAAACGCGATTTAAATCAATACTTTCAATGAAAAATGGACATAATATATGTTGTAAAGAAATACTGCAGATAATTTAAAATCTATTTAATTAAATGTATTATGGTTGGATCTGTTGATAATATGACAGTTAGTTAAAGGAGCATTTAGTTAAAGTTGATAATACTGGGCATAATGCCCAGTATTATCAACTAATTTAAAACTCCTTTAGCACTAAATGCTCCTTTAAAGTAAATTTGCTGTATTACAAACGCGATTTAAATCAAAATTTAAGTTTTCAATGAAAAATGGACATAATATACGTTGTAAAGAAATACTGCAGATAATTTAAAATCTATTTAATTAAATGTATTATGCTTGGATCTCTTGATAATATGACAGTTAGTTAAAGTTGATGATACTGGGCGTATGTCTGATAAAAGTATCTCGGAAATTTGAAAAAAAAATGTTTTCAAAGACAAAATTTTGTAAATAACTAAAAATATAAGTAGGTATATAATAGGTCTCATTCAATCCTGAAATTATTGACCAAAAAAATCTGTGAGTGAAGATAATAATAAAAATAAAATCAATAAATTTAAATATTGCGAGCGTAATTTTTTTTCTAGCGCAAATTTTTATTGATTTTATTTTGATGATAACTTGACTCACATGTTGTGAATCATTTCAAGATTTTGAATGGAGATTATTACAATCCTTTTTTTGTTTTTTACAAAATTTGGGCTTACTCTTTATTTTCGTTTTAATTTTCTATTAAATTTTTCAAATCGCACAATATTGATATTTTTCTACCATTATTATTTATCTCACTAGGAACTACATTTATATCAAACTTATATAACAGTTCTCTTGTAGTTTCATGAAGACTTTGACAAGTTTCACCACGTGTTGTATAATATATAAACATCAACAATGGTATTAAAACAGTGGTGATATTATGATCATAATTTTCTAGAATCGCAATGTTATAATACGTTGAAATATCACTCATCTAAATTCCATAGCAAATCCATAGATACAATAACAAAATTAATACCTCATTTGAGAGTGCTTGCTAGCTACAAAATTTGCTAACCCCTTTATAAAACCGGATATTAAAGATATGTCCTATAAATATTTTAGTGCCTTTCCAAAGTTTGTAATATATTTAACACTATCTATTTTATTTTTAACTTTCTGAGCCAAATTCAGACTTGCGACAATCTCTTTTTAAAAATCTAAAATTTCAAAAATAATATAACCCTCCAGGCAGTTCCTCTAGCTCAGAGGTCACCAACCTTTTTCAAAATAGAGACACATAACTTTTTAAACATATTATTGTTTTTTTTAAATAAAACAAAAAAAATATGTTTTTTTAAATATTTTCACTAAAAGTAGAAATAACTTCAGGTCTTTCGCGGTCCGTTCTAGCTGCTTAGCTTATATCTTCTATATCTATAAAAGAGTTTGTCCTTAACCACTCACTCACTCACTCACTCATATATCAACGTACAGCCCAAACCCCTGGACCTAGAAACGTGAAATTTCGTAGGTGCCTTCCTTTTATGATGTAAGCACCCACTAAGAAAGGATTTTTGGAAATTCAACCCCAACGGGGTTAAAACAGGGTGTCAAAGTTTATATAAAAAATATTTTTTTTTTGTTCACATACATTTAGATATGTTTATCTGCATACCTGCTTTACTTATAAAGGTAAATTCGAGCAAAATAGTCATCTATTAAAATAAAAATTTCGACATTCAACCCCTTAATGGTGGGGGTAGACAGGGTCTTTGTTTTTGATTTGTTTATCTGCATAGCTGCTTACGTTATAATGGTGGAGTCGGGAAAAATAATCTGCAATAAAAAAAATCGATATTCAACCCCCTAATGGCGAGGGTAGACAGTTAGTTTTTACAATTTTTAACTAAGATCCGAGATATTTACGTTTTTTATAGTAATGAATAAAAATCAATATAAAATATGTAATATGTCATCCCCTATTACGTATGAAGGGTTACAATTAGTTTCGACGTTTACGCGAGCGAAGCCGCGGGATTCCGCTAGTATTGCATAAAATCAAAACGATATTTCAACAGATTTTCATTTTTCTTTCATTCTTAGAATACAAGTATTACTTATGTTTTTTCTCGTAAACTAAAAACCTTGAAACTCACTATAGTTTTTCACGTTGCCTGTACATTATACGTTATAACGTTGTTTGTTTTTTATACTGACTGTACAAATAACGCCCCTAAGGTCTTGCATAACATCGTGAAGGAGAAACGACAAATACTGTAACGCCCATAACACACACACACACACACACACACACACACACACACACAATACAGCACATTACCTGTATTTGTATATCTTGTACAGAAAACTACAAAAAATTGTATGTTTTAGGAAAAACATTCTTATGTCATTTGTGTATTGGTGTCATTTTCCGTTTTTACATGCACGTGACATTTGATGTGTCGCCGGAGAAAGAGACGGAATGATGGTTTAATATGGAGTACGTATAAGAGTATCTCTTTTTATCGAGTGACTGTATGTTTTGATTAGATTTGCCTCGTTTGTTTTTTAACACATTCGTGACGGATGTAGTAATGTAGGTAATGTTACTTATTGCAGTTTTGTAAAATTTATTTTGATACATTTCTTTTTATTAATAATTTATTCTAATGTAAATTCATTTAAATTATTTTTTGTTTATTCTTCACCGGTAAAGTGTTAATACCATTATAAAAAAATAAATAATTACTTGTAGATTAATTTTATATGCAACTTGAAACACGGAAAGTTAAGAAAATAGATTTTTTTAACTTTCGCCGTCAAATTGTTAATATAAAAAAATTATTATTGAATTAAGATCATTTTGAATAACAATTTCTCATTTATTAGCAGTGGGGGTGTCACAAGGGGTACAAAGGGTTTTACCATCATCGCAAATTCGTAAACAAAAAATATCATTTTTTATGAAAAAAACATAATAATTTTTCTTATAATCCAAAAATATGTATCTATTTTTGAAATCACCTAAAAAATACGCTTATTTTGAAATCCCACTTGTACATATAGAAAAAAATATTTTTTTTTAAGCTTTCGAAATAATAATTTTTTCGAAAATCATATTTTCCCCAGAACGAGTAGGTAATTTTACATAAATATTCCAGTAATTTTTTAGTAAAAAAAATCTTTTTCTACTCTTCTTATTAAGAATAATCGTACTTGACCCCCCCCCCTCTATCCTCCCATTTTTATAGTGATTATAAAAGTATAGATGACAGTTATTATTAATAAAAATTAAATAAATTTATTTTCAGACAGCAGCCGTCAAAGTGTTAAACACTTTTTTGTTTTTTTATATTTTAACGGTTTGAGATATAATTTGATAAAAACTTGTTAAAAAAAGATGTGTATACAATATCAGACATGTTTAAGATACCTTATCTCTTATATGTTTTTTTTTAATCGAAAATAAGGAATTTTGAAGAAAAAGACATAAAATACTTATAGCATTTGTTTGTCTTTTTTTAATCCGCGACTTATATTTTTCTTCACTATATAGTTTTCGGTAATTACAATATTGTTTGTCGGTGTAAAAATTTTTGTTTACTTCGAGGCTATTCGCGGTTAAATCAGTTTGTATTTCAACATTATTATTATTAATATTATAATGTAGGTACTATGTAATGATATGTATAAAATTTCATATTAAATACGTAGAAAAATAGAGTCGATTTTTTTTAATAAAAATTACTTTTTTCGATTAACCCATAACTTCCCAGTGTCCTATTTATAGGACATCATATTTTCATTTTTTTTTCTCTGACATATTAACATTGTAAATTTGATTTACATTACATGTTTTTTAAGTCTCTCTACTTACAATAATTTTTAAAATGAACTTTTTCGAGTTGATTCAATGACAAATTTTAACACTTTTAAAGTAACCGTGTTAATATTACAACTAGGCGACATATATAGTTAAAAAATTTTCACTTATACAAAGAAAAAAAACTGTATTGGATCAAGAAAACCTTGTTTTGTATATAACGAAAACAATATTTTGTTAATATATGAAACATACTCTTAATCCAACTACGTTATTCCTTCGTTCAAGAATACTATAGTTGGTTTAAGAGATTATTGCTTATCTTAAGAAAATATTGTTTTCGTTATATACAAAACAAGGTTTACTTGGTTTGAGAAATCCTTTCTACCTGTATATAGTAAAGCGCTTTTAATTTGACGAAACCATACATAATGTTACTTATGACAGTGTAAATAAAGCATAAAAATATCAATAATTTAAAAAATAAATCCAGGTACAGACTATCGCCGTTGAAAAAAGTGCTGTCCTATAAATATGACATTGGGTTCTCATGATAATAATCAAGTCTGCGACTGATAATTATTATGTCTTGTATTGAATTTATCTTTTTGGTCATATTTTCAACAAGAATTGAGAACTTGATCAAAAAATTCGAAGAAATATAAAGTCGAGAAGTAATGGGTTAAAAATTCACTTTTTGTATCAAAAAATAGTATTTTATTGTGTACAGGATCTAAATCTACATTATTTAGATCAGGCTTGTCCAACCCGTGGCCCGCGGGCCGCATGCGGCCCCCGAGCAGTCTTCGTGCGGCCCACATAAGATTTAAAAAAAATGTGAAATATGGAAATCGGATTTTTTGTCATATAAAGTATAGAGATATAAAAAATCATATAAATTAATTAAATCAACAACGAAAACAAAGGTCCTCAAATTTTTGTGCGGCCCTTTACAAATTTTTTCGTTATTTTTTTGCACTCTGCGGCCCACAAAGCTCAAAAGGTTGGACACCTATGATTTAGATCCTATACACAATAATTACTAATTGATATTGTAACTTAAGTAATTTAACAAACACGTGACCTACCCTAGCAAGAATAACAATATTTTGTACCGTTTCAAAATTACTACGTCAAATAGTAATACTTATTTAAAAATTGAGTGATTGTTATGAAATATGATATAATAAACCTGATAAATAAACCTGATATCCGCGTAAATTCTAGGTATTAAATTAAATTAAAATAAGTTAAATATTTCCAATGCAGCGAAATACGCTAGAAAAAATTTCAGTAGCGCGTGAATTTTCAAGAAAATACTAAGTTTTTTTCTTTATGAAATATTTCCACGAATGCATACCATTGTTATTCGTCAAACCGACACGGATTTCGTTCTTTTTCTTCTTAATTTTAATGAGTCTGAACTGAGGCATGACGCCAGATCATAACACTAGATACTGCATAAGACGTATTTAGAACTTACACCGCTTCAAATTGTTATTAATTTGATTAATTATTTCATACTGATGCAGTTATGCTGTTTTTTAATTAGTATTTTATGATCCTAGACGATTCGTACCCATCTGATGCAATTTTGCAATATTTATGTCCCATATCATAATAGAAATAGCAAAATTACTAACTAGCAAGCATTATTAAACGAGATATCAAACTTATATATGACAGTTCTCTTGAAGTTTCATGAAGACTTTGACAAGTTTCGTGCACGCGTTGTATGTAAACACCAATAACAGTTTTATGGGAGTATCCTGCTTTATGAGGCCAAAAATAAGCGTTTTTTGGGGAATTTTTTTAGGATAGAAAAAAATAAGCTAGTGAAGCAAACTTTTCAGATTATTTTATTGCATATTTGAACGTTAAAAAAAATATTTATTAAGACAAAAATATTTAAACGCAACCAATTTATATGAAATTTTGTACAATCGGCGGGAAAAAAACAAAGTTTTAATTTTTATATATTTTTCTTCTATAGGAACTAAGAAAAACCCAAAAAATTTTAAAATTAAAAAAAATGTCAGATTTGAAAAAAAGTGCTTTTTGCAAGAAAAAAAAATCATTTCAACTTGCTAAAAAAGTTGTTTAGAATCTTTCTAGTTCATATGGAAAAGAATTTAAAACTGAAGACAACAAGTTTTGGTTCATTTTGATTGGTCGTTTAGTTTTCTTACAATCACACCCGCCAATTTAGAAAAATGATAAAAATGATAAAAATTACGGTCAGAAAAAGCAGTTAAACGGAGAGGAAATATATCATTATAATTTGTACTATAGCTTGACCCGGCGCTTATACAAATTCAAAATATTGTTTTAGACGATAATTGAACCTTTTCAGGTAGGTACATTGTTCGGATTTATTCGACCGAGGGGAGAAGCAAGCGCTCAAAATGCCGAGCGCTTGTATACCTTCAGGACACTCCTCTGCGATTAATGCTATATTTTTGAAAATATTTCTAATTTGCCTATAAAACTTTACAGACATATTCTTAGATATATTAGGAAGAGATTTAAGCAATAAAAAAATGGATTTTTTGACTCATAAAGCAGGACACTCCCTTAAAACAGTGGTGATATTATGATAATTATACCACGTACAGTCAGAGTCTGCACCAACTGTGTTACAATACTCTAGTCAAGTATCACTCATCTAAATTCTATAGCAAATCCATAGATACTATCAAAAATTAATCATGTATTAGTTGAGTAAATTTCAAATTTAGAGCTTTAAAATTATATCCAATTTATTTACTTTAGGGCACGTGGACAGAAAAATATGGTTGTCACAATTTTTTTTCCTTATTGACTTAAATATATACAATTTGAGTTGACAAAAAAAAAAAACAACCTTGCGAAGAATTTCAATGCAATTTGAATTATTTGAAGCAATTATAGTCTACTTGGGTTGTCTACACATTGTTTACATATTATATATTTAATAGATCATTTTGAAAGCAAGCGTTGAAAAATCGACTTTCCCAATTTTTTATATTGTTACTAAAAATCTATATTTCAAACTAGTTTATTTCTATTTATATATTATTTACAACTGAACCGATTTTCATGAAACTTTCACCAATATTTCCCTTCATAAAATAATGTTAAAAATTATGAAAACGTATATTTTTGTCTTCAATAAAAAAAATAATGAGAAAAAGTTGTGAGTTTATTAATTTTATTTTGTTAATATTTATCACAGAAAGTGCTGAACCGATTTGTATGAAACATTTACTTACATGTTCCCTCGCTTGATCCTCGAGTAGGGTATGTAATGCGATGTTTACACCGAGAAAACAAAACAAAAACACGGTGTTTTTATTATAAAAAAGCAATAAACCCATACATTTTTTAATACGAAGCATTTTATAGACACAATGTTTCTGTTTTGTTTTTCGGCGTAAACACCGCATAACATCACAGTAAAGTAAACATATTTAAATATCGATTTGGTGACATTCCGGCATCCATCCGGAGTATTAATGCTTGTTGTTTATAATTAAAGTGTATAACTTTTTACCGTAGTTAAAATATTTAATTCATAAAACATCAAAAATACAAAATTATAAATAAATATGTAAAAGTTGTCAAAACTTTCGTTATAAGTATCGATCCATGAAAGTAAGAAACATAAAAAACACATGTATGTAGTATCAGATATGTTAAATATAACACCTTTTTGTTCCAATTAAAAAGAACAATTCATTTAGTGAATAAATATATAATATAAAGAGTCCAAACTACAAATTATCAGTTACTTTAACAAACCATATATTTAACTTAATTCAAAATGACTTATTACTTAGCTACTGTTAAATTGTACATTTTGCAGTGTTGGTAATTTATAATACATACCAGTACCAACATTATAAATATATACTCTTCACTAAAAATCGTTCCAATAATGCCCACTATCGATATCTACCATAAGGTTGATTTTACTCAACTTTCTCCATTATAGTGTTAAGAATTTTAATAATAATAATTTTCGATCTTTTATAAAGTATATTTTAAGCCATAAAATATACTTGTTTTTAATAAAAAAAAATTATCTGATGTACTGAAATGAATATAGTTGTACAAGTTAAATAGTGATGCCGCTTTCTTTGGAATCATGTACACGAGTTATTTGGATAGTTGGTGGTTTGAGTCCAGCCCCTGGCAAAGAAGTAGAGGCGTCCCCCAACATTGTCTAAAGTTTTTTTTATACTTGTTTCTCTTTTCGTTGAAAATTTCTCGGGTTTTATTTTTATGTACAAGTATAGTTTTTTTTTTAAAGGTTTTGTTAATATATTCTGTTGCGTTGGCTGTAGTGGTTTTTGTTTGGACTGAATGCTAAATGAAGTTGATATTAAATGTTTTATAATTCTACCGATTAATAAGGTGTTATTACTCTTTTATATACCATATACACATGTGTAGATTTATTCGATACATATTTTAATTGATGGTTTCCTTTATTAAGATGTTTGGATTAAGTGTAATAATTAGACTAAGGGATTGATACGAAATAAAGGGTACACGCAAAAAAAACTGTATTGAATCAAGAAAATATTGTTTTGTATATAACGAAAACAATATTTTCTTTATATAAGAAAAGTACCCATAATCCAACTACATTATTTCTTCGTCCAAGAATACTATAGTTGGTTTAACCCTCGGAGTACACACCTATTTTTTCAACCTACTAGTACACTCTGGGTCAATTTGACCCTGCTTACTTTTTGATCGCCTATAATTCCGCAACTACGAAACCTTTTGACTTACCAAAATTCAAAGGTATACTTTGACTCATGGTAAATGAATTTATAAGTGTTACAAATACCTTTGAAGTATTCAACATACTTAAAAAAAATCGCGAAAAATGTAAAATACCTATTCACGATCAAAGTCGGTGTATGGGTCAAATTGACCCACAAGAGGGTTAAGAATATATTTCTCATCTTAAGAAAATATTGTTTTCGTTATATACAAAATAAGGTTTACTTGGATCAAGTAAACCTTTCTATCTGTGTACACGGAAAAAAGAGGCCACGTCAAAATTTCTAGTTTTTAGTTATCGCTGTTGGAAGGTTGATAGAATTATTCGAAAAATGATTTTTTTCAAATTTTATTTTACGGAATTTATCATGTTTTCCCCGTGTACCTCAAAATTGACTTAGCCATTTTTCCCGTGTAGGTACTCTTCAAATACGAGATAGGCCAATATTTTTAAAGGATGAATATATCCACAGGAACCCCAGTTAAAAAATTAATGTACTTAAATTGCATATAGACTACGGAATTATTGTTTAGAATTTTTGAAAAAATATAGACAATAGGCATGGTGACTAATTTAAAAAAAAACATTCTATGATGATCTTACGTGTCTCCTATTTCCAAAAAAATATTTATTTCTACAGAAAATAAAGGTTTAATCGCAAATTAAAACTAATTTTGAATTTGACGCCAAAACGCTCGCAGGTGACATTTAAGAGTTGTGACGTCACACTCCCTTGTCAACAATAATCAAACATTCAGAGTTAGACAATAATTTAATTATTTTGTGTGTTAAAAATAAATTCCACAATATACAAGTTCATAAATAAGGTATGTGTCTAATAATCGCTATTTGTCTAAAATAAAAGTCAATCACTTTGACGTTTACTGATGCGTGACGTCATTCGCTCTGATTGGTGTTCCATTTAACATGGTGGATTGCTGTATTTTGCATTTTTATTTTAACAAAAATTATATTAATCTCGCTTTTAATATAAAAATAACCTATTTTATTATTTATCATCATAATTTCAATGATACTTTGTTACTGTCAATATTTAACGATTTATACAACTTATTGCAAAAGAACCCACTTGATTTACTATTATCATCACTGCTTGTTCCTTATGTTACCTAACGTTACAAAATATATACTAAAATCTGGTCAAAGAACATACTCGTATCTATAGGTATATGAATTAAAAAAAAAAACGTAAATCGGATAAGTGGTTCTCGATGAGTGATAACTGCACTAACGGACAGACAGATAGACAGAGAGACGTCGCGTTTTATAATATGTATGTAAGGATATGTACCGTATATAATTTATAAAATCTAGTAGATATTGTAATGTTTCTGATTGTCAGTGAGTTAACAGAAAAATGTGTACCTACCCTTATTTTTATTTTATAAAGTATTTTGCATTAAAACATTAAATTTATCTTTATAATACCTGAAAGAAGCTAAACATGCATTTCCCCCCACTTTTGTCTAGTAATCTTAGCGTAGCCGTATTTCAAAATTTTGAAAATTAAAGAAATTATTATAAAAAAAATCAAGTGCTGCCGTTTTATCAGCAAACAATTTAACAATAGCTACATCTAGTCCAGTAAAGGAAGCATTTTTACACAAAATTTTAGGGGGAAGCAATATTATGGTTGATTATTATAGATTTGGGTGCGGATAATTCGAAAAAAATAACCCGGACTGGCGGAAAGTGGTGCAATACCCTGAAAAATCGATCCATAGTTTAAGATAATAATATTATGTTTTATTTGGTGCTCCATATTTAATTTTACAACTTGGTAATTTTTAAATATTATTTTTATTAAAAAAATGTGCCAGCATAGTTCAAAGTATTCATACACAGAAAAAAAACTGTATTAGACCAAGAAAACCTAGTTTTGTATATAACGAAAACAATATTTCCTTAATATAAGAAACATACTCTTAATGCAACTACGTTATTCCTTCGTTCAAGAATACTATAGTTGGTTTAAGAGATTATTGCTTATCTTAAGAAAATATTGTTTTCGTTATATACAAAACAAGGTTTACTTGGTTTGAGAAATCTTTTCTACCAGTGTAATAAAAAATTCTTCCCCTAATCGAAAAATAATTAGTTAAATAATATTTTTAACTCATAGTACGTATAGTATTCCCCTTAAGACTAACTAAAACTAAAGAACAACTCGACCGACGAAATTTTTTATTTTTTTTAACATAATAAAAAAAATCCCACATCAGCCCACACTAGGTACTTATATATAAGACCCTCAACACTGATTGTGCCCATACACACACACACAGACAAATGTTGATTATCCGTGCCCAAGATATTAAAATTCATGACGCAAAAATGCGGGGGTGTTGGTAATCCGGCCCCACAACGAGGGGGTGTGGTCGGACTCTTGATAATTTATTACTATCTCGCCCGTTCCGCGGCTCCACGGTGATTCACTGTGTTGTATGTATGTATGTAGTTGTTGTCAGTGTTTTAACTTTGTACACATATATTTTATAGAATATCATAAGAAGCTTGGTTTACACTTTCTGTAAGAAAACTTGAAAAAAATATTTTCACTTTATAAAAAACCTATTTGTTGTGTAAGAATTAACTATCTTTATATATGTATATTTGGGAGGGGGGGGGGAGAAGAGCGACCGCCAGAAGTACATACATACTATGGAGAAAAACAGTTTTAGTAAAAATTATTAATTTATAAGAAAAAACTATAATCATTGTAATTTAGAACCGATTAAACACGAAAATATTAATTCTTAAAAAGCTTTTTATTGGCTTGGTACTGATTTCAAAAACTGTTTTTAATTTTTATATACACTTGTTTTGAATATAACGAAAACAATATTTTCTTAATATAAGAAATATACTCTTAATCCAACTACGTTATTCCTTCGTTCAAGAATACTATAGTTGGTTTAAGAGATTATTGCTTATCTTAAGAAAATATTGTTTTCGTTATATACAAAACAAGGTTTACTTGGTTTCAGAAATCCTTTCTACCAGTGTAGGTACCTACTTTTCAATATTTTTATTAGTTTTTAGGTCAGTTTTATTTTAGTCTTAAAAAGGTATTTTATTTTTTTCTTTTAAGTAGTGTATCCTCGAAATAAATGATCAGATTCTAATAAAATTCATATGGGACCATCTCGGGAGTATACCCTTTCAAACAAACAAAAAATGGTCCAAATTGGTGCAAATTTGTCGGAGGTATACCCGAACACACATAAAAAATATATGCTGTCTAATTGAGAACCTCCTCATTTTTTTAAATCAGTTAAAAAGTAAATTATATAAGGTCTAGGACGTTTAAGACGTATCAAGGATCATTTTATTTTTAATTTGATCCAGATCGGTTCAGCCGTTTAATCTATAGATCAGTGAATCCTAACTTTTTTCCTACATCAACCTCTCTTGATAGAATGATTTTATATAAAAAAAATTCGTTGCAATTAAGTATAATAAATTATAAAATTATCATCAATAAATGGACCCTGGAATACTAAAGACTCTTTTTAAACTTCCATAGAACCCCCAAGGAATCATTGTTGTAGATACCACAACTGTCACAATTCCGCATTTAAAAGAAAGTGATAATAGCAAAAATAAAAACATAAATAAAATATCGTGTTGAAGAAAAATCCGAATAAAAACTATAATAATTCTAATAAATAAATAAAAAAGGTTAAACACAAAAGGTCTGAATGTTAGCATCAGCCATTTAGCCCCCCAGAGGTCAGCGTCGGGGTCACTCGAGCTTTCCCAGTCGATTTTCCACCACATCAACATTACAATGAATTCGAAGAAACGCATCGATTCCGAGGGGGTACACGCGATACATATATGTGTACAGTCTGTCCACAAAGTCTTTACATATAACTTTTCCAATATGGAGATCTCAGTATCTATAAGAGATACAGGTTTGGTTAAATCAAATGAATTATTTGTAAGAAAGGGGTGAGTATTACTGCACCAAAAAATATTCATAATTTTATGTGGTTTAGGCGATATACTAAAAAAACTGAAAATTCTGAATTTCTTTAAATGGCTATTTTAACTTTTTTGATCAAATAGATAAGTACTTTTTGTATAGAATTGATTGGTGTATTTAGATTTTTTTTATATCACTTTTAGTTTCCAAGTTACAAGCCCTAACTTTAGTTTTTCTTAAGGAGCACTAAGTTGACTGTAGCATATTTGAACGTGTTGTTTTTTACTCTACTTTACAACGATATGTCACTTGCTATACTTATTATCGAAAAAAATTATTTTAAATTCCGAATTTTCAGTTTTTTGGGTATACCGCCTAAACCACCTAGAATTATGAATATTTTTGGTGTAGTAATACTCACCCCTTTCTTACAAATAATTCATCTCATTTAACCAAACCTGTATCTCTAATAGATAGGTACTGAGATCCCCATGCTGGAAAAGTTATCTGGGACACCCGGTACATTATTTACTTTCTTATACGTCTAAGAAAATATTGTAACGATGAAAAAAAATTTTCTGAATCCATTTTAATAAGTATATACATATACCGTAATTCCGTAATATATGTAAAAAAAACGATTGAAGTACTGGGGCCGATTACCCCCTAATAATTCCACACCCTCTTTTTCTGTTTCAACTTTTAACAAATCTTAAATATTTTGCGCAATTTCTTAGAAAAAAATATCACATTGGAATTAAATGTATAGAGAAAACATTCATCATAAAAACCACAGCGATTCAAAATTTCCAAGAAAACCTGGTTGATTCTTTGAAATAAAAAATAAACAACCAAAATTCAAGTTAAAAATGTTAATCACTAATTCATAAAATCTATAAAATTAATAATATGAAGATAGTTTTTTTTTGTTAATTTGCTTTGATGTAAATATGCGCGATCATAAAATTTAATTGGGCTCCTGAAAAATAAACGAATATTTTATACAGTGGCGTCACCTATCTCACAAACAAACTCACCACGTTTAATTGTTTTATTTTACTGTAAAGATGTTCAGGACTGACTGTTTATATGTAATGCTGTGTTAACACTGAAGAAACAAAACAGTACGTGTCTTTTTTACAAAAGTGCAATAAATCACATACATTTTTAAATACGAAGTGTTTTAAAATAATGTAACAAAATCTGCAATTTTTGTTATTTTCGACTAAATTTTTAATAATAAGAGTTTTTAAATCTCGAATCGATTTCTGATTGATTGTAGTAGCTTCAAGTCTCACTTACAGGTGTATTTTTGATTTTATTAATCAATATCATAAATATATATGATATTATTACATTTTGTTCAATTTTAATAAAAATTTCTTTACTTACTAAAAATAATTTTTGAATAAATCGCAAGTTTTGTCTAAAAAAGTCTTATTGGAGTATCTTTACTTTCACCCACACGTTAACACAATTTTGTAAAACCCCCTTCCTCAGTTTGGACCCATATGCTTTTGATAGCTGCAATTTTTTCTATAAAATTTAAAATTAAAAAAATAGGTGTTTAATACATTTCATTTTAAATATGAATAAATCTTAGGGAAAAAATCACAGAACAAAAAATCAAATATAATTTTTTTAACTGACATTTCAAGCATTAAAATCCTGTAAAGTAACCCATTTTAAAAATGTGAGGGCTTGGCAAAATTTTGAATTTATTTTTTGTTTCATTTTTCAGCATTGATTCATTGTTTTAGGTAATTCAATTTTCTCGAAAAATCGGTTCAATTTAAATTAAAAGCATTAAAAAAAGTTCCAAATGTTTCAAAATGTTTTGCAAATATTTTTAAAAATATGTGGTGGTTTAAATTTTGATTATATAGTATTTTTTCATAGAAAAAAAATCTGTTTAATTTTTTTTTTTTTTTTTAATAAAATCAACTCATGCTAATTTTCAATTCGAAAAATTTTAGTACAATTTTCCAAAAAAATACTTATATTTCCAGACTCACTTGTACCAAAATCAATTGATGCATTTTAACAGAAAACATTGTGAACGAAAAAAATTTTTACTGACAGACAGACACACGCACACCCGCTGTTACATTTTGAAGACAGTACAGTTAAAATCTTACACGATTTTTTGACTCTATCATCTTTTGAACAGAAGTAATAAAAATTATAAAATAGTAAATAAAAATTTAAAAAAACACAAAATATCCTAATTTATTTTAAAATTATAAAATAGTAAAAAAAATTTTAAAAAACACAAAATATCCTAATTTATTAGGATTATAATTATAATTATAAATTTACGTTCATCACAATTTATAAATTTATTTTGAAAATATCAAATACGTAGGTATTGTCATCCAAAATACGTAAATATAAAAAATTTCAATACAATTGTTCATCGTAAAGTTGGGTAAAAAAAATTAGTTAAGATTTGACCAAACCCGAGACAATCCAAGTTTTTTTGTAAAAAATAAAAAAATCAAGTTCCGTTTAAATGAAATATTTGACGACCACTGGTACACATACATACATGTAATGGAACCTGTATATGGTAAAGTAAGTAAAATTGAGTTGTACGCGATCGAAGCCAGCCGTGGCTGTCTATCAGACAAATAAACAAAACACGAGACAGCGGCGATCGTTTGTGTCGACCAGGTTGGCAATACGTCACTGTGACAAATGAGGTGACACGGCTACCATCTCGTAGCATGAATACCAATCAACTATGGACGCGACGTCGAATTATATATAACTAAGGGGGCAGAAAAACTGAACAAGGAAAAAATAACTATACAACAAATATTTATAAAATTAGACATTACATAAAAATTATTTTAAAATAAAACAGGCCGACAAAAAATATATATGTATCATAAAGGGGCTACACTGGTAGAAAGGATTTCTCAAACCAAGTAAACCTTGTTTTGTATATAACGAAAACAATATTTTCTTAAGATAAGCAATAATCTCTTAAACCAACTATAGTATTCTTGAACGAAGGAATAACGTAGTTGGATTAAGAGTATGTTTCTTATATTAAAAAAAATATTGTTTTCGTTATATACAAAACAAGGTTTTCTTGGTCCAATACAGTTTTTTTTTCTGTGTAGCAATTTGCTTTTAGCTATCAGAGAAAAAAATAATTTGTCTATGTGTTAAAAAATGTGATCAATGTAAAAAATCCGTGATCGATTTGGGTTGTTTGTTAGTATGATAATTTTTTACCAAATATGGAAATATCCACGTTTATCTTATTGATAAATGTATATTATTACTAACAATGTTCTTATCACGGTGAAAATTTTGTTTCTATATATTTTAAATACAAAAAAATTATTAATAAATGACATCACTGAATTCACCATATCGAAAATTGCACTTTCACTAGTTGGGTGGTGTAAAAAATATTCACACTGATAAATATTTATTAATACAACCCATTATGTTTAATTTATTTGAAAGTTTCGTTGGTGTAATAAATTATTTATTAATTTGACAAATGAAAAGATTTTTAGATAAACATGAAGATATACTTTTCAAATTGAATAAAATATTATCAATAAGATTTTATTTTATTATTATATTGAGGAAATATTGTTATATTAACAAGATAAATTTATTAAGCATTTTTCCATCTCAAATTTTCAATAAGGTAGATTTTTTTCTGTGTAGCAAGCTTGAGAGTGCTTAATACAGTTTTTGGAATAATTTTTTTTTTTTATTATTTTTTTAGCAAACCGCAAAAATTAGGGAGAAAAAAAGAGCTGACTCGTAAAAAATAGTTTTTTTTACCAATATTTAATGAATTTACAGCCATTTTTAGGCTTTAAAACGCAAGAAATTGATAAATACTAACTAATAATGCTGCATTATTAGTTAGTATTTAGATGACTCCTACTGGCGAACCAGTGTAAGTTACAGAAAAAAACATAAAAGCAATTTTAAAGAGCGTGAAATTTCCCGTAAAGTCCATCAAACCGATTCCCAATATGATAAAAGGTGTCTAAGCATTAGAAATTTGAAAAAAAAAAATTTTTTATATGCATTTTAAATGGGAAAACTTCATATTTAAATTGCAAGTACTTTAAATAGGAATTAAGAGCTCAATCTTGGTGAGAATTTTTTTTATATGTATGTAGATTAAAATTTTGCTTGAGGACCTTGAAAAAAAAATGTTTTGCGGAAATGAATCACCCTAATACACATACACATACATTTTGCAATAAGTATACGTATTTTAAAGACACGATGTTTATGTTTCGTTTTTTCGGTGTAAACACCGCATAGAAAGACTTAAAATTTCGACGATATTAAAAAATAATTAATAATACCCCTTATTTTCCACTATACATTTCTTTAAATATAAATACACATAATATACAAACATATTAAACAAATAATAAGCAATCCCATTGTATCTATGATATTGTATATCAACCCTTAAACAACCTCTTACCCCTGTACCCTCAACTAGAGGCCTCTTCATTGAGTGTTGGTAACACGATATATACTACAATATCGTTTATTTATGAGTTCGAACTGGAGACCAACGCGTGAGACAAAGATACGTTACATTTGTATTAAAACTGAGAGAGATGGGAACAGTGGAAAAACAGAAATGTATAAATTATTAGTGTATAGTGGACAACGCAGGAAGAATCGATATACATGTGTGCAGGAAAGGGGGGGGGGCAGGGGGTTTTGTGTGTTTATATTAAAAGACAAATGTTTGTTATGTTCGGAAGTAGAAAAAAATTATCAAAAAATAGTCTGATTTATTAACGTCATAATTCAATAATGGGAATAGATATTAAAATGGGATTGATTCTAAATTATAGAAAATTTAACTGGCTTTAAAATGGTATACACAGAAAAAAAACTGTATTGGACCAAAAAACCTTGTTTTGTATATAACGAAAACAATATTTTCTTAATATATGAAACATACTCTTAATCCAACTACGTTATTCCTTCGTTCAAGAATACTATAACTGGTTTAAGAGATTATTGCTTATCTTAAGAAAATATTGTTTTCGTTATATACAAAACAAGGTTTACTTGGTTTGAGAAATCCTTTCTACCAGTGTATAATGCGTTAATTTTTGTAACAGAAAATTGTATAGGTATTAACCTTTAGAGGGCCAGAATTTCAGGGGGCATTTCGCCCTCAGAAAACTGATATAAAAGGTATCATATATCATTGATTGATTATAGGCAAAGTGTCGATCACGGGGTGAGCCAATATATTGGCTATCCGGCCCGGAAAGGAAAAGCCCGTGTTAAAAATTTCAAATTCGAAAAATATTATTTTAAATAGTACATAACCTTTTTTCATTATACAACTATACGTTTTTCGATGTATTTTTTGACGCTGAATCCAAATCTGATGTCAAAAATATAGTAAACCCAAAAACAACCACTATAATAGGGTAAAAACTACCCCTTTGCCTCGCGTAAATGATTTTTATTTATTTGGAAGTGCAAATATACGTTTTCGATTTATTTTAATCTAAAAACAAAAATTGAAGATTGTCTGGTGCACCAAAATATTGGTTTTCCGGCCCTTTAGAGGTTAGATTGGTTTATAATTCGTTAAGTTTTCTTACAGAAAATTATATAAATTAATATCAAATCAAAATTAGGAGCGATATTTAAATTTAAATAAATTCATATTCATAAAAAATAATTATGTTCTTGACTTAAATATAAATATAAAATTCCTCAAATATAACAAAAGATGAATTCCTTATTGGTTACTAATATTATATTTTTAAGACAAGACTTTTGTCCTATACCAAGATGAGACCGTTTTAAATTTTAACAATACTTTATTTTTTATTATTATTTTTCTGTTATATACAAATACGAGACTTATATGAAATACCTTTCCTTACAATAAGATGTCATGGAAGTCGGTCTTCGTTTAATTCTTACCCCCCCCCCCCTCTCCCCTAAAGGGTTGTGAATTTCCTGACATGTGGGTTAAACGTTTATCGTTTCAGTGCATGATGGAATATAAATTCAATTAGTGAAAAAAACGAAAGTCAATTATAATTATAATCAATTTGGTTTCAATAAAACGGCGAGTATTTCAGATCCCCTTTGATAAAACAATAATTGGCCAATGTATTACTAATGAGATATGTTACACACACATACACACACAAACACACACACACAAACACATGTAACAAGTAAGTAGGTATATAGTAATTGAAATGGTTCGATTTGTATCATATTTCGAATCTATACAAAAAAATTTCGATTTTTTTTAATTCTTAAATTTTAAAACTCTGTACAGTGGGTCAATTTTTTTTTTCATATAAGATTTATTTATACACATGTCCGCATCCAAAATGAAGGCACCTAAACTTCTTTATTTACGAATAAATTGTAGGTATCAGTTAAATTTTTTTGAAAAATCATATCTATAAGAAAAACTTAAGAATTGATCTTATATCGTATTTCTAACGATTTTTAAATATTTTTTGCTTATCACTCATATTAGATACAGATACACCTGGTTGCACCTATTTAAGAAAAATATTTTTTATAATTTCATTTTTTATAAATCTTCAAGGCACCATATTGAAACCGCCTTTTTAAATTATATTAAATAAACGTGTAAAACTGTACTGTCATCTAGGATCTATTAGCATACCAAATTTAGCTAAATATCTCAACGAAAAATGGATGATATTAGCGTTATTAATTTTTAGAGAGAAAAATATTTTTTTTTATAAATTGTCCGCCATATTGGAGCCGCCATATTTAATTTATATTATATAAAACCTTAAAACTGTACTGTCATCATATATCTATTAGCATACCAAATTTTAGTTAAATATCTCAACAAAAAGTTGGTGAAATCAGCGTTACAAATTATTTATTTTTGAGAAAATATTCTTTTTTGACTCACGGTTTGAAAATTTCAACTTTTCACTTTTTCTCTATAAAGATAATACACCTTTAACCTTCCCAAAAATTGATTTGGGCCAAGAAATCCTTGTTTGATGTATGTATAACGAAAGCAATATTTTATTAATATACAAAAATAGAGTCTGAATACAACTATATTATTGATTCTCATTTAATATTGTCGAACGAAAACAATAATATAGTTACGTTAAGAGAACATTGCATGAAACCAAATTAACCACGATTAGTTAATCAGTTGTTTTCAAACCACGATTAATGTTTATTCTAAACTTAATCTCAATTTGTAAATGAATAATAATAATTAATTCACATTTTTTTTTATAAAATGTATCATAACCGTGATTGGTTTTTTTTAGTATTGACGTAATAATGCTTTTAAAACAACTGATTAACTAATCGTTGCTTTGTGCAACCGAAGTTAAAAAAACATTTTCGTTTTTATATAAAACAAGGTTTTTCTAATCCAAATCAACGTTTCTACCAAACAATACAGTTCAAAAACAACCAATTATTTCATCGTTTATTAACTTTAACTAACACCGCGCTTTTTTGCATCAATTCTTCTGACTGCATACATTATAAGTACAACAAATCAAACATTATCATTATTATTATTATTTACAGTATATTAAATCTACACAACCTATACACCCAACATAGTGCATCGACGTGTGTGTATACGAGATATAGAGGGGGAGGGGTAAATAACATGACGTATGTACTCGTTACGCGCTGATTATTGCGCGGTTATTGCTGCTGATGCGACGGCGTAGGTGTGTGTGTGTCTGTGTGTGTGTGTGTGTGTGAGCTAATGCCCTTGTCGTCTAGAGTGCATTAAATATGTATGTAGAAATGTAGGTATATATAATACATAAATATAATAATTTTGATAGTTTGAATTTGAATATATTAAAATTTATTAAATTTATTTTATATCCTCTATTAGAGAGGTTAGATCTAGGGACTCATTTTTATAAAAAAGTTTTTCTCTTATTTTTTTTCGTTCACTTCTGAATGATATATTCATAATTATTAATATTTATAGATATCATAATGAATAAACAGTTTATAATTTATATACAAGTGTATTACAGAATAAAAAAAAAGCACCGATAAGTTTTTTCTTATACTGTTGATAGCAATGCATATATTTCTGTTACAGTTTTCTACATTACCATACGTACATATAAAAACTAGTATAATTTTCCAGCGCCTTACTCCGAAGCATGCTGGGATATTTTTTTTAATTCATAATTAATGAACATGTTCAACTGCATAAAATAAGTAATAAATAATAATATAACTACAGTACATAGGGAATTCAATGTTATTTCAAACACATGCAAATGTTTACTCTTCTATTAGATATATTAACATTACGACTTTGAAAAAAAAAATCATGTCAATTTTAAATAATTTGTAAATTAGCATTATTCGTTAAAAAAATATTTTTATTTAAAAAAAAGCTGACATGGTGTCACGCGACTTTCTTATACGTTGTATTTTGAGTAAAGTATATGTGTTACGAAAAAAGGAATACTTACTAAAATTTAATAAAAGTTTTATCAAAATTTGAAACATTGTTTTCTATCTAACCCCATTTCAAAAATAATTCAAAAAATTCAAATATTGAGAAGAAGAAACATCCGTTTCCGGTTGTAACGTCGTTTAACTGCTTAAGGATCATGCCCGAGTATACTCGGGCAGTTATTATGTGCGAAAATAATTATGATGAATAAAAATTTATATTTTTGTATGAATTTCTTTTATTTAAGACTCTTTTATTCATAAAAAAATGTTTTTTCTCAATTTTTTAATGATTACTTAAGGGGTTAATAAAATATGAAGTTTTCTTCCCAGACGAAAACTAATCATAAATATTTATTTTCAATCTTCTACGATTTGTCGTTTTATAGTTACAGCGTCTACAGACAGACAGACGCACAGACATCATGACGAAATTATACAAAATAGATTATTCCTTCAAAATCTAAGGAAACAGTACTTACTTTTATTTATAGGTCCCGATAATTTATTTATTTGTTATATAAGTTACTGGTAAAGTATGAAATTCAGGCATTCTATAGAATTCCTAGGAATTCTATAGAATGCTTAACGATTTCAGGCAAAGTATGAAATATTTGTTAAATAGATATTTATTATATACTTTACCTAGGCATTCTATAGAATACCTAGGAATTCTATAGAATGCCAAGATAATATTAGGCAATGTATGAAATAAAATACAAAATAATATTATTAAAGCAAATAAATATTATTTAGTTAATTTACTTAATTTTAAAAAGTCAAAATTCATATAAGTAAGAATTTGGTTCTTTATTGTTAAAATAACAAAATGAACAATAATAGGTATAACATTTTATATTATAATAAATAAAATAAAATATTAGTTTCGATTGTGTATGATGTATGATATTATTTAAACATTTAATAACATATTAGTCCAGACGTGTATTAAGTAAGATTTAAGCCCCTCACTGTAAAAATAACAAATTCACAAAAACAATATTGGAACTTTAAATATTAGATAGTCAACTTAGTCAAAACAAATTCTTAAACAGAGTTTAAATCACTTTACTGGACAGACATACATTTTTCAATTATACGCGTAAATATAAAAAGTTTATTTTCATCAATAATTCAGTATTGAACTGACAATACCGAATTGTAATCTAGAAACCTATAGCTATCGAGAATGAACCAATTTCTTTTATTATATATTTGCATCGGAAGTATTTTTATAACATAAAGTAAGTGGGCTCTCACACCGGAGCAATATAGCAATATAGCAACTAGCAATTTATAACTAGCGATATTATTGCTATCGGTCAATATACATTGAATCGGACATATTGTCTCCTACCAAAGCAATATGATATCGCGATATTGCTAGTTGCTAATTGGTAGTTACTTTATTGCTGTGTTGCTATATTGCTATATTGCTCCGGTGTGCGAACCCACTAAAGCAACATCTGTGCCTGGACCAAAATTGATTGCTTCACCCCATTTATGTTTATATTTCATACATTGCCGGCTATCAGTTAGGCATTCTATACAATGCCTAGGAAATGTATATAATTAAATTCATTTCATACATTGCCTGGTGATTTCAGGCATTCTATACAATACCTAGGAATTCTATAGAATGCCGGATTTCATACATTGCCGGTAACATATACATATGACCTTACAAAAAAAACTAAAAAAGGGTTTATTGTTAGCCATTGAAGAACCCCTATAACCCCCCCCCCTCATCTATCATATTATTGTATTGTAACAAGAATTACATAAATTTGCAAAATTTCAAATCGATACGACAATCAGAACTTAATGAAAAGTGAGCTGTAAAATTTACTTACAATATTACAGGTTAGTAACAAGTTAATAAAATTGCTTAACACTCTATCAAAACTAACAACTGACACATGTTCACATTGGCAAGTGAACGCCACATCAATTATCATTTATATTTTAAATATAAACAACATTAAAATAATGCAGTAATAAGAATATTTTAACATTTTTAACACAATTGTAATTTCTGTCTGAAACATTAAGTAGATATTTTATCAGCAAAACGTTTAGCTGGACCATTAACTTTTTAATTCATGCCGAATTACATTAACTCAACATTTACAGTGATATAGTTATAATGAATAATAAACAGAGTATACATATATACCTGTCTCTGTAATTAAATCTATTAAATATGTAACTACTTTTAAATTGAATTACCTGATAAGTACTAGAGACATTAGTTGTCGTTGCTCTATTAACTAATTATATACTTTTTTATTTATTTATTTACATACATAGAAACACCTTATAGAAGAATTTTTAGTGTTATGTAACGAAATCAGAAGAAAACACTGTCTATCTGTCTGTCTGTCTGTCTGTCAGTCACAGACTTATAGGTACCTACTGAATCATTTGACTTAGTAAGCTGAGATTTAACTTAATTAAAGTAAATGATGGATCAATAATAGATCTAAGTACCTGAGTTATAACTTATATATATATTTTAATTTTAGCGTACTGAAATCGAAAAAAATACGGTCTATCTGTCTGTTTGTCAGTCAATCAGAATTCACAGACTTCTTGGTACTGAATTGTTTGATCTAGAAAGTTGTGATTTGACATAATTAAAGTAAATGGTAAACCAATAATATTCCTGAGTTATAACTTATATTTATTTTTAAAGTGAAACTTTTATTACATCGTCTCAAACTTTTTGGTCTGTGTGTTGCATGTCGCGTGACGTTTGGACTGCGCATGCGTGGAACAAGCAGCCATTCATTGTATGACAGTTTATGTACTGTGTGCTATTATACATATTTAGTAAGTTTGTATTGTAATTTGTCAGTGTTTAATGTAAATGTTGTTATTTATTTGCTTTTGGTAAACAACGACACAGCTAGTGAGTCCAAAAAACTGATCAACGAGAAAGAATAGTGCAAAAATGAATGACGATGAATTAATTTTACGCCGTAAAAAACAGAACGCCGACAGAGCACGTGCTTATAGAAAAAGGAAAAAAGATCTTGGTTTTTATATAGAATTTATTAGAATTATTAGAACTTTTTGCTGGTGCATGTTGTTGTTTATGGATTTATTTCAATTTTGAGTGCTTGAATTTATTATTCCGAAAATTTTTAGTTAAATGTCTATAATGTGAAAAAAAGTTTCACTTTTACCGTGGTTTCATAAAACCACACAATCCTTTTTTTATTTTGGCGTACCGAAATCGGGAAATAATACGGTCTATCTGTCTGTCAGTCAATCAGAAGTCACAGACTTCTTGGTACTGAATTGTTTGACCTAGAAAGCTGTGATTTGACATAATTAAGCGACGAATAAATAATAGACTTGAGTTATAACATATAAATTTTTATTTTTTTATTTTTAGAGTTTATAAGGCGAATAAATATATTTTTTGGTAACCTGTAGTTTACCAAAGAATTTATTTAACAATTCCAGTGAGTGGGATATCAAATTAAGGCTGATAATTCAAGAAATTTTGAAATGCATGCAAATGCTTTGTTTTTATTTTCATAAAAATCATTAAATATCTCTGAAAGTAATAGTGAGAAAAATCTAAAAAAAATGTGCATTTTTATAATGATGCCGAGATCTAATTACTTAATTATTTAACTTATACGTTGCTAATATTTTGCTTATAATTAAATAATCTATAAAAAATCTATAGCGACAAAAACATAATAAATAAATAAATATTAGACTTTTAGTTAATTCATGAACCTATAACTCATAATATTAAAAGAAAATTAGATGTCCAGTTGTAAGTTTATTGGTTGTTTTAATTGGAAGATAAATCGATATTTTTGCACACAAGGATAGTCGCTAATTGGGTAATGTTACCCTACACTGTAACATGACCCTTGTAGACGTGATTTCCCTTATTTGGACTATGTTATGCACTATTGTACACACCCACACATAGCATCTTATTTCGATATGTCGAAAAGAAAAAATACATTAGTGGTTATATTAAATTTCTTTTTATTTAAACAATAAAATAAATACTATATGTATACAATATACATATTCGACCAAAATATTAAGCCATGAGCTTTGAATGAAACTTTTTTAATAACTCGCAAATTATATTTTTGTGGGTTGATACATACAGTCCATTTAATGTATATATTAAAGCAAAATGTTTATATTAAATTATACTTTGATTAAAAATTTTACTGCCATGGTAATTGAATAAAATTGCATTAATATCACAAAAATGATATTTTTGTGGGTTGATACATTAGTGTATAATACAGTCCATTTAATACATATACAATAAAACGTCGTTTTTTTTGACCGTTCAGGTTTCTTAATTTTAAAACTTTTTCTGATAGTTTTCATTAGGAATATTAGTTATTATTTTATACATGTTAAAAATAAGTTTTACCTAGTATATGGAATGCCATTATATATTTCTATTTTATAATATACAAATAAAAAAATGTTTCGGACAAAATTTTCTTATTTTTCATCTATAGGTTCTCATTTTGAAAATAAACTGCCTTGGCAGGCACGAGACTTTTTTATACATCATGACACCGAAGTATTAATATGTGATTACTTTTATAATTTAATATTTGATTTTAAAATTTTTTACTTACAAAATGATTTTCACTGAATGAAATTGATACATTGTATTTAATATTGACATTAAATATTAAACGAAATCAATTAAGAATAGTGATTATTGTATTAACTATTTATTTTGCTAGATTTCAATTTTGACACTTCCAATAATAAATGCCAAAATTTTCATAGATAACTAGATTTTTTGTATTATCATTTTTAAATTAAAACCATTAAAACTAAAATAATTCTTTTTTTTGGTTAATTCATAAGATACAAAAAAAAAAATAGAACATGAATTATAGAAAATAATATTCATATACTAATGATAATAAGCTAATGAAAATTGTTGAGATAACGACACCGTTCTCGCATTCTCCCCTTTAAATAGGTATTTTCTGAATTTTTATTTTTTAAAATACCACTATTTTGTATTATATTTATTGTATTTAATTACTATTTATTATTTTAGCCTGACGATGATTCTGTGAATCGAAAGCTCGCTACGTTTCCTTGCTTATTAAATATTTGACGTTTAGACAATTAGTTGTTTTATTTGAAAATAATATTCTCTACAACTTGTATCTCAAACATTTTTTTCTAATACCTATAACCGTTTAAAAAATAAATCGAAAAAATTAAATTTTTTAGAAAATCAATTATTTCCTAAAAACAAATTTGGGGGGGGGTTAATGGATAGAACATAAATTATAGATCGATACCCTCTACAACTTTGATATAAAACCTTTTTTTTCTAATGTGCACCGTTTATACATCATGACACCGAGTATTAATATGTGATTACTTTTATAATTTAATATTTGATTTTAAAATTTTTTACTTACAAAATGATTTTCAATGAATGAAATTGATACATTGTATTTAATATTGACATTAAATATTAAATGAAATCAATTAAGATTAGTGATTATTGTATTAACAAGTATTTATTTTGTTAGATTTCAATTTTGACAGTTCTAAAAATAAATTCCAAAATTTTCATAGATAACTAAAATTTTTGTATTATGATATCATTTTTAACTTAAAACTAAAATTATTCTTTTTTTGGTCAATTCATAAGATACAAAAAAAAGAATAGAACATAAATTATAGAAAATAGTATTCTCTACAACTTGTATCTCAAACATTTTTTTCTAATACCTACCGTTTAAAAAATAAATCGAAAAATTTAAATTTTTTAGAAAATCGATTATTTCCTAAAAAAAAATTTGGGGGGGAAAACGAATAGAACATAAATTATAGATAAAAGTCCCCTCTACAACTTTAATCTGAAATATTTTTTTCTACTGCGCACCGTTTCAAAAATAATTCGAAAAGTTCAAAAATTGACACCAGTAAACATCCGTTTCCGGTTTAGTGATGGTTTTCAAAAATAGGAGGTGCACATCTAGAGTATACAAGAACCTTAAGTTTAAAATTCCACGTTCGTAAGTATTACAGTTTTGGCTGTAGAGCGTTCACAGACACACACACACACACACACAGACACACACACACACAGACGTCATTGAGTTAATGGTTGTATATGATTCAGGGACGCTCAAAACGTGTAATTCCGTTAAAATCTCGAGTTCGATTTTTTTCGTGATCACTATACTTTATTTATACATTACATTTCATGTATGTATAAAAAAGTAAAAAAGTAAGTAAAAATATACTGAATTCCGAAGGTACCCCATATGGACGCTTGTATATTTACGTAAAAATATAAGTGCGGCATTGGTACTCATAAATAAAAAATATGATGCCTTTTCTAGACTGACATGAGTAACTTTTGTCTGAAAAGTTTTTTTTAATAAAAATTCGTAAATTTTTATTTTGGATATACCTGATTTTATGTACGTATATTACATACTTATAAAATATAAAGTAATGTAAATTACTAACCTGAGTTTGCGTGAGCCCGAGACTCGCCGCGAGTTCCGCACGTTCTGGTAGCGCGAGATACTGCGTACGTTGGAACCGTCGGTTCAGTTGTTGTAACTGGAGCGAGCTGTAGATGGTGCGTGGTTTACGCATCTTCTTGCCTTTACCGCCTCCACCGCCTACACCGCCGCCTAGGACGCCACCACCGCCGCCGCCACCGAGCCGGTCCAGCCCTAGCGAGCATTTGTCTGTAAAACAACCAAATAAACATTATACCGATTTTAAGTGCGTCGCGAATAATTGTTGAAATTATAAAAAATATACTTCAAATTTATTTTAATACTTCTTAAAGAACGATTTTTTTTTATAAGTTTCCAAAATTTCTATGGAAGAATAGGAAATATAGATGGAATTTTCTATTAATTCCGAAATTTGAAACAATTGGCTTAGTTTTAAAATCACGCTTTCAAATAATATTAAGGGGTTACATTCAGTCAGAAGGCCAAAAAAAAGTGTTTTGTCAAGAATTTTTTAAGAGAAGACTTTTATAATTTTTCAATGTAAAAATTTGTACACATATTATGGTAACCTTTAATTGTATTTTAACATTTTCTATTTCTAAAAATAATAATTTCGAAAGCTGCTACAGCTGTTCTCCAGGAGGTTCTCTCAAAAAATGCGCATTGCGGTGACCACGATATCTCTGGACTGCATCTTTTAAAATAAAAAACCCAAACGGATTTCTTTAACCCTCGGAGTACACACCTATTTTTTCAACCTACTAGTACACTCTGGGTCAATTTGACCCTGCTTATTTTTGATCGCCTATAATTCCGCAACTACGAAACCTTTTGACTTACCAAAATTCAAAGGTATACTTTGATTCATGATAAATGAATTTCTAAGTGTTACAAATACCTTTGAAGTATTCAACATACTTAAAAAAAATCGCGAAAAATTTAAAATACCTGAGCGCTATTCACGATCAAAGTCGGTGTATGGGTCAAATTGACCCATAAGAGGCTCCAAGGGTTAAAGTAATGTATAATCTTGTACTTAATCGAAGAAATAAGCAAAATAAAATTTTTTGACAAAATGGCGGCTTCTCAAAAAAAAATATCGATTTTCGACAAAAATTTGACCTTAAATTGTTTATAAAAAAATAAATATTTATCGGTGAGATAAAACCTTCGATTAATTACTAAAAAATATTCTTAAGAAACTTGTGTTAAAATTTGAGATTGATCGGTTCAACCGTTTCCGAGGAATCGTGGTCACCGACTTTAAAAACACAGATTTGAGAAAAACGCCCTGCCGCTCCGATCTCCTACATTCAAACGCTCTGAGACGTCTTTACAAAAATGACACGTTTTTTATATGCTTTTTTGCGATCTTCATAAGTATGACAATTTTTTAGAACACACCGTAAATCCTATAAAAAAATTAAATTTTTTTGTAGGTTTTTATTTCTATAATTTTGTAAAATATCAGTGAACGTTAAATTTTCAAATATTACCGAAAAGTAGAGCTTCTTAGTCTTTAAACTGATTTTTTGTAGGTTTTTGTTTCTATAATTTTGCAAAAAATCAGTGAAATTTAAATTTTCAAATATTATCGAAAAGTAGTGTTTTCAATATTTAAATTTTTGACCATATGTAGACATATTTGAACATTTACCTATTTTCTTGATATTATTTATTTCTGAACTCTTTTTTACGAAAGCGTGTCCTTATTAAAAGTTTGGAAAGCACTGATCTAAACTAATGTTCGGTATCATAAAGAAACTAGCAAATTTGCTAGCAAGCACTTTAAAATGAGGTATCAAACTTATATGGCAGTTCTCTTGTAGTTTCATGAAGACTTTGACAAGTTTCACACACGTGTTGTATGTAAACACAAACAAGGGTGTTAAAACAGTGGTGATATTATGATAATTATACCACGTACGGTCAGAGTCTGCACCAACTGTGTTACAATACTGTAGTCAAGTATCACTATCATCTTTATTTCATAGCAAATCCATAGATACTAATACAAAATTAATACCTGCTAGCTAGTTAGCTAATTTTGCTAACCGGACATAAGGGTATCAAATTTAAATGACAGTTAAAATGTAGGTATACTTATTAATTAATTATCAGTAAAAAATCATTCGTCTAAAAACATTGGTAATTTGTCCTACCACAAAAATTATATTTTCTTTATTTATACCAAACTTATAAGAATAATTAAAAATATATATTTTTTCAGTACATCCCTGAACACTCGGTATATATTTTTTCTTGAATATTTCATCTGCACTTAGTTAATTTGACTTCTGAAATATATTTCAAACAAAATCAGCGGTCTAAAAATAGTGGTAATTTCGTACACAACATAAATTTCATTAAAAATTAAAATTTCTTTGTATAACTCATCATAATAATTAGGAAAAAATATGTTTTAGTACACCCCTGACCACTCAGAACATATTTTTTTTCTTAAATATTTAATCAGTAAGTCAGTTTGGCTTCTGAAATAAATTTCAAAACAAAATCAGCGGTCTAAAAATAGTGGTATTTTGTACAGAATATAAAAATTTCATTAATAATCAAAATTTCTTTGTATAACTAAAGAATAATTAGGAAAACATATATTTTAGTACACCCCTGACCACTCAGTACATATTTTTTTTCTTAAAAATTTAATTAGTAAGTCAGTTTGGCTTCTGAAATAAATTCCAAACAAATTTTAAATAATAAATCATCAAGTAAGTTTTAAAAAAAAAACGTTAAAAAAGAAGCGTAATGCAGAAGCCCATTTATCTAAAAGTCAAGTTCCCTAATCGTAGTTCTAACAATGTTTATTCTAATAAGCTTCATAATTACTCAGCAAATTACCCAACTCGCTAATTTGATTGGCTTTATTTACCTTTACTCAGTCAAAAACGCCGACCATACGAGTATACCTATATCTATTTATTTTAAAATTTCATTTGTATAATTGCCATTATAAAAATTTAATATTTTTATTTATTACTGTCTATGTTTCCTGTAAAAATAATAAAATGTATTTTTTTTAAAAGAATTTTTATATATTTATTTTTTCCATCAGCGAATTTTTTTTTATTATTAGATTATTATATTTAAATGTTTTTGCATAAAGTTTATATTAATAAAAATTCTACTACGATAATTTATTTGTACAGTAGAACCTCGTTATAGCAAAGTAATTTAGGCGAAGTGTTGCCTAAAACAAGTCAAAAATTCGCTATATATTTCCTACATTTCTTGTACCTTTTTATTTTTTTATTAATATATTGAAATATGTTAATAATTTGACTCTAAAACACCCCTTTCTCAGCTGATCATCCCTTAATTTAATATGGTATTTATGTATCCTCTATTTAAGTAATATGCACAGGGAAAAAATAATTTGCGAAAAATAACGCGTCTTTATAAAAGAAGCAAAATAATCAGAGAAAATTGTCGTAAGCACTTAATTTAGAAATTGTATGAGATATTTAATATATACAGGTAGAAAGGTTTACTTGAGCCAAGTAAACCTTGTTTTGTATATAACGAAAACAATATTTTCTTAAAATAAGAAATATATTCTTAAACCATAGTATTCTTGGACTAAGAAATAATGTAGTTGGATTAAGAGTAAATATTACAACCTAAAATTATATTATTTTACAGTTTCAGAGAGTAAAATATTGTAGATTTTCACTTACTACCCCAGATAGACGTCAGAAAAAACTGTAATTTTTACAGATATATTTTTTCCGTGAACGCAATACTTAATTATTTTACTTATAATTATTAAACGACGACAATTAGATTATATGAATATATGGAAGGACACTTTCTGTAAGGCTAATAACAACTATTAGGTATCAAAAATAAAAATAATAGTAGGTTTATTCTATATTTTCAACATCTCTATTAAAACAGAACTTTTGGTCATGACCCAATCATTTTGGGGAGTCAAAAGTAATATAATTGTTATTATAATTGTTAAAATTGTATTTTTAATTTATTATTATTATTAATATTGGCCAATTTTAACTTAAAGAAAAGCCTCTTTTTGAATTGGTGAGAGCAAAATTTTCTTTCTAGAGTGACCAGTGTTATGTTTATTTGTTATATTAATCGATCCGATAACCGCAGTAACTCAAAAGCAACTTTTTAAATAAAAAAATAAAAATTATTTATCGTTCCTCCGGAGTGCCCGGAATATCCCGGTTTGTTCCGGATGGTACTATACCCAGCTTAAGAAGTGTCTAATGGTATGTTTATTTGTTAAATTAATCGATACAACAGTCGAAATAACTCTATAGAGCAAATTAAATTTTTTAAATTATTAACTTTTCATTTCTCCGGAGTGTCCGGATGATTTCGGTTAGTTCCGGCTGATACTAAACCCAGCTTAGAAGTGTCCAATGGTATATGTTTATTTGTTAAATTAATCGATACATCGGTCGAAATAACTCTAAAACAAATTAAACTAAAAAAATGTTAAATAACTTTTCGTTCCTCTGGAGTACCCAGAATATTCCGGTTGGTTCCGACTGATACTATACATATACCCAGCTTAAGAAGTGTACAATGGTATATGTATTTGTTAAGTTAATCGATACAACGGTCGAAGTAACTCAAAAGCAAATTAAATTAATTTATAAATAACTTTTCGTGCCCGATATATTCCGGTTAGTTCCGGCTATTACTTTATCTAGCTTGAGTGTCCATTGGTACTTTTATTTGTTAAATTAATCGTTACAACAGTCGAAGTAACTCTAAAGCAAATTAAATTATGTTTTTTAATAACTTTTCGTTCCTCCGGAGTGCCCGGAATATTCCGATTGGTTCCGGCTAGTAGCTATACCCATCTTGAGTGTCCAATGGTATATGTTTATTTGTTAAATTAATCGTTACAACAGTCGAAGTAACTCTAAAGCAAATTAAATTATGTTTTTTAATAACTTTTCGTTCCTCCGGAGTGCC